>CM064566.1:28963380-29563380 GCA_032716605.1 Paralithodes platypus
TACCTACTAACTTAATCTCCACTCTACCTACTAACATTACCCCTTCTTCCTACTAACGGCAACTTACTAACAGGACGCTTACCTACTAACTTAATCTCCACTCTACCTACTAACATTACCTTCTTCCTACTAACGGCAACTTACTAACAGGATGCCTACCTACTAACTTAATCTCCACTCTAGCTACTAACATTACCCCTTCTTCCTACTAACGGCAACTTACTAACAGGATGCCTACCTACTAACTTAATCTCCACTCTACCTACTAACATTACCCCTTCTTCCTACTAACGGCAACTTACTAACAGCATGCCTACCTACTAAATTAATCTCCACTCTACCTACTAACATTACCTTCTTCCTACTAACGGCAACTTACTAACAGGATGCCTACCTACTAACTTAATCTCCACTCTACCTACTAACATTACCCCTTCTTCCTACTAACGGCAACTTACTAACAGCATGCCTACCTACTAACTTAATCTCCACTCTACCTACTAACATTACCCCTTCTTCCTACTAACGGCAACTTACTAACAGGATGCCTACCTACTAACTTAATCTCCACTCTACCTACTAACATTACTCCTTCTTCCTACTAACGGCAACTTACTAACAGGATGCCTACCTACTAACCTTAATCTCCACTCTACCTACTAACATTACCCCTTCTTCCTACTAACGGCAACTTACTAACAGGATGCCTACCTACTAAACTTAATCTCCACTCTAACCTACTAACATTACCCCTTCTTCCTACTAACGGCAACTTACTAACAGCATGCCTACCTACTAACTTAATCTCCACTCTACTACTAACATTACCCCTTCTTCCTACTAACGGCAACTTACTAACAGGATGCCTACCTACTAACTTAATCTCCACTCTACCTACTAACATTTACCCCTTCTTCCTACTAATGGCAACTTACTAACAGCAGGATGCCTACCTACTAACTTAATCTCCACTCTACCTACTAACATTACCCCTTCTTCCTACTAATTGGCAACTTACTAACAGGATGCCTACCTACTAACTTAATCTCCACTCTACCTACTAACATTATTACCCCTTCTTCCTACTAACTGCAAACTTACTAACAGGATGCCTACCTACTAACTTAATCTCCACTCACCTACTAACATTACCCCTTCTTCCTACTAATGCAACTTACTAACAGGATGCCTACCTACTAACTTAATCTCCACTCTACCTACTAACATTACCCCTTCTTCCTACTAACGGCAACTTACTAACAGCATGCCTACCTACTAACTTAATCTCCACTCTACCTACTAATATTACCCCTTCTTCCTTCTAACAGCATGCCTACCTACTAAATTAATCTCCACTCTACCTACTAACATTACCCCTTCTTCCTACTAACGGCAACTTACTAACAGGATGCCTACCTACTAACTTAATCTCCACTCTACCTACTAAAATTACCCCTTCTTCCTACTAATGGCAACTTACTAACAGCATGCCTACCTACTAACTTAATCTCCACTCTACCTACTAACATTACCCCTTCTTCTCCTACTAACGGCAACTTACTAACAGGATGCCTACCTACTAACTTAATCTCCACTCTACCTACTAACATTACCCCTTCTTCCTACTAACGGCAATTTACTAACAGCATGCCTACCTACTAACTTAATCTCCACTCTACCTACTAACATTACCCCTTCTTCCTACTAACGGCAACTTACTAACAGGATGCCTACCTACTAACTTAATCTCCACTCTACCTACTAACATTACTCCTTCTTCCTACTAACGGCAACTTACTAACAGGATGCCTACCTACTAACTTAATCTCCACTCTACCTACTAACATTACCCCTTCTTCCTACTAACGGCAACTTACTAACAGCATGCCTACCTACTAACTTAATCTCCACTCTACCTACTAACATTACCCTTTCTTCCTACTAACGGCAACTTACTAACAGGATGCCTACCTACTAACTTAATCTCCACTCTACCTACTAACATTACCCCTTCTTCCTACTAACGGCAACTTACTAACATGCATGCCTACCTACTAACTTAATCTCCACTCTACCTACTAACATTACCCCTTCTTCCTACTAACGGCAACTTACTAACAGGACGCTTACCTACTAACTTAATCTCCACTCTACCTACTAACGTTACCCCTTCTTCCTACTAACGGCAACTTACTAACAGCATGCCTACCTACTAACTTAATCTCCACTCTACCTACTAACATTACCCTTTCTTCCTACTAACGGCAACTTACTAACAGGATGCCTACCTACTAACTTAATCTCCACTCTAGCTACTAACATTACCCCTTCTTCCTACTAATGGCAACTTACTAACAGCATGCCTACCTACTAACTTAATCTCCACTCTACCTTACTAACATTACCCCTTCTTCCTACTAACGGCAACTTACTAACAGGATGCCTACCTACTAACTTAATCTCCACTCTACCTACTAACGTTACCCCTTCTTCCTACTAACGGCAACTTACTAACAGCATGCCTACCTACTAAATTAATCTCCACTCTACCTACTAACATTACCCCTTCTTCCTACTAACGGCAACTTACTAACAGGATGCCTACCTACTAACTTAATCTCCACTCTACCTACTAACATTACCCCTTCTTCCTACTAACGGCAACTTACTAACAGCATGCCTACCTACTAACTTAATCTCCACTCTACCTACTAACATTACCCCTTCTTCCTACTAACGGCAACTTACTAACAGCATGCCTACCTACTAACTTAATCTCCACTCTACCTACTAACATTACTCCTTCTTCCTACTAACGGCAACTTACTAACAGGATGCCTACCTACTAACTTAATCTCCACTCTACCTACTAACATTACCCTTCTTCCTACTAACGGCAACTTACTAACAGCATGCCTACCTACTAACTTAATCTCCACTCTACCTACTAACATTACCCCTTCTTCCTACTAACGGCAACTTACTAACAGCATGCCTACCTACTAACTTAATCTCCACTCTACCTACTAACATTACCCCTTCTTCCTACTAACGGCAACTTACTAACAGGATGCCTACCTACTAACTTAATCTCCACTCTACCTACTAACATTACCCCTTCTTCCTACTAACGGCAACTTACTAACAGCATGCCTACCTACTAACTTAATCTCCACTCTACCTACTAACATTACCCCTTCTTCCTACTAACGGCAACTTACTAACAGGATGCCTACCTACTAACTTAATCTCCACTCTACCTACTAACATTACCCTTCTTCCTACTAACGGCAACTTACTAACAGGATGCCTACCTACTAACTTAATCTCCACTCTACCTACTAACATTACCCCTTCTTCCTACTAACGGCAACTTACTAACAGGATGCCTACCTACTAACTTAATCTCCACTCTACCTACTAACATTACCCATTCTTCCTACTAACGGCAACTTACTAACAGGATGCCTACCTACTAACTTAATCTCCACTCTACCTACTAACATTACCCCTTCTTCCTACTAACGGCAACTTACTAACAGGATGCCTACCTACTAACTTAATCTCCACTCTACCTACTAACATTACCCTTCTTCCTACTAACGGCAACTTACTAACAGATGCCTACCTACTAACTTAATCTCCACTCTACCTACTACATTACCCCTTCTTCCTACTAACGGCAACTTACTAACAGGATGCCTACCTACTAACTTAATCTCCACTCTACCTACTAACATTACCCCTTCTTCCTACTAACTGCAACTTACTAACAGGATGGCTACCTACTAACTTAATCTCCACTCTACCTACTAACATTACCCCTTCTTCCTACTAATGGCAACTTACTAACAGGATGTCTACCTACTAAGTTAATCTCCACTCTACCTACTAACATTACCCCTTCTTCCTACTAACGGCAACTTACTAGCAGGATGCCTACCTACTAACTTAATCTCCACTCTACCTACTAACATTACCCCTTCTTCCTACTAACGGCAACTTACTAACAGCATGCCTACCTACTAACTTAATCTCCACTCTACCTACTAACATTACCCCTTCTTCCTACTAACGGCAACTTACTAACAGGATGCCTACCTACTAACTTAATCTCCACTCTACCTACTAACATTACCCCTTCTTCCTACTAATGGCAACTTACTAACAGCATGCCTACCTACTAACTTAATCTCCACTCTACCTACTAACATTACCCCTTCTTCCTACTAATGGCAACTTACTAACAGGATGCCTACCTACTAACTTAATCTCCACTCTACCTACTAACATTACCCCTTCTTCCTACTAACGGCAATTTACTAACAGCATGCCTACCTACTAACTTAATCTCCACTCTACCTACTAACATTACCCCTTCTTCCTACTAACGGCAACTTACTAACAGGATGCCTACCTACTAACTTAATCTCCACTCTACCTACTAACATTACCCCTTCTTCCTACTAACGGCAACTTACTAACAGGATGCCTACCTACTAACTTAATCTCCACTCTACCTACTAACATTACCCCTTCTTCCTACTAACGGCAACTTACTAACAGCATGCCTACCTACTAACTTAATCTCCACTCTACCTACTAACATTACCCCTTCTTCCTACTAACGGCAACTTACTAATCAGGATGCCTACCTACTAACTTAATCTCCACTCTACCTACTAACATTACCCATTCTTCCTACTAACGGCAAATTACTAACAGGATGCCTACCTTCTCACTTAATCTCCACTCTACCTACTAACATTACCCCTTCTTCCTACTAATGGCAACTTACTAACAGGATGCCTACCTACTAACTTAATCTCTACTCTACCTACTAACATTACCCCTTCTTCCTACTAACGGCAACTTACTAATCAGGATGCCTACCTACTAACTTAATCTCCACTCTACCTACTAATATTACCCCTTCTTCCTACTAATGGCAACTTACTAACAGGATGCCTACCTACTAACTTAATCTCCACTCTACCTATTAACATTACCCCTTCTTCCTACTAACGGCAACTTACTAACAGGATGCCTACCTACTAACTTAATCTCCACTCTACCTACTAACATTACCCCTTCTTCCTACTAACTGCAACTTACTAACAGGATGGCTACCTACTAACTTAATCTCCACTCTACCTACTAACATTACCCCTTCTTCCTACTAATGGCAACTTACTAACAGGATGCCTACCTACTAACTTAATCTCCACTCTACCTACTAACATTACCCCTTCTTCCTACTAACGGCAACTTACTAACAGGATGCCTACCTACTAACTTAATCTCCACTCTACCTACTAACATTACCCCTTCTTCCTACTAATGGCAACTTACTAACAGGATGCCTACCTACTAACTTAATCTCCACTCTACCTACTAACATTACCCCTTCTTCCTACTAACGGCAACTTACTAACAGGATGCCTACCTACTAACTTAATCTCCACTCTACCTACTAACATTACCCCTTCTTCCTACTAATGGCAACTTACTAACAGCATGCCTACCTACTAACTTAATCTCCACTCTACCTACTAACATTACCCCTTCTTCCTACTAACGGCAACTTACTAACAGGATGCCTACCTACTAACTTAATCTCCACTCTACCTACTAACATTACCCCTTCTTCCTACTAACGGCAAACTTACTAACATATGCCTACCTACTAACTTAATCTCCACTCTACCTACTAACATTACCCCTTCTTCCTACTAACGGCAACTTACTAACAGGATGCCTACCTACTAACTTAATCTCCACTCTACCTACTAACATTACCCCTTCTTCCTACTAACGGCAACTTACTAACAGGATGCCTACCTACTAACTTAATCTCCACTCTACCTACTAACATACCCCTTCTTCCTACTAACGGCAACTTACTAACAGCATGCCTACCTACTAACTTAATCTCCACTCTACCTACTAACATTACCCCTTCTTCCTACTAACGGCAACTTACTAACAGGATGCCTACCTACTAACTTAATCTCCACTCTACCTACTAACATTACCCCTTCTTCCTACTAACGGCAACTTACTAACAGCATGCCTACCTACTAACTTAATCTCCACTCTACCTACTAACATTACCCCTTCTTCCTACTAATGGCAACTTACTAACAGGATGCCTACCTACTAACTTAATCTCCACTCTACCTACTAACATTACCCCTTCTTCCTACTAACGGCAACTTACTAACAGGATGCCTACCTACTAACTTAATCTCCACTCTACCTACTAACATTACCCCTTCTTCCTACTAACGGCAACTTACTAACAGGATGCCTACCTACTAACTTAATCTCCACTCTACCTACTAACATTACCCCTTCTTCCTACTAACGGCAACTTACTAACAGGATGCCTACCTACTAACTTAATCTCCACTCTACCTACTAACATTACCCCTTCTTCCTACTAACGGCAACTTACTAACAGCATGCCTACCTACTAACTTAATCTCCACTCTACCTACTAACATTACCCCTTCTTCCTACTAACGGCAACTTACTAACAGCATGCCTACCTACTAACTTAATCTCCACTCTACCTACTAACATTACCCCTTCTTCCTACTAACGGCAACTTACGGACAGGATGCCTACCTACTAACTTAATCTCCACTCTACCTACTAACATTACCCCTTCTTCCTACTAACGGCAACTTACTAACAGCATGCCTACCTACTAACTTAATCTCCACTCTACCTACTAACATTACCCCTTCTTCCTACTAACTGCAACTTACTAACAGGATGGCTACCTACTAACTTAATCTCCACTCTACCTACTAACATTACCCCTTCTTCCTACTAACGGCAACTTACTAACAGGATGCCTACCTTCTCACTTAATCTCCACTCTACCTACTAACATTACCCCTTCTTCCTACTAACGGCAACTTACTAACAGGATGCCTACCTACTAACTTAATCTCCACTCTACCTACTAACATTACCCCTTCTTCCTACTAACGGCAACTTACTAATCAGGATGCCTACCTACTAACTTAATCTCCACTCTACCTACTAATATTACCCCTTCTTCCTACTAACGGCAACTTACTAACAGGATGCCTACCTACTAACTTAATCTCCACTCTACCTACTAACATTACCCCTTCTTCCTACTAAAGGCAACTTACTAACAGGATGCCTACCTACTAACTTAATCTCCACTCTACCTACTAACATTACCCCTTCTTCCTACTAACGGCAACTTACTAACAGCATGCCTACCTACTAACTTAATCTCCACTCTACCTACTAACATTACCCCTTCTTCCTACTAATGGCAACTTACTAACAGGATACCTACCTACTAACTTAATCTCCACTCTACCTACTATTTGCTACGGATTTACACCAGTGAGGAACGGTGCACGGCCAACGCAGAAAAGGTCTCATCTACCAGTCACAATGCAAACAGATTTGAGATATTGGTAGAGATGGAAGACGAACCAGAAGAGACCAGGCTCGTTGGGGATTCCATCCTACGAGGACAGGTCGAAGAGTTCTGCGACAGAGTACCAAATCAACGAAAAAGATTTTGCATCCCAGGAGCTGGACTGGACGACATTGTGGAAGCCTTCGAAGATACCACAAAGGATGCAAATGAAAATACCCTTTTTGTCATCCATGCTGGTTCAAATGACGTCATGCGCACCAGATTCGAAGAGTTGATGGAGAAATATCGCAAGATGATCCAGCACTACAAAAACAAGTCAAGGAATATCATCATCTCAGGCATTCTCCCCAAGATCGACGCACCTGATAAATTCTACGGCAAGGCCTTCAGCACAAATAGCCGACTAAAATATTTGTGTCTGAGGGAAGAAGTTGAATTCATCAACCTCTGGGACAACTTCTACAACCAGCCTACTCTGTTCCGCAAGGATGGCACTCATCTAAACCCTGTGGGTTCAGCACGCATGGGTCGTCTCCTACACGAAGCAGTCCACAGGCATGGATCAAAAAACGCCATCAGAGAAGAAGCAGCAGTGACATAAATCATCCAACGCCAAGAAAAAAACAGAGGCAACCGAGGACCATCAGCAATAAGGACCGAAGACAGCGAGGACCGAGGACAGCCATGAACATAAATGTAGATCCGACAAGAACCAAAAATATTATTAAAGAGCGTTCCGTGAGTTCTAAAATAACAAATTTAAAGGTTTTCTATGCAAACGCTCGTAGCATACGCAATAAATTTTCAGATTTAGAGGAGCTAGTGTTTACAGAAAATTATGATGTGATTGGCATAACAGAATCTTGGCTCAATACAGAAGATAGAGACTTTTTAGCAGAGTATTCACTTCCCGGTTATGTAATGTTTGAGAAAAGCCGAATAAATCGAAATGGAGGTGGCGTTTTACTTTATATCAAAGAAAGTCTTAACCCTACCCTCTTGTCAAAACCTCAAATTGTGAACGTCGACGCATCTTTTGTGCTAATAAAGAATAATAAAGGTACAAAAATAATACTTGCATTAATATACAGACCTCCAGCTCAATCAGTGCAAACTGACCGAGAAATTTATGAACAAATTGCAGATGTAAGTAACTCACAAGATACCGTAATTTTTGGCGACTTTAATTTACCTGTGACCAAGTGGGGCGATACTCTTACTTCACACTCCGGACATGACTTGTATACGAACTTGCAAGAGAGTTCGCTTTATCAATTTGTTCGAACGCCGACCCGTGGTAATAACGTTCTTGACATTGTACTTGCAACAAAAGAAGAATTAATAGAGAATTTGAATGTTGGTGATGAATTCAGTAACAGCGACCATCGTACGATAACTTTCACTTTAAAGTTTACTAGTAACGAACCAAATAGTAGCATCGAAAAAGTCCCTAATTTCAAGAAAGCAAACTTCCATAAACTTAGAGCTATGTTTAAAGAAACTGACTGGAGCTTTTTAATTAACAATAATGACATAAATACATCTTGGAAGTTATTCGAAACCACTTACCTAAAAGCAGTGCAAGACTGCATACCATCGAAAATACGGCATCCAGGCCATAATAATAAGCCCAAATGGTGGAATAAAGATATTTCAAACTGCCTGCTTGCTAAAAAATTTGCTAATGATAGATTAAAATCCTCACAAAATGACGAAGAACGGGTGAAATTTGTAGAGCTACGACGCAAAGCCAAAAAGTTAATTAAGCAAAGTAAAAAGACCTTAGAGTTACATATTGCGAATCAAAGTAAAACAAACCCGAAAGAATTCTATAGTTATATCAGAAAGAAAAAAGTAGTTACTTCAACTGTTGGACCGTTAGTCGATGAAAATGGAGAATACACCAAAGACGAAGTACAAATGAGTAATGCCCTCAATACCTTCTTTGCATCAGTTTTTACAACAGAAGACCTCAGTGATATCCCTACACCATCGCCGATTCAGATTGATAATTCAGATGTTCTAAGCAATATCACCGTTACAGAGAGAGAAGTATTGAATTGTTTAGATAAACTCAAGGTAAATAAAACGCCTGGACCTGATACAATCTCGCCTAGAGTTCTGAAGGAAGCTAAGGATGAGCTCTCCAAACCACTGACATTACTATTCAATAAATCCTTGCAGTCTGGAACTATGCCTGATCAGTGGAAGCTAGCCAACGTAACACCGATATTCAAAAAAGGCAGCAAATCCCTACCCAGTAACTATCGTCCAATTAGCTTAACCTCAGTTGTATGTAAAATGCTAGAAACGGTCATAAGAGACCGACTCGTAAATCACTTAGAGGAAAATAACATACTTAAAGATACTCAACACGGCTTTCGTAAAAAACGTTCCTGTTTAACAAACCTCTTAGACTTCTTCCACGATATCCTCAACCTTTACGATGAGAGTAAAGCTGTAGATATTATAACCTTGATTTTCAAAAAGCCTTTGACAAAGTTCCCCACAAACGTTTACTACTAAACTAAAAGCGCATGGAATACAAGACGGTGTGTTGAAATGGATAGAAAATTGGCTCAGCGACAGAAAGCAAAGAGTAGTCATAAACGGTAAGGCATCTAAATGGACCAATGTAAGTAGCGGGGTACCCCAGGGATCGGTACTAGGACCAATTCTCTTTCTAATTTACATCAACGACATAGATGAGGGCCTCACCTGTACAATCTCAAAATTTGCTGACGATACAAAAATTGCAAATAGCGTACTCTCAAAAGAACAAGTTGACGATATGCAACACAATCTAGATAAATTGTCATGTTGGGCCCAAATTTGGCAAATGAGTTTCAATGCGGATAAATGTAAAGTACTACATATCGGATACCTAAATGAGAAAGCAAACTATTCGATGAATGGCACTCAGCTTAAGAATGTAAACAGAGAAACCGATCTGGGAGTAACAATATCGAGTAACCTAAAACCGAGTCAACAATGTTCAGAAGTTGTTAAGAAGGCAAACAAAATAATTGGCTTTATAGGCAGGTCATTTGAGCATAAATCCAAAGAAGTTATCCTAACCCTTTACAATTCATTAGTCCGCCCTCTTCTGGAATACTGCGTTCAATCCTGGTGCCCTTATTACCAAAAAGATATAAACAAGCTAGAAAGAGTTCAACGTAGAGTTACCAAAATGATACCTAGCCTAAAGAACAAACCATACGAAGAGCGTCTTAGAGAATTAAATCTATTTCCTTTAACCCAGCGCAGATTAAGAGGTGACTTAATTCAAGTGTTCAAAATCATCAAAGGCATCGACAATATGAACTGTAGTAAGTACTTCACTATCGACCAATCTAATTACACGCGGGGAGGAAACGGTTGCAAAATTATTGGTAAATCTTTTAACTCACACGAATCTAAGAATTTCTTCTTCAATCGAGTTGTCAACTTGTGGAATGGGCTTCCCCGAAACGTTATAGACTGCATCACCGTTGTTTCATTTAAACTCCGCCTAGACAAATATCTCGCTTCAAACCCGCGACTGACTGCGTTTGTAAATGAATAACTTTATTTTATCCCCCCCTCAGTTACTAACCCATCTGTCCCCTACTAACTTCCTAATCCTGCCACGGACATTAGTTCCAGGGCAGTAATTCCCTTTCCAATGTTCCCTTACCCACTCTAAACCACTGTTTGGACACTTGATCCTCAGTGTTTTGGAGGACAAGCAACCTAGAAGGGTCACTAGATCTGTTGTTGCTTGATTTCCTTTGTACTCCTTTGTACTAACATTACCCCTTCTTCCTACTAACGGCAACTTACTAACAGGATGCCTACCTACTAACTTAATCTCCACTCTACCTACTAACATTACCCCTTCTTCCTACTAACGGCAACTTACTAACAGGATGCCTACCTACTAACTTAATCTCCACTCTACCTACTAACATTACCCCTTCTTCCTACTAACGGCAACTTACTAACAGGATGCCTACCTACTAACTTAATCTCCACTCTACCTACTAACATTACCCCTTCTTCCTACTAACGGCAACTTACTTAAACTCAACCTATTAAGGGGGAATGGGCCTGTTTTTCTGGCCCCCCTTCTTCCTTGTGTTTAGCTCCATTAGTTTTTAGATTTTAAGACGTTCGGCTCATTAGTTTGGCGATTTTAAGGCTTTACACCCCATTTCTTTGTCAATATTAAGATTGTTCGTGCCATTTAGGTGTCGATTTGTTTCCTGGCGAGCGATAGCGAGCCTGTAATTTTAAGAGTAAACGGCCTTCACCCCCTTCTTCCTACTAACGGCAACCTACTTACACTCAACCTACTTACCTTCTATTTACAACAGTATACATTCTACTTAACCTCCTATCACCACTCCATCTGTCTAGTAAGATCATGCCTACCTACCAACTAACTCTCCATTCAACCTACTAACACCACTCCACCTGTCTAAGAACATCATACCTACCTACCAACTTACTCTCCACTCAACCACTTAACGCTACACCTGTCTACTAACAGCATGTCTACCTACTAACTTACTCTCCACTCAACATGCTAACACCACTACACCTGTCTACTAACATCATACCTACCTACCAACTTAGTCTCCACTCAACCTCTTAACGCTACACCTGTCTACTAACATCATACCTACCTACCAACTTACTCTCCACTCAACATACTAACACCACTACACATGTCTACTAACATCATACCTACCTATCAACTTACTCTCCACTCAACCTTTTAACGCTACACCTGTCTACTAACAGCATGCCTACCTACTAACTTACTCTCCACTCAACCTACTAACACCACTACACTTTCTCTACTAACAGCATACCTACCTAACAACTAAGTCTCCATCCACTCAACATACTAACACCACTACACATGTCTACTAACATCATACCTACCTACCAACTTACTCTCCACTCAACCTTTTAACGCTACACCTGTCTACTAACAGCATGCCTACCTACTAACTTACTCTCCACTCAACCTACTAACACCACTACACTTTCTCTACTAACAGCATACCTACCTAACAACTAAGTCTCCATCCACTCAACCTACTAACACCACTCCACCTGTCTACTAACAGTATGCCTACCTATTAACGTACTCTCCACTCAACCTACTAACACCACTACACCTGTCTACTAACAGTATGCCTACCTATTAACGTACTCTCCACTCAACCTACTAACACCACTCCACCTGTCTACTAACAGTATGCCTACCTACTAACTTACTCTCCACTCAACCTACTAACACCACTCCACCTGTCTACTAACAGTATGCCTACCTACTAACTTACTCTCCACTCAACCTACTAACGCCACTACACCTGTCTACTAACAGGATGCCTACCTACTAACGTACTCTCCACTCAACCTACTAACGCCACTACACCTGTCTACTAACAGTATGCCTACCTACTAACGTACTCTCCACTCAACCTACTAACACCACTACACCTGTCTACTAACAGTATGCCTACCTACTAACGTACTCTCCACTCAACCTACTAACACCACTACACCTGTCTACTAACAGTATGCCTACCTACTAACGTACTCTACACTCAACCTACTAACACCACTCCACCTGTCTACTAACAGGATGCCTACCTTCTAACGTACTCTCCACTCAACCTACTGACACCGCCCCCTCCCTACTACTTATAACGATTTAAGGGGGCCGACCTGCTTTGTTCCTCTCATTTTCTCTCTTTGTCTCGCTTGTATCCATTTGGCCCCATTCAGCCTACTTTTTAAAGACGTTTATCCCCATCCAGGTGTCGATTTATTCCTGGTGAGCGATAGCGATCCAGCGTTGTATGGAGAAATCCAGCTTCGCCGGAGACATGTTTCTATCGAAAAATGTACAAATTTAGCCTGCTGTCAAAAACATTTATAATAATATGCTCGCCAGGAAAAAATCGATACCTGGATGGGGATAAATGTCTTAACACAGTAAGCTGAATGAGGCCAAATGGATACAAGCGAGAGAGAGGGAGAGAGAGAAAAAAAATATGGAGGTGGGCCCACTTAAATAAAAATTACTTATGACTTAGCCTCCACTCAACCTAATACCACCGCACCCACCTTCATCCATACAACAACGAACATTCTACTAATGCTACTAACATCCACATCCTTCCTACTTAAAGCCACTTTCTATATCTCAACCTACTAGCATTCTAACTACAACAACTTACTGTTCATTCCCCTCAAACTATGAACATTCTACTTCCAACAACTGACATTCAACTCAAAGTATAACCATTCTACTTACAACAACTAACATTCCACTCTACTTACAACTAACAATCCATCCCACATACTAACCCCCTCCTTTCCCTTAACAGCAGTGGCCGAGCAGACAAGCAGAGCGGGTATACTTCCTGATCGCCCACCTTCTACTGTGTTACCTGCTGCCCCTCATACTCATATCATTCTGCTACGTCATGATATGGATTAAGGTCAGTACAAGTTTCATTGTTACCATACTTATTTATATTTATTTATATATTTGTTTGTTAGATGTGTGTGTGTGTGTGTGTGTGTGTGTGTGTATTTATTTTTTTATTTTTTTATTTTTATTTTTTTGTGCTGTCCCTGTTCGGGCTCTGTCTCGAGTCTGCCACCCCAGCTAACAAAATAATAATAATAATTAAGGTAAAAAGGCCGCCAGCCAATCAACGCGCTCCCTTTAACCTTCCCTTTAAACCAGCTGAGTTTGACACTCTGGACTCTGGAGGTAAACATGCCACGTCTTCCCGGCCGACCAATCAGAAGCCTCTGTTTTTGGAGCTGACAGCTACGTGTACAGCTTCACGTTTAAACTCGCTCTCGCTCTCTCCACAGGCCGTTTCCTCTGGTTGCAATCGGTCTAATGCACCAGTGCCAGCCCTATACTCCCTTTAGCCACTAAAAGACATTCGCAACTAGCTTCCAGGAACTTATTATGGAGAGAAAAGAGTTGAAGCGAGGGAAAGAAATATTCAAGCCGCGTGGCCAAAACATCGACTGGCCGAGCGTCCGGCTCAGCCAATCACAGCGCCGGAAAGCGGGAGGCGGGGCTATATCAAGGGGGTGGGGGAGGCTGCAGAGTTCATTCACCTCTCGGACTCCACTGAGCTAACTTCTTGCAACCTACATTCTCTCCCTCGCTTGGGCACCCATGGAAACTTGGATCCACTTGTTCCAGCCTTCCAGCCCACACCACTTGTTCCAGTAAAGTACACCTCGGGCCTAGCATCACTCTCCTCTACTAGGCGGATACACCTTCAGTATCCGGCCGCCTGTCGTCACATCGCTGGCTTGCACACCTACAGCCAAGCGATACAAGAGGGACGACAAATAGTAGATGGGAGCGAAGATTTCCAGTTGAGCTATTGGCCGGCTCTGAGGTGGTGAAGATGTTCCAGTAGATACCTAAGACTGTCTTATATTTTTAAAGGACCCATATTGGGCCCGAACCAGATTTCGAGAAAGAGAGAAAATGCTTGACAAACCCAGTGGTTCCAACCAATAATAATTGATGTGTTCTTATAGGACAAAATAAAGAGAAAGATACTAGACTTATGTAAATAAATAAAATTATGATGTGTTAAGAGAATAATAGTTATTCTTGATGGAGAAGGCTCCATGCCGATTAGCTATCAATAGTATAGGATCTTGTAGGGCAGCAAATTGATATTAACATTAAAGTAAGAGGGGATAATTCATATATAGATAAGCAACTATAGGGCTCAGGGGAATAAAGAATAGTTGCAATTAGATCATCTTTAGTTTGAAAATAGGTAAGGAGGACACTAGTCCGTATGATTAACTAGGCCTATATCTTTTTGTTATAAAGGAAACATTATCAATTATATTGTTTAAAGGAATATTCTGTCGGTTCCGTGGTAAGCGTTACAAGTATTAAGTCAAGGAAAATATTGTAATCATAAAATATATGTAGAGAATTAAGTGGTGAATGTTGTTAATGTAGTTGTTTTGAGATACTGATCATATCAAGCCATTTGTCGAGATATATTATTGGAATAGGTGGTATACGTGGCATACGGACTTATTGGTAATAGGGTTAAGAGAATATATAATCTAAGAGTGTTCTAGATAGGGAGATCGAGGTCATGTGTAGTAACGCCCTGGTCATTTGAGTAGATATATTATATAGGGTTAAGAGAAAATATAATATAAGAGTGTCATAAGTAGTAACGCCCTGGTCTCTTGAGTAGACATATTAGGGCCCGGTAAAGTTATATGATTTTGGAGTTTAATTAAGAATATATCTCTTGTTCTAGATAGGGAAATAAAGGTCGGATTTATTAATGCCCTGGTCTCTTGAGTAGACACAGTAGGGCCCGGTAAAACTATATTATTTTGGAGACTAGTAACGTGCCTTTGGATCGAAGTCGAAGTGAGTCAATACCTGGATAGCGGGAATCCAAATAGGTGGTAACAGGAGCACTCGAGTTCCAATGTACAAGCTATGGTGGGTCGACGAAATATTCAATCTGTGTATTGAACTCATTTCGGCCCGAACAGAGAAATAGTTACTAGGTTAGCATAAAGTTAGTAGTAAGTTTGTTAAATAAAGTATACAAACTTCTAAATGACTGTCGAATTATTCCCCACCTTAGTAGTATATTTAGAATAAGAAAATAAGTGCTACATTTTGGTGGCAAGCGGTGGGATTAGACAAATTGTTTAGATTGAGTATATTTATCTAACAAATCAGACATAATGACGGCAGTATTACCGTTCAGATTATGGGAAGAGGGGAAAGAAGAAATCGAGTTATGGATTGAACAATTAGTATGTCAGTTCACGCTACTTGACGTAGGAGAAGGTGGAAAGAAGATCGCCTATGGCAAGGCACACTTAGGCAAGGCCCTTAACGATGTAAGAGTACGTCTAGATGGACTAGTGTCATGGGCAGAAGTTAGGAGTGCTCTAATTGAAGAATTTGGCAGAGAAACCTCCACAAGGAAGGCCAACGACAAACTATAGAGTATGAAACTAGACGGCCAAAATGTGAGAACCCTGAGGAGGGAGATCACGAAAAATGTCAAACTTGCATACCCCCACATGGGCCAAGAGAGTCAGGAAACAGAAATCAGAGAGATTATGATTCAAGCATGTCCTGTGGAAGTTAGAAGGCACTGCATTATCCATGAAGTGACTACCACTAAGGAACTCATGGAGGTGATTAAGAAAATAATGGAAGCCAGAGAGTTAAGAGAGGAGAAAAAGAAAGGGGAGGAGGAAAACCCAAACAAAGGGTATCAGAGAACAATGATCCGATGCTTTATATGCAGACAAACCGGACACCTAGCTAGGAACTATTCCAACCGTCCCCAAACCCCAACACCTAGATTTAACTCTAAGCCCACACCTCCAAATGATCGACCCCTACCAAGGGTGACCGATCCAAACCAGGGAAGAATGCTTCCAGTAGAATACAGAGAGACAGAAACTCAGCCAAAAATCACAATGCCAGAAAGGGGAGAACATTTTCCCTTAAACCTCACATAGAAGGGCGGTATAGTGAGGTCAATATGTTAGAGAGACAAACGCCTTGTGAAACCATAGTAATAAATGGGAAAGCTGCGAACATGTTAATTGATACAGGGGCAAACAGAAGTTGTCTTTTGGAGAATTTTGTGAGGAATAGTCAGAAAGAAATAGGGCCATTAAATCAAACTAGTATTCAGTTGTCAGGAGCCGGGGGTCAACCATTGACGATTCTAGGGAGAACTAATACGGTGGTGGTACAATGGAAGAGAATTAAATTCACCACAAATGTTTGTGTTCTATCAGGAAAATTTAATAGCGGAGTCGATGGATATCTGGGAATAGATCTCATGAGTCAGTTGGGGGTAACTATACAGTGTGGGCTGAAAGACACGACGACCACCCTACGACCTCAAATAATAGCTACTACGGGGAAACTCTCTATTCCCTCTAGATCTTGGAGAATGATAGAAATTCCTAAATCCCAGGGAATGACTGCCTGGATTTTTGAACCTGCTGCACAGAATAAAGTGAGAATATCTCCCACCTTTAATGCTACCGACCAGAGGAAATTAGTTCTGGCTATCTTTGGCGATGACACGATCAACTATCAAAAGGGAAAACTGTTAGGACAAGTTACACCCGGGCAACCCACCACTGTTGGAACTACCGGACCAGTTAACTTACCTGAGATCCCGAAACAATTAACGTCAGATCAAGCCACTACCTTACATGAATTGCTCTGGACTTACAGAGACGTATTTGCTCAAGATGAAGGGGACCACGGATCGGCCCGAACCCGACACACCCACAAGATACATGCTCAAGGGCCTCCTATTAGACAACCTTATAGGCGACAAAATCCAATTATGAGACAAAAGGAAAAGGAACAAGTAGAGGAGATGATTAAGCAGGGGATAGTAGTGGAATCCTACAGTCCGTGGTCATCTTCAGTAGTTCTGGTAAAACAAAAAAATGGGTCCACTCGGTTCTGTGTAGATTATAGAAAATTGAATGATGTCACCATCAAAGATGCGCAACCCATACCTCGTATTAATGACTCGCTAGAATCACTAAATGGGTCAACATGGTTTTCTACCCTAGACCTACAAAGTGGAGACTGGCAAGTACCGGTTAGGTCAGAGGACCAGGAGAAAACCGCATTTGCCATGAGCGAAGGCAAACTCTATCAGTTCACAGTCTTGCCCTTCGGAGTTTGTAATGGACCAGCCAGTTTTACTAGAGTCATGGACGAAGTACTGAGGGGATTAACATGGAGAACTTGCTTAGCTTACCTGGATGATATTATAATTTTTTCAAACAGTTCGGGGGAACATATCAATCGACTACAAGAAGTATTAGAGAGAATCAGGAGGGCGGGACTTAAATTGAAGCCTTCAAAATGCCAATTAGGGGCCCGCGAGGTGGCATACCTAGGGCATGTAGGTTCAAGTATAGGTATCCAACCTGACCCCCTTAAAGTGGAAGCTATTGCAGAAATTTCACCCCCTTCCACTGTCAAAGGGATCGGAGCGTTTCTGGGAATGGCTTCCTATTATCGGAGGTTCATACCAAACTTCTCAAAAATCGCTCGACCCATGACTAAGAGACTGGAAAAGAGTGGACGTTTGACTGGGATCAGAGTTACCAGACAGCTTTCGATCAACTGAAACAAAAATTAACCTCTAACCCCATAGTCTGTCATCCTGATTTTACCAATCCGTTCCAACTATACACCGATGCTTCCGATGAAGGGCTAGGGGCCGTATTGGCCCAGAAAGTGGATGGGAAAGAAGGCATAGTAGCGTGCGCCAGCCGGACGCTGAATAAGGGCGAAAAGAATTACAGCGTTACTAAAAAGGAATGTCTGGCTCTAGTTTGGGCTGTGCAATATTTCCGTCCATATTTAGCCGGAGTTCATTTCGAAGTAATCACGGACCACCATAGCTTGCAATGGCTCAGAAAGATGAAAACTGAAGACGGGTTGTTTGTTAGGTGGAAGGGGATCGTGGAGGAATACTCCTTTGAAGTTAGACATAGACCGGGTAAATTACACACCAATGCCGATGGTCTATCTCGATTACCGGTAGCACCAGTCCAACACACTCAACCTAACAAGGAACAGAATGATCCTATGTATGGAGACAAAATACAATTTTCTGAGGGAGCCTGGAGGGATTCTAAGGACCGGGTAGTATTATATTATCTGGAGGCTAAACACATGATCCAAATCCTCCACGGACAAGAGGGAAGGGGGGCTCATTTGGGTCAGTCTAGAGTGTTGAAACAATTTAACGAAAGGTACTGGACCTCGCGAGCCGACAAAATTGTTAAGGAAGTTATCCAAACTGGTTTGGGATGTCAAAGGGGGAAAGATGGACAGGGACCTAAACAGTCACCTGGACACATTATGGCAGGTAAACTGTGGGAAAAGTTATCTGTGGACATTATGGGACCTCTACCCAGACAGACGAACAAAAGGTACATTTTAACCTGTGTTGACGTATTTTCAAAATATACGGTTGCTTGTGCCATTCCGGACAAGAAAGCGGAAACCGTGGCTAGGGTTATCTTGGAGAAGGTAATTTTTGTATATGGCACCCCTGGATGCTTTCTGAGTGATAGGAGACAAAAATTTAATAACGAAATCTGGCAACACTTGGGAGATACCTTAGGCTCCCAGATTCAACACACCTCCCCGTATTATCCCCAGGGGAACGCTGTATGTGAAAGGAACCATAGGGTGCTAGCGAATTGTGTACGGGCTAGTCTGAGTTCACAAGGGGAAGAAATATTCCGAGGCTGGCCGGAGCTTCTGCCAGAAATTGTCTGGGGGTTAAATACCACTGTTTGTAGAACTACTGGGTATTTTCTATCTATGAGATCATTTTCGGAATCACTCCGAAACTGCCTCAGGAACGACTATTACCCTATCCCATTCATTCCGCCAAATACTCCCAACCAGAGCATTATCTGAGAGAGCAAGGGGAGCGACGGCAACAAGTTCATAACCATGTTACGCAGCAACAGCCCAAGAAACTTACCCTAAATAATCCATATTACCGGGAGGAATATATTCTGGTAAAGAGACATGATCCCACCCGAGCTGGTAAGCTGGAAGAGAAATATGAGGGTCCCTTCCGGGTTCTGGAGATAAACGGACCATACCAAGTGTTGTACTTGCATCATGGAGGTATTGTGTCGGCTACCCATATCCGCCATACCAAACGGTATGAGGGTATTTTACCCCCAGACCTGAGCGAGTGGAGTAGCGAGGAAGAAAGTGAGGAGGAGATAGAATTCGGGGCCGATAACCCGATAACCCGATAACATCCTCAGCTTGACGCAACACTGAAGGTCCCAATCTGAGAAGGAATTATACTGAGGACTCTCCGTTCTGGTGGTCTTTCAATAGCAAGCCAAACGAGAGTCTTTCTGAGTCCGGGCAAGAGGAGGATGGGGGAGACGAGGAAGCTACGACGAGTGGGGAGATTTTGTTTATTTTATTGATAGAAATCTTGGCACCGCAACAACACCGGAGGCAGATTTAGAGCCATCAGTATACACAGGCACAGAACTGTTATGACTAGAAGAATGTTCCAAAAACATATGAAGAAGAGACTGAGGAGCGACTGAATTCTTCGATCCTGTAAAATACCTGCAGAATGACAGTTCAGGCATGTGTGCAATCCTTGGAATTTGCACGGGACTCACAGGAACCGTCGACAGATTAAGCTCCTTCATAACTTCACAAATTCTGTAACCAAAATGACGAGGCATTCAAGGATGCTGACCATTATATGAAAACAAAGATTGATCCGAGACACGGGTACAAACAAGAGAGTCTGCAAGGTGCCTTATCCGAAACCAACAGTGGACAACCACAGATTGACGCAGTAAATCTAAGGGAGGTACACCAGCCTCCACCAGCAAGCTGGGAATCGGAGACGACCGAAAAGCTCCAGTTGCAAGACGGAGACCAGCATGATGAAAAGCATCTAGAGTCTTAAGTCTGGAGTCTGTGGCAGAGGAGTAAACCTCACAGCCATACGACAGTTTGGATGCGACAAATGCCTGAAACAAATGCAGTAGTGTTCTGCGATCAGCACCCGAAGAGGTGTATGACAGAACCCTTAACAGATTCAAAGCCTTCATACACGATGCCTTCAGATTTGTCAAGTGCGGAACCCAAGTCAAACGGCAATCAAACATGAGACCCAAGTTCTTTGTCTCTGCCACACAACTGAGCCTCCTGCCACAGAGCATTAGATCAGGGTCTGGGTGAACCCCCCTTATTCTGCAAAAGTGCATAGCCACAGTCTTTGATGGGGAAAACCGAAAGCCCTTGGAATCAGCCCACGCAGAAATCCTGTCCAACGCAAGTTGCATACGTCTCTCAATATTATTTTTATTAATCTCACCACCACACCCCCAATGAAATTAATTAAAGTATATATGATCCACCGGGATTCGAACCCGGGTTATCACACACATATTTTTGCCACCTTAACCATTACACCACCAGGACGGTTAAAGGTTTATGCACACGCCTACGACTTATTATCCATTCTCGAATACTGGATATTAATCTAATCATGTTCATATTCCCAACCGCACTATGGTAGCCTACTGTTTAAGTGAGAGGAAAGAATATTCATGGGGCACAGATCATATAGACCGGCCTCTCGAAGAAATATCCCTAAACCTACTAATAATATTATTTTTATTAATCTCACCACCACACCCCCAATGAAATTAATTAAAGTATATATGATCCACCGGGATTCGAACCCGGGTTATCACACACATATTTTTGCCACCTTAACCATTACACCACCAGGACGGTTAAAGGTTTATGCACACGCCTACGACTTATTATCCATTCTCGAATACTGGATATTAATCTAATCATGTTCATATTCCCAACCGCACTATGGTAGCCTACTGTTTAAGTGAGAGGAAAGAATATTCATGGGGCACAGATCATATAGACCGGCCTCTCGAAGAAATATCCCTAAACCTACTAATAATATTATTTTTATTAATCTCACCACCACACCCCCAATGAAATTAATTAAAGTATATATGATCCACCGGGATTCGAAATCCCGACAATCCCGACAATGGCAGACATGTGGGAACCAGAAAACCAGATAGCCAAATCATCTACAAGGGGAGGTGTGGCAGAGTGGTCTTGCCACTGGACTGGTGATCCAATGGACCCGGGTTCGAATCCCAGTATGTCAATGGGAAGACATTATTGGGATGGAATTTGTGCTGTACCTAGTTTCAGTGCATTACCACAGCACACCGAAATGCCAAAACAAAATACCCTCATTGTTCCCTGATTAAATAGCACTGTATGAGTGGCGTTCTGAGAGAGAGGGTCCGAGCCTGGGGAGTGAGACTGTGAAGCGCAGGGGCGAAGCAGCTTCAGAGATGGAGTTGGGTTCGAGCCGTGAATGGGTGCTTCGCATGTCTCACTCCCTAGACTGGAACAAGACCTCACGGGCCTCACCGTGTTCAGCGGTAGAGTGTAAAGGCTATCAGCCTATGCCCGAGAGGGAGTAGTTGGAATAAAAAAAAAAAGAAAAAAAAAAAAAAAAAAAAAAAAAAAGGACAAGGAAACCCCAGCAGGCACAGCGTCAAGAATGCTGTTGACGGCCGCCTCAAACAAAAATGCACTTAGGACACAACCCTTTGCAACACCCTCCACCTGGCACAGTGGCGCAGAAAGGGAAGAACCCACACGGACCCGAAACACACGATCAGGCAAGAATTCTCTAAGCAACACCGGCAGGCGGCCACGTAATTCAAAGGCATGAAGTTGCCGTAGAATTCCATGTCGCCAGGCTGTGTCATAAGCCTTCTCGAGGTAAAAAAACACAGCCACAAGATGTTGCTTAGAGGCAAAAGCATCACAGATTGAGGATTCAAGTCAGATAAGGTTGTCAGAAGTACACCGTAGTTTGCGGAAGCCACTCTGAGAAGGAGAGAGATGGCCGCCCTTCTCCAGACACCACTCAAGTCTGACATCGATAATTTTTTCAAACAATTTGCATACACACGACGCTAAACAAATTGGGCGGTAATTAGAAACATTGCAATGATCCTTTCCAGGCTTAGGAATAGGAAGGACAATGCCCAACTTCCAACTTGCAGGTAGAGTACCTTCACCCCAAATTCTATTAAACAAGTCTAATAAAAACACCAAGGAGGCATTCGGGAGATGACGAAGCATGGCATATGGGATGTCGTCAGGACCCGAGAGGGCTGCACGCAGCTCACAAATACTGAAGTCAACATTATAAGTTTTTCCGCCATGAGACCAGAAATTAAGACCCTGTCTCTCTTGGCTACGTCGGGCACTTGCACAAGGTTTGGCATCATCCCTCTGGGAGACTTTGCAAAAATGAGTAGCTAGGGCAGAGGCTACATCACCAGGTGTAGACACCAGATTACCTTGGATCCTCAACACTGGTGGAGAGGAGGGTGAAAACTTTCCAGATATCCTGCGTATTCTATTCCACACCATAGGCAAAGGAGAGGAAGAAATAATCGTAGAAACATAGGACCTCCACGAGCTTCGGCGAGAATCTTTCAGAACCCATCGATAGCGAGCACGCGTTTTGCGAAATTGAACTTTAAGAAAGAGAACCTCTCGGTTTGCATGGTATCGACGAGATGCGGCTTTATAAACCTCACGAGCAAAAGAGCAGGCTGCAGTCCACCACGGCACAGGTCTCCGGGAATATACACCCGAAGACCGTGGAATGGAACGAAGCCCCGCTTTAATCATAGTTGTAGTAAAATAATGTTGTGCATCATCAATAGCTGGGAAATCATGTACAGTCAAATCAAACTCACCGAGTTGTTCAAAAAGAGGCCAGTCAGCCCTACCCAGACACCAGCGAGGCAAACGGGTAGTTGGAGTAAAGTGAGAGGACTGGACCAACACTGGATAATGGTCACTACCATGCAGATCATCCAAAACGTCCCAGGAAAAAGCAAGAGCACAGTCAGGAGAAGTAATGGTGAGGTCAAGAATAGAAAAAGTGCCAGTCTGAACGTGGAAATGGGTTGGTCTCCCATCGTTCAAGACAACCAAATCCATGGCAGGATTAGATGTTAGTAGGGAACAGTTGGGTTAGTAACATAACACAGTTATAAGTGATCTTTCGTGTATCTGGTATATAGAGATAACATCTTAGAAATGTATACACACAATAATCGTCGATGGATCTGAGGGTGAAAGAAATATAGTATTGATTTAAAAATGCAGTCAGGCGTGGGTTTGAGGCAAGATGTTTGTCTATGCGAAGTTTAAAAGAATCAACAGTTCTGCAGTCTATAACGTCTCAGGGAAGCCCAATCCACAAGTTGACAACTCGATTGAAGAAGAAATTATTAGACATATGTGAGTTAAATGATTTACCGATAAGTTTGCAACCGTTTCCGCGTGTGTAATTTGATTGATCGATAGTGAAGTACTTATTACAGTTCGTATTGTCGATGCCTGTGATGCTTTTGAACACTTGAATTAAGTCACCTCTTAATCTGTGCTGGGTTAAAGGATATAGATTAAATTCTCTAAGAGGTTCCTCAAATTATTTGTTGTTTGAGCTAGGACGCTACGTATCATTTTGGTTACTCTACGTTGAACTCGTTCTAGCTTGTCTATATCTATTTGGTATTAAGGACACCAGGATAGAACGAAATATTCCAGAAGAGGGCGGACTAAGGAATTGTAAAGAGTTAGGATTACATCTTTGGATTTATGCTCAAATGACTTGCCTATAAACACAATTATTTTGTTAGCCTTCCAAACACCTTGTGTACATAGTTGACTGGGTTTTAGGTTAGTCGATATTGTTACTCCCAAATCAATTATCTGTCTGCACTCTTAAGCTTGATGCCATTCATGAATAGTTTGCATTCTCATTTCGGTTTCTGATATAGAGTACTTTTATTTGCATTGAAACACATTTACCCAATTTGAGCCCAACATAACAAATTATCTTGAAAGTACGCTATTTGCAATTCTTGTATCGACAGCAAACTTTGAGATTGTACAGGTGAACCCTCATCTATGCTGTAAATTTAAACTAGGAAAAGAACTGGTCCCAGTAGCTATCCCTGGGCTACTTACATTTGGATAATTTACCATTTGCGACTACTCTTTGCTTTTTGTCACTGAGCGAATTTTCTATCCATTTCAACACACCTTCTATTCCATGTGCATTTAGTTTATCAATAAAACGTTTGTGGGGAACTTCGTCAAATGTCTTTTGAAAATCAAGGTATATAATATCTACAGCTTTACTCTCATCATATTGGTTTAGGATATCGTGGAAGAAGTCTAAGGTGTTTGCTAGGCAGGAGCGTTTGTTACAAAAGCCCTGCTGAGTATCATTAAGTATGTTGTTTTCCTCTAAGTAATTTACGAGTCTGTCTCTTATGAGTTTTTCTATTATTTTGCATACAACTGAGGTTAAGCTAATTGGATGATAGTTACTAGGTAAGAATTTGCTGCCTGTTTGAAAATCGGTGTTAGGTTGGCGAGCTGCCACTGATCAGGCTTAGTCCCAGTCCCAGTTATTGAAGAGCAATATCAGTGATTTGGAGAGCTCATACTTGGTTTCCTTTAGAACTGTAATGCTGATATTGCATAGAGCATCAGAGTTAGCTATCTGAATCGTTGAGGGATATCACTAAGGTCTGTGGTAAAAACTGATGCAAACAAGGTATTGAGGGCTATACTCATTTGTACTTCGTCTATAGTGTATTCTCCATTTTCATCGACTTACAGATCAATTGCTGAAGAACCCGTTTTTTTCTTTCTGACGTAGATGTCAGCCAGAGTGGACAGAAGGGTGTTGAGCTGGTATGGTCATGTTGAACGAATGGGAGATGAAAGGCTTACAAAGAGAATATATGAGTCAGATACAAGGGGAGATAGAAGGGCAGGAAGACCCCCATTGAGATGGAGAGACTGTGTAAGACAAGCTTTGGATGATAAAGGAATGACTATAGATCAGGCAAAGGAAGTGGTAATAAACAGAAATTAATGGAGAATGCTTGTGAATAGTTGAGTGAACACGTGGTCATTTGGGGGAAGGGGTAGGGCGCAAGTTGGACTAGATAATAGTCCATCAGGCGCCTGGCCCGGGGAGACGATTAATATGAAGGGTGCGCCTGGAAGTGTGGTGGGCGGTCTTGTGGCTTTGGCTATGCTGCATGTTTGCCTGCCGAGATCGGAGCCTCTCCGGGTGGTCGGGGGCCGGGGGAGTGCTGGAGCGACCTTTGTGACCCTTTGCAAAACCCACAAAAATAATATACAAATGTATTAAATTTATAAAAAATGGATAAAAGAGATGCAGAGTAAAATTTGTTTCTGTTCTTCTAACATCTTTCGACTTCGCATCGTCATAAATAATAACAATTTAGTGATGACAATACGTTTTATTTTATGAAATTATTATCCAGGAACCTCAAAAAAATGCAATCAGAATTTTGTATATCGTCAATATATTTGTTTTGCTTTATGAATATATTGGCACAAGAGTATACACTCACCTTTCTTGGATTTGATGTCATATACGCTACCGTACATAATTCACAGATTATTTTGTTCTAATCATCTAATGTGTTTTAGAACTACAAAGAATAATGATATACATAGCTCATTGTATGAGAAAAAGAAAACAAAAATGAAATCCTTACTACTAATATTTCATTTAATGCAATAATACTGTATATATTACGCTCTCATCGGATAAGGATTGTAGCACTCCTAAAAGTTTTATATTCAAACAAGTTGTACAGCGGCTATTTCACACTATATACTGTATATACAAAATCAACTATGCTAAGATACAAAACCCTGTCATAAAGTATTATAGATAAACTAAACAGTTGTCCAGGCGGAATATTCAACGTTTAAAGGGCCAGGCAACACCACCTCAACGTATGACTGTCACAAAGATACGGAGAAGTAATAGACTGTCTACCTACCGTGGAGGGCTAGGTTGATTGAGAGTAGTGTTACCAATGGTTTTATTCGCAATAGAGTAGAGGATAATGTGCCTCTACTGGCTTGTTTTGTTAGAGAATCTGGTTTCTCATTCCTGTGTATCCCGATATGAGTGGGAACCCAGCATAAGGTAACTACGGGCCGATTCTAGTAAGTTATGGAGAGTACGAATGCCATTGCACACTAGATATTTTTTACGCGCGAAAGATTGTATTGCCTGAATTGCACTCAAGGAATCACTACAGATAACTATTTGAGGGACATTACCGGGGACAGTATAGATCATGCCTAGGGCACATTGGATTGCCCAAATCTCGGTGGTAAAAATGGACGAGCATGATGAAGGGGATGTTGGCAAGTGCCATACTGAGAAACAACCACGCACCTTCAGATGAGTCATTTTAGACCCATCCATATTAATACATGAAGCGGGCGTGTGACAAATGAGTTGATAAAGGGTTGATTGTATTGGGGTAGATATGTGGATGTATCGACAAAGAGGAGACATACATTAGGATGCCAAAGGCTCCATGGTATAAGAGTGCCAAGGGCCATAGGCGACGAGGGTAGAGGGACATAGTAAAATTTAAGTAATTGTCGGGACGAATCAGGGAAAGCTAAATGAGCAAAAGAGAGATCCAAGGAGTCATTAAAGAGGTTCTTAATGGAAGCGTCAGCCATGAATCGGGTAGCAGTGTGAATCACAAACAGTTTTTGATGTAGCGTGAGTGGCAACGTGCCTGCTTCCGCAAGGAGGATGCAGATGCGAGAGGATTGCAATGCTCCTGTGCTAAGATGAACCTCCAAGTGATGAACAGGATTAATGTATTGAGAGTAACAAGAAATGCGGTATTGTAGACAGGGCAACCATAGTGAAGGACAGACAAGATAATACCTTTGTTTAGTTTGAGTAATATTGTTCGATATGTTCCCAGTGGACACACGCAACCGCTTGTATAACATTGAAATGCCAAAAATATCGAGTTTTCAAATTTGGTGTATGTGCTTTCCAGTTAAGATGAGTGCGCATTATTCAATATGAAGCTCACCTATGGCCATCCACGATTGATCCATGTCGAGCAGAACAGGTAGCCTAAATGTTCCTGCCCATAATACACACACATTGCACTTATAGCCATGTTATTAAGTTGGCTCCAGCTCCTTCTCCATATTGCCACCAGTGTCAGAATTCGATCTTGGTCTGTTACTTTCTCTGTGAATGCCCCATATACAAATCTGAACGGCAAATTTACCTACATGCCACGTCTCTCCACAGTGTCCTCGATGTCTCGCTGTCTTTTAGCTTTTCCCCTGTTTGACGATCTTTAACAGGATGATACTTTTATACCAAACTTTAATTGCTGTTCTTCTCCCACCCTACTAATCATTCATGTCCTTCATTGTCTCTCTTTTGTTAGTTTTTTCTTTGATCTGTGACGTATTCTTTAAGCTTTTACTAGTACATGTTTTCGATTTAATGAGTAACCAGTACCAGATGTATGAGGGCTAGAGCCCAGTAGGCTGATAGAAATAATTCTCTCTCTCTCTCTCTCTCTCTAATCTCTCCATCTCTCTTCTCTCACCAGGTCGCCCGTCGTTCTATCCCTGGCGACACTCGAGACGCGGCTATTCAGAAGATGCAACAAAGGAGCAAGGTGAAGGTGGTCAAGATGCTAGTGGTGGTGGTCATTATATTTATGTTGTCATGGTTACCGCTGTACACCATCTTCATTAGGATTAAGGTAAGACATAGAGAGAGAGAGAGAGAGAGAGAGAGTGAGAGTGAGTGTGCGTGTGTGAGAGAGAGAGTATATTACATAGATTTACATTGATATACAGACTATACAAAATTTGCAGTCCTTACTAAGTCGTCCGGCCATCAATATAAATAAAATGACTGCTAAGGTTCAAGACAAGGACATCAATGCGGTAGTATCTCTCCCCACTCACCATTCCCTCCGACTTCTGGGTTAGCCAGAAACATAGTTAGAAGAAGGACCCCACCAGAGTCGAGATAATGTTTACTGTGAAACTTATAGTAAAGAAGGATATAGGAGACATTTAATTATTTAAAGGCAGCACTTGGATGTAGGTTGGAATAACCAAAAAAAGCGATAAAGTCTACGATAAAGTGTACGGTATTGGGTATTGACACGACACATTCAACTCGCTAAATAAGACATTCTCTACATATTTCCGGCCGGAAATGGACTAGTTGAGTGCTTTTTATCACTATCCTTCCTTTTTCATCCAGCATGATAGACTTAGCCAATACAAAATAATGGTAAATCTGCTTGCACTAGGAGTGACACAAGGTCAATAAAATACCAACATTCTTTGGGTTAATGAATATGAGAAAGAGAACTGGAGACAGGACAGAACCCTGAGGAACACTGGAGGTGAGGAAGTGAGCGATGGCTATCCACAACCACAGCTATAGAATGGCCAGAAAGGAAATTAGAGATAACAACACAGATGGAGAGATAGAAACTGAAGATGGTAGTTTAGAAATTCGAGATTTGTGTCAGACTCCATCAAAAGCTTTCGATATGTCTAGCACAATAGAAAAGGTTTCACTAAAGTTCCGAAAGGAGGATGACCAAGAGTTAGTTAGATAAGCAAGGAGATCACCAGCAGAGCCAGTAAGCCATACTGACGATCTGAAAGTAGATTATGGGAATACAAATGTTTAAGACATTTTTGAATAAACAAAATGGATTAAAAAAATGTATAGATGCAAAAAATGAGAGCAAATAGATAATAGTTGCTAAGTTGAGAGTGGTTACCCTTCTTTAGGACATGTTGAATGGGAGCAAACTTTCAGCAAGAAAGGAAGACGTTAGAATATAGATAAACACGGAAGAGTTTGCCTTGGCAGAGAGTCAGCACGGAAGATTTTTTTTTTAGTACAACTGGAAGAACACTATCTGGTCCGTACGCATTCTTAGTATTAATCCCAGAGAGGGCAGAAAGTACATCCTTAGAAGAGATTAGGATATTAGGCATAAGTAAGAGAGCAGGGGTTGGAAAGGGGGGAATTGCACCGGAGACAGGGCAACGAAGGACACAAATTATCCATAACATTATAAATCTACCATATGAAGAAAGGTTGAATAACTTAAGCTTGCACTGTTTAGATTGGTATAGAAATAGAGGGGTTTTGATAGAGGTGTTCAAGAAGGTAAGTGGGATTAATAATGGGGACATGAAAGATGAATTCAAAAAAGATAAATTTCGTTTTTAGAAAATATTTATGCAAACACTGGATTGGTAACAGAGTTTTAGATATGTGAAATGGGCTACCGAGTGGAATAGTAGGTTCATTAACGATAGGGACCTTCAAGACACAATTACTGTAGATATGTATATGGATGTAATGGATTGGGTGTGAAAAGCCTGCAGAAGGCCGATCAACTCACACAAGGCCGATCCTTGTGTAGTCCAATGGTCTTTCTGCAGGCTCTCTATTTTTTATGTTCTTAAGTTGTATCTGTTCAAGAAGTGCGGTATGGCTGGAACCTCATGCACATATGAGAACAGTACCCGATACATGGCCACATATTGCCCCTGTACACAGTAATAATCTGTGTGGGGGTAAAGAGCCCACGGAGATGGATGAGCACCTCCTAACTTCTTGGAAGCTGTTTTAGCAATAACGCTAATATGTCTTTCCAATAAAGGTCAGGAGAAAAAGAGAGACCAAGAATATTGAAAAGACAAAGGGTTGATTTGTGTGTTGTTGAAGATTAAGAGTTAGTCATGTGGAAGATTATGATGGGTAGATAGAGGGAGAAATTGAGTTTTGAATCCATTGAAAGCAATAAGGTTATCTCTGCCTCAACCGGATATAGTAAATATATTAGAATATACTCATAGATGTGTTGTGGCCTCATCACGTGAGTTTTGAATTACCTACATGGTGGGTTGTTGTGGAAAGCTAGACGAATAATATAAAGTAGGGTCATCAGCATGCGAGTGGATAAGACGAGAGATGTCATTGAGAAGATCATTAATAAATATCAGAAATACAGCTGTAGATAGGATAGAACCCTGAAGTTGAGGAAGTGAGCAATGGCCGTCCACAATCGTAGTTATGGAATGGTCAGAAAGGAAATTGAAGAACAAGGCACAGATAGAGGGACAGAACTTGAAAGATGATAGTTTGGAAACAAATTATTTGTGCCAGACTCTATCAAATGTTTTGGATATGTCTAGCGCAATTTTAAGATGTTCCACCAAAGTTTCGAAAGTAGGATTACCAAGAGTTAGTCAGATAAGAAAGGAGATCACCAGTAGAGCGACCCTTAACTTTTTCACGCTTTTATGACGCAGAGGTTGCCAGATTAGCAATAAGAAATAGAGTTCTCTCACTCTTAAAATTACCTCTCCAAACTTAGTTTTCTGCCCACAGATACCTCAAAGACAACTGCAGAGGTTGAAGTAACGAAACTAAAGGTTTCTAAATACCCCTGATGGTAACAAATGCCCTAAAGTATCCCTAATAGGCTCAAAATTGCGTCATAAGCGTGAAAGGGTTAAGAAAACCACACCTGGCAATCAGAGAGTAAGTTATGGGAAGAATAATGTGTAAGCCGTTTTTAATTAAGAATTGCTATTAAACCTTTAGAAATGCAAGATATAAGAGTAATTGGATGGTTTGAGAGCTGTCACCCTTCTTCGGGACAGGTTTAATGAGAAGACACTTCCAAGATGGGAAGATGGTATAGGAAAGACAGCACGAGGAACGCCATCTGGTCTGTACACCTCCTTAGAGAGAGCATAAAGTACTTCCTGAGAAGATATTGAGACATTAAGCATAATTAAGAGAGGGGGGGGGGGGGAGACAGAGAGGGAGAAATAGCACTGGAATCATGTAAAGTAGAGTGTTCAGCGAAAGTTTGAGCACATAGTTTAGGTTTGTCAGAGGAAGAAGTGGTGGTGATACCTTGAGGAGCAGAAGATTGGTTGTTCCGTGCTTTACTTTGTATTATATTGGTAAGCACATCTTATGTTTGACTGCATCAACACTACCACAGACACACTATTTTTTCTATTTATATAATTACATGAATGCTTGCTTTATCTCTCCCTGTACAGCTTGGAGCCGAGTTGGGTGAGACTGAAAATAATGTGATAGCCATAGCTGCTCCCTTGGCTCAGTGGCTGGGGTCCTCCAACTCATGCATCAACCCCATCTTGTATGCCTTCTTTAACAAAAAGTACCGCAATGGGTTCCTGGCCATTGTAAAGAGTCGGTCGTGCTGCGGGTCTTTGAGGTACAACTCATACTCTTATTCTACCAGTCGCAGGTCCTACTACACCTCTTATAGGTCAACTGTTAGGCCCGAGACAGGCGGGACTAGTGTTGATCCCGCGGCTCGACACAAGACTGCAGCTGCTGGCAATGTATACACAGTAGAGGGCCGGGTCAACACACGGACAAGGTACCATCACCACAATGCGGCCAGATCACGAGGCGCTCTGGCTAATGGATTATGCCCAGCCTTCCATCTTGCTGACCTCACCCATGCCCCTACCAATGACCCAAAGCTCACCCACTCCACATCCATCTTGAGTGGAATTGAGATAGTGGAGGTGGACGATCAGAATGGATACTCAGAATCAGACCGATCCTTCTCAAATGGCAAACTAGATGCAGTGGACTAAAGGAAGAATTGAATTGTTGTTGGGGCATTAGTTCTTTTCTCTTTGAATCTTTCCCATTGGGATAGATTTCAATTTAGACTCTTCATCCCTAATCCCTTTATCCCAAATCTTTCTGGAACCTGCTTCCAGGCTAGGAGGAGCTATGAGGTTCTGACTGGCAATTTTGGAGAGGATTTAGGCAAGGGGTTTAAAGAAGGTGCTACACTACAAAACCTATTTGACAGATATTTTGGGAATCTTGTTATCCTCCTCAAGTTTTTAGATGACTATCATTATGTATATCAGATTATGGGGTCTCCATATAAACTGCCTGAAATATCGTGTGTGTGGCACTGCATTAAGGGGGAGGCCCAAGGAGTGTTGAGGTTAGGTTATTCCTGACTCTCACTCACAACTTTGGTGTTTTTGATCATGAGAGGTTGCCAGAGGTAGGCTCTTAGTAAACCTTGTGCCAAGCTCTGTTAATACAGAAAAGTGGATCATCCACACTATCAAATTATGAGTCACAAAACATGCTTTGAGTTGAAACTTTGTAATGCAGAGTATTTACTGTATATCACTTTGTAGTGTAGTAAAGTATGTGAACAATGTAGAAAGGTCAATCAACAAGATAACAGACTAGTACAAGGCAGCTTTCTGGCTAGTGTGCTGATCCAATGGTGACTGGAAACTATATATGAATTTGGGGGTTACATTGATAGGCTAATATGAATGGATACAAATTCAATCCGTAGTATATTTACGACTAAATTATACTGTATATACTACTATTTCTATGAAAATGTATGCACGACATACATTTTTTACTTACAAGGCGAGACGTCTTGGATCCCCTTATTCCACTCCGTAAATTTATGGCACTCCCCCCTCCCCCCTCCCATTTATGGCACTCCCCCCCCCTCCCCCTCCATTTTATGGCACTCCCCCCCCCTCCCCCCTCCCATTTATGGCACTCCCCCCCTCCCCCTCCCATTTGTTTGGCAATTATAAGATCTGTCACCTCATTTGGGTGACATTATTCTATCAAAAGTGTACACATTTAGCTTGAAATAGATCCCCCTCCACAAATAATAGGTAATACCCAATACAATCACGAATCATCATCAGCCGCAGACATTATTAGCATCACCTCACATAATCTGAATATCCACAGCAAGGCCATTGCATGACTGCATTTGAAGTGAAGATCTTCTCAATGTCAAATTAAATGCGTATGAATTTCCTCAACAAGCTTTCTCCGTTCATTCTTATCACTTGCTTGAGCTATCCTTCGTAAACAAATCAATGTAATGGATACAGACGGCGTTAATTACGTAGACAAACAGTATAAATATTTGGTAATACATTGCATAATTTCATATGTTAATCCTAATTAATTCAATAGATAGTGAATTACGTTTCTAAGGTAACCCTATATCAGACCAAGGGGTTTGCTACCTATACTTCCCTCTAAACTTAACTATAATCCACTAATGTTAACATTTACAGTAACGTTGAAGAGCATACGTCAGGCTACACTTGGACATGGCTCAATCTTCTACATCATCATAATCTCACCTCCGTAACATTGCCATTTGGAGCTTGTGGTGAGTTATCCAGCCTGGTACACAGGGGCTTCTACATATTATCAGGTCACTACAGCATGTTTCACGGATGGGGTGCCACCAATGGCTAATAATTCAAAGTTCTTATTTACTGCTAGGTGAAAAGAGTCATAGGGTGCCCATCCATCTCTCCCTGCCCGGAGATTGAACCCGTGACGTGTTGATTGTAAGTCAAATGTGCTACCATTCCGTCAATCTAGTCTTAAAATAACAACGAAAACTTCTAATACCTTTAATGGAACTTTCATTATAACATTTCGGCATAAATAAGTGTCGAAGCTGCTTGGTTAAAAATGTAATGTGTAAGTAATATAAACTACTCATTGGCAAAGGCTAATAGATTGACATAAGACCTGCACAACCATATGAACAGTGAACTGTGGATTTATATTTTGGCCAATACTAAGGTGTTAATTTTCGTTCTGACCAAAAGATTATTTATTACTACACCAACCGAACATCCTAGTATTGTTAAGTTATTATAGTAACATCACACTGCGCTGATGATCGGCGTCTATAAAAATCAACGGACAAATGTACATACTATTATGTTTTTTACACCAACCAACTTCACATCTAAACTTAACTAATGAAATCAACAAATACATGTGGCATTCCGAGGACTTGAACCCAGGATACTCGCATCGAAATTCCGCGCACTATGCATTATGCTATCAAATAAGATAATATATATACACACAAACAAATTAGCTATAAAATAATACATTTGGACTAACAGATTTTTTAACAAGTTGAACATGATAAAAGAGAACTATGGCTTTATGACCTAATACTTTCAATATTCCATATTGTAAATAACTGCTACATTATCAATGTACTTTTTATGAAATTAATAGTTGAACTGATGTAGTAATACGATTTACAGTAATACTATCGCTCTTTCACTTAATGTATGCTTGTTATTGTTGGACGGTTATGTTAAGTTTTGGAAGGATTTATGTAAGTCAAAGGATTAATCAAGATCATTTATACTTCACTGTTCTCAGAATCATTAAAGCGGCAAGCATATGGCCAGGATATAAGGAAGACAAATTGCATTGCACACTGAAACGGTAAGTTTAACATGCAAATCAAGACCATAGCCTTTATACATAATTATTTGTTTTATGCAAGCTTCAGACACTCTTCTCTAACATTATAATTAACCCGTGGAGCCCCGGCTAGTTTTGTAATGTTTGCGCACCAGAACCCGGCCGGTTTTCAAAAAATGTTTTATTCCAGAAACAATAGCGAATGGGTTAGGAATGAAGGAAAAACCACGAAAAACCGCTCAAAAAGCTTAAAAAATGGTCCTACAGAGCCCCCGAAAACGGATTTTACAAGAGTAAAAAATTGAAGGCAATTATCCCAAAAAAACAGGTTATTGCGCGCTCGCGCGCACGCACGTAGACTTTGAGAGTTTTCAACCATCGGCACGGTTGCGTGGGATACGTATACAGTTCCCATACAAATCTGAGCCCTCTTGAGTGGCTACACCTGAGGTTACGGTCGGCGCAATTAGGGTGACGCGTCAGGCGCGTCTCTGGGGCTGTGCGTTACATACATCGCCGACGCGTCAGACGCGTCGCTGGGGCTGGACGGGTTAACAAGTATATTCAGAAAATATATAACTAATTAGCAAAATAGAACTACTAAAGCTAGTTTGCAAAACATATATAAAAGAAAAAATATAATTAGAAACATGGTGCAAGTAAATATTAGGAATAATACATTGGGTTGCTGTCGGAATAATATTACGTTTTCTATAGCAATTATGTACACTTAGTTAAAATAAAACTAATTTAATGTTAATACAGGTAGAATAAAACAAATATGTGTTCATCTATATACATGGAATGTATGAGTATACTGTACATACACACACATACACACATGCAAACACACACACACAATTTTTGTTTGTTTCTATATAAATGAGGGAGAGTCATAACTTCCTGCAGCGAGTAGGCACTCGCTGCAGGTAGTTGAAAGAGTTCAAAGAGTGACAGGGCCAAACTCAAGGGACGTTCGAGCTAAAATGCCTGGACACACGGAGTTTGAAGCAATTTAAGTCATAGGAAGAGGGAAGGCCTGATTCTGGGAGAGAGTTCCAGAGCTCAGCAGTTGAATAGAAGAAAGTCTGAGAATAGCGTTTCACTCTTGGGTTGGAGAGTTGCACAGTGGGTGGTATTGTGTTGCAAGGCGGGTACTATGTACCCTACGTAGAGGAGGTGGTATACACTGGGAAAGCTCCGAGGAACACTGATTATTGTAGTAGCGATAGAATACCGAGAGAGCTGCAACATTGCGGCGACGAGAGAGAGATTGCAGAGAGTTGGTGAGTGGACAGGAGTTAATGATACTAAAGGCTTTCCTTTCTACTTTGTCTAGGAGTGCGGTGTGAGAGGATCCTCCCCACACATGTGAAAAATACTCAATACAAGGAATTTGAATTTATTGATAGAAATCTTGGCACCGCAACAACAAGGTCATATGACGTCAATACAAGGACGTACTGTGCCCCTGTACAGAGCAAGAAGCTGCGCAGGGGTACAGAACCCCTTGAGGTGGTTGAGCACACCCAGCTTCTGGGTGTATGTATGTATGTATGTATATATATATATATATATATATGTATATATATATATATATATATATATATATATATAACGGCCAAAGGCCGTTTCCTTCTAAAATTACAGGCTCACTATAGCTCGCCAGGAAAAAATTGACATCTAAATGGCATGAAAGGTCTTATTTTTGACAAAGAAATGGAGAGAAAGGTCTTAAAATCGCCAGACTAATGGAACGAACGTCTTAAAAACTAATATGCTAAACATGAGGAAGAGGAGGGTTCAGAAAAAAAAAAGACTACCAGGACATCACCGGTACTGTATAGGGTAGCTTGATATATTGTGTCATCCCTGTTTTGGTTTGTTTATTTTGCAAGTTTTACAATTTAATACATGTCATTGTGTCCAAAGGAAAAGTTCAATTACATTTTGGTAAGACCTGTTAGTTTAATATTATATTTTTGATTAGGATGATATTATTCCCAAAGTAGCCACCCCTTCGGGGATCATGGCGTCAGGCAATAGATAGATAGATAGATAGATAGATATTTGAAGCTTTTATTACACATATAATGTTTACGTAAATTGTCTCTTCAAGGCTGTGGCTATAATATTATGTTCTATGTGTTGGATTAAAACCAATTCTTCAAGTTACATTTTTTTTTTCAAAGTTAGTTTTTGTTTTAAGCTCCATCATTTTGAGAATTAGTTGTTTTCTATTATGGGTAGGCTTATTTTCTGATAGTAATTTTGTATAATTTTAATAATATTGAATACAAATATTTTATTAAACAACCACAAATAAGTTTTCAAAGTCAAGTATGACATTTACAAAAGATGGATTACTTTACTTGTACCTTTATAACTGGGTTATTTATATATTGCTAACGTATCGCTTCCTTCAATATAAACAAACTAACACAATTTACCTAATTTCATATATATATATATATATATATATATATATATATATATATATACAGTATATATACTGCACAAAGTACTGCCATGGTATCATGATGAAGAAAAGCAAATGTACTTAAAGGTATCTCATACGGCGTTGTGTGGGTTATTATGATATGTGATTTAATTATTATTTGAGGATTGTGTGTGTGTTAAGCAATATACTGTATCTTATCCTCTTGGGTAATAACAACGCCTCATCAGACGTCCTTCAAACTATAGTGTTCACCCAGCCTACTTCAAGCAAAATGTTGTTAATTTTTCGATGCTCGGCCAGAACAAAAATTGACACCTTAACCCTTTCACGCACAGGACGCGATTGATTTGCTCCCTTTTTGGTATATTTAAAAGCCTGTGTGACCAACAGGGGTGTTTAGAAACCTTTAGTTTAGGTACTTCAATCTCTGCAGTTTGTCTTTGAGTGAGCTGTTGGCAGAAAACTAATATTAAGAGGTAATTATGAGGTTGAGATAATTATATTTCTGAATGCTAAATGGCAACCCTCGCGTTCATAGGATAGCGAGAGGGATAATGGGGCAAAACGTCATATTATCGCCAAGCTAATGGGGTGAAATATCTTTAAGTATCCATAGTAAAGGAGCGAAGCAGGGGAGATCCAAAAAGACCTCCCTTGGACCCAAAAGGGTTATGGCATCTTAGAACGTTTTGAAATATTAATAATCTGAAGAAGAACAACTATTTAACCTTATTGTGTACAGCAAGTACCAGGCACATTAACAAACGCACTCTTGCATGGTATGACGTATTGTGTACAGCAACTACCAGGCACATTAACAAACGCACTCTTGCATGGTATGACGTATTGTGTACAGCAACTACCAGGCACATTAACAACGCACTCTTGCATGGTATGACGTATTGTGTACAGCAACTACCAGGCACATTAACAAACGCACTCTTGCATGGTATGACGTATTGTGTACAGCAACTACCAGGCACATTAACAAACGCACTCTTGCATGGTATGACGTATTGTGTACAGCAACTACCAGGCACATTCACAAACGCACTCTTGCATGGTATGACGTATTGTGTACAGCAACTACCAGGCACATTAACAAACGCACTCTTGCATGGTATGACGTATTGTGTACAGCAACTACCAGGCACATTAACAAACGCACTCTTGCATGGTATGACGTATTGTGTACAGCAACTACCAGGCACATTCACAAACGCACTCTTGCATGGTATGACGTATTGTGTACAGCAACTACCAGGCACATTCACAAACGCACTCTTGCATGGTATGACGTATTCATGAAAAACATAAATAATTTAAGGGGATATAGGCATATTTATTTGCTCATTTATGTATTTGTTTACTATGTTTTCCTAGTTTCCTCCCTAGACCTCAATCAAACATAAAAACACATCTATTAGATCCCCCTTCTAGATTAATAATGCACAGAAAACTAAGTACATTCAATTTTCTAACCGACAGAATCTCACTGACTCCCATATATTTTTTAATGATGTAAATATTCCCACTTCCCCTAGTATTGACATTCTCGGTGTAACATTAACTACTAACTTGAGCTGGACACATTATGTTAGAAGCATTGCTAAGAATGCCTCTAAAAAACTGGGACTCCTGTACAGAGTTCGAGAATTCTTCACTGACGAGCAGTTGGCCGTAATATATAAAAGTCATGTGCGTTCTCAGATGGATTACTGTTCACCTCTGTGGGGTGGAAGTGGAGTGGTTGCATTGAGGCAGTTGGACAAAATTCAAAATAAAGCTATTAGATTAATCAATAACCCTGCAATCAGACCTTCCTACATTATCCATACGAAGAAACGTTGCATCCCTTGCATTATTCTACAGATATTTTCACAGCAATTGTTCCGAGGAACTTGCTTCAATTGTGCCGCCTCTCCACATCTTTCCCCGTAGAACTAGGGCAGCTGAGAGCGCCCATGAATTTACACTTTCTCCTCCACAATGCAGAACTTCTGCTTATCAGAATTCATTTATCCCCAGAGCTACTACTCTTTGGAATTCACTTCCCTCGAATTGCTTTCCACAAACTTACAATCTACAAATGTTTAAATCCAGTTGTTACAAACATTTTATGAATGGAGGATGCCTTTAGGCACATGGACCTTTTTGTTTTATCTGTGTTTTTCCTTCTTCCGTTCATTGTCTCTTAAAAAAAAAAATAAATAAAATGTTTTGGTAGAAAAAATGTCCTGGCCAAAGGCCGGTTCTTCTAAATTTACAGGCTCACTATCGTTCGCCAGGAAATAAATCGACACCTAAATAGCACATTTGGTCTTAATATTGAAAACAAATGAGGTGAAAGGTCTTAAAATCGACAAACTAATGGGGAAATCATCCTAAAATCTGAAAACTAATGGGGCTAAGCATGAGGTAGAAGTGGATCTAGAATAAGGACCCATCTCCCCTTAACTGATTGCCTGTACATTCATAATAAGTAAGTTTTCAGTAACGAGTTTGCTTGCATTTTTGTAGCTGAGGGTAAGATGTTTTGTATTGTTCTTGATTACTCGGTTATTGACATGTAGCGAATTATGTTGTTAAACCGTTGTCACACGAACAGTTTTTCCGGCAATTTTCGATCAGCAAGTTTGTTCTCATAATGTTTTGAGGCTTTTACACATTGGAATCGGAAACTAGACTGAAGGTAAAGTATGCTAGGTGGCTGATTTCTTATATAACTTGAATTTTGAAGATGCCAGACTAAAATTACTGGTAAAAACTGACTGAAAAAGAGGTCGTGTGACACCGCATTTACTTATGAACACCAAGGCATTACTATTATACAGAGACAGTAGAAGTTTCATGTTTCCATTAATAGTCCAGATGCCAAATGGCCATTTCCAGTCAAAGCGTGTTGTGACGTCATTATGATGTTTTTTGGTGGATTCATCATCTCTGAGCTATTCTGAATCAGAATCAGCCGGGTGACAGACTGGCACCCTTGAGGAATTTGTAGTAGAGGCAAAAAACAAAATGGTCACCCTGATCTCTGATAAATTCTGTTTCGGGCAATATCTTCATTTCTAATGCACTTACAAACGTAATTTTGATGTCTACTATTATGTATTCAGGGTCAAGGAATCCATTGATGATAGTATTAAAGGTGTACACATAACACTTGAATCATACTTTCAGGATGGCATCCACTGATGGCATCCATCTGTGGGCAGTTGCAGAGATGATTCCCTACTTCTGCCAGTCATTGTAATTATGCAAGGTATGGTCTGTATTATCTTCGATCCATGGAGCGTCTGCCAGCCAATCTTCTTAAAGAGTTCATGAATGGTAAACACGTTATGGGTCACAACCCAGGCACATGGAATGCCATATGGTCGGATATGTTTATAGAGTCAACATTTATGAGATATGGCCATGAATCTGGCGGACTCACAGGATTGACTCTGAAACCATCGGCTGTCACAAGATGGGCTCTGAGCCTGCATATCTGCAGTCAGCTACATGGTGATCTAATGGCAATGAAAGTCAAGCAAAAGAACAAGATCGTCACAACTCACAAAGAAGAGATGCCAGGAAGGATTGCAAGTGACTCATCTGATCGTCAGAAGATTCAAAATGCGCTAGCAAGTTATATCGATCCTCTGACAACTGACACTCACCCACCTGGCCTCCTTAACATCGTCACAGGTCTTCATGCAACAGAGAAGGTATACGTTGATGAATCTCTCAAGATTGGACGACAACAGATGAAAGAATTTGAGTCTGGATGGCCAACAAGCTTCAACAAAACACTAACCAAAAAGGTGACTTTGATGCCTTCAACCAAAAATACCATCAAGTTGAATGGAAAGCCTGTGTATGACATGGAATTGATATACACCCGAGTCATATGTCTCCAACAACACAGGGATATTGATATCAAGGAAGTCCTCTCTTATGAACTATCCCCTGTGCCAGCATCCTTGTTTGATGAGAGTGGTGCAATGCGGGCTCAGTCAAAAGCAGTTTTGAAGAAGAAACTCCAAGTTGAGCAATCAAGTCGAACCCTAGGTGTTTCAGATGCTGTCATCATCGACGGATGTGCCATGTTATGGACTGTGCACTGGCCCACAAATGGTAACATTGAGGATTATGTGATGAACTTCATGAGGACCATCAAGTACCACCTTGAGTGTTGTGATGTGTATTTGATTTTCGACAGGTACATCAAAACTAGCACAAAACAAATGACAAGATCCAGTCGTGCAGGTCATGATGCAAGTCGAAAACATCAACTCAACTTACATACACCACTTCCAGCACAAAAAGTGGTCCTCAATGTATTCTACAACAAAGTACAACTCATTGATTTAATCTGTCAGTATCGGATTACCCCCATAGTGAACAACCAGACCAAACTGGTTATCACTGGAAAAGATCCTACACCAATACAAATATGGAACAATTCCACTATCCAGAGACAAGATTTGAAAACACTTCATGAGGAAGCGGATGTCATCATCGTCCATCACTTAGCTCAAATTGTATCAAATGTTAGTTGGGACTCGCATATCAAAGTGATCAGTGATGAAACAGATGTCTTTGTTCTGCTGATTCATTTCTACCTAAAAGAAAAGATGACTGTGAATGTTAGTATGGAGAGTCCAAGTGCTGGGAGGGTGAACATAGACATTCGTGAAACTGCATTGAAACACAAACACATCACTAAATACCTGCCTGCTGTACATGCTCTGACTGGATGTGATACTGTGTCTTATTTGTTTGGAATTGGAAAAGCTACAGCCTTGAAGGTACTAATGGCTGGACATCACCCAGCCTTACTTGGTGAACTGGAAGCAAATGAAGAAAAGATGATATGTGACGCAACTACTTTCATTGCTGCATGTTATGGGTCAAAAGTGGAAGGTGATATGAACACACATAGGTATGCAATGTGGAAGTCTAAGATGGCCAACTCCAAGATTACCTCTGCTCCAAAACTGAAATCATTGCCTCCATCGCGCGAGGCCTTTATTCAGCATGTACATCGCGCTCATCATCAAGTCATGATATGGAATTTGGTTATTCAGGCACACCCTCCGAATTTGGATGTCATTTAGTATGGATGGCAAGAAGGTGAAGATGGTGCACTGTCTCCAACCACACTTCCAAATGATGTGCCTGCTGCACCTGTCAACATTCTGCAGCTGATCAAGTGTGGATGCACCAGCACCCAGCCATGTTCCACTGGCAGGTGTGGTTGTGTGGCAGCACAGATATCATGTTCAATGTTTTGCAATTGTAATGCTGGATCAGATTGTTGTAATGAACAGACGAAGGCAGTAGCTATGAACCAGGACGAAGATGACGAAGATTGAATATTGCGTAGAACATTGTTGAGAACGCGTGCTACAGTCGTGCCAATAGAGTTAATATTTGTTTGCCTCAAATGTGTACATTTCAAACCATATACTAGTTTTCTCAATTGATGTTTAAATTGCGATGGACAGTCAGTTCTCCTGGAGGGTATTATGAATTCAATATTTTATTTGAAGGGATCAGTGGAACTGGAAAATAACAATTATTCATATATTAATGGTGACTATCTTGAAATTATGATACAAGAATTATTTGTACACCTTTAACCCTTAATTGGCGGCGTGCAACTTATGTCATGTGAAATAAATATGGACTAAGTGGCGGTTCACAACTTATGTCGCGTAGCAAGCGTATGACTGCTCCAGACCACCGTGGCGGACCTACTGACATGAATCCCACCCTCCCCCACCCTCTCGCACTCGCTACACAGGGAATTATGTAGGGAAAGTACCTAATTACATGGTTTTTGCACTCGTGTTGCGCGATCGTTGCAAGAGAACCAGTGGTCGTACAAGGATGGTTGGGGTGTCATTGGAAAGCTCTGTTTATGCCCTTTCAGGGATAGATACTTGTTTTACGCTCTGGGTCTTATTTAGGCATGAAAATGATCACGTAAACAACCCTATTTAGGGTAAAAACACCCCGCTGCGTGCTACGGTCAAATAGATCACCTAGCCCTCTAAATAAGGGTTAATATTATCATTAATGGATTCCTTGACCCTGAAAACATAATAGTAGACATCAAAATTACATTTGTAAGTGTCTTAGAAATGAAGATATTGCCCGAAACAGAATTTATCAGAGATCGGGGCGGCCATTTTGTTTTTTGCCTCTACTACAAATTCCTCAAGGGTGCCAGTCTGTCACCCAGCTGATTCTGATTCAGGATAGCTCAGAGATGATGAATCCACCAACAAAATTCATAATGACGTCACAACACGCTCTTTCACGATTCCGCTGTACTATTAAGGGAGATGGGTCGTTTTTTCTGGCCCCCTTCTTCCTCATGCTTATCCCCATTAGTTTGGCGATTTTAAAACCTTTCGACCCTTTTCTCTATCAGTGTTAAGACTTTTTGTGTTATTTAGGTGTCGATTTTTTCCTGGCGAGCAATTGCGAGCCTGTAATTTAGGAGGAACCGGCCTTCGGACGGGACATTCTTCTACCAAAAAATTTCAAATATATCTTGAAAGGGGATCCTGGGATTTTTTTTTTTTTTAAAGATTGATGGATATTATTCAGCTTAGTAAGGATCTGTTGTAGTTAAAGGGGTTGGTTGACATATTATTGCTATAGGATCTTACTAAGCTGAATTATATCGTCTAATAGTTGCCAGAATAGGATGAAAAGGACGTCCCTGGTCATGAATGGGTTAAGGAGACGTTATATTATGGTTTGGTTTATCTATTTATTCAATCATTTATATCTTAGTTTCCTCGCTAGGTATCCATCATGCTATAAAAAACGCCCCCAAGACCCTCTTTCAAGATAAATGTGTACATTTCTCGGTAGAAAAATGTCCCACCGAAGGCCAGTTCCTCCTAAAAATTCAGGCTCGCTACCGCTCGCCAGGGGAAAAATTGACACCTTAATGACAGGAAAGGTCATAATATTGACAAACACACTGGGGTGAAAGGTCTTAAAATCGCCAAACTAATAGAACGAACGTCTCATAATATCAAAACTAATGGGGCTAAACATGAGGGAGAAGGGGGTCCATAAAACCCTAATACCTCCCCTTAAACATTCACTAATACTGGCAGAGATATTTTGTTTAGCCGTTGGATCAAAACTCAACATGATAAGTAGATAATTCAACATAAGTAGATAATTCAACATGATATGTAGATAATTCAACATGATAAGTAGATAATTCAACATAAGTAGATAATTCAACATGATATGTAGATAATTCAACATGATAAGTAGATAATTCAACATAAGTAGATAATTCAACATGATATGTAGATAATTCAACATGATAAGTAGATAATTCAACATGATATGTAGATAATTCAACATGATAAGTAGATAATTCAACATGATATGTAGATAATTCAACATGATAAGTAGATAATTCGGCCAACGCAAAGACCGTCCAAACGAAAAGACGGCTGCTCTCTCTTATAAATATTACTAATAATAATAATAATAATAATAATAATAATAATAATCCATAGCATATTGTATTGTATTTGAGGCAGGTGTTGATTTCTTATTTGTAGTGTATTAATTATTATTATTATTATTATTATTAGTATTAGTATTGTTATTTGTAGTTAATAATACTAAGTCGGCTACCCCCAAAATGGGGATTGGGCCTGAGCATATAGATAGATAGATAGATAGATAGATTTGTAGTTTTGCCCCATAGTTCTCCAACCAACCTTTAAAAACACCCTCAAGACTCCTCTTTTAGGTAAATGTATATATTTTGTTGGTAGATATACTGTATGTCTCAGCCGAAGACTGGTTCCTCCTAGAGTTCAGTACACCTCGCTAACTTACGCCAGGATAAAATCGATACCTAAATAACACACAAGTTCTTAAAATGCTCAAAGAAATGGGGCGGAAGTATAAACATCGCCAACCTAATGGGGCAAAGTCTTATAATTTCAAAACTAATGGGGCTAAGCATGAGAAGGAGTCCATAAACAATGGATACCGACACTTTTTAATGACGTACTAGTAGTCAATAAGAAAAACATAATTTCACTAAAAGCATACCGTATAAAATACATTTCACTAAAAGCATACAGTATAAAATACATTTCACTAAAAGCATGCAGTATAAAATACATTTCACTAAAAGCATACCGTATAAAATACATTTCACTTAAAGCATACAGTATAAAATACATTTCACTAAAAGCATACAGTATAAAATACATTTCACTAAAAGCATGCAGTATAAAATACATTTCACTAAAAGCATACAGTATAAAATACATTTCACTAAAAGCATACAGTATAAAATACGCAGTATAAAATACATTTCACTAAAAGCATACCGTATAAAATACATTTCACTAAAAGCATACAGTATAAAATACATTTCACTAAAAGCATACAGTATAAAATACATTTCACTAAAAGCATACCGTATAAAATACATTTCACTAAAAGCATACAGTATAAAATACATTTCACTAAAAGCATACCGTATAAAATACATTTCACTAAAAGCATACAGTATAAAATACATTTCACTAAAAGCATACAGTATAAAATACATTCATGTGAAAATAACAGTTATACAATTTAATGATATCTGTATTACTGAGAGCACTTATAATCATTATTACTGCTATGTACTGAACTTAGGTTGATGAAGTTGGACAATTACTCTCAAACTACAGCATGCTACTACTACTACTACTACTACTACTACTAATAATAATAATAATACTAATAATACTAATAATAATATTAATAATAAATCATACGTATTATGGCTTAAGCAAATCCTTTAAAACGGTACTAAATTGTATAACATAATTATGTATTTATATTTATATCGAACTTATTATGAACAAGTATATAATTCATCCATCAGATAAAGCTTTGGTTCTTTGATCGTTTTTTTTTTCTTCTATTAAATTATTTTTCTTAGCTATATATCTTCAGTTTATTTTTAATATATACCGGTATATATAAATCCTTCCAGTTCAATTCATGGAACAACAATACAAATCAATACTATACATACTAGAGGGCTGGTCATTTGTATCTCATTTGTCATAAACTAATTGACCAGTAATTGAACAAAACGTTGTGCCCCTTTTTTGTGTTAATGAGCGTAATCGAAAATTACACAAATAATTCTGAACTATATTTGCGAACGGTTGCATTAAGCGCACCAATTTTGCTTTAAGAGCACATAAATAATGAGTTTTACTAGTCAACACGAATTGTTGTTTGTGTTTTGTTTATATATATTATTATTATAAGTATAAATATGTTTTCATATTTTTGTATCGTATGGTCAGGACTATATAGTGTATGTGTACAGATTTCCACTGACACAGGTTTGAAAACGCAGACTTACTAAACCGATTATTGCTAAACAAGTTCGCTTACAAACACACACACACACACACACACATATATTATATATATACTGTATATGTACTGTATATATAACGTATATCTCACAGATGCACGTGAGCTACTAAATGTGTTTATACTCCTAGCTGGACTCGAACTACCAACAGTCAAGACGAGTTTCTATGCTTTAATCCACTACACCACGGCGTGATAGAGGAAAATTAGCCTTTTCCTATATATATTAAGGAGAAGGGAATTCCTACTTGGAGAATATGTTTCAATTCATACACAGGTCGTACGATCCATATTCCAGGATTCCATACAGTGTTTTTTACAAGTTTCCCCATTCTGGACCCCCTTCTCCCTCATGTTTAGTATATTAATTTTCAGATTTTAAGATGTTCGTTCCATTAGTTTGGCGATTTTAAGACCTTTCGCTCCATTTCTTTGTCACTATTAAGACCTTTCGTGCCATTTAGGTGTCGATCTTTTCCTGGAGAGCGATAGCGAACCTGTAATTTTAGAGGGAACCAGGGCGGGACATTTTTCTACCGAAAAATGTACAAATATATATTGAAAGGGTGTCTAGCTGTTTTTTGTTAAAGCCTGATGGAGGGCTAGCGAGAAAACACAAATATATATTAATATATAAATGTATGGGCCAAAACACAAGCACTTTAAAGGTATGTTACTTTTAATAAACCTATCTATTACAAGGATGGAGAGTTAATCACTATCAATATGCCCATTAATTATTTATACCTTTAAATGTTGATTAACAATGAAGGTGAATATTTGTAGATACGTACCGAGACTACTGGACGTGAATATGCATAAATGTTAAGAACAGAAAAATAGAAAAAAAAAAACACACACAAAAAAACATAAGGACATAAAACGAGTATGAAAAAGGTATATAAGATTTTTGGGTATATTGACAGTGATTTACCTTACTATCCTAATATAATATAATGGGTGTAGTATTACCAATATGCATCTCTCTCGCTATTTTATCGCTACTATAATAATCAGTGTTCCTCAGAGCTTTCCCAGTGTATATATACCACCTCCTTTACGTAGGGCACGTGGTACCCGTCTTGCAACTCAATCCCACCCCTACTCTGTGCAACTCTCCAACCCAAGAGTGAAACGTTACTCTCAAACTTTCTTCTACTCAACAGCTGAGCTCTGGAACTCTCCCAGAATCAGTCTTTGCCTCTTCCTATGACTTACATTGCTTCAAACTCCGTGTGTCCAGGCATTTTGGCCCGAACGTCCCTTGATTTCGGCCCTGTCACTCTTTCAACTATGGGAGAGGCACTCGCTATAGGCAGTTCTGCCTTTTGCCTCCCTCAATCATAAAAAAAAAAAAAAAAAAAAAATTAGTAGATTATTCTGGAAACTTGATATGTCCTTTTTGATATCCATTATTATGTAAAATGTAGATCAACATTCGGGATCAAAATGTGTGTATTATGCCTGACATATTTCTGTATTATATTGTATTATTTTACCTTTTTTTGTTATTAGTATTTTTTTTCTTCTATATTCCAACTACTCCCTCTCGGGCATAGGCTGAGAGCCTGTACATTCCACCGCTCAACACGGTGAAGCCCGTGAGGTCTTGTTCCAGTCTGGGGAGTGAAACATGTGAAGCATCCATCATGGCTCGAAGCAGCTCCATCTCTGAAGTGGCTGGTTGCTTCGCTCAAGTGCTTCACCGTCTAACCCTCCAGACTCAGACCCTCACTCTCAGAACGCCACCTATTGAGCAGTGAACTCACTAGGCATTGTCCCCCTGTAACATATTTTGAATATGGGAATATTCATACAGTGTTATTTAATCAGGGAACAATGAGGGTATTTTTTTGGCATTTCGGTGGGCTTTGTGGTAATGCACTGATACTAGGTACAGCACAAATTCAATCCCAATAATATCTTCCCATTGACATATCGGGATTTGAACCCGGGTCCATTGGATTACCAATTCAGTGGCATGACCACTCCACCACACTATTATTTCACAAAAGAATATGACTGTGTGTTATATTCAGCTGTGTATACGATGACATACTTTATTGTTTATTTGTTTTGTGTTAACATTAGGCGATTCTATTCAGTTTAGGAAGGATCTTTGGAAGTGAGAGCTTTAATTGAGTTACTTTCCCCCCTTCCGCTACTAAAGATGCTTCCTAAACTGCATCACATGTGTGATAGTCAGCGTAAAATTAAGAAACGCTTTATTGTATCCTGGAAAAGTTAAACAGTAAATAAATGAAGGCGTAAGTTAAATGTAAGTATTGGAAGTGTCTTATGATGTTTATGTTGTATTATAAGTTGTGTTGTTTGCATTGTAAAAGTATATACAATAATGTTCACAAATATATATTTATCGTGACACAACATGAGGAATGTATTACAAATATATCTATAGTATTATACATAACATATATTGACCTTGGCCTGTATTATAAGATGAATGTTTGCATAAGTGTATATTATCACACAATATACAGTATATATTTATCATAAGTGTATATTATCACACAATATACAGTATATATTTATCATAAGTGTATATTATCACACAATATATAGTATATATTTATCATAACCCCTAGTTTAAGGGGGATGACCTGTTTTTGTTCTGTCCTCTTCTATCTTTCTCTGGCTTGTATCCATTTGGCCCCATTCAGCCTACTGTTTTAAGACGTTTATCCCCATCCTGGTGTCAATTTTTTACTGGTGAGCGGTAGCGAGCCAGCATAATTTTTATTTTTGTTTGACAGCAGGCTAAATTTGTACATTTTTCGATAGAAAAATGTCTCCGGCGAAGCCCGATTTCTTCATATAATGCTGGCTCGCTACCGCTCGCCAGGATGAAATCGACACCTAGATGGGGATAAACGTCTTAAAATAGTTGGCTGAATGGGGCCGAATGGATACAAGCCAGGGAAAGAGAGAAAAGGACAGAAATAACAAAAAGCAGGTCACCTCCCTTAAGATGAATGTATGGATGCGCTTATATTCTAACACCAGTTCGTTTTATTTTAGCTGATGTTAAATTGCCGAATCCCCATATTGATTACTCGGCTATCACAAACATGTTATAGCAAAATACTGTGTGTTGCTATATGTTAACTGTTTTTTTTTTTTTTTCTATGTGATTGAGGGAGGCAAAAGGCAGAACTGCCTTTAGCGAGTGCCTCCCCCATAGTTGAAAGAGTGACAGGGCCAAAATCAAGGGACGTTCGAGCCAAAATGCCTGGACACACGGAGTTTGAAGCAATTTAAGTCAATATGATGCGCAGACATAGCACTTTCATACAAACTCCCTGATTTGATTTCGTACACACCCACTTATTTTGTTCGTACACACTAACAGATTTAATTTCGTACACACACACTGATTCTATGTACGGAATTCAATCCAGTATGGCTGGCTGACAAGAATACTTTGCTAACCCCTTCACCACCATGACGTAATTTTCATCATATTCTGGTTACCATTAAACTATTTTCTTGGTAACATGGATCCTTCTAAAACTGCATAATATCGACTAAATCTAGCCAGAATCCAAGGTGAAAATGGCGTTATGGTGCTGAATGGGTAAAGGGGAGATGGGCCGTTTTTTTTATATGTATTAGTTAATCTATTCCATTATTTCCTAGCTTCCTCGCAAGACCTCTATCAAGCTTAGAAAAACACCCCCTTGACTCCCCTTCACGATAACATTTTACATTTTTCGGTAGAAAAATGTCCCGGCCGAAGGCCGATTCCTCTTAAAATGTCAGGCTCGCTATCGTTCGCCACAAAAACAAAATTACACCTAAATGTCGCGAAAATTCTTAAAATTTACAAGGAAATGGGGCGAAAGGTGTTAAAATCGTCAAACTAATGGGCCGAAAGTCATATAGTCTCAAAACAAATGGGGCTTAACACGAGGGAGAAAGGGGACCAGAAAAACGTTAAATGATCGTATACATTAATTTGTTCACACCAATCCCTATATTTGTGATTCAGTCAAATTAATTATCCTTCCATACAGACTGTCACACCAGGGCTATGTTGCTTAAGGGGAGATGGGTCGTTATTCTAGGCCCCCTTCTTCTTCATGTTTAGCCTCATCAGTTTTCAGATTCTAGGACGTTCGACCCATTAGTTTGGCGATTTTAAGTCTTTTCGCCCCATTTGTGTTGTCAATATTAAGACTTTTCGTGTCATTTAGGTGTCGATATTTTCCTGGCGAACGATAGCGAGCCTGTAATTTAAGAGAAACCGGCCCCATCAGCCGAGCCATTTTTCTACCGATAAATTTACAAATTTATCTTGAAGGATATATTTAAACTTAATGGAGGTCTATGGAGGAAATTTAAAACAAATTATAAAGTTGAGTGTGAGGAAGAAGACAGGACAATTTGCATGAAGCTGTGTTGTCTTAGGCATCCAATTACTTTCTAAGGCATAATTTGGACTATTAAGCATAATCTAAACTTTGTATATTTAATAATTATCACTAAAAACAAAGGAATTGTTGTCTGTTTTTATTTTAGCTGGTGATAGATTTGACATATCAACTAAATATCTCATCAATTACAATGTTTTAATAGTCAGAAATTATCCTATTTATAAATAATTTGGTAATACTATGATCTAAACATAATAGCTCCATATTTTCCCATTAATTACAAGGAAATTTGCCGCTATATGATTAACATTTTGGCCAAGTTAATAAATATTGAATATAGGTTTGGGATTAGAATCACAGAGTTGGTACTGTACAACCACCGAATGTGAAAGGTGTTACACATTTTGACACACTGAAGAAATATTTTAAAACATGCCTTTTAACCCCTTAACAATGATCTCAATTTACCCTTAAACTCACACATATCCTTCTTAATCTCAATAAAATCGTATAATGACAGCCATAATATCATGAAGAAATGCGTCATTGAATATTGAAGAGGTTGAACACATACTCGAACATAGGGTTTTTCCTTAGCGTTTTCGCTGCGTCTGACGTATGGAAGTGTCCTATGTAAGAAATATGTTTGCTGCGAGCGATGTACTACCTATACGCTTTGGTATTAGCAGTTGAATTGGTAGTACTAAGCCACTCTTCTTGTTGCCAGATGCTTCCATAAACTTCGGACCTTCCCTCCCATACAAATATCAGTCTTCAACAGGCCTCGGTTGTGAAAGGATGTGTTTCCAAACAAGGTGTTTTAGTAGCTGAAATTCAAGCAAAACAATTCCAATAACCTTTAAATCAAGTAATGCCACTTGAGAAAAAACTCACATAAATCAACAGGCACTCGTGCTAACCACTACACCACACTGGCCACAAAAGAGGTCTTGCAACCTGGCAACTACTGTCACCCAGGATCTGTCTAGGTAGACATCCATCTACCAGTAGACGATTTTACACATCATAAGATAAACATATACCTTGTAAATATTATGTGATATTTGTCCTAGTAAATCTTTCCTGTACCATTTTACCGTTCTATGAGTATATATGTATATATTAGCGTGTTTGCCTATGCTCCCTAAATACCAAATGATGAAGGTAATGTTGCCCACAAGTAATTTAATCCTGATTCTAATTCGGTTCGCACACACTGTACATATTGTAGTGAATATTCCATACTGACATGTAAATAATGACCATATCATATATTAGGTTTATAGCCAAGGGTGTAAAAAGGGTATGGCCAAGGTATATAATTTAATTGAGTACATTGATGGTGATTTACCTTCCTATCCTTGTATGAGATGGGTATATTGCTACCACTGTAATTACATTTCAACGAGAACATTAGTATAGACAATTTAATTACCCTTTCTACACATATGTTTACGGTGTAGCTTAATGGGAAGTATTACCCTTTCTACACATATGTTTACGGTGTAGCTTAATGGGAAGTATTACCCTTTCTACACATATGTTTACGGTGTAGCTTAATGAGAAGTATTAATTACCCTTTCTACACATATGTTTACGGTGTAGCTTAATGAGAAGTATTAATTACCCTTTCTACACATATGTTTACGGTGTAGCTTAATGGGAAGTATTTGCTTTATCCTCAACCCCCTTCTCTTTCATGTTTAGCCCCATTAGTTTTCAAACTTTAAGACTTTCGACAATTTCATGGTCATTTCTTTGTGCCATTTGGGTGTCGATATTTCTTTGTGCCATTTGGGTGTCGATATTTCTTTGTGCCATTTGGGTGTCGATATTTCTTTGTGCCATTTGGGTGTCGATATTTCTTTGTGCCATTTGGGTGTCGATATTTCTTTGTGCCATTTGGGTGTCGATATGTTCTTGCCGAGCGACAGGTAGCCTGTAATTTAGGAGGAACCGGCCTTTGGCCGGGCTATTTTTCTACCGAAAGATGTACAAATATATCTTGAAGGTGGGTCTTTGGGATAATGAAATAACTTCCCCTTACTAATTAGCACAGCATATCTCGAGTAAATAATATATCTCACTATTACTACGCCTACACTGCAAGTAAAGAATGATTACAAAAGGGATAACTACAGTGCCCATAATAAACTAACATTATAAAGGAACAGTGATCGTAATACACCATTTCCTATAAGGATAGAACGGAAAATCACTATCAATACACCCGCTGATTGTATATACCTCACAGTTTAACCCATTCAGTACCAGTGACGTCCTTTTAATTATATTCTGGTAACTATTAGATGGGACTTGTTAGCCTTCGTCGGCAACCCATCTAGGGGAGACAACCTTATCAAAATCTGGGTGGATGGGATTCGTCAGCTTTGGACGGCAATCTGTCTAGGAGAGTAAACCTTATAAAAATGCATACTGCTTACCTAAGGGTGAAGCAGGTTAGTGGATGGACTAGCCACCCACCACTGTAGACAAATGGTGCTAAAAAGATACATAAAAGGCCTCGGAATCGGACAGACCCTAAATTGAGTGGTCAATCCTGTAAGACCTTCAGTAAACTGGCATGGGTTGTCCCTCTTACAAGGGATAGGTCGGCTTGAGGGCATTTTGTGTATGGCCACCCTCATTAAGGGGAGTAAAGCGTCCGGCAATAGATAGATAGAACTATTAGACGATTTTATTCAACTTAGGAAGGACCATTAAAAGGCTATAGATTATCGCAATTAGTCCTTTTAGCTACCATATATCCTTGAGCGGCTTTATGAAATCGTCCAAATGTAGCTGAAATAAAATACAAAACAAGTCGTCGGTACAGTAGTGGTTAAATACCACATCATCTCTCAAGTTTACTATCAAGCTCAATATTACTGACTTTTATTTACGAAACAGTTATTTATTTGTTATGTTCACTACATGTTCTTGAGCATAAATAGAGGCAAATATATCATAATCATTATCATTATTATCATTATTTTGAAAATTATAAATTATATACTTTGAACAGCAAGCTATCATTATTCATATTCAGTTAAACAGCCTAACCCGTTTTAAGCCTCAATAATATTCATGTTAGTTTAGAATGACATTACCGAAAACAGTGTGTACATAATATATTTTCTTGTATATTCAGCTATCCAAATATATCCTAATCCTTAGCATTAATGATCAAATGAACTACTAATTAATTTACCCGCACAGTAATGATCATGAATGTTCTTGTACAGTATTCTTTGTACATGAAGTTATAAAACTAATATATATATATATATATATATATATATATATATATATATATATATATATATATATATATATATAGATATATATATATAGTTATATAAATATAGATATACATATAGCCATTTTATCGTGTAGTGTGTGTAGGCAAATATATGCACACCTTCCTCTTGTAGGTGTATCATATATGAAGTACATATAAGACAAATAATAACCCTGAAAGTTATGTAAAGTTGGATACCCTTAAAAAACACAATGGTAAATGTAATCCTAAATATAATATTAAGCTCCAACCAAATAGAGTATTAAGCCCCCTTTTGAATTATACTTGTTAAATGTAACTCCCATGTTACCATTATCTTTATATAATAATAATCATAAAATATATATATTTAGTTGTATTTTTCACATACAATCAGTATTGAAAGTATTTCAAAGCCAGATACAAAAGGTTATAATTTGTTTCTGTTACTGGTCAATCAATCGCAATCAATGGTACTATATGCTAACCTAACTAATGCTAACAACATTGGTCATACTGCCACTGGTTGTGAGCTAATGATTGAAATAGTCCAGGAGCTTTGTTGTCTAACTACTTGCAGATGATCTTATGAATGGTATTTTGAAGTCATGGGGAATCGTATACATCCCAAGAATTCGTATGTTTAGATAGGACCCTCTAAGTTAAATATAATCGTCATGATATAATAAGAAAACAAATTAAGCATCCAAAGTAATTGTCAACCGATTGCAGTGTTAACTCCGAGATGGAAGACCGTTTTTTAAAAAGAAGTAATGTAGCTTAGTTTGTAGTCTGTGTATTTGTTCGTTTGGTTTTACTGTATAATGATTTATTGGAAGGCACAATTTGTCACCTAGTGCCCCTGTTGGGTGTTGACTATGACATTGCATAGGTTAAATGCCCCATCAATTACCCCTTACATTAGCGTAATCATTAGGCTATCATAGTGCAGTTGGGTATATGTGCATGCTTAGCTTAATATCCAGTATTAGATAATAGACAATATATCGTAGGGGTGTGTATACACCTTTAACTGTCTCGATAGCGTAATGGTTAGTGCGTGGAATTTTGGTGTGTGTGTCCTAGGTTCGAATCCTTGGAGTACCACATGTATTAATTAGTTTCATTTATTTCATTAATTAGGTTTATTTGTTAGGTAATTGGTGGGTTGGTGATAAAGTTAATCTTTATAAATCACTATGATATTATTCAGTAACCATATTATATATATTTCTGTCACCGATGATCAGTGCAATATTTCACTGTACTGTACATTACCTAATAAAACCCATTGATGTGAATATTGTTTTCTTTATGTAAGCCTGCCATTTTAAGACTCTGAATAACACATTTTGAGGGCTTAGAATGACACATTCTCTGTAAATAGTAATTCCTTAGCGGGAAATTTCCGTCTAAGGGATTTTTGTTGAACCTCCTTCTCCCTCATGTTTAGTCCCATTAGTTTTGAGATATTAAGACATTTGCCCCATTAGTTTGGCGAGTTTAAGATATTTCGCCCAATTTCTATCAATTTTAAGACCTTTTATGCCATTTAGGTGTCGATTTTATCCTGGCGAGCGAAAGCGAGCCTGTACAATAGAAGGAACCGGCCTTTGGCCGGGCCATTTTCCTACCGAAAAAATTTACACATTCATATCGAAGGGGGGTCTTAGGGGTATTTTTTTTAAGCTTGATGGTGGTCTAGGAAGCAAACTAAAACTCTACCCTTAATCGTTGCCTGCCTTCAAAAGTAGTCACGTTCAGTAATTCTTGGACATCCTGAAGCCTCCAAAACATTCAAGGAACCTCCGCGATACCAATGTTAGTATTAGTTAAAGAATTATGAAGAGGTAATTGGGTTTTCTGGCCCCCTTCTCCCTCATGCTTAGTCATATTATTTATAAGATATTAAGACGTTCCGCCCTTTAGTTTGGCGATTTAAGAATTTTCACCCCATTTATTTTTCAATATTTAGACCTTTCGTACTATTTAGGTGTCGATTTTTCCTGGCGAGCGACAGCAAGCCTGTAATTTAGTAGAAGCCAGCCTTCGACCGGGAAATTGTTCTACCGAAAAATGTACACATATATCATGAAGGGAGGTCTTGTGGGTGTAATAAGAAGCTTTATAGAGGTCTAGGGAACACACTAGAAGAAAATATATTATAAGAAAATAATGATTTACAATAGAATAACCTCCTCTTAATAACATTATTTAATACCCCCGAGACAGCTTGGACAATATAAGGATGAGCAACAATGACCGTGACTATACCGTCTACAGTCAGGAATAAGAATATATTGGCCATTTTATGTATGGAAGGAAATACAATATAGTTGGATTACGGGTATAGTTTCTCATGTATGTATGTATATACTCAGGCATATACCGTATAGCTGGGGGTAGCCGACTCCAGACAGAGCCCGAACAGAAGCAATATTTAAGGTTCCAAATTCTTAGGGTCAGGGACCGCTTTTGCGTTCCCTTGCCCCATCTCGGATAGTTTGTGATTTTCACAAGGGTAGGAGGATTCCTAGTCTTCCGCCCCCAAAGTAGGAGAAGCAATACAGGAAAAGAGACAGACAGAAACGTCTAAGGTTGGGTAGAGGATGCCAAACCTCATTCTAGACAGGACCAGCCCTCACCCAGTAACTAATTAATATAATCAATTAAGAGGGTAGTGCTTGGTTTTTGGTCGTCAAACTAATGGAACGAACGTCTTAAAATCTCAAACCGTAATGCTAAACATGAGGGAGAAGGGGGCTAGAAAAAGCGACTACTTCCCCTTTAACGGTTTATAGGTAGAGGTAATTAACGCTACTGTTGCGTCCATGCATACAATGACTGTGGGTACAAATTACCGAGAGTAACCGTATAGTTCGAAGTACAAATGCTGCGGCACAAACGTTACGGGGAGATGGGCTGTTTTTTTTCTGGCCCCTTCTCCCTCGTATTGAATCGCATTGTGTTTTAGATTTTAAGACGTTCGACTCATTAGTTTTGGCGTTTTTATGACTTTACACAAAATTTCTTTCTCAATATTAAGACCTTTTGTGCCATTTAGGTGTCGATTTGTTCCTGGCTAGCGATAGCGGCCTTCGGCCGGTACATTTTTCTACCGAAAAATGTACAAATGTATCCTAAAGGAGGTTCTAGGGGGGGGGGGGGGGTTGTTTACAGCTTGATGGAGGTGTAGGGAGGAAACTAAAAAAATATAAAATTATAGCAGGATAAGCACGTACATACGCCCATGTGCCCTTAACTCTTTCAATGTGACAGGTTTAGGATGAAACCTTTTCATACCTCAGAGTTATTTATTTCATTCCTGCTACCGCCAGTCGATTTTATTCAGCTTAGTATAAAGCTCTTATAATAATGGAGTTAACGTCAGCAATTTGGTTTTGTAGAATTTGTGTTTCTGGCTGGATAATCTCCTCCATGACCTCCATCAAGCTTAAATAACGAAAACAAAATAACCTAGACCACCTTTCAAGATAAATTTGTCATTTTTCGGTAGAACATTTTCCCGGCTAAGGGCCGGTTCCTCCTACAATTACAGGCCCGATATCGCTCGCCAGGAAAAAATCAATACCTAAATGGCACGAAAGGTCCTAATATTGACAAAGAAATGGGGTGAAAGGTCAAAAATCGCCAAACTAATTGGTCTAACATCTTAAAATCTGAAAACTAATGAGACTAAACATGAGGGAGAAGGTGGGCCATAATAACAGACCCATATCCCCTTAACATCCCGGCCTGTATTGCTGTCACTCTATCCACTTACCTGGTCGGAATATATTTAATAGTGGCCCTTCCATCAATTGACGAATTGCTATTAATATAATAGTCTTCCATTCAACACCCGCGTCAGCCATTTGAATCAACCGCCGCGGGAGGAAAACGGGAGTACTACTCATAAGCGCATATTCTCTTATGGAATCGTCCTTATGATTGGGTACCCTACATTAAAAACTTTGTAGAAAATAAAAAATAAAAATATAACTTAATAACTGTTATATTATGGCTTTCCATGTGTGGATTTCTTGTGCGCAGCCCCCAGGCGCAGGCTTCCCTAGCGGCCATACTTCCTTTTCACTCCCACGGCCGTACCGTGAGGATGGGGGTCCTTGTGCTCCAGCTTCATTCGTCGTCTCGCTTCTCGTGAGTCTTTGCTTATTTGTATACATCTGAAGTGTTTTGGACAGAGTTTAGATTAGCTAGCTCAAGGCTGCCCCATTGGTACGCCCGCAGGGAGTGTGTAATTCAGTATAAGGTACTTTTGTAACAGGCGCCATGTGGTTTGTTACGTTTTCTTTTTTGCGCCTTAGCTCTCTTATAGCTTAGTTAGGAGGCTAAATTACCGCAAGATTATGCTTCGGGCTGGCACTATGCGGCAGTTGCATTTATATTTTTTAGCAGATGCTCTGGTTCAAGGGTGGCCGCACATGGTGCGATGCCTTCTGGAGTCCGTTTCTGCGCTTGGGCCACGTTCCGTGGTCCTGCTTCCCCGTGCTGCTGCTGTGGGTGCTTCGGTGCGTGGGTGGCTGCTGCTGCTGCTGGTTCTTCGGAGCGTCTGGTTGCTGCTCCTTCTTCTGGTTCGTCGGAGCGTTTGGTTCTGCCATGTTTATGTTTTCGTCGAGCCTCGCGGCCAGCCTCAGTAGGGTCTCCCGTGTTGGCTAGGAGTGTTTTTGTTTTTAAATTTACTCTATGTATTGTTATAGCCTATGTTATCCCCGTTGTTACTCATGTATGCTTTACATGTTACTAGGGGCCCTTTGGGAGACGTCCTGATGTATGCGGGTTTTTTGGGGGGGTGTGACTTCCCGGCTAAGTCAACACTTCTGGAAATTTTTGGTTTGTTTCTCCGGCGGCTTTCTCAGCAGGGCCGCCGGTTTTTCTACTCTTGCAGACGTGAAGTTACTTTCCAAATGTCCCGGCGTGGTTTGGTGGACCATGTACCTCCTGGCAGATATGCTTATTCCTAAGGGAGTCTTTACTCGGCCTGCCGAGAGAACTCGCCCTGAACGTTAGCCTCACGCGACAAGACGTTATCGCCCAGCAATACAGTTGATGGGGGGAAGTTCTACGGTATCTAACCCGGCCCGCCTATGCAATCGCCCGACGATACAGTCAAGGGGGTCGGACGATATGCCATAGTAAAGAAGCGCAGTTTATCTCACTATTTCAAACGGTGATAGATGGGTAACACGCTTCACAAGTTATTTAGGCCAGTGACACTTGTCACAGGTAAGCAGTTCCACACCAAGGAATCCCACTTTGCTGGGTCAGGTCCGATCGAAAGTTAGAATAGTAGTGGCTATATCTAATTTTCCGGCGGACCTAAGGTAAGATGTATAATACCTCTCGGGGTATCCTTATGAGCATTGATTCCTGGAAATTTTATTTCCAGATTTCTGCACTTCGTGAGTGACTCAGCAAAGGACGAACCCGTTTCCCGGCGTGGGGGGGAGGGTGAGTCCGGTCAATCTGGCAAGTTTTTCACTTCTAACGCCACATCTACCTGTTTTTTCTCTAATTCCGATACTTGCACAATATGATTTGGGCAAGGTAGATCTAAGTTTCTCTGGGCTTCCCAGCAATGCCCGGTGGGCGCAGATCTTTATGCGGCATTATGAGTTTTTTCTAGATCATCCGGGTCTAGCAGCCTTGATCGATATATTGCAAAAATTACCTCCTAGGCCAAAGAGTGGCGATTGAGTGTAGAGTAACTTTCTAGTCGCAGACCTGTTGCGGCTTTTTCTGCTCCATTCTTTCAATTCTTTTTCCCCAGGGTCACAGTCATTGTTTTGTCTATGCAAAATACTCAACACTTAGTTGAGCAATTAGCCATTAGCAGAGACTAGAAACCCCTGAGATAAAGGCGGAACTCCCCCTCCCTCCCCGCCCTCCGATACAAGAACCCACCCGGTGTAGCCAGACACCGTCTAGATTGAGTCCCCAGCGGTCAGCTCGGACACCTTTCGGCTAGGGCCCTCGCTCTCCTAAGTGGCAGCATAGAGCCCCTGTCGCAAGAAAAGGTAAGTCAGTTTTTCCTAGTTAAGTCTAAGATAAGGTTGGTTCACTTAGTATCTCATTCAATGATCCCTAACAGTTGTTTTTGCCTTGCCTCAAGGAAGAACGATTAATTAAGCCGGTGATACGGCTAGTAATTGTATCATACAGATAAGCCGACGAGACGGCTCATTTCTTCAGCTGAACCTAAGCCGGGTAGACGGCTCGGTTTTGGTTCTTATCCTAAGTAAAGTCGGTGAGCCGGCTCAACGTTTTTATCTTATTTTAGATATCATTCATGGTTTCAAATATGGATATTACGGTTAACAGATAAGAATTAGGATGTGTTCAGCTGTAAATTAAGGACATAAGTCTTACTAGTAAGGTTCTAATTGTACTTTCGTTGTGTGTAACAAATAACAAGGATACTCGTAGACACCAATTTCATTGTATCTACAGGTTGTGTTTTCTTGATACAGATACTTGGAAGCCTCCACGCCTAGTTCTACCAACGGGTAAGGTTCACTGCCTCGCACATCCCCAACACTACATTTACGGTTACAACTCGGATTGGATAATCCCTGTGAGATCCTTCTCGGCGGACAACCGGGCACTGAAGGCCCGGGGCAGCAATCAGATTTCAAATTCTTTGGTTTCAAATAGACGCTATTCGTCGCCGGTAATGGGAAATATGATGGGCACAGTTATGGTGTTTTTTCCTACCCTACGACAACTTGTGACGGCGGGGTCTAGGGTTAAATCTTTGTCTACCCTCTCGGGGGTTTAGTCACTATTTGTGAAGACGGTATACCCGACGGACCTATCGTGCTTCTCCGGCCACCAGACTCTCCTGGAGTTTCGTTTTTTTAGGTGTAATGTTCCGTCCGGCGCGTTCGCTCCTGTTTTGAGAAGGAAAACAGTACATCACGAACTCGGTACGGCTGGTGTTGGTTTCACGTGTCTCATAATCCCTAACACTTCGGTACTTGAGGGATTCGGATTTCTCTTGGATTAAGATCACGAAAGTACAGTGGTTGAATCCGTAGGCGCTTGCACAAGACACATCTACGAATTTCGATACCTCAAGGTAACTTGTTGATTACCAGAGAGATAGGCATCCCGGAGGTAGGCTCTTGGAAGTAAAGAAGCGAGTTCCGCTTGTTTTTAGCAAAACACGCTGGACAAGGCCTTGCCACTGTTAAACAAGCTCTACGGTTAAACCGGCTCCACGGTTTTAGCTGTCGTGTTATTTTCCTCTGCCTACGTTAGGTTAGTTCCGAAACATTCAGGGACGCATGCTTTTGAAGGGCTATTCAGCCCCAGGGTTGGAGTTTTGTTCTACTCCACGAAGATTCATTTTACCAAGGTCTAGGGTTGAGTGGCAGCATAGTTTTTTCACGATGCCGTCAGACTATCTGGCCTACCGAGGCACCAGTTCGAGCAATTCCAATCAGTCGGTTGGGATGGCTCAGTGATGCAAGTCGTCAAGGAATCGAAAGGGATTCCATGTGGATAGTTATTACCTGCTGTGATAGACCCCTCGGGGCTGGCTCGTCTCCCCCACAAGGATAGGTGGTTTGCTTTTGTCAAAGTCCATGTTGGAAGCTCGCCGAGTTTCACTATGTCCCGGCGCCCTTCCCTATGACAGTAGGAAGGGACTTCTGGCAGTTAAAGTCCACGGTGGAAGCCCGCCGGGTTTCACTATGTCCCGGCGCCCTTCCCTATGACAGTAGGAAGGGATTTCTGGCAGTTGATCCTCACGTTCCAAAGTTTTCCCGGCGTGGAGGGATTTCTGGCAGTTGAACCTCACGTTCCAAAGTTTTCCCGGCGTGGCCTAAAACATGGAATTAAAAGTATCTTCTCCATCCAGTCTTACCCGACGCCCACAGTGCCACACCCTACGTTACTCCGTCCGGTGGGTGCTGGACCTCTCAGTTGGTTTTTTCTCATCCAGGCGTTCGCCTGCGATGGTGGAATAAACGTATCTCTCAGGTTTTTTACCCCTGCTGGTCCCCGACACCCGCCATAATGCTCTGATCACTAGGTCCGGGTGCTAATCGGGCCTTGGGCGAGACCCGATTTTGGATTGCAAGATGGTAGATGGTGGCTAACTAAACCCAACATTACCAATTCCTAGATGAGAACCTGGTTAAGATCGCCTTCCCTTTGGCAGTCAGACTAATCTGTGGTGTTGATAAGAAATAAAGGAACCCGATCGACCTGAAACGTCAGGCTCGCTCACATTCCCTTTTTTCGGTATTACTATTACCTTTCACACTAATTCATTCATGAATTTCCAGACTCACGCGGCTGCAATTGGGGGTCTCCTCCCCCGGTTTGGGTTTCCTCGTGATAAAGTAACGTGTCTCTTGCTACCAGTGTTCAGACTTCTCCCCTCCACTCAGCTGAAGGTTAACCAGTCAAAACGGGTATCTTATCGTCATATATCGCACCTGGGGTACCCCAGGTACAACCAACATGTTACCAGTGGCCTTCGGGCGTTCTCCTCTACCTTCACGGCCTGAATGAGCCGTGCGTTTGACAAAGTTTTGGCAGTCTCCAAAACTGTCAACAAACTCCGAACTAGCCACCGGCGGAGCATACCCGGTGCCGGTTCTTAAGGCAAGTTAATGAGATTATCCCAGCCATGCCAGCCGGGTCCTTTCACGAGTTTTTCTTTCCTCTCTCTCTTGCTTGACCAAATCAATCTAATGGCCCGGTATGGCAACGGGTCCGACGGTATGGTCCTTTCATAGTAAGTTACTTTAAAAAGAAGGGGGGTAGGGTGGTACTGGAGGACCAAGTCCTTCGCTCCCGCCGAACAGGTGGGACATAGGCAAGCAACAGACAATCACAGAACGAGAATTTTTTGGCAACAACGAAAACAAATTTTCTGATTTTCCAAGTCTGATTGGACAATCCAAGTAATGGAGGTGTCCTCGTTCATAGGTTGGCAATGAAGTTCTTTATTCCCGACGGTCAGGTAAGTTCGCTACTTACTTAGCCAAGGGCAAGGAACCCGTTATCCGGATTATTCCCATACTTTTGACTCATACTGCGGAGGTGGGAATATGCATCTAATTTCCTTGGCCCGGGGACTAGGCAAAAGTCTAGAGTTTAAAGTTTCTTGACCCCTCAGAGTTGGGAAACTCTTCCATTGGGGGGGCATAGCTAGCACTACGTTGGGGGTTCCCTACCGGTTTTCTTTACTCAATGCCTGTCTATGGCTCTGTTTGAAGGCAAAACTGCCCTGTGTGGCATCACGACAGCGGGGCTAGTTAGTCTATGTGCTTATCAATTAACCCGGGAACTGCGGGAAGACTCATAAGAGTTCCCCCGGCGGACTGCGGGAAGACTCTTAAGAGTCAGGGAAAAAAAAAAAAATTAAAACACCGAAAAAAAAAAAAAAAAAAAAAAAATTGGCCCTGGGCCATGCAACATATCACTCCTCTACCTACCCTCCTTCCCCACTTTCCTCCCCTCCTTCAGTTATCACCTATTTTCCCTGTTATTCCCTTATTCTGTGGTATATTTTCGTGCTAACATTAGTGAGTTGCAAGCAGGGCATTGTCATCACTGTTAGCAAGCGAGTGCAAGAGAGAGCGAGAGAATATCGATCGACAGTGTCTCTCCAGCCTTGGGGAAAAGTGGCGGGAGAGGAGCTTGCCTCAGCCATACATTATGTAACTCCCGGCCTGTATCGCCGATTTTGACCATCCAAACGCTGTTTCCACTTGTTTTATTGTTGTAACAGGTTAATACCTTTATAATCAACCTATAATAGGCGCATATGGAGAAGTATTAATGCTATTTATGGTAAAATAAATATTTTAGTGATGGAAACAGCTCAAATACATGCGCACAGGCAGAGGTGTCTCATACCCCCCATGCGCACTTCAGAGGTTAAGGGAAAAGAAAAGGAGGGGGGGGGGGGGTCGGTATGCCCATAGACCCCTAGAGCCCCTCCGCCGGATAATGTAATGAAGTCACGAGCTGTGATATTAATTAGCCGAGCTGAGCATACAGCTCTCCAGTATTTTTTTCTTTTACGAAACGATCTCAATGTGAGATATGACCAGTTATACCTAATCGGTCAAATATTTCAAGGGGTACACAACCTCTTTCCGCCGGAGACGGGATAAGATCACGAATCACGAGCGGTAATATGACTCATACTAGTTATATAGTACAGTTCATTCAAAGTTCGCTTTCAACTTTTATTTTTAGAAATCCATCATAGTCGCAACTATATAGTATTATCAAAAGGTACCTTATAAGAGCGTACTAATAAGTTTAAAGACCGAAACATATTCCACGTAATATTGGGTCTAAGTATGGGAGTACAAGAGTTTCCCATTAAAACATGTAAAGGATCTCAAGCGTAGATCCAGTCATGTACAAGCAGATCTTCTTTGAAGTAACGCACTGCTTACCCTCTTTTTCCATTTTTAACTATTGTATGTACACAATAAGTACTTAAATTTTTTTTATACGGATTCTTGTCTGGTACCTATGGTATTCAGTTAGTGGTTCGATATTGTCACGAATGGCCCCCTCCAGTCACGGTACTCTTAGCAATTCGTCAATTGATGGAGGGCCACTATTAAATTATAGGTTTGATTCCCGGAGGGAAGTACCGTAATGAAAACCTAATATTTAGTAGGGTCCCGTAATCAATTAACGATGTTTGGCCCTCCCATCCATCCCCTTCCCATTCGTTGATTTCTATATATATATTTCTTGATATATCATTGAAGGAAGCCTTCGCCTGGTGGTTGCGCACAAGAAATCCACACATGGAAAGCCATAATATAACAGATATTAAGTTATATTTTTCTTTTTTATTTTCTACAAAGTTTTTTCTGTAGGGTACCCAATCATAAGGACAATTCCATAAGAGAATACACGTTGCACTTATGAGGAGTACTCCCGTCTTCCTTCCGCGGCGGTTGATTCAAATGGCTGACGCGGGTGTTGAATGGGAGACTATTATATTAATAGCAATTAGTCAATTGATTACGGGGCCCTACTAAATATTAGGTATTCATTACTTCCCTCCGGGAATCAAACCTATAATATAATTGTTTAGTATTGAAGAGCTGCACTATGATAATTATGTGTTCAATTGTAGGAAACATGATATACATGTAGTAAGTGGTTCAATCGTTAATGTTTTCTACATTGAACTGATAAACCGACCATTACTCATTTATAGGTTCCATTATTAAGAGGGTAGTGGCTACTTTTTGGGGTATATATTTACTTCTTCATATATGTTTTAGTTTCCTTGCTAGACCTCCAATAAACTTAACACCTTACGAGCGGCCTATGCGGTTTATTTATATGTACCGCCCAGCGGGGTGTTTTTAGCCAAAATAGGGCTGTTTATGTGATCATTTTCATGCCTAAATAAGACCCAGAACGTAAAACAAGTACCTATCCCTGAAAGGGCATAAACAGAGCTTTCGAATGACACCATAACGATCCTTTTATGATGGCTAGTTTTCTTGCAATAACCGTGCAACGCGAGTGCAAAAAGCATGTAATTCGGTACTTTCCCCATATAATTCAGTATGTAGCGAGTGAGAGAGGGAGGAGGGAGCTGAGATTTGTGTCAGTAGGTTCGCCGCGGTGGTCTGGAGCAGTCATACGCTCGCTAGTCTCCTGCCACCACTTGTCTCTCTCTCTCAGCAACATTACGTGCTGAAATTGCCACTCGACCTATGTCGAGCGCCGCCACATAGTCCAGCTTTATTTAACTCGACTTATGTGGTGAGCCGCTAATTAAGGGTTAAAAAAAAAAAAAAATTTTTTTAATTTGTTGGTAAAATAATTATGTCCCGGCCAAAGAGCGGTTCCTCCTAAAATTACAGGCTCGCTATAGCTCGCCAGGAAAAAATCGACATCTAAAATGGCACAAAAGGTTTCCAAACTGATGGTGGAGAGTAGTACTGGAAACGTCTTAAAATTGCAAACTAATGGGGCTAAACATGAGGGAAAAGGGGTCCAGAAAAAGCAACCACCTGCCCCTTAACAACACAACATTTCAACAGTTCGATGATTAACCCTGGCAATATTGAACATGTAGTACCCTGAATAATATGTAGTACCCCATATACCAGTAGTGCGTTCCGTTGACAGCGAGCAAAAAATAGCTTTATCAAAATATTTTGCCAGGCGAGTCGAACGACATTGCTTCCTCGTTCTGCTAGGCTAGCAAAACGAGCAGCCGAGAGAGGTAGCTAGGCGTAGCGAGCAAACAGTAATGCCAGATCCACTGTGTAATAATTCCTTACCTATCACCTGAAAATGCTTTTGTTTTTTGTCCCCCAAATTTCCCATTTAGGTCACACAGATTATCATTTAATAAAGACTTGGATCAGACATATGTTTACTTGTTTTGTAACATTTCGATGGGATATCCCAAAGCTGGGTGCAATTTGTCAAATAAAGGACAATTTCCATGAATCTGGCAACACTGACTAGCAATAACATTGAGTGAGTCTGTGGTTAAAAACATAGCCAATTCTCTACTGACCTCGCACTCTTCTTCGCCACAGCCTCTTCTCGTTTGGGGGTCTCTGACTTCACCCTCCTTCGCACAGCACCAAGAACCAAGAACCCTCCTTGTCCTGTTGGGGGACTGTGGCCTTGGCGATGGCTATTTCCGCAGAGAATATAATTATTATAGTCTACACTTGTTGAAAGTGTGGGCTGGATTCATCATCTATATTATATTAATTTCACCCCAACACCAAACACCCCCAATTAAATTAATGAAAGTATATATGTGATCCACCGGGATTCGAACCTGGGTTATTACACACAGGTTTTTAAACACTCTAACCATCTAACCATTACACCACCAAGAAGGTTAAAGGTTTATGCACAAACCTACGACTTATTATCCATTCTCGAATACTGGATATACCTGTCAACCCTTTCAAACCACACATGTCAGTATCTTGATTAAATAGTTACAGTATATGCAAAATATATGATAAAGGTATGCAATGCTCTATGTGGTGTTTCCCTTCTGTGGATTTGTATAATTTGAGGTTGGTATTAGGGAGACAGTCCACAGCAATATTTGGTAGGGGTTTACTTTAGGGGCGCACACTTTACAGGTACCACCATGAACTTATTAAAGACTTTTATTAGGTTTCCACTCATCCAAAACCTAGCTCCACACTTTTCTGGTATATGAAACACCCAAAAAGGAAATGGGAAACTCTAATATTGATAATATTAGACAAAATATATATATATTTTTTTTTTTTTTTTTTTTTTTTTATATTCCAACTTACTTGCTCTCGGGCATAGGCTGAGAGCCTTAACATTCACCGCTTTACAATGAACAGTGAAGCCCGTGAGGTCTTGTTCCAGTCTAGGGAGTGAGACATGTGAAGCACGTAGAGTACAACGAGCACCTGCCATCTTGCCTTCACATGAGGCACGGTGCTCACTCATGGCCCGAAACGACCCCATCTCTGAAGCCATCTCGTTCCCGTGCTTCACTGTCTCACCCCCTACACTCGGACTCTCACACTTACACACACACAACGCCACCTGTTGAGCAGATAACTCACCAGGCATTGCACCCCTATAGCATATTTTGAATATGGGAATATTCATACACTGCTATTTAATCAGGGAACAATGAGGGTATTTTATTGACGTTTCGGTGGGCTTGTGGTAATGCACTGATACCAGGTACAGCACAAATTCCATCCCAATAATATCTTCCCATTGATACATAGGGATTTGAACCCGGGACCTTTGGATTACCAGGCCAGTGGCAAGACCACTCCACCACACCTCCCCTAAGAACTTAAACTCTGTGGAAAATTTCGTGTATGCGGGAATAACGTCGATCATTTGTTTTTCATTGTGTTCGATGTTAGTAGGCTACTTCGCGCATCTAACTAATTTCTCATAGGCCTATTGACGGTTCAATTAAAATTTAGACCCACAGCAATTTTTGTATTGGCCTATTTTGTTTTTTAGGCTAGTTTTTGTTGTTTTTCATGGGTTCATAATATTGCAGACCACCGGAAATTAGTATTTACCCATTAGGCCTATCCATTAATCTGAAGATATGGACCACACTATAAGTGGGCAGGGAGGGCTAGGAATCGCAGGAAAATACAGGTATTTTATATAGTTATATACAGTAAAACCTCGGCCATCCATACTAATTGGGGGAGAACCCTGTCTGGATCTGCTAAAAGTCCGGATCTGCCGAAAGTCCAGATGTATGTTCAGCCCTCCAGACAAATCCGGATGGCTGAAACTTTAATCCGGATATCTAAATCCGACATACAAGCCCTTCTTAACATTATTATTATAGACAAAAATGAATACAGTACAGGTAACATTTTAAGTATATTATACAGTATAGAACAATGTACAGTAATAAGAAAAAATAATACAGTACAAGTACAGTAACATGAAAGAACAGTACTAAACAATATATGATTGTTTTACTGTAGGCTACCAAATAAAAGTAGTGTAGTCTTTTGTTGTTGTTGTTGTTGCTGTTCCCCAGGCTGGCTGGCCGAACAGCCCCAAGGTCCCGAGCAAGGCCAAGGCCATAAACGAGCGCCCCCCACAAAACCCTCCCTGCTTACCACTAATAAAGCCCGGGTGACCAAAGCCACTCCAAGGCGGGGAGCTGAGGAGGGTGCGGAAACGCCCGGGAAACCCAAGCCCCACCCAAGGCACTGTGCCCCTCAGCAATTATGAAGGGAAATTTGAGGGACAAAGGAAAAATGTGACGCTTTGGCTCCCAATCTGCCAACCTCTAGGTTGGCAGTAGGGAGGGCAATCCACGGAAGAGACGCCGTCACTTGAGATCTAGAAAATATATAAGTAAAAGGAACAGTCAGAGTAAGCTATGGGTATGGCAGAGAACGCTCAACTCTCACTCTGATAATTAATCTTTGGTTAACGCCTTACGAGCGGGCCCGTAAGGAATTTCTACTACCCGCCAAGCGGGTAGTTTTACCCTAAATGGCCTTGTTTCCGTGCTCTTTTTCATGCATAAACAAGAGCCAGAGCGTAATATAATTATGTATCCCTGAAAGGGTGTTAATTCAGCTTTCCAATGACACCAGAACCATCCTCCTACGACCACGTGTTCTCTTGCAACGATCGTGCAAGACGAAGGAAAAATCCCTAAAATACGGTAATTTCTTGACATAATACCCTGTGTAGTGAGGGAGGGAGGGTGGATGTGTGTGGAGTAAACGTCAGTAGGCCCGCGGGACCCGTGGCGAACGGTCAGAGCCCGACCTACGCTCCGCCCACCGCTCGTCTCTCTCTCAGAGGCAATATTGCTCCACAACTGCACACGGACTAAAGTTGGTCCCCGCTCTTTGGGCAGGTGTTCTCTATACAGACTTAAGTCGGGCCCCGCTAATAAGGGGTTAAGCAGATAGGTGGTGGTGGAGCAAGATAGTGGTTGAGTCGGGTGGTGGTGGTGGAGCAAGGCGGTGGTTGAATCGGGATGGAGTCGGGTGGTGGTGGAGCAATGTGTTAGTGGAGTTGGGTACTAGTGGAGCAAGGTATTGGTGGAGCAAGATGGTGGTGGAGCCGGGTGAGGGTGGAGATGCCATACAGAAACTTAAGACCACATTCTAAATCACACTTTGGTAAACAAATGTTCTTAATTAACACAAAAATTCAATTCATAAAAGAAACCCAGATACTTGTTATTTCATAGAAGAAATAATTAAACTTACAACATTATGGCAATGTTCTTACTTTTTGTGAATATGCCACTTTACAGGTACCATATACTGTACCTTTTAAATCATAACAAAACATTACACTTCTTAACACATCCAATCCCAGTGACGGCTACCAGCCGTCAGTAGATAAGTCACTCCCCAATCCCAGCGATGGATGGGAGCCATCAATAATGTACTTTCCTTGTAACTGCCTGTATCAGGCTGTGCCTGGTACCACAACCATTTGAGCACTGCTCTCGATAAGGCAACACTTCTCAGCTTATATCCAACCCTCTGAAGGCTGAGAGAGCCAGTCTTCCTTCATCTCATGAGGTGGAAGGTTGTTCTGTCTTGCCATTTTGGCCACATTGCTTGGGACTGGGTGGGGGGACTTTTATTACTGTATCCTACAGTACAGTAGGGGTTAAATTAATCCTACTTATTTTTTTCTGGATACAGATAACACTGTTCCATTCATAAAAGAAACCATGAAACTTTGAAACTTAAGTTGTTCCTTAATCTTTTCAACTTAAATGTAGCCTGAATGTTCACTACTGTAGGCTACTGTACAGGTTGATTATCTATTTTATGGCACTCCACCCTTGGTGCTGCCCTCAGAGATAGGGCCTTCCTTTCCACCTTCCACTTCTTCAGACTCCGATGATGAGAGGATTACTGTTGTGGCTGTAGAGGTGTTGCTGTCATGGCGAGAAACACCAGGGCGTGGCTCAATGGGGCTGAAGAAGAAGCTAATTTTTGTCTGTTTCACCGTGTCTTGTATTTACTGCTGCATCATCATTCTCATCCGGTGTAGGAATGAGAAATAGGTGTTGTACTCAGCTCCTTTATCATTTACGATTGCGAGCAATGTCTCCACAGCTTCCACGCCTTTACACAGAGATGTTTTGGCTGGTTCGGGGGCATCTACCTCGTCCTCATCAGTCTCCTCATCTACAGTGTCTATCACCTGCCGTGCAATTTCTTCCTCAGACAGCTCTTCATACCACTTTAGCTCGGTGTCTTTGTTCACCCATTCCTTCACCTCATCCAAAGAAATTTTGCCTTGTTGAGCAGATTTCAGTAGGTGTTGAGCCTCTTCTGTATCAAAACATTCAAAGTCTGCTTCCTGAGGCGTCTCACCACCCAACAGCCCCTTCCACCCGTTTCTTAAAGTAGACAACTTCATCTGTTTCCAGACGTCATTCCAGTTAAATATCATGTCTTTCAATGTTTATCGCTTGAAGTTTTCCATGGTGCGCTGCCCATGGCATAGTCTGGCTCATCCATCCCGTCCTCGACCACCACCAAACACTGCCGCATGAAGAGCCCTTTGTATAGCCTTTTGCAAGCTGCTATGATGCCCTGGTCCATCGGCTGAATTAAGGAAGTTGCGAGAGGTGGTAGGTAGTAAGCCCGGATTTTCCCATTCGCCAATGTCATTTCAGATGCTGCTGGGTGACACGGTGCATTGTCAAGCAAAATGAGAGCGCGTACATTATTGGGGTGGATGCCATATACAGATGATTGAACATTTTCTATTTGTTTAATTAAGCTAGACCACCATTCCTTAGTAATAGCAGAGGTGAACCATGCTTTAGGAGAATCATAATAGTCCACTGGAAGTTCATCCATGTCCTTAATAGCTCTGGGGCATCTCGATTTGCCAACAATGACAGGCCGGACACGATGGTTCCCAGCTCTATTGGTACACACCATGATCGACACTCGCTCTTTGATTGTCTTGTGGCCAGGGATGCTTTTAATGGATTTGAGGACTTGGGAGTTTTGTGGCAGGGACCGCCAGTAAAGACCAAGTTGTGAAAGGTGGTAGGTAGTAAGCCCGGATTTTCCCATTCGCCGATGTCAGTTCAGATGCTGCTGGGTGGCACAGTGCATTGTCAAGCAAAATGAGGGGACGTACATTATTGGGGTGGATGCCATATACAGATGAGTGAATTTTTTGTATTTGTTTAATAAGGCTAGACCACCATTCCTTAGTAATAGCAGAGGTGAACCATGCTTTAGGAGAATTATAATAATCCACTGGGAGTTCATCCATCATGTCCTTAATAGCTCGGGGGCATCTCGATTTGCCAACAATGGCAGGCCGGACACGATGGTTCTCAGCTCTGGTGGCAAACACCATAGAGTACAGAAGGATAGAGAGGAAAGAGACGCCACAAATCTGTAAATAATGATCTGCGCGTTCAAGAGATGGCAGCACGATCGCAAAGGAAAATGGGAGGGTCCCCATTAATTTGTAATAATCCCTACCTTGTACTAATAAGGCTATTAATATTCAATTAAACATTATCCAGAGACTCTGTAGACATGACAGAGTTATATAGACATAAGTAGAGGCTACTGTAAAGGCCAGATCATCGTGAAATTGTCGTCATTATGAGGAGGTTCACCAACAAACCTCCAACCTTCCCCGTTGTTGTTGTGCGATTCGGGAGTTGCCAACGTCAAACATGCTGGGACAAAATATCCATAGACGTCATAAGTATAACCGAAGAACGTATTTCGTATAAATGTCCAGTTTTAGTGCAACTTTACAAATTAACATCTACATAACATGTAACTAATACTATATATTCAAAATTACATTTAATTCTTGTTGTGTTGCTTGGAGTTAAACAGCTTGCATCATATATAAGCATTTTTTATAGTGTATATGTATACTTAATGTTTTCCTCTTGCTTTTATATATCTAATTTATATTAAACAATTTACAAGTGTTTTTACCAACATTAATTCACTCTTAAAGACGTTCCCTCTTTAACCTATTGCCTCTTCATTTTGCGGAAATTCCCTTAGCTTTGGTAACAATGCAGACAAGCCAGGCACACAGATATCAAGGAGTATCTAATAAGGAGAAACGACTGAGGTGTTTTAGTTGTATGCCCTACAACAGTGCTGCCACCAAATCCCTAGGACGCGCGGCGAAATAACCGTGTACGTCACACTTTTGCTTCTATCTTTCTGTACTTTATGTCACACAGTTTGATCTATACTCGCTCTTTGATTGTCTTGTGGCCAGGGGTGCTTTTAATGGATTTGAGGACCCTGGGAGTTCTGGGGCAAGGACCGCCAGTAAAGACCAGTTTCGTAGGCATTATATATCTCGTACTTTTCCAATTTCTCAGACCCTATTAAGTTCTTGAACTGCAAGATAAAAGGCTAAACAGCTGCCGCATTAGCACGTAACGTCTCGCCCACCACTTTCCTATTACAGATCCTGTGGCGAGCCTGGAATCTATGCAACCACACATTGCTCGCGCAGAACCCTTTAACCCCCATGTGGTCTGCCATCCGCTTAGCTGCCGCCTGGATGATTGATCCCTGTAAAGGTACCCCGGCCGACCTCTGCTGGAGGTACCACGTCCAGACTGCCTCATCCATCTCTTGAAATGGCAGTGCCAGGCTCAAGAACATGGATTTCTGGGTGTCTTGATTATCAGTCTTGCTTGCACGGGACATACTTTCCTTAACCCGCTGAGTACCAGCTAAATATTTATAAATGTACCACCCAGGACCGGCTGATTCTGAATTGTTTTTTTTCTCCAGAAACAATAGCGAATGGGTTAGGAATGAAGGGAAAACCACGAAAAACTGATCAAAAAGCTCAAAAAATGGTCCTACGGAGCCCCCGAAAACGGATTTTACAAGAGTATAAAATTGAAGGCAATTTCCCCCAAAAAACATGTTTTTGCACACTCACGCGCACGCGGTTGGACTTTGAGAGTTTTTAACCATCGGCATGGGTGCGTGGGATAATTACACAGTTCCCATACAAATCTGAGCCCTCTAGGTGCCATAGGACCGGAGTGACACTGACGCAGACGTCTGCGTCGCTGGGGTTTAGCGTTACATACATTGCCGACGCACTGTTGAGTCGCTGGGGCTCAGTGGGTTAATCACGGATGATAACATAATAGGTACTCGTCTTCAGACAATATTTCTCCACCAATACTCCACCTGGAACACTTTTATCATGCTCTGAGATCATCTCCATCTTGGCTTGGCTTTCCATCAGCACTACTGTTGCTACCTGTGGATGACGCTCTCCCACGCATTTGTCCACGTCCACGGGTTCTGGGCCTCCCTAGCTGTGCCACAGCTCTTTTCTTACAACCACTTGATTTACATTCTCGCTCCGCCGCATCCCTTTTCTTAGATCCGCTTGGTTCACCTGCAGGTAAATGTATATCTGACTACTGTTTTTTTTTGTCTAGAGTTTTATATATATTTCTACCTGTATCTATTTAGAGTACAGTATTTACTTAATATTTGGGGGGGGGGGGTTTATTCAAGCGTTTTAAAAATGAACCCTGCCTGAAACCTACTGTACTCAAACAAATGATGCTAAAATACGGCCACCGCTAGTGGGGAAGGGTATGCTTAACCTAACCTTGGATAGGTTAAGTAAAGTTAACATAAACCTAACCTAACCTAGGTAGAATTGGACAATATTATTTTCCTAGAACTTCCTATTGGAGAGGGCTATGAAGATCAGAGATATTGAGGGATAAAAGAGGCTAAAATCCGATTTTACTAAACCCAACAAAACCTAAACAAGGGTTAGCCTAACCTGACTCAAGCTAACCTAAGTAAACCTAGTTTACTGATATTTTTTTCTTTTACAATTACATTAATATTTGTTTACAGCATTGTAAAGCACTCTAGTCTCTATAGGGTGAGTACCGAAATTTCTTGACAGTAATTTATATAGCCTATAGGGTAGGCCTAGACATGTAGAATACAATGTGCCAAACTCTTTATGGTTGAGATCATTAACAGTTTACAATCCAGTAATCAGTAGAAATGATTACCACCTGCACTAGATGTAGATGGTTCAGAAGCATCATTAACAGTCACAGAATTCGAGGCTCCAGAGTTAGACTGATTAGGCCTACACACACGACTGGGGCCAGCCACTGGAATTAGGGAAGCATCCTTATCTCCCGGCTCGTTCACTCTCGCCTTTCTCTTGGCACCACTTTCCAATGATTCCAAAGGCATCATAATGTCTTTATCCATCGTTGGTATTTCAGGGGAGTACAAATATACACTAGGATAGCGAAAATTGCGAAATTAGTGGAATTATCAGCGCCGTGTGTGACGAACGCTGGATGTAAACAATACAGGCTGCCCGGGTGGCACGGCCGCGGTAACCTGTATTCGTCTCGTTCATTTCCGGATTGACTTTATATTTTTTCCCCCAGCCATCCAGATAATGTTTGGTTGGCTGAAATATGAATCGAAAAGTCTGGATCGAAATGCCTGTCCGAATCTCTTGGGTTTCCGGATCTGAGAGCACCGGATCGGCGGGGTTCTACCGTATTTGGTTTTGCACTTTTTGTTGTTTTGCATGGTTATTCAATATTACAGAATGCAGACCACTGAGCTTTAGGGCAAGAATGTAGTTACCGGGTGTACCGCCCGCCTAGTTTACACTACGCGGACGCTCGCTATCACGTTCCCGTCTAATTTGACTGCCGTGGGATACAATAATAGGTTGAGGGGTCAAAGCAACTCCCCCCCATGACTTACTGTCATCATCAATATATTATATATTGCCAGCAGAGGGAATATAACAGAACAAATAGGCAGGAACTTAACCGTGAGTGATCAACCTATGTAAACATGATGACTGTTATACCGTACACCAGGATACTACATCCTTTCCAAAGTTAGTAGGCTTACGGTTTATATATAGTTTTACACTGGGTCGAGGCCATGATCTTTTATTTAGGCTTATATATTAGTTATATCATGTACTTCATTGGCATATACCCAATGTCCACACCGTTGGTAAATCATTATAGTATAATTCCTAAATCACTAAACAAAACCGGGAAGGATATAGGCTTGTATCTGGGTATACAGTTGTTATGTTTACATATGTCATATGCTCGTGGTTTCGTTCCCGTCTATTGACTTTTTGTTGTTATTTGCCCTTTGCTGGCAATATATAGGCTATGATGATGACAACAAATCATGGGGGGTGAGAACTATTATTGTATCCCGTGGTAGCTGAAATAGAGGGGAACGTGATTACGAGCATGCAAATATTTTGGCAAGGATGTAGTATCCGGAAGTACTGCCCGCCTTGTTTACATTACGCGGATGCTCACGATCAGGTTCCCGTCTATTCTGACTGCCGTGGGATACAATAATAAGATCGGGCCTCACACCCCCATGACTTATTGTCATCATCATATATATTGCCAGCAGGGGGCAAATAACAGAAAAAATAGACGGAAACTTAACCCAAGAAAGGCGAGCGTCCTCATATGAGTCTGTATTGAGCGAAGGTAAGCGTCCTCATATGAACCAAGGCCTAAAAAAAGCCTTTCAAAACATCCCAGTGGCACTTAAAAGAGAGCAATATGTGATTAAGTGAGATAATTCCCCTCCCTCCCTCCTATCACTCCTCCACATATGTCCACCCCCCACCCCCTCAATTATCACCTATTTTCCCTCTTATTCCCCCTTTTATATGGTACTTTTTTGGTGCAAATTTCCCGCCCGCGGTTTCAGGGTCACTGGGGAGGCAGTTATTTGCGCCGGCTCTCCCCTCCTGATACGATCGGTCGGTAATAATAAGTCTTTTTCACCCCCAAATACTATTCCCACTTGTTTTATTGCTGTTACATATTAATATCTTCATCTTTAATGTAAAATAGGCGGATATGAATAAGTAATATCGATATTTATGGTAAAATTACTATTTTCGTCGGGAATTAATATAAATATCTTCGCCTGGTGGGACGTTTCAACTATCATAGTTACGCGCTTCCCGGGTTAACTGCAAGCAATCGACCTATGTAAACATGATGCCAGCAAACATAGTTAGCACAGTTAGTCAACAAATCTTTGAGACAAAATTAGGTGCTGGCGGATTTATCACAGACTCTTACAGCACCCTCTAAACAGCATTGTGCACACATACTGTATTGGTAGCCGATGGACTAGTGCCAAGAATGTACATTGTATTTCACGGGTAGGAGTACCGGAAATCGCATTCACGGCGATAATAAGCTGATCAATCTGCATCAATAGTTCCTTAACTATTACTGTGCTCTGTGCCACTGTGTAGCCTAATTCGTTTCTTGATATTTTTTCAAACCTAATTTTGTTCGTAATTCTTTGGACTTAGGTCTTCCATTTTTTTACCTACAAAACTATTCCACACTATACATTTTACATCAGGAACCCATACAATACCTAAATTCAGAACGGAAACGCATTATATACAAAATAAGCCTATATGATATTTATTATGTGTGGACTGTGGGCATTGACGATCTCGTGGACGAGTTTACCCTTTCACCCCCCCCCCCCCCTTTGTTATGCACGATCTCGGATTTGTTTTTCACTCTTCCGCAGTACAGTACTTTTGATTAATATGACATCTGTACATTATTTTTTTTAAAGTAGAGTGGGTTTAGGGATGGCAGCCCCCAGGTTAGCTCAGGTTATCAGGTTAGTTAATTACAATATACTTTTCGGAGGAGTCGGCTGAGGGCTTGTTTACATCCACGAGTATCCTCGCTAAGCTGTGGTCCCGTGGTTTAAGGCGCTGTACTGTGGTCTCGCCCTGACCGCGGTGTGAAGGTTCGAGTCTCCACTAGAATCCTAAAGTTTTTTTTCTGCCAGAGCGACGGAGAGAATTGTATCGTAGTTCCTACCTAACCAAGCTGCTATCAGCCTGTGTTAGCCTACATATCGTCTCACCAACACTTTGCTTACCCCAGACAGACATGAATCACGCTTTCACCCACATGTCACACTACTCAACGAACCACTTCCCCTCAACCGAACCCCCAAAATACTCAGCATAACTTATGACACACACATGACATTTACCCCACACATAGAAAACACAAACACCAGAGCTCTACACAAACTAAATGCCCGCAGAACCCTCACAGGCAAGGACTTTGGCCAACAAAAAGAATCACTGTCCATACTATACAAACATTACATCCTCACAACCATGCACACCAACCGACCTCCTAGCTGTCAACACCTCGCAGCTGCTCTCTGACAATGAGTTCCCTTGTTTGAAGTGCATAGGAGTGTCTAAGTGTTGTCCCGAATAGTTTTATGAGCATTTCATAAGTAATTATATGTTTTATGAGCATGTAAAAAGTAATTAAATATTCCAAGTAGTTGAAAATATGGATTAATTAAAACAGTTCCGGGAGTGAGAAGAGATTCGTGGGGCGATTGTTTTGTTTATAGGCTAGCAGACGACCACCTCGCGATGGCGGGAAGGCGTGAAAGCCTAGCTAGTGATGAGGAGAACTTAAGAGTTCGAAGGTTTTACCACCGAGGACAAGGATGATCAGTTGGCATGTATGAAAAAACAGTTGATGGGTCTTGTGAGATGGAGGGGAGTGATGGAAAATTGGAGGAAGGAGTTAAGGGCAAAAGTAGAAGTTTTGTCCGATATGTGCGGCGCTGTTAGAGAGGTGGATAGGCCTATGCCAGTAAGTGACAGCCTTGAGGCCGTGATGGCCAGAGTAGACGAGTTAGCGGCGGAAAATGTGGCACTCAAGGCTCAGCTTAAGGAATATGAGGGCAACCTGAGTGAGGAAGTAAAAGTAATCAGTGAGGTGAAAAATGAGTGGACAAGGGTAGAGAGTCCAAAGGTGGTAGCTCTTGAAGAAATTGTGAAGGAGCAGAAGGAAGAGAGAAAAGGAAAATAAAGAGTTTGAAAAACATGTAGTGCAGGTTTTAAAGAAGAAAGAGAAGGTAGTGAAAGAGACAATAGATAGAGGTAAGTGTGTAATAATCTTTGGAGATGTGGAAGAGCACCTGGCAGATATGAAGGTAAGAAAGGATAGTGATGTTGAGAAAGTCCAGGGGATACTGGAATACTTAGACGAGGGTTATGGATGGGTAAAAGAACTGGAGGAGGTGAGAAGGTTAGGAAAATATAAGGGCGAGATGAGACCACTAAGCGTAGAACTTAAGTCTAGGTCAACGGCAGAAGCAGTAGCCAATGTAAGCTATATCGCTGAACCATATAAGGGTCAAAAAGGACCTAAGTGTAGACAAACGAGAACAGTTAAGGGAACTACAAGCTATGGCTGATGAAGAGAATGGAAAGTTGTCTGAAGAGCAAAAGAAGATTTTTTTTTTTTTTTTGAGAATAAGGGAAGGGCAATTAAGGAAGTGGTACATCAGGAGCCACCAAGAACCGAAGGTAAGAGGAGTGATAGTAAAAGAGGCAGAGAGACAAGTACCAAGTCGAAGCGAGAGATAATGCAAGGAGCAGGGGACCGGAGAGAGAGTCAGGACATGGTGGAGAAGGTGGAACAGGGGAAGAGAGAAGGGGTGCTGGAGATTATGGAGGGGGGGGAGGGGGGGGGAGGAGAATAGAACTAGCAGGGAATGTGGAGTTAGATCAGGGAAGGGATGGAGGAGGAGTTGAACCTGGTAGGAGGCAAAGAGGGAAGAGAAACAAGGAGGATTCGAATATACTGTGCTACTACACTAATATAGATGGAATAAACAGTAAAAAGGTAGAGTTAGATGATATATTAACCCATACCATACCGTAGGATACAGTAATAAAAGACCCTACAGTCCCAAGCACTAGCAAAAATGGCAGGAGAGACCACCTTTTCACCTCAAGAGATGTAGCAAGACTGGCCCAGTCCAGTCACCCTTCAGCGGGTCTTATTTAAGCTGAGAAGTGTTGCCAGACAGGTAGCAGTGCTTAAACAGTTGTGTTAAAACTACAGGGTTGTACAGGCAGTTACAAGGAAAGTACATTACTGATGAATATACTCGGGCCTGGGACTGGGGAGTTACTTATCTACTGACGAATATAATCGGGCCTGGGATTGTAAGGGTTTTATGAAAGGATCAACCACAGATAGTCTGTTTGACGGAAACAAAGCTGAACCAGGACTTTGACAGCAATATAGTGTTTAGTGAAGGCTATAATTATTTATGGAGATATGATAGAAAGGGAAAAAGGGGAGGTGGAGTGGTAGTATTAGTTAAGAACCCTATGACAGCAAAGCAAGTGGAGTTAAATAATGTCAAGGCAGAAATAATGGCAGTTGAACTCAATGATATAGAAGGAAAAACAAACTAGACATATAGCAGTAGTTTACATGCCACCAAAGACTAGAGCATGGAGGGAGTTAGAGTTTGAGGAGATGGTCGAGGATATGATTCAGTCGTTGAGAAGAATGCTGTTAAGAAAGAATAGATTGATCTTGGTGGGAGATTTCAACTGTGGTGAGGTTAATTGGGAATCGGGAGATGCAGGTCCAAATCAAAGATCCTGGGGAAGTCGGCTATTAGAGTTGGTTACGGAGAATGTACTTGCACAACATGTGAAGGAGAATACTAGAATGAGGGGTAATAACGAACCTTCTAAACTCGATCTGATTTTTACAAAAGATCCTCACGAAATTAGTGATATAAACTATCTATGTCCTGTAGGAAAAAGTTATCACCTATTACTGAAATGGAAGTTGATCTCGAGTAATGCTAATAGATTAGACAATAGCTATATAAATGACAGACTAAATTATAGTAAAGCTGATTATGTATCCTTAAGATATTTAGAGGGAGTAGATTGGGATCTTATTTTGAAGGAACAAGATGTACAAGGTAAATATAGTAAGTTCCTCGAAATGTATAGAGAAGGAACCAATCTGTTTGTCCCAACATATAAAACTGGAAATTTTACTAAGCAGAAAGAATGGTTTAATTTGAAATGCAAAATAGGTTTGGATAGGCGTGATACAGCTTGGGCTAGATTAAGAAGAAGGAACACCGAAAGTAATCGGAATAAATATAAACAGGAGAGGAATAGATATGTTAACATAATTAGTCAAGTTAAAAGGAACTATGAGAAGAACATAGTAAATCAATGTGAAAGTGACTCTAAATTGTTTTATAAATATATAAACAGTAAGTTGAAGGTAAAGAAACAAACTACTAAATTAAGAGTAGATGCTAGGACGTATGGAAATGTATCGGACATGTGCGAGGTAATGAATAACAAATTGGGGTCGGTTTTTAGTAGAGATGAGAGTTTTGACGAACCACAGGCGGGAGTACTGGAGAGTGGTCTTAGCAAGATTGAAATAACTAGAGATGAGCTGTTATCTGCGAGGAGAGGACTTTTAAGTAAGGAAAGCTATGGGACCGGATGAAATGTCTGCCTGGGTTTTAAAGGAGTGTGCAGAGCAATTAGTGGAGCCAGTGAGGGACATAATTCAAGCTTTCTTAGATAAAGGACAGGTTCCTGTTGAATGGAAAAGAGCTAATATCATTCCGATATACAAGAATGGAAGCCCTGAGGACCCTTTAAACTATAGACCAGTTTCACTTACTATTATTGTATGCAAGATTTGTGAAAAGCTAATTAGGAAGAGATGGATGAAAATGTTGGAGAGAAAGAAGATAATAACCCCAAAGCAATTTGGATTCAGAGAAGGGACATCTTGTGTTACCAGTCTGCTATGTTACTATAGTAGGGTGATAGATGTACTGCAAGAAAGAGGCGGATGGGTGGACTGCGTCTACTTAGACCTTTCAAAAGCATTCGATAAGGTACAGTCACGGCGGTAAATTGTGGACCAGGGGATGAACCCCTTTCTAGACACCACGTACGTGTATCGCATCCGAACACAGTCTACACTCAGTGAAACTGGGTAGTTTAAACTGCCAGGCCCCGCCCACTACTCGGTCGCCAGTCAGTTGGCAGATTACATTTAATAGAGAAATGGTTTACACACACACTTCATTATATGCTATAAGCTAAAAATATATTGTATTAAGTCCCAGAAAGATCGTAGGTATACCAAGGTATGTATTGAATGCTATATATTGCAGAGACGGTTATAATTATTTATCGACTATATTATGTTCAGGCACATAAAGGAATAGGCATCAAGATGAAGAAGAGGGTTATGTTCAAAACCTACGTCCCTTGCATAATGCCTACTGTTGTTAGGCTTTAACCCTTTTAGTATGTGTAACGTCCGTTTTATTGTATTCTAGTTACCATTAAACGATATTATGTAGCTTAGGAAGGACATCTAGCAACTAAAAGCCTACGATTTACCTCAATTATACCTTATAGTTACCTCAGATCCTTTCAAAACTGCATACACTCGTCTAAATATAGCTGCAATTATTAAATAAAATGGACGTCTTCCGTATCGAAAGGGATAAAGTCCTCGCCTACGGATACCTTGTTATAGAGACGAGTAAAAGCGAATGGCGAAACACAACAGTGTTACCTTCTAAAGTATGTACGCTACTACTGTATATATTGCACGTTTTCTGACCTGGTTTAGCATACGTCAGAGAGAGAGAGAGTGTGTGTGTGTGCGCGCGCTAACATATACCAAAATTCAAGGGACTGGACTTAAGAACATAAGAAAATGGGAGTCTGCAGAAAGCCGATCGGCCCACACAAGGCAGATCCCTGTGACACCCAACCCCAATTACAAGGTCTAATTATAGACCCAACTCACTAATACCAAAACGGTCAGAGATCAACACAAGATTACGGGGGTCTGCAGAGCGCCGATTGGCCCACACCCGGCAGATCCCCCCTCATACCCAACCCATCTCGTCCATATGCCTATCTATGTTATTCTCAAATGACACTCCAGACTTAAATGACCTGATCTGCCAGTTTAACAATACTTAAGGGTTCATATCCTCTGAAGTACTATTTTAACTACCAATACTATTACCGCTTTCTATTCTTAAGGTTGTATTGTTCATATATCACTGTCCCAGGAAAAAACGCTATGGTCAATGCAAATGAGGTTAATGTATTCCTTGAAATCTATAATAATGGTGTAAAATTCACACATTTGTATACGGTACTTAGTAAAAAGAGAGGTTTGTGGCTACCAACCCTGCTGGATTTTTAAGCCAGGATATAGCATAAGGAAGAACATGAGAGTCTGCAAAAAGCCAATTGGCCCACACAAGGCAGATTCTTTTCACATCTCGTCCATGTGCCTATTTAATTTTATCTTGAAGCTCTCTATTGTTCTTGATCCTACTATGCCACTCGATAGCCTATTCCACATATCTACAACCCTGTTAGCAAACCAGTATTTGCCTATGCCTTTTCTGAAACTAAATGTATTAAATTTGAAACAATTTGTATGAGTTCTCTCGCGATCACTGAGCTTCATTATATCTTTCATGTTCGCTTTATTAATCCAACTTACCCATTTGAACACCTCTATCATATCCCCTGTAACTCTCTAACGAGTGCAAGCCTATAAGGTATAAATCGCGTGTGTTTGTTTCTAAATACAGCCGACTTTGCATCGCCATGTGCCGGCAATGAGGAGAAGTTAAAATTCGGTCACAGTTAATCTCTCTCTCTCTCTCAGAGGCCGTCGACACACGAATAGAGGAGAGAGGGACGGGAGCGGTGGAGGCTGTTTAGAGGGTGAGAGGGGATAGGTGAATAGGAGGAATATAGGACAAAAAGGGGTGGGGGTGGGGGGGGCAAAGGTGCTTATATTAACAAAGTCGTGCGACAAGATCCTCACACTCACGAATCCTCCTTTAAACAATCACGTCCTTCAATATCCCTCACATTTTGATAATATATTCCTGAGAATATTGATGCCATTCTCTCCTGAAGCGTAGGGCCATAAATATAGATTAAGGTGGGAGTATTGGGGATAATTTATTCGCTTATGGAAGGTAGATGAAAGGGTTGTTTTGGTCTTTTTCGAAGAACCGCGGAGCGTTTTCCAAGAACTACTCTCCCGAAGTTAATTAACCCTTGTCTAGCGGGGGGTTTTGGGCTTATTTGGGCATATTCAGGCCCTCCTGAATGATAAATAAAGTATCTGCATGAAAAAAAATGTATTCAGCAAAAACTAGGCGCTAAAAGCTTCAAAATGAGACCAGAACGAGCTACGTAGCACTCGTGGTTCTCATACAGTGGTACCAGTAACATGGGAGTTTAGCGTATAGAGGTATATTTTTTCCAGACACTGCTGGCCTCTCAAGAACACAGGGAGGGTGAGTCAGTGGGCGGCGGTAGGCCCTGGGAGTCGGACGTGTGGCCCGCTGCACTCCCGGCCATTTGCACTCGATTTTAACCCTTTAAAAGCCATAATAATGCTCCTAACTTGCTGCAAATTGGCGCCTGGCTGGGCTATAGCCGCCAGTTAAGGGTTAAAAGTCATTCCCGAACATATGGTGTTGTCGCCACGGCGAAGGAGAGAGCCTGGAGGGTGTGTTTTTTTGTATTTAGGTTTTACAGGCAGAGTCACTTCTTTTAATTTATTATTTTGTCTTTCTTCTGGGTAATCGAGCAGAATGTGTATCAATACTCGGCACACCGTGTTTGTTTTAATTATTATTTATATTTATTTATGTTTTCTTTCTTGTGGTTCTTCGACTACTGCAGAGTTGGATCAGATGGTGCAGAGTCGATCACTCACCCTATTTGACAGCTTGACCCAATTCGGCAGCAATCCAAAACATTTTAGGCTCACGGCCCAAACGACCCCTCTGCCCAGAACAGTCCCCCAGCTTTAAACGGCCGCTCGACCAAAATGACCCTGTGGAGGAACCCATATTCAGCCGTGGCTCAAAACAGTTAAATTGTTACTTTCATGCCTCCAAGACCCAATATTGTCTTCTATCTACCCATCGCAATCTTCCACAAGACAATCACTTACTCTTCAACAACACACAAATCAACCCTTCATTTATCTTCTCTCAATATTCCTGATGTATCTTTTTCACGACCTTTCTTGGAAAGATCATATTACCACTCTTGCTAAAACAGCTTCCCAGAAGTTTGGTGTGCTTAACCATCTCCGTGAGTTTTTCAGCCCCGCACAGCTTCTTGCTATGCATAGGGGCTGCAACAGTGCGCTCATGTATCCAGTATTGTTCGCATAAGTAGGGAGGTTCCACCCATACAGCACTCTCGAAAGAGTAAAGTCAAAAGCATTTCGCCTCATCAACTCACTTCCTCTCACTAGTTCCCTACAATATTTGTTCTACACACCATAATGGTGGGTTCACACATTCACGTATATTGCTCCCGTCTGTTGTAAACGAAGGATTTTGCATTTATTTCACTCTTCTATTGATATTACAACAATCAGTGTTCTTCAGAGCTCTCTCTTGTGACGAGTGCGAGGCACCCGTCTTTCAGCACAGTCCCACTCATATTCTGTCCAGCTCTCCAACCCCCCCCCCCAAAAAAAAAAAAATCAGTCTTCTACTCAACAAGTGAACTCTGGGACTCTTTCCCTCAATCAATTGTTCCTTCATCTTATGAGTTAGACTGCGTTAAACCTTCGTGTGTCCAGGTATTTTGACCCCAACGTCCCTTAAATTTGGCTCTCTGTCACTATTTTGGCTTTGGAGGAAATACTCGATACCGGCATCCTGCCTTTTGTCTCCTTCATACACATAGCAAAAACTGTTGATTCAGTGAAGTCCCATAGCCCATGACCAACAACGACCACACTGCCCGAAATTACCCTGCAAAGCAACGTATTTTGGCTGAGACCAATTACGGCCCTGTAGCCCAAATGACCCAAGGTTCAAATCGGTTGTTCGACCCAAAACGGCCCCACAACCCAAACATGTCGCACCCGAAAAGGGCAGCTCACACCAATCTGTCTATTCACATAAAGCAACTCAATTTGACCGCTTATAAGTCAGTAGGCAATTCAAGACCGGAGCCTCTGTTCGAGAACTCAGGTACCTTGTTGTCAGTTGTATTCGGTAAGTAAAACTTTAATGTATATGGAGTAATACTTAAATGTTTGTGCTAATTACTTCCAAATCCCTGGTTGTCTCAGTAAATTTCTAGGTGATGCATTGTGTAGCGCTCGTAAAACTGTCTATTACCTGCTGTCACGTGAGTTTATTGTAAACATGTAAATGGAAATACGGTAGGATAATTCTATTAAATATGTCGTTTTACATTAACAGTAGTTACTGTATTATCATACTTTTAATATTTCATTATTAGCATAATCATCATCAGCAACAGCCTTAGTTATTCCACTGCAGGACAAAGGCCTCTCCCCTAAACAAAAAATCTGTAGCTGGTCAGATGTTATCCTGTTCCATCCTATTCTAGCAAACGTCCGATCTCATCCCTCCATCTTTCCCTTCCCCTAGATCCATCTATATATTCCCATCCTTTTACTTTATGTGTCCATGTGTTAACATATCTTCTAAGTATATGATCTGGCCAAGTCCCTTTTTTATATATATATAGTAATGCGATTATCGCCTAATTATGTTTGTTTTCTTATCCAAGAGGCTCTCTTCTTGTATCTCCAAGTTATTGCTAACATTATCCTCTCCATATCTTTACGAGCACTATAGTTTGCGTTCAGGAAACTTTGTTATACTCCAAGTTTCTGATCCGTAAATTAGTACAGGAAGAACTCATTGATTGTATACTGTTCTCTTTAATGTAAGGGGTAACTTGCTTTTCATAATAGATTTCTGCTTACCAAATGCGCGCCATTCCATATCAGTCCTGGTTTGATTTCTCTAGAGTGATCTGAGTTCGTATTGATAACCTGGCCAAGGTTATTATATATTCCTCCACTGAATCTGGCCCATCATCCTATAACTTGATTTGTTGTGGTTTCACATGATCATTCAACATACTCTTAGGATTCTTTCTATTCATTTTCAACACCGCCTTTAAAGCTTTCTCTGTCTAAATAATTCAACATTTGTTGTAAATCTTCCCCCGAGTCGCTAGAAAGAACCTTGTCATCAGCGAATCTGAGATTGCTTAGGTGTTCCTCATTAACATATTTTTTGTCTTTATTGTCCCATTCAAGATTCCTAATTATTTGATATTGCATTGTGAAGTATACCAAAATGCCGTAGTATCAATACACGTTATAGTTTGATAATTTTAATACATACAGTAAAATTTCAAATATAAGGAACCACAAAAAAATCGGAATATAATACAATCATAATTATAATTTATCTTATTATGTTGCCTTTACATACGCTACTGGGTATGGGCGAGGCTTACTAATTACCAATGGACTTGTTTCACCGGAGTCGTGTACGCTGAACCACCAAAGATGTAAATTGTTCGAACCTACTGTCAATGTGTGGCTAGGACTTTGGCATACCCCTGGTCTACGACTTACCGCCGTGACTGTAACCCATAAGAGATTGTTATCTAAGCTTGAGATGATAGGATGTGTCAGGGAGAGTTTGATGAAATGGATGGGTAGCTATTTAACAGATAGAGAAATGAGGACCAACATTAGAGGAACTTACTCATCGTGGCGGAAAGATGAGAGTGGGGTGCCACAGGGATCTGTGTTGGCACCGCTCATGTTCCTTATGTACGTGAATGACCTGCCGATAGGCATAAACTCCTACATGTCAATGTTTGCAGAGCACATAAAAATTATGAGACAAATAACAAATAGAAGTAGTTGTGAAGAGCTGCAACATTTAGATAAAATATACGAATGGAGCACCAAGTGGAAAATACAATTTAATGTAAGTAAATGTCATGTGTTAAATATGGGAAGAAGTGTGAATAGACCAAATTGGGAGTACAGGATGGGAGACAATATAATTAGCAAGGATGAAAAAGAAAAGGATTTAGGGTTGATTATACAAGATAACTTGTCGCCAGAGAAACTGTGACGCCTGCCAGCGTTGGCAGAATCGCCTCCCGGTAGCCACTAGCGCTCGCCAGGGCAGTGAAATGGGCTAAAGTCTATCTACAATGTTGTACTTTCTTTCTTGTGAATCGTCATGTCACAGGCAGTATAGAAGTGGTTTTTATTTTCGCCTGTGACAATGCATTATATTTTATATCGTGAGTTGAACATAAGATGCTTTGTAGTGAAGGAGAGAGAGCGAGCGAGCAGCGTGGGTTGTTTTCCCTCCTCCTTCCTCCCTCCCGGAGGAGTCCCTCGCCCGCGTGGCTTTCTCTCGGTTTTGATTGGCTGGTAGTTCCTGGCGCCTTCTGCGGGCCTGCTGTCTGGTGACGTAGCGGCCTGTGATTGGCTGACCACCATGCCTTTGTTTGTGATCCTGGAGGGGTCCCGAGGAGCTACTCTCTTCAGAGCTTGCTTGACCAGCATACCCTTAACACATCCCTTGCCACCTGTCTCTCATTCTTCTTCTCTATTTAATATCATAACTCCACTTTGGTTCTCCACGATTTCATACATCGGCCATCGTATTATATGCTGAAGCTCTCAGATATTATATGTTTAGTTAGGCATTTTGGAGGGGTTACCATTTTGTCTGTAGAGGTTCGACACACTCACGGTGTCTCCCTATCTATTCCTTGGCTGTCTGCTGGGCTATTTAATGCTAGACTGGGGTAAGGCTACTTGTGTTGTGATTTCCGATGTGTAACAGGTTTTGTTGAACCTGTACAATCGCAACGGAGACGTGGGAAGCCTAGGTGGTCTTTCTGACTGTGTACCTTGTGAGTTTAGCACTGTGTTGCGAGTGAGGGCTTTTGCCTCTGCCACCCAACACTGTGCTAACTCGTTTGCTTTGACTTTGAGAGGGTCGCCAGGAGAGGACCAGATACTAGCGATCTGGATCTCTCAAGAGAGCACCCTGTCAATTAACGTAATTTGGCCGCACAGTCTTAAGGACCTCGCTAGGCTACGAGCCGCTTGCTCAGCCATTGTTTCCTAGCCTACGACATCCCAGCTAGACTTTATTAGCCTAGCAGACACCCGTTTAGAAATATAAACTCTTATGTTATGTATGCAGCATTCTTATTCACGTTGACTGTAAGCCTTGGTTGTTGTGGAGTTGCACAACCTGAGCAGGTTTTTTGAGTTGCCTGACGAAGGACTTCTTTTGTTGTTGGAGATAATACTAGTGTGTATTTATCGTTATTCCCGTGTCAGTTGACACTGTCTGTCTCTACACTTGTCCTATATTGACCCTGCTTTATATAACAGTTCAATATCCGATACGATCATCTTACCCCAGCATCAGATTTTCTTCAGAAGATTCCTGCTCGATGATCGCTTTGGGACTTTCGTTCACTTTCTTTAGTATAGGAGTGACAGTTCATTATTGTTTAGAGTAACTTTAAATATACCTTCTTCTAGTTTGCATTAAATCATTGCAGTGATTTAATTAAGATCTCTATCTTTTCCTTGTATACCTTATTAACGTAATTGTATGTTGTTGTGATCAGGCTGTATCAGAGATTAACTGTCTTCGTAGTGCGATGCATAAGGTGTTGATTTTCGGTGTGAGCATCCTGGGTTCGAATCCACGGACTGCCACATGTGTTTGTAAATTTCATTAATCGATTTTAGGAGTATAGTTGGTTGTTGAAAGGAACATAATAATCATCAGCCTGTAGTAGTAGTGCACTTATACTGAGTTATAGGATACCCCGTTATCGCAGATTGAACTCTGGAGGGTATAGGTGTTTTTTGTGCGCCGGCATTATAAGTTCGAGGGTTGGATCTAGTGTTACCGTTGTGGCTGTGTGCCTTTCTAGTCCAATGATTAAGAGCCCTTGTTTTATACGAGCCCCGGTCTTAACAAAACATATTAACCCTCTCCGACATATGACGCGATTTTGAGCCTATTAGGGATACTTTAAAGCCTTTGTTACCATCAGGGGTATTTAGAAACCTTTAGTTTAGTTACTTTAACCTCTGCAGTTGTCTTTGAGTTAGCTGTGGGCAGAAGACTAATTTTGGAGCGGTATTTATAAGAGTGAGAGAACTCTATTTCTTATTGCTAATCTGGCAACCTCTGCATCATATGAGTCTGAAGGGGTTAACAAGCTCTTTAGCGGAATGTATGCAATGGCCGGGAATATGAAAGTTGCTCTGAACTACTTGGATGAGAACATGTTAGCAAAAACTATAAAAAGTATGGTTAGACCAAGATTGGAGTATGCTGAAGTGGTGTGGTCCCCGCATCTTCATAAGTTAGAAAGAATCCAGAGAGCAGTTACTACTATGGGTTTCAGAGGCCGTGTTACATGGTTTTTCGGGAATAACTTATTAACACAAATTTGGATTAGTACGATATTTTGACACAGCTTTATTCACACCCTGCCCTAATTTTCGCCAATATCGTGCATTACCAAATGTGTAGAATTAAGGTACTTGTCCCTGTGTCATGAGGTTAAAGTCGCACCTGGATGATGAGGAAACGAACAAGGTTAGTCACCCCCCCATCTCTCTTTCTTTCCCTCTCGCTCTCTCTCTCTCTCTCTCTCTCTCTCTCTCTCTCACACATGGAAACTACGGCCACTGGCGCATTCATTATACATATAAAAGTGAGGCATGCAAAATGTGTTAATTTTATATTAATATATGATAGTGACATAAACTGACTGCAAGGGCAACAGTAGGGTAGGGTGGTGGGTATAAAACGAGCGTGTGTGATGGAAGAGCAGTGGTTTGGTGGTTTCCAGGTGTTGTGTGGTTTTGTGTTGGCATGATAATGCATCTACTGTAAGGTATAATATGGTCATCGTATCGTCAGGTTGTGTTGGATGTCAGGTAGGATGGGGCAGTTGACGCTTGGTCATTAATTACGGGTTGGGTAGGGGTTGGGAAGGGGTGAGGATGGGAAAATGTTGGGGGAGGAAGGGTAGTGTAGGGTAAGTAAGTACAGTCACTTATACAAAATCGTGGACCGGTACGATTTTCGTTATGCAATTACTATCTGGGTTGATTATTGGCTGGGACTTGCTTTACAATCAATGGTATATGTAGGTTCGTAATTGATGTATAGAAAATCATATTCGTAAATCCGTTTGTAGAGATATACTTCCATAATTAGAAACAAGGTGAGGTCCATGAATTGTTATGAGTGATGGTACGTTGAGGAAGATGCTGCCGACAATAAAACAAACAATACAAAAAAACACGGTGGGACAATGAGACATTTATACAAAGTTTATAGGAATGTGAAGGGGTGAGTGGCCAGGTTTTATTAATAGGTCATTTTATACAACGAAAGGAAGCGGAGACATGAAGGGTGGACAAATGATTGGACAAGCCGATTGGCGGCTTTCTCCCTGCTGTATATGTAGTAATGACGCATGACAAATGCGTTTTTACACCCACGCGGACAATGACGCAACATGGTTGCCATAATTTGCCTTGCTGGAGCCAATGTCACGTATGGCTGACTGTATACGACTGCTGCCGTAAGCCCGTGGCACCCGACGAAAACACACAACACCCGGAAACAACCGAACCATTGCTCATCGATGAAACACGGTCGTTATATACCCAGCACCCTACCATACTCTTGTCCTTACATTCACGTTATGTCACTATACAATATAAATATAAAATTAACACTTTTTGCATGCCTCATTTTTATAGTGTATAATGCATGCGCCAGTGGCCGTTGTTTCCATGTGTGTGTGAGAGAGAGAGAGAGAGAGAGAGAGAGAGCGAGAGGGAAAGAAAGAGAGATGGGGGGGGGGGTGACTAACCTTGTTCGTTTCCTCATCATCCAGGTGTGACCAGGTGCGACTTTAACCTCATGACACAGGGACAAGTACCTTAATTCTACACTTTTGGTAATGCACGATATTGGCGAAAATTAGGGCAGGGTGTGAATAAAGCTGTGTCAAAATATCGTACTAATCCAAATTTGTGTTAATAAGTTATTCCCGAAAAACCATGTAACACGGCCTCTGAAACCCATAGTAGATTGGTTCCAAGTCTCAGAGAACTGCCATATGAAGGGAGGATAGACAAATTAAATCTACAGAGTCTAAAAGAGAGGAGAGAGAGGGGAGACATGATAATGATGTACAAATGCACCCTAGGGCTGGAGAGGCTGGATAGGGAGGATATAATAATTATGGATACAGGAATAACGAGAGGCCACAGCTACAAAGTAAAAATACCTACCTGCAAGAACTATATCAAAAAGTTTAGCTTCCCCTATAGATGTATTGACAAACGGAATAGGCTGGAGGAGGAGGTGGTAGGGGCAAGGAACATCCATATTTTCAAGAAAAAAATGGATGAAAGTAGACTGAGAGACAGGACAACACGAGCTTAGCTCAACTCATCTAAACTACAATTAGGTAAATTAGGTAAATACAATGCGCATCTACTTATGTTACTTTGGTGGGAAGCCAGGCACCTCATGGTCGCCAAAGGTCGCATGTGACCTCGTAGTTAAGGTAGAATTAGTATTGTACTGTACCTAGGTTTAAGATTTTCAGCCTCAAGGCTGCAATGAACAATAAACCGAAAATTATTATTTGTATTATTATTAAGCCGCGTTTACGCTTGACGGAATGCCCAAGTCTATACTATCAATTATACTAACCCCTTTCCTCCCCTTGTCAATGATTAACCTATCCTAGTATCGTGAGTGGGGGCACTTGCCCACACGTACAGTAGCCCAACTAAGTTTTGCGACAAAATATTAGGTATGTGGCACCTGTCTAGTTTGTACTCCCGTCCTAAGCCTGTGTAGTCGTGTCTAGCAGAGCCCGTGCAGGTGTCTAGACAGGCGCCACCACCTGAGCTATCACAGCCAGGGCACACAGACACAGTACTCGCACACGCTGGACGCTACATAATATTATGACAATATTGCTATCATTATTTGTTTGTATAATAATAGAAGGTTCTCGTTCTCTCTCTCTCTCTCTCTCTCTCTCCGCTAAATATAAATAGATTTACGCGCGACAAACTGTGTAGACACACACACACACACACACCAGAATGGTATGCGTCATTACTGTATAGATCCACATCCTATACATAACTTAAAATGAACACAATAAGTTGCATAGATTGTTATTTTATAATCTATTATACACTTTTTAGTGATTGTTTTAATGAGAGCCCTTCCTTAACACTATACTTGGTGTTGGTGTCAGCGACCTTGGCTGTAATTCTTATCCTTAGCCTCTCTGTAACCCAGAAAGTGCTCGAGAAACAAACGGGTAATCAATTTCTACATCTATTTTCTGATCTACTCATATATTTGTTTTGTTCTTTATAATATGTTATACGGTCAGGATTAGCTCCAAGTTCGCTGACACCGGGTATAGATTTTATGAGTTATCCTAAACGTGTATATGCATCAACTGTATTAGATGTTACTCAATAAATGTTATTTTATACAGGTAAATGACTAAGAGACTTAATTTGTCCGAACGTTTATCGCATCTGAGGTGTAGCCAGTGATCTTCGGGCTAATAAGTGATTGAGGTTTCCGAATGTTTGTGTGCGAACTGTTGTCTGGATTCTTCCCTTGCCGCCTCTTGTTTTGCCTCCTTTCATGTGTTTCTTGTTGATACTCCCTACCCTTTGTGGGAATAAAGGCTGGCTACTGACTAAATTACAAATGTCAAATTATGAGTAGTATGCTGCTGTCACATTTGTTAAATGCTTAATAATCAATCTTGTAATGGAATTTATCTGTGTTGGCTGCGAGTGTCTCGCTATCTAATAATCTTTCTTTTCCCAAGCATATGAATCGATAATCAAATACAAAAAATACCTTCGAAGATATTGACATGTCAGTAAAGTTTTCGATAAATATCCACATGAATGGTTGCTGATTAAAGAAGCAGCTTATGGAATAGGGTGAACTATATTACGTAAATTAGACCATGACTAATTAGTAGGAAACAAAGATTTAACATTAACAGTAGTCTATACAATCATATTAGGGTGTAGTGTACAGGTCTTATACTGATGGCCAGTTTTAGTTCCTCAATTGTTCGCCTTTTACATTAGCAACCTTTATTTAGGCCTAACTAAAACAGATCGGTAATTTGTCAAATGACACTAAAAATAGGTTGAATTATTGATCCTAATAACGATTCATGCTCTCCAAAAATAATTTGATACACTACCCGAACGGGCAATACCTTGTCAGATGATATTTAATGTAGATAAATACAAGGCGTTTATTGAAAATTGGGAAATCGATAGAAATTTCAGGGCATATATTTAACAATATTTACTTCAAGTCATTAATTACGCGCCATTTATCTCCCGTTTGAGTAGATTCAATAGCTCAATGCATTCTTGTAATGTCCGATTCCATTACCCATCTCTCTTACTCACGGGTAGCCAGCAACTACCAGTTATATCTCAGAAAAAAATAAAATAATATTATCACCAATCTGAGTGGTGACGCCAAGACGAAATATCAGTGGTATCTAGATGGATAAATAACATGGAATTATGTAACTCAATGAATACAACAAAATTGGAAGTCATGTTAGTCCTGATCTGAAAGAAAAAAAAAAAATGCAACATTGTTTGAAATCAAGAGTTTTTAGATAGATATCTAGAAGCGTGAATAAAAACGTAATTTAAAATGTCACCTGTCCTTAATAAGGCTTCACATGGATTATGTTGTTGTTGTTCCTCAAGCTGCCTGGCCGAACAGCCCCAAGGCCCCGAATAAGGCCAAGGCCATAATCGAGCGCCCCCAAAGAACCCTCCCTGCCGACCACAATAATGCCTGGGTGACCGAAGCCACTCCATGGCGGGGAGCTAAGGAGGGTGCGGAAACGCCCGGGAAACCAAAGCCCCACCCAGGGCCCTGTGCCCCTCAGCAATTATGAAGAGAAAGTTGAGGGGCAAAGGAAAACTGTGACGCTTTGGCTTCCAATCATGGTAGATTGGGAGGTCAATCCACGGAAGAGACGCCGTCACTTGAGATCTAGAAAATATATAAGTAAAAGGAACAGTCAGAGTAAGCTATGGGTATGGCAGAGATCGCTCAGTTCTCACTCTGATAGACCAGCCCATCACCAAACATGGATTATGTTCTTAATGTTGCTGTCCAATGCCCATAGATTGATTGGAAGTTACGGTACAAAGAAGAATGGCAAACCAATCCAGAATAATAGAACATTAGAACATCACTAATATTATAATGCCTGGCGACTAATGCCAAATGACAGAGAATTATAGCCAAAATGGGTTAGAACATTTAACAGAAGTAAAATAGTATTGAGGTAGTGAATATCATAAAATACATGATATGGTCAATACAAAAGAAAGGGGACTTGGGAAAACATTAGGCTTGTATTTATTAGAGGTGTAGAGTAAGAGAGGATATGCTACAGATGCTTAAGTTGTAAGTGGGATCCACAAAGACGATGTGGAAAGCGGACTGCCGCTCCGTGATAAGCATGCAAAAGTTTGGTAGATATGAGAAATAGGCTACCAAGTGCTACAGTAGTATCAATAACAACAAAAAGTTTAGACACATAATTAGATAGGCACATGGCTGTGATGTGCTGATTGTCAATGGGATCCTCCATGAGTGGGCCAGTCAGTCCTCTGAAAAAAATCCCTATTTTATTATTTTTGTTTATGTTTATATTTATATTTATATTTTGGAACCAGGACACGTCTTTGGCAGTTTATTCAGACTAGCATCACACTATTATATTCAGAGTAGAAAAAGAGATGATTTTATTCAGAGTAGAAAGGGATTATGAAAGTCAAAGGGTAAATAATTTTATGACATAGTATGTGTCCCTATAATTCCTACAGAACCTCCTTAACACCTTATTAGCGGGCTAGGCGGTCTAGCGGACCGTAGCGCCCAGCGAGGTGTTTTTTACCCTAAATAGGGTTGTTTACGTGATAATTTTCATGCCTAAATAAGACCCAGAGCGTAAAACAAGTATCTATCCCTGAAAGGGCGTAAACAGAGCTTTCCAATGACACCCGAACCATCCTTGTACGACCGCTGGTTCTCTTGCAACGATCGTGTAACACGAGTGCAAAAACCCTGTAATTAGGTAATTTTCCTACATAATTCCCTGTGTAGCGAGTGAGAGAGGGGAGGGAAGGGTGGTTTTCACTTCAGTTGGTCCACCGCGGTGGTGGGCGGCGGTCATAGCCTTACTACGCTCCTCACACCGCTCAGCTCTCTCTCTCAGCAACATTACGTGCTGAAAATGGCGCACGACATAAGTTGTGAACCGCCAGTTAGTCCAAATTTATTTCACACAGCATAAGTTGCGCGCCGCCAATTAAGGGTTAAGTTGTACAAACCCTCTAATGAAAAGCCCGATTAAACTGCCAAAATGAGTCAATCCTAATGGGATTAATGATTATATATTATTGATTCTCATGATAAACTGGTATCTATTCACGAATAATAGTTTAACCCACCGGATCCGAGGGCCCTCATATGAGGCAGTTCGCTGTGTCCGGGGCCATTTTCGTACAGTCCATAATTCAGTAGCTACTGATTGAGACCACCTAGAGCAGTCAGGTTTTTTGCAAATTGTAGACCATCTTGTTGTCTGTAGACTGCCGTTGAGATGACATCGCTACGACGTGTGGTTGCCGAGTTATGATGATTTTAGCAGCGCTTTTTAGCCGCGCTTTTTACCTCATATGAGGCCTCCCGGACTCCTAACCAAAATATGTGTTGCCTCGTATGAGGCCTCCCGGATCCCAAGGGTTAAGTAAGGTATTATTTATTATAATCGCAAACAAGTTATATGCATTCACTAAGGCAGGAGGGAAGTAATAGGGGCAGATATATCCTATATTGCACAGATAGTGGCGGGCGAGGTGGCTAGGGTGAGTTATTAAATGGAACGTGCTTGTTTCTTAGGTAAACAACCGATGGTATAGACAGGACATGTTAGTGTGCATATTTTATCAAGTCATGCTAGTTAATAGTATTTGGATAATTTACGTAAGGAGTTAATTAGTAAGATAGGGGTATTAGTGGGTGAGTCAAGAAATTAAGATGTTATATAATGTTCGGTTAACATGGAATTAGCCAAGAGTGATATGATGGAAAGTATTACTCTGCATGATAACTATTCTATATATTCTATGCGCAATATCAACTAGGACTAACTCACATGCCGTTTGTTCCCAGGCCTCCAACAGCGCAGTCTTCGACCCATGCGTGGTTGAACTGAAAGTTTTCTTGTCTGAGAAAACAACTCTTGGTTGGGAGAGATGTATCCTGACCAGGATTTGAACCCACTCACTCCAGGTATTTTTGGGAGAGTTGGGCACCGTAACCACTCGGCCATGAGCGGATATAAGGGAAGCAACCTTTGTTCTTATTTGAAGAACCCCGCCAACTCGGCTAAGTGATACAATTTTAATCTTCCTGGTACTATTATGGAACCTCTCTGACATTATCAAAACAACTCTTGCCCAAAATAGTCAATGCCCTGGTCAACAAATAGTCGAGCGAAATCAAGCCTAGTCTGTTTGTACCTCTCGGTTAGCTTTGGTTGACAGCTGGTGATCTATGTTTACATCCCATCTCCTTCAATCTCTTGCGTATAGTTTCTGTAGAAACTTGAAGTTGCAAATGTTGCTTAGCTTCCTCGGCTTTGGATAATGGATGGCTATACATATACTGTATTATTTTTTTGGTCCTGCTATGACGTGGTTTTTCGTTTAGCTCCACTTCTATGTCGGTCTGTCAGTTGCCCTTCTTCCCACCTTTTTTTGCCACCGGTAAACGTTCCGACATCCCAACCATACTACCACATTCAGCAACCTTAGCAGCCTCATGCGCCATGACTTGCTGAATGGATGACTAGGTGTGTGTGGGTAAGAGAGTATGTGGGATTGTCTCATGACCTCAGTTTCCAATAATTACAGCTTCACGTTTATATATTTGCTTTTACCGAAAAAAGTTAGACCTGAGAATATATTGCGTCAAGTGTTAATGCATGGTTGGAGTGGCTGTAGATATGCATGTAATCAGTAATCAGCCAATTGCCAGTATCTGCTTTTGAGGGTTTGGTTGACCTGTACGGTACCCTTCCAGCTAGTAACAGACCGCCAACCCTAAAAAGACGTCATAAGTGGCTTCTTATTCCAGGGGCCCATTTATACTGCTAGGTCAAGAGAGGCACATTGTGCAAAAAGACTTTCCCAAATGTTTCCTTCCCGCCCGGGACTGGAACCCGTTTTTTGGGGGCTGTGAACCAAGTGCGATAACCAATACGCTACGGACCACTGTGTGTGTGTGTGTGTGTGTGTGTGTGTGTGTAAGATTCTGTATTATAGAACTTAAATTATATAAACTAAATTATGTTAAGTTATAATCCCATATTTCAATAGAAGACAGAATTTCATCGGAGTTAGATTCTAAAATCATGATACGGTAACGATGATTATATATATTCTAATAGTATCTCATAGAAATAGTAAGACCTTTAGCTGTATATTAATACACGTTCTTATCATTAATAATATTACCTGATGCAGATGTTGCAAATAAAACAACTCGTATAACCCAGCACTGCAAGATGATGCAGATTATAACATATTATATAAAGTGTTAATTAGATAAAAGAACACAATTATTTACACCTCATTTCCTTATCAAGGAATTCGGTGTAGAATGTGGGTTTATAACACTGAAATTTGCCTTCTGTTTCTGTGAGTGTGTGTGTGTGTGTGTGTGCGTGGTAATTAGTCTACAAAGAGTGTACCGTGAAAATCGATTGGTATTAACCTCTGAGAGAAAGAGTGAGAGTGAGAAAGAAAGAGAGAGAGAACCTTCTATTATTATACAAACAAATAATATAGCAATATTGTCATAATATTATGTAGCGTCCAGCGTGTGCGAGTACTGTGTCTGTGTGCCCTGGCTGTGATAGCTCAGGTGGTGGCGCCTGCCTAGACACCTGCACTGGCTCTGCTAGACACGACCACACTGGCTTGGGACGGGAGTGCAACTAGACAGGTGCCACATACCTAATATTTTGTCGCAAAATTAGTTGGGCTACTGTACATGTCAAATTCTTAAAACATGTGTCAGTGAAGAAGCATACCGGTACCCAAAATTGCGCGTTGTAGCATAATGTTCAACAAAAAGTGGCCAAATGGGTATGATCACTGCGGTGAGAGGGTAAACTCTTCCGCAAACAATAATTTGCTATAGTTGGTGGTTAGTGCTGTTATGTTGCGGGGTTTGGGGTATGCAGCACACACCTAACACACTAGGCTAGGTTAAATTAATTGGGTTACTAGTGGTTAGGTTAATTCTTACATTTATTGCCAAGGATAGCAGTTTTTATGGTGTGGTAATATTCCAGGAGTCTTTCACAGCTATTCCCACGCTCTGGGTCACGACTGTTACTTTTGCTTACGATTTAACCACTTTTTGGTTGAGCCCCCAGCACCGCTTTCACGCATATACTTCTTAGCTTCATCCTTCCACCTCTCTCTCAGCCTACCTCTTCCTCTCCATCCTTCCACCTTGCTCTCGTACACTCTCTTAGTAATTCTCTCGCTTCCCATTTGTTCCACATGGCCAAACCATCTCGAAGTGTTCCTTTTCTCACTTTCCAGCACATCTCCATCCACGCCACACTGCTCTCGTACTTCTTCATTCGTCTGTCTATCCCTCCATGTAACTCTGCACGCACTTCTCAAGTAACTCATTTCCACCCCTCTCACTCTTCGTTTTTGTCTCTCAACAAATTCCATGCTTTACCACTGTAAGTCAATGTCTGGATTATCACACTGTCATGGAAGGCCTTTTTTTACTTCAATGCTGACCACTTGTTACTCCTTTTGATAATTATAGGGAATAGGCTCGCACCCTTATTATACATAATTTATTAGGGACAATGTAAGTCTATAGAATCCTTATATTGTACTCATGTATAATCCACTGCGTGAGAATAATTTTGATTAAATTTATAAAACCCGATATTAATAGAAAAAAACACCCAATCTAATCAATCTCAGAGTTCTTTCGGACATCCTCACTGTTTACAAAAGGCCTTATTTATGCAGTATAATCGCCATTTACCCCCTTCTGGCAACAGAGATGACGATATCAATAATTCATGGGGGGGGGGGGGGGGGGGGGGGGTGAGCCCCCCTCAATCCATTGTGTATTCCACATTGGAATTATAACTAAAACCATGAAAACACTTATTTCTCAAAATCTGGAAGAAAAACATGAAACATAAGGATGCGAGCCTATTCCCTATAATTACCCTGCTTTTTGCGTTCCTACAGCCCTCTTCCTGTGTTGCACCCTCTCTCGCACGTCTTCATCCATACTCCCATCTTTACTCAACACACTGCCCAAATACTTAAATGAGCCGACATTCTCCATAGCCTGACCGTTCAACCTCACTTCGCACTTTGTATAAGATGGGATAACCAGTGTCAAAATCACGAGATTGACGCTTGATCTTCTTCTACATAGTGTTTGTAATTGTTGAAATATAGACCTTTAACTCACATAATACGAGTTATCATTGGTGTTTGTAAATAATACTCATACATATTACTTATATAATTATTTAGTCTTGGTCCTTGTGGTATTTGAGGGCTGATTTGTTAGAATAGTATATAACTTTGTTCTTTTATTAAAAACAATTAATGACATTGGTGTAATTCTTAACATGACATTCAGTGTGTCCTAGGTAGGGAGGACCTTATGCACTTTTTCTTCAGTACCGGTACCCAATTTTTATATTTGTATACTTGTGTATTAGAATGTTTATGATTGTATATAAGTATATTTTTTCTCTTTCAGATTGTTCTTATTATTTTTATTGCATATACAGTATATGTTTATAACAACATGTCTTTACTTCAATTTTGTTTGGATGCTTTCTGTATTTGGTTTACAATGTATGTTTTATATATCATATATTTTTATATTTGTATTTTGAATTTTTTATTTATTATTTTTTGCTTTCTTTTGAGTAATTTCAGTGGTAGAAATTACATCCCTATTTTTAAAGTGGGCGTGTTATGTAATATATTTAGTCCTATTACTAACTTTAACGGTTATAATTCATACTTACATATTTGCATATAGTTACTATATATATCCACTCTTCATATATATATATTCATAACAGTTAACATACTGGTATATATAAACGTCAAGGTATTCTATATATTGTATATCCCTATTGTATTGGAGGAAAACCTGAAGATAGTTAGACTGTATATGTATGTGGTGTCAGGCCCTGGCTAATCAGAACCTTTCAAGACACTGTTCATGTGATGCCTTGTTAACCAATGAGACCAATGTTGTTAATACTGGTATAGATACCGTAGTTTGAATTTCCCGGGTTCACGACAGCTGGTTCCTTTTTGTTTATACGCATAACTTTATTGATCTTTGTGGATAAATATTACTGTGGTTACACTAATTATATCTTAGTTTATTTTCCCTTATTATTTAATCACGGGGGACGATGTAAAACCCTTAAATATATTTTATATTGCCACGATAAAAGGGAATCTCACACACACTTCACACAGACTTGTTCCCGCCAAGACAGACCGCCAGCTGCTGCCACATAACACCAAAACTTACCTGATATTCGCCCCCCAACATGTCCATCACCTAACCTACAGTCTTTGCATCACAGCTAAGTTCCTTTAATACTAGAAGTACTTCATAGATATTACTGAGACTACCACAGATAGCCTACATATACATTTTAACACGTAAGTCAACCGCCGACCGCCGACCGGTATCATTTTATAACCTAGGCCAATTCATCTTCCCAGGTTTAGTTATTTAATTTATATCCGTTTCTCCTCTACCCCCTAGGAATAATAAACTGGATATAATTGGTGCCGTGTGACCAGGATTCTGGGCCATCTGTTATATATTGATAAGAATTGGGGGGGTGTTAGGCCTGACTTGTCTGCCTTTGTGTAGAGCTGGGCGGTCCAGTGGACAAATGTCGAGGGGCGCACCGGGGAAGGCTGCAAGGGCGGGGGGCGTCGGCATAGATTTTGAGCCATCGTCCGGTGGTTACCCTGTGCCCTTGAGAAAGGTGGCCCTCTTCGGCCATTCATATGTCCGGGATTTTCCGCTGGACCGTCCAGTACAGTGCCCTGCTTTTTTTGTTAAGCAGATATATAGACCAGGGGCAAGGGTGGACACTGTTAGGCAGACCTCGGCCTGGGATGCGCTCCTACTTGTTCAGGCATTAACTTTGTAATTTGTTAAAATTTAATATAATAAAGTAAATATTGTAAAGTAGAGTAATATGATATTTATAAATTTCCTTTTTTTTATCATTTGTAAACTCACAGGGGGTACGCGATCTGCATGCTTCAATTTGCTTGGTTGCTGTCGTCATCAATGTAAGTAGCTTAGCCTAGGCTTAGAATAGATTAGAATAGGTTAGCCTACAATGACGATTAGTATTGTTGTTCCTTAAGCTTTAGTTACCGTATTTTTTTAAAGAATGGAGGAGAAAATAAAGTCATTGCGGCGGTTCAGGGCCGCCAAGAAGGGAGGGATTACTAAGCTTACCTCTAATCTGTCTGATTGTATTGAACATGCTGCTACACTGCATGATGTAAGGGGTGTGAAAATCACTGTAGAAAAGGCCCTAGCTGATATAGAGTTGTATAACGTAGAGTTGTATAGCTTATATTCAGATGATCAGTTAAGAGGAGGAGATGGTGAAAGATATGCAGTATGTTAATCAAGTAAACAGTCAGTTAGCTGAGTTGGATAGTGCTCTCCAGACAACCACTACTGGTGGATCTCATGATAGCGCAGCAAGTAGGAAACAGAAGGGTATTAAGCTTCCCTCCCTGAAGTTGCCAGTTTTTGACGGGGATCCAACACAGTGGGTGGGTTTCTGTTCACTCCCAAACAGACTTGACTGACATTCAGAAATTTACGTATCTAAAGGGACAACTTAGTGGTGAGGCTCTACAAATTGTTAGTGGGGTTAGTTTGGTCGCTCCAAGTTATAAACCAGCGGTCAATATTCTAAAAAACAGTTATGGTCAAAAGGATCACATCAAAGCAGCTCACATAGCGAAACTGTATAATCTCCCGCATCCTAGCCAGGAGGTCAGTGCTCTGAAAGATTTTTCCGCGTCATTTGAGTGTGCATTAGAGTCATTACGCTCTATGGAAGTAACAGTAAGTGAAATGTGTGCAGTACTGTTGCATAATAAACTTCCTAGTGCACTCTCTGAGGTGATTAAGTGTGAATTAAAAGAAAACTGGCTGGATGTGGATGAATATGTTCGTGTGTTTAAGACTGAAGTGTGCAATCTAGAAAGTAGACATAATCCACTAGAACAGTTTGGGGCGACCGCCACAGCAGCATATGCGGTGTATCAGAAACCCGATACCAAGCAGAAGTATGGATGTAAGTTGTGTTTAAAGACAGGACATTTTTGGGCAAAGTGTGCTAAATACAAGAACAGTCCCGCCAAGGCCAATAGAGCAAGGCAGTTGAAATTGTGCGTCGGGTGCCTGTCATCAGAACATGGCAGCCAGGGGTGTACTAACCCTAAAATTAGGCCGTGCCGATTCTGCCAACAGAAACATTTTAATTATTTGTGTCCTACGCCACGCCTTGAACAAACTGGACGACCAGTGGCCCCTGAACCAACAGTGACCATGGCTGTAGCTTCGGGCCGTAATGCAGTGTTGTTACCTACCATTCAGATTCCCTTGACCGACAGAAACGGTCATACCAGTAAAGTAAGAGCTTTGTTGGACCAATGTTCGCAACGTACCTTCATCTTGCACTCTGCTTTATCGCAGCTTGATTACATTAGGGTCAGTAAGGAACAGCTAAGGCTCCAGGGATTTACTGGCTCACTAGGTAGTACTGAGTATGAAATAGTAGAGTTAACCTATCATAACAGAAGAAGGGTGCGTAAATTGAGGGCCGTTGTGGTGGAGGAGTTACCAGTATACAAACCAGGGAGAGGATTAGGGATGGAGGTAAATGCTATCAAGGCTCGGGGTTACAATTTAGCCGATCCAGGTATCACTGATGGAGATATGATAGGGTTACTGATTGGGGCGGACTTTTATTACCACTTTGTACATTCAGGCTATGTCAGGGAAGGAAGTATAGTTATGTTACCCACAATGTATGGTTATGCACTGAGTGTCACTTATCAGTCAGATATAGAAGAGACCCATGTAGAGTTAGTCACTGTTCTTATGTTAGCAGTAGACCCTTTAGTGGAGATACAGGAAGATATTGGCAGGAAATCTCCAGAATTAAAGGATCTGACAGCTCTATGGGACTTGGACCATATTGGTATAAGTCCTAATGAGACTGGTAAGGGTGGGGAGAGAGTCTTAAATAGATTTTCTGAAACGGTACAGTATTCCAAAGCACAGGGACAGTATATAGTGGAACTGCCGTGGAGAGATAACATAGATAAATTACCTGATAACTTTAAGTTAGCCCTGGGCAGAATGAGAGGAATGCAGCGTAAATTTATAAAAGGTCCCAACTACTGTCAACAGTATACAATGGTTCTGGATGATCAGATAGAAAGGGGGTTTATTGAAAGAGTAGATAACAGGAATCAAGCTGGTCATCCAATTCACTACTTAGCTCACCATGGTTTTACCAAAGATAGTGTTACTACGCCTGTACGGATAGTGTTTGACTGTTCGGCTAGGATGGACGAGAGGGCATTCAGTCTGAATGACTGTCTCCATACCGGTCCATCGCTAGTGGCTGACCTTACCCAGGTACTTCTACGCTTTAGATGCCATCAATTTGCCTGGGTGAGTGAAATTGAGAAAGCATTTCTCATGGTGGGATTGAGTGAGAAGGATAGGGATGCTACTAGGTTTCTGTGGCCAATTGATCCCTTGGATGTTGCAAGTCCTTACATTGTCTACCGGTTCCGTGCAGTTCTGTTCGGGGCCACCTGTTCCCAGTTCCTCCTTAATGCTGCCATTCAAAAACACCTGTCTATGATACAGGAGAACAGTGAGGTAGTTAATAAGCTAAAAAGGGAGTTGTATATTAATAACTTGCAGGGGACTGGTGATGATGCAAGTGATTTGCAACAACAATGTTGGGATGCCCGTAGAATATTTTCCAGCGCTAACCTGTCTTTACGTGAGTGGGTCACAAATAATGAGAGTTTGCGGGAACTGTTGCACCTGAAGGGTATAGCTTCAGCAAAACAAGGCGGGGTTAAGGTACTTTGCGTTGCGTGGCTAACTGATAAGGATATGTTACAGGTTAATTTCCGCGGAAGTAGCCCTGCATTGGTTACAAAACGCGAGGCTCTAAGTCTAACCGCGAGTGTGTTCGATCCTCTAGGAGTGTTGCTACCGGTAACCATCCGGGCGTAGAGGTTCGTACAGGACTTGTGGAGATTAGAGTGTGGGTGGGATGTACCCATTCCAGATGACATGAGAGCTAACTGGCAGGGTATTTATGACGATATGATAGATAGTACAGGTATCATGTTTCCCAGTCAGGTTACTATTTCTAAGAGGGTTACGCTGCACCTATTTAGTTACGCTAGCTCAGTAGCATATGGTGTAGCGGCCTATGCGGTTGGTGAAGAGGAGAGTAGGTTAGTGATGGCCAAAGCTAAGGTGGTGCCTATTAAGTCCCTCACCATACCTAAGATGGAATTGACTGCTGTTCTTCTCGCAGCTCGTCTTGCATGTTATATATGCGAGGCCTACGCGGACGAGCTGATTATAGAGAATATATACCTCTGGTCGGACAGCCAGATAACCCTATGCTGGTTGTCTAGTAAGAAGATTGTGCCTATCTATGTTCAGAATAGAGTTGATGAGATAAAGTCATTAGTCCCCGGCGCTCATTTTCATTGTGTCCACAGAGGACAACCCCAGTGATTTAGTCACCAGAGGGATTTCATATGTGTCCTTAGTTGCTTCTTCGCTTTGGTGGAGAGGGCCCACATGGCTACCTCACCAAATGCTATGGCCTGACCATGGCCCAATAGGGGGCTCAATAGGAGGGGACACCACTGTGGGTTGTAACATGAGTCAAGAAGGAACCCTGTCATTGCCAGTACCGGTTGCCCCTACTGCCATATTGAATTGGGCCGGTATGGCTCATATATTTAGTCATGGCATGTAATGGCATGACTCTTAGAGAGAAGACACAAGGGAACTATCAGGCAAAACCGTATACTTGACGGTGCCGGAATTAAGAGCAGCAGAGTCAGCCATGATTACCCCGCTGAGTACCAGCTAAATATTAATAAATGTACCACCCAGGACTGGCTGATTCTGAATTTTTTGTTTATTCCAGAAACAATAGCGAATGGGTTAGGAATGAAGGAAAAACAAAACAAAAATTGGTCAAAAAGCTCAAAAAATGGTCCTACAGAGCCCCCGAAAACGGATTTTACAAGAGTAAAAAATTTAAGGCAATTTCCCCCGAAAAACAAGTTTTTGCGCGCTCACGTGCCCGCGGTTGGACTTTGAGAGTTTTCAACCATCGGCATGGGTGCGTGGGATACTTACACAGTTCCCATACAAATCTGAGCCCTCGGGGTGCCATAGGACCGGACCGGCCAGGACGCAAACCCTGCGTCGCTGGGGTTTAGCGTTACATACATTGTGGACGCAAACCCTGCGTCGCTGGGGCTCAGTGGGTTAAAGTAGCTCAGAGAGAAGCTTACTCTGAGGAACACCACTATCTGTCAAAAGGACAGGGCACACCAAGCAATATAGTGAAGCAGTTAGGCCTCTATATGGAGGGAGGCATGATACGCTGTAGAGGTAGGCTACACTTTTTTTTTTTTTTTTTTTTTTCTATATTCCAACTTACTTCCTCTCGGGCATAGGCTGAGAGCCTTAACATTCACCGCTTTACAATGAACAGTGAAGCCCGTGAGGTCTTGTTCCAGTCTAGGGAGTGAGACATGTGAAGCACGTAGAGCACAACGAGCACCTGCCATCTTGCCTTCACATGAGGTACGGTGCTCACTCATGGCCCGAAACGACCCCATGCCTGAAGCCCCTACACTCGGACTCTCACACTTACACACACACAACGCCACCTGTTGAGCAGATAACTCACCAGGCATTGCACCCCTATAGCATATTTTGAATATGGGAATATTCATACAGTGCTATTTAATCAGGGAACAATGAGGGTATTTTATTGACGTTCCGGTGGGCTTTGTGGTAATGCACTGATACTAGGTACAGCACAAATTCCATCCCAATAATATCTTCCCATTGATACATCGGGATTTGAACCCGGGACCTTTGGATTACCAGGCCAGTGGCAAGACCACTCCACCACACCTCCCCAACCACACCTGACCACACTGGTCAGCTTTACATGATAGCGCGAAGTACCCTATCCTTATCCTCAATAAACATCGTATAGCCACTCTCCTTGGTAATTACTGCCACGAAGTGTGTAACCATAGTGGTGTTAGTTATGTTGTAAATTACATAAGGCAAAGATGGTGGATCCCCATGATTAGACAGGTAGTAAAGAAAGCCTTAACCCTCTCCGACATATGACGTAATTTTGAGCCTATTAGGAATATTTTAAAACCTTTGTTACCATCAGGGGTATTTAGAAACCTTTAGTTTAGTTACTTCAACCTCTGCAGTTGTCTTTGAGTTAGCTGTGGGCAGAAAACTAATTTTGGAGAGGTAATTATAAGAGTGAGAGCATGTATGTCATTTCTTAATTTTTTAACCTACACACTTTATCTTTTCAGGTTGTGATGGTGGTATCATGCCATTTGGCATAAGTCAACTACAAGGTTCTAGCTAAAATGGTATTCACAGCCGAGCAGAAAGTCAAGATAGTTGAATTCTGGTATGAGACCAAATCGTACGTCACAGTCCGTCGTCGGTTCTGCCGCGAGTTCAAACTTTAAACACGTGATGGACCTAAAAAAGAACTGCCACAAAGGCAGTGAGCTTTGGGCCCTTCAGCTGCCTCTGTGATCTCCTCGGGTAGCTCAGAGCCCCAGAAGATGTTGTTATGGTTGTTGATGGAGCCGTTGATGTGGAAGTGTGCCTCGTCGGAGAACCAGATGTGGTTGATCCATCCTGGGGTGCGTTCAAGCTTTTGGCTGAGCCAATCACACATGACATGCCTTCTTTGCATGTCCTCAGCTTTTAGTTTATGCCTCACAGATATGGTGTAGGGGAATAGCTTGAGCTCCTTGGTCATAATACGCAACAGACTGGAGGGGGAGAGTCCCAACTCTTGGGAGCGGCGTCGGTGAGACTTCTTTGGGCTTCTGATGGCTGAATTGCGCACAGTATCAATGTTTGCCTGGTTCTTTGTGACTGCTGCTGGACGTCCACTGTTCCCTTTGTGTGTGCTGTGGACAGTACCCTTGCTCTCAAAGTGATTGACAAACCTCAGTATAACATTATTTTTAGGTCCATCACGTGTTTGAACTTTGAACTCGCGGCAGAACCGACGACGGACTGTGACGTACGATTTGGTCTCATACCAGAATTCAACTATCTTGACTTTCTGCTCGGCTGTGAATACCATTTTAGCTAGAACCTTGTAGTTGACTTATGCCAAATGGCATGATACCACCATCACAACCTGAAAAGATAAAGTGTGTAGGTTAAAAAATGAAGAAATGACATACATGTGAAATCATTACACTTTTTTTTAATCACCCTGTATATACCATACCAAAGATAATCACTAATAACAGATATTCAATAATAAAATAATTAACTAACGAAATGAATACATACATAAATGACAAATTAATCAAACGATATATTAATACACAATTAATATTTGTTTAACAAATTAATCTTAACTCATTTAAATAAATAAATCAATAAATATATACATAAATATGAACCACTCTTACCTGGTTGCTAGGATCCCAAAGGCGTTCTCCACAATCCGACGAGCCCTTGATAGACGGTAGTTGAAGAGGCGGTTGTCCCGGGAGAGGTTCTTTTGTGGATAGGGCTTCATCATCCAGCTCCGAAGGGGGAATGCATCGTCCCCGACGATGAAGTAGGGCAGTGGCACGCCAGTGCCGGCGATGGGTTCAGGGTCTGGTAGGCCAAGAGTTTTCTGTTCAAGGGCAGCACGAAGCGGTGTCCTGCCAAATATCCCTGCATCTGAGCCACCCCCTGATGCCCCAACATCGACGTACAAGAAACGGTAGTCAGCGTCGACGAGTGCCAGCAACACAACGGAGTGGAACCCCTTATAGTTGTACCACATGGAACCACCGTTGGCGGGACGCCGCATTGCAATGTGCTTGCCATCAAGTGCACCAATGGTGTGGTGGAAGTTCCATCGTTGGGAGAACTTGTTTGCCACTGCCTTCCATTCCTCCGGTGTCTTGGGGCAGGGCATCATCTCGTCCATATACTCAGCTATGAGTGCCTCACATGTCTCATACACAACGTTTGATATGGTGTTGTGTGCCACTTTGAAGCTGTACATGAGGCTCATATAGCTGTCACCGGTTGCCAGGAACCGCAGTGTTATGGCTAGTAGGAGGCCAGGTTCGAGTGCCCTCCGGTAAAAGGTATCGTTCTTTTCAATGCGGTGCGCCACACGTCCTAGTACCTCCCGGAAGACTGCAACATCCATCCGCAGGTAGTTTCTGTAGGCAGGCCCATCCTCCTCGGCGAGTTCATTCAGTAGCTGCTCATAAATACCAAAGGTTTTCCTACGGAGAAGCCAGTTCCGGACCCACACGCGAGGGGTTCTATTCTGCCTCCTTCTTTTCCTCAACAGCAGCTTGCAGATTGCTATATTTGTCAGTAGGTGGTCATTTTCCAGATTTAACTGAACCTGGAGTAAGCGTAGATGCCGTGTCTGGTTCCTAGGGACTGTGGTGGACATGGTTGCGTGCAACCGTGACGGTGGCTGAAGGTTTACTGATGAGGCACACCCTTTGGTGTAGCTTTTATATACCCCACCTTGAGTTCGCTCGCCGTCGTTCGGGGTCATGCGGGCCGGGGTCGCCGTCCATCGGCACAGTAATGCATATTGACGCCGCCCTACCTCCTATCGACGCCGTTCGTCGTTTCACCGGGTAACCGCAGATCGGCACTCCAGCGGCGACCTAGGTCTCACCTTCAGTCCTGCATGGGCGCCGCTATACCCCGTCAGGTGGCGTGGCCATTCATACTGCTTCCTGTTCAAAGCTCACCCCCCCAAAACCTTAAGCTCTCCGCCGAAGGTCGGCACTCCTGACCACGACTAAAGGTCGTGGTCAGTCGTGGCTCAAATCGGCATGGTGTGATGCATGCTTTACCAGTAAAAGAGAAGGGGGGTACTGTAAGTAAATTATATGTAGTCTTATTCACCTGTGCAGTTACTAGAGCGGTCCATGTAGAGACAGTGTCAAACCTCTCCTGCGAATCATTTTTGCATGCGTAGGTTCCGTAGGTATCCGTAGGTTTAGTAGCAGGAGGGGTTACCCTGAGATTATGATTAGTGATAATGCCACCACATTTGTTAGCGGAGCCAGTACATTACGGGAGTTGATAGATGATGCAAGGTTAAAAGGTACTCTACTGTAGAGGAAGTCAAGTGCGAGTGGCGGTTTATACCGGCCAGGGCGCCATGGTTCGGTGCCATATGGGAACGGGTCATTGGCATCCTAAGGGCTGGCTTGAAGAAGGTACTGGGTCGAGCATTGGTTACCTCAGAGGAACTGCATACGGTATTACTGGAGCTCGAGGCCACAGTCAATGATCGCCCGCTTGGCTACACGTACAGTGATCTTGAAGACCCTCTACCCATCACTCCTTCACAACTGGTTCATGGGAGGTGGATCAGAAGCTTTCCAAGGCGAGAAGTCACGGATGAAGATCTCAAGGACACAACGTGGCGTAACAACGAATCCGGCAATCAACGCTTCCAATATGTAACAAAACTCTCACATGACCTGTGGAAAAGGTGGAGCACTGATTATTTAATATCACTCAGGGAGCAACATCGTTACTTAATGGTAAAAAGAGAGATAGCATCGCCGCAAGTTGGGGACGTCGTTGTAGAACATGATGAAGGCCCCCGACTTTTTTGGAGTATAGGTCGGATAATGAAACTTCTTCGTGGTCCTGACCACGAATGTAGGGTAGTTCAGGTAAGAACAGGAGCCGGTTTGACCACCAGACCGGTGGTTAAGCTATACCCACTAGAGATAGATTTAGAGGTAGCGGATGACGTCAGCAAGCCAAACTCTGATAATATCCTTCCTGCTACTGGAGCGGACCGAGGTGATACCCCTCAGAGGCCGTCACGTCGGGCTGCTTTGGGTTCCTCCCAGTTGTGGCGATCCATGATCGGGACGGGACAATTGTAAATACTTTGTATATAACTGGTGGCGGAGTATGTCGTGAATACTGGTATAGAAACCGTAGTTTGAATTTCCCGGGTTCTCGACAGCTGGTTCCTTTTTGTTTATACGTAATACTTTATTTATCTTTGTGGATAAATATTACTGTGGTTACACCAATTATATCTTAGTTTATTTTCCCTTATTATGTAATCACGGGGGACCTTAACCCTTATTTAGCGGGCTAGGTGGTCTATTTGACCATAGCGCCCAGCGTGGGGTGTTTACCCTAAATAGGGTTGTTTATGTGATCATTTTCATGCCTAAATAAGACACAGAGCGTAAAACAAGTATCTATCTCTGAAAGGGCGTAAACAGAATGACACCCGAACCATCCTTGTACGACCACTGGTTCTCTTGCAACAATCGTGCAACACGAGTGCAAAAACCCTGTAATTAGGTAATTTCCCTACATAATTCCCTGTGTAGCGAGTGAGGAGAGGGGGAGGAAGTTAGAATACAGTTCAGTTGGTCCACCGCGGTGGTGGGGGACGGTCATTCAGTTGCTAGGCTCCTCACACCGCTCAGCTCTCTCTCTCAGCAACATTACGTGCTGAAAATGACGCACAACATAAGTTGTGAACCGCCACATAGTCCAAATTTATTTCACACGACATAAGTTGCGCGCCGACAGTTAAGGGTTAAATATATTTTATATTGTTACGATAAAAGGGAATCTCACACACTTCACACGACTTCAGACCGCCAGCTGCTGCCACAGAACACCAAAACTTACCTGATATTCGCCTCTCAACATGTCCATCACCTAACCTACACTCTTTGCATCCAGCTAAGTTCCTTTAATACTAGAAGTACTTCATAGATATTACCGAGACTACCACAGATAGCCTACATATACATTTTAACACGTAAGTCAACCGCCGACTGGTATCATTTTATAACCTAGGCCAATTCATCTTCCCAGGTTTAGTTATTTAATTTATATCCGTTTCTCCTCTACCCCCTAGGAATAATAAACAGGATATAATCATGCGTTAGACTCATGGTATCAGGTGTTACTAGGGAGTGTCTGTTGAATTTTAGGTCACGCCCCTCTTATCAAACCCTAGCAGGTATATATTGGACAGGATTTTTGTAAGCAACCTAAAGAGCGGATTCACATCATTCTCGGGGCTTAACGCCTTACGAGCGGGCCCGTAAGGAATTTCTACTACCCGCCAAGCGGGTGGTTTTACCCTAAATGGCCTTGTTTCCGTTCTCTTTTCCATGCATAAATAAGAGCCAGAGCGAAATACAATTATGTATCCCTGAAAGGGCGTTAATTCAGCTTTCCAATGACACCAGAATCATCCTCCTACGACCACGCGTTCTCTTGAAACGATCGTGCAAGACGAAGGAAAAATCCCTAAAATACGGTAATTTCTTGACATAATACCCTGTGTAGTGAGGGAGGGAGGGTGGATGTGTGTGGAGTAATTGTCAGATGGCCCGCGGGATCCGTGGCGAACGGTCAGAGCCCGACCTACGCTCCGCCCACCGGTCGTCTCTCTCTCAGAGGCAATATTGCTCCAAAATTGCACACTGACTTAAGTCGGGCCCCGCTCTTTGGGCAGGTGTTCTCTATAAGGACTTAAGTCGGGCCCCACTAATAAGGGGTTAACCCGAGGTGATAAAGGCAGTGGATTTGTGTGAAGTGTCTTGTAATGGAGTCATTATTGAAATCAACTACCGGCAACCCTCCCGTTACCCTCCGAAGTACCACAAACTTACTTACTGTTACTTACATTGAAATTCACTATTAAGTTTTGAAGCAGTCTTTGTTACTAAGTTACTAAGAAGTTGTTTAATAAACCAAGATAGCTGAATCAAATTATTCCGTTTCCTGTCTATATTCCTATATATATATATATATATATATATATATATATATATTGTTACGGATCTGGACCTCAGCTGCTCAGAGACGGGACAATAAGAAAGAATGATCCACACCAGCACCTTGTCTCCTATACAAGCAACCCAACGAACGCAACAGAAAAGAGCAAACAAACGCTTCCAGAATCTTCCAAGTGGAAAACTACCATAGCCTACTAAGCTATAAAAGGACAAAAACCCAACACCGAGATGGCAATGCTGGGGGAATAATTAAACTGGCTCAACAAAGTGCTAGCAAACATGTGAAAGCAAAAAGAGTAGCAACTGTACTTCGAGCAACTAGGCTATGCACAATCTCGACAGTACCCACCGTGTGCAACCAGCCTACGGTACCCAACTCCCGATGAAAAAGAGTTGTAACACAATATCAATATCTATATCAAAAGCTGACTACCAATACGATGTCGGGTCATGTGACTCTCAAACCTCGGGGTGTTATTAGTGGAGGTTGCGAAATGGGCTACCCGGGATAACTCCTGGGCTGATACAAGCCAACTATGAACGAGCGTACTGCAAAACCTTCCTCCTAATAACACGCCAGTATTCAATCCCAATTGAGCCAGTACCACCGAATGAGTAAACCTCCCTTAAGACGGTTGAACCCGTAGAGTTCACCTCCCACTACTCATTAATAACCTTTGGTGGTCCCTGGCTACAACTGGGATCACTAACTGAAGTTACTTAACTTTACTTTAATTATAAACTTACTTTACCTGGCTACTTGGCAATCCGTTCCAAGAGTCGAGCAAACCGCTGGTGCAGAGCCGCCAACGGTTCCTGCCGGGCAGCAGACACTGACGGGGTTAATATGTGTATGGGTAATGTGGCTGTGTGTTGTGTGTACTGTACTAGGGAATATACAGCAACCCGACAGGAACGTCCCGGCCAAAGTTGCTAAGTCCACGACTTTGTCGCACAATTGGGCGACTTTTGGAGAGGATGTGCGAACAATGTTGAGGGGTTGCGCCTTGCGACTTTTTGGGCGACTTTGACTAGAATGTGCGACTTTTTGGATGATTTTTGTATATTTCGTATTTTCGGCATAAAAATCAGTATTTTCGTTTATATTTTCATTAATTAATTATATATAAATGCACCAATGGTATCAAAATCATATTTATCTAATAAACATGAAATAGCCTACCATGATGAGGATGAAAATAGGTAGCCTACATAAACTAGCTGCTAGCCGTGAGGCAGGGGACTACAGTCGAACAGGGGAAACTAATTTTTTTGTGCTATGTGGAATTGGTCGATATTGGCTTGTTCTCTGATCTGGCTTCTTAAGATCGTGGGCGGGACTATACAGCAATTAGCAAGCACCCGTTAAAGGTTGGGGGGACTTAGGGAGGGTCTAGAATTCATAATAATTTAAAACAGTCCTAAATCCTACTTCAACGAGGGAGAGAGAGAGTTACAAAGTATAGTTAAGATCTCAATGACCTCGCTGGTCCATTTCGGGAGATGTTGGAAGTGGAAGGAGAGCACGAGATTGCTTAGTGCAGCAGAGAGAGAAAAATAAGAACATACGAAAACGGGAATCTGCAGAGAGCCTATTGTACCATCATGACAGATCCCTTTCACTCCCTACCCATCTCGAGAGAGAGAGAGGAATTTGAATAGGCTACATTTCGTTTTAGAAAATATATAAATATAGGTATAGGTTAAGTATAATTTGACCACTTGCGAGTTTCAGGCTATAAGGAAGTTGGAGCCATAGCCTAAACATCGATATCAAACAGAAATACAATAATAATGTAGATTTCTAATGGATGAAAAACATGTTGAATTGGGTTTTATTTATTCATAGAAGCACTACAACTGCAATTTAGGTGATAATTCTGTTGATTATCAATGTTTATGGCTCCAACTTCCTTATAGTCTGAAACTCGCAAGTGGTCAATTATAACCCTGTCATTAATATTTGTCAAGAAAAAGTGGGGTGAAAATGGTAAAAAACGAAGGGATCGGGGGTAGAGGGTACTTTCGACGGATTGGGCGACTTTTGGGCGACTTTTTGGATGGAATTGGGCGAGAAGAGCTCATGCGGGCCTGGCAATTCTGGTCCCGGCTCTCAACAAAGGCACAAACAAAACCTTAACTATCGACTCCTGGACAGGACCGCCAAGCGCCTCAAACTCCAAGGAAAAACACATGGAACCCTGAAGCTTGATCAAAGCGACACTGATCAAAAGGAACACTGATCAAAAAAATTGGTATTTATCAAGGAAACTGACCAACTTTTATTTCGTGATATATTTTTTGTTGGGGGAGTTTAGCTAGTTTTCATCATTATACAGTGGTTGTCATTAATTAGAATCTCCGGAAAAACCGTTTTCCCCCATTATCCAACAATCTTAAGATACGGCCCCCGATAGTGGGGGGAGGGCTATGGAGTACAGGGAAATAAAAAGGCGAAAATAAGGGGTAATATTGCAAGAACTGAATTTAAAATATTGAAAATTAAAAAACAATTAAAATGGAAAAACCCGAGCCAAGTTTTGGCGAAAGTTGGCTCGGGTTTTTGCATTTTGCAAAAACGAAGGTTGAAACATATATTAATACGAATTATAGGTTAGGTTAACTTTTCGCCAAATATTGGCTCGGGTTTTATGGGTTTAACAAACATGAAACCCCGAGCCAACTTTCAAGATTCAATTACTGCCTTTTTTTCTTTTGCAAAATGCAAAAACCCGGGCCAACTTTCGCCAAAACTTGGCTCGGGTTTTTCCATTTTAAGTTTTTTTAAATTTTCAATATTTTATAATTCAGAGTTCTTCCAATATTACCCCTTATTTTCGCCTTTTACCCCTCAATTTCCCTGTACTTCATAGCCCTCCCCACTATCGGGGGCCGTATCTTAAGATTGTTGGATAATGGGGAAAATGTTTCTTCCGGAGATTCTAATTAATGACAACCACTATATAATGATGAAAACTAGCTAAACCCCCCCAAAAAAATAAAAAAAATAAACAAATTAAATATCACAAAATAAAAGTTGGCCAGTGTCCTTGATATTTTCCAAAGAATTAAATTAACACTACGAGAAAAATTAAGTTACGATAATATATAATATGAATATATGGGTTCGACCTGGAAGTTATGGAGGAAGTGAAGGAGATGAGCATTGAGCAAGGTGTTTAAAGATGAGATCTGTGCAGCATGTGAGGAGGTGTGTGGAGTGAGGAGAAGAGGGAGGGGAGTGAAAGGTACAACATGGTGGACAGAAGAGGCAAGAATAGCTGTGGAAGAAAAGAAGAAAGCATATAGAGAGTGGTTGGGTAGTAGAGGGAATGAAGATTCCGAGAGACAGAAACGAGCGAGGTACGTGGAGAGTAAGAGGGTGGTGAAGAGAGTAGTGAAGGAAAGTAAGAGAAGAGTAGATGAGGAATTTGGAAGGAATCTGAGTGTAAAATGGAGGGAGAGTAAGAAACTGTTCTGGAAAGAAGTCAAGAAAGTTAGGGAAGGTAGCAAGGGAAACAGTAAGGGTGTGAAAGATAAGAATGGGAGAATGCTAGCCGAGAAGCAAGAGAGAGTCGAAAGATGGAGGGAATACTTCAGTGAGTTGCTAAATGTAAGGAATGAAGAGCCAGCAAACATAGCTGGATATGGTATGGGAGGGAGAAGAAGAGAAGTAGTGGAGGAGGAGGTGGAGGTGGGGATCAGGAGGTCAGAAGTGTGGGAAGCCATGAAAAGAGTGAAGTTGGGGAAAGCACCAGGAACAGATGGAGTGTGTGGGGAAATGTTGAGGTATGGTGGTGAGATAGTGATAGAATGGGTATGGAAAATGTGCAAACTCGAGTGCACCCGATGACTGGAAGACTGGCATAATAGTCCCCCAATATAAGGGCAAAGGGGAAAGAGGAGTGTCTGGTAACCACCGAGGAATATGTCTTCTAAGCGTAGTAGGGAAGGTATACAGTAGGGTAGTGATTGAGAGAGTGAGAACGGAGAAATGGATAGGCGACGAGCAGGGAGGTTTTAGGAAGGGAAGAGGATGTGTAGATCAGATTTTTACCCTGAATTGTGTTGTGGAGAAGTATCTGGAGAAGAAACAAAAGGTGTATGTTGCCTTTATGGACTTTGAGAAGGCCTATGACAGAGTGGATAGAGAAGGTTTGTGGAAAGTACTTAGAATATACGGAGTAGAGGGCAAGTTGCTGAAAACAGTGAAGAGCATGTATGAGGGTGCAAAGGCAGCAGTACGTGTGGAGAGTGACCAGAGCAAGTTCTTTGACCTGAATGTTGGTTTGAAACAGGGGTGTGTGATGTCCCTGTGGTTGTTTACTGTATATATGGATGGAGTCATGAAAGAAATCCTATCAAGAGCTGTGGATGTTGGTGTATCGCTGAAAAGGGAGGGAATTGAGTGGAAGCTACCTATACTGCTGTTTGCGGATGATACAGTTCTGATGAGTGATAATGAATGGGAGTTGCAGGGTCTGGTAAATGAGTTGGGAACAGTGTGCAAAAAACGGAATTTGAAGGTAAATACGGGGAAGAGCAAGGTTATGGTCTTCGAAAGGGGTGAAGTCACAGAGTGTGAGGTGAAGCTGAACGGTTAGGCTATGGAGATCGTCAACTCTTTTAAGTATCTGGGCAGTGTGTTGAGTAAAGATGGGACTATGGATGAAGAGGTGCGGGAGAGGGTACAACAGGGGAAGAGGGTTGTAGGAACGCTAAAAGCAGTAACAAGAAATAGGGTGGTCAGTATGGAAGTGAAGAAGTCCTTGCATGACAGTGTGGTAATCCCGACACTGACTTACGGAAGCGAAGCATGGACGTTGGTTGAGAGACTCAGACCAAGAGTGAGAGCAGTGGAAATGAATTACTTAAGGAGTGCGTGCGGAGTTACATGGAGGGATAGACAGACTAATGAGGAAGTAAGAAGGAGGTGTGGTGTGCTGGAAAGTGTGAAAAGGAACAACTTGAGATGGTTCGGCCATATGGAACGTATGGAAAGCGAGAGAATGAATAAGAGGGTGTACGAGAGCGAGGTGGAGGGACAGAGAGGGAGAGGTAGACCGAATATGAGGTGGAAGGATGGAGTGAGGAACTACATGAACGAAGGCGGTGCTGGTTGGGGGGAGGGGTGTCGACTGACTGGGGACAGAGGTGCATGGGGGCAGTTCGTTCGTGACCACCCCTTCGGGGATCACGGCGTCAGGCAATAGATAGATAGATAGAATATAATAAAACTATGATTAAAATCTAGGACTTCCACTAATATTACGTTAAGTAAAAAAAAAACAAGCACAAAAATATAACGTCCCACGAGGTTAGATCACTGGGCTTGATCACCCTTGTGATAACTCTTGTGGGCGTCTGAACTGGAAGTGAAGTAATTGACTGGCTAAACACAAGAAGTGTCCATTTCCCGCCCTTTTTCCCCAACAGATGGCGACACTATCGAGGTAATTGTCGTCTGTACCAGTTCACAAAGACACAGCACAAGAAGTATTGTTACGACCGGGACTCGTATAAAACAAGGGCTCTTAATCATTGGACTAGAAAGGCACACAGCCATAACGGTAACACTAGATCCAACCCTCGAACTTATAATGCCGGCGCACAAAAACACCTATCCCCTCCAGAGTTAAATCTGCGATAACGGGGTATCCTATAACTCGGTATAAATGCACTACTACTACAGGCTGATGATCTCTGATACAGCCTGATCACAACAACATACAATTACGTTAATAATGTATACAAGGAAAAGGATAGAGAGCTTAATTAAATCACTGAAATGATTTAAATGCACACAAGAAGAAGGTATGATTAAAGTTACTTTAAACAATAATAAACTGTCACTCCTATATTAAAGAAAGTGAATGAAGTCCTAAAGCATCGAGCAGGAATCTTCTGAAGAAAGTCTGATGCTGCTTAAGATGATCGAATCGGATTTTGAACTGTTATATAAAGCAGGAACAGGATATGACAAGTGTATGGACATACAGTGTTAACTGGCACGGGAATAACGATAAATGCACAATGGTATTATCTCCAACAACAAAAGAAGTACTTCGTCAGGCAACTCAAAAAGCCTGGTCGGGTTGTGCAACTCAACAACAACCAAGGCTTACAATCAACGTGAATAAAAATGCTGCATACATAACATAAGAGTTTATAATCCTAATCGGGTGTCTGCTAGGCGAATAAAGTCTAGCTGGGATGTCGTAGGCTAGGAAACAATGGCTGAGCAAGCGGCTCATAGCCTAGTGAGGTCCTTAAGACTGTACGGCCAAATTACGTTAAATGACGGGGTGTTCTCTCGAGAGATCCAGATCGCTAGTATCTGGTTCTCTCCTGGCGACCCTCTCAAAGTCAAAGCAAAACGAGTTAGCTCAGTGTTGGATGGCAGAGGCAAAGGCCCTCACTCGCAACACAGTGCTAAACTCACAAGGTACACAGTCAGAAAGACAACCTAGGCTTCCCACGTATCCGTTGCGATTGTACAAGTTCAACAAAACCTAGTACACATCGGAAATCACAACACCAGTAGCCTTACCCCAGTCTAGCATTAAATAGCCCAGCAGCCAACCAAGCAAAAGGTAGGGAGACACCGCGAGTGTGTCGAACCTCTACAGACAAAATGTTAACCCCTCCAAAATGTCAAACTAAACATGGAATATCTGAGAGCTTCAGCATATAATACGATGGCCGATATATGAAATCGTGTAGAACCAAAGGGGAGTTATGAGGTTACATAGATTAGAAGAATAAGAGGTAAGAAGTTGAGAGACAGAGAAAGTGTTCTATAGGTAGAAGTCGGGGACAGGTAGGCAAGCAAGGGAGATGTGAAGGGTATGCTGGTCAGGCAAGCTCTGAAGAGAGTAGCTCCTCGGGACCCCCAGGATCACACAAAGGCATGGTGGTCGGCCAATCACAGGCCGCTACGTCACCAGGCAGCAGGCCTGCAGAAGGCGCCAGGAACCACCAGCCAATGAAAACCGAGAGAAAGCCACGCGGGCGGGAAACTCCTCCAGGCGAGGGAGGAGGGAGGAGGAAATCAACACTCACTGCCCCCACGCTGCTCGATCGCTCTTTCTCTCTCAACTTCACTACAATGCATCTTATATTCAACTCATGATATAAAATATAATGCATTGTCACAGGCGAAAATAAAGACCACTTCTATACTGCCTGTGACATGACGATTCACAAGAAAGAAAGTACAACATTGTAGATAGACTGTAGCCCATTTCACTGCCCTGGCGAGCGCTAGTGGCTACCGGGAGGCGATTCTGCCAACGCTGGCAGGCATCACAGTATACATATTACTTCATATTACTTCAGAATCACAAAGACAGCTGCCTTCCAAATCATATGAAAACACCGAAACGAAGCGCTACACAACAAACTCACTTAGACATCAAAAAGGTTCAGTGAAGGCATGAAGCGACGAAGCGCTTCACCACGGAACTCATTTAAACAAAAAATGTTCACAGTGAAGGCATTAAGTGATATATAGCAAGATCGGTATGAAAAGTAAAGAAAAAAGAAAACCTCGCAATGAGAGACAAAGAAAGCACATGGCCGCTCACGGCATTATGCTCTTAATTATATAAGTAACGGCTTTCAATTACATTAATTACCTGATCATTGTGACACAATATACAGTATATATATATATATATATATATATATATATATATATATATATAGAACAGTGGTAGTGGTGGGTTGGCCCCTAGGGTACCGTATTTTTAAGAGAAACAGGAGGATAAGGGCAACGACCGTGTTCATCTTGGTAGCTTTATTCAATATTTCGGACTATCTTGGTCCATCATCAGGCTTGGATACCGGTCCTAAAAATAAATTACTTTATTAAGAAACTAATATAAGTTAAATCGTGAACCACAAATGTATTAATAACACTTCGAAATTATAAAATGTCCTAATATAGCTAAAATGTACACAATGTTATGAAATTAACAAGTATATAGTACTTACACATCTAAGGGGTCAGGCGCGGGTGCGATCCTAATACAGAATGAAAACCTATGATACCAGAGCACATATATAATATAGAGGGGGTTACCTAATAGTAAATAATTATTGAAAAAATACGACTAAAGAAATTTGAACACGGTCGTTGCCCTTATCCTCCTGTTTCTCTTATATATATATATATATATATATATATATATATATATATATATATATATACAGTTTCCCTCAAACCTAGGGTGGTGGCGGCGACTCTACCTATAATTAAGTTATCAACACCTTATATATACAGTACATGTATATTGCAGCATAGGGCATATAACAGCTGGCCGTGGGTTAATTTCATGCTTGTTTTAGCGTGCTTAAAGGACAAAAAACAAAACACAAAACTAATAATACAATAAAATAAAATACAATAAAATGTATGTGCATGAAGGAGATAAAAGAAAAGATGCCTGCAAAAAGTGTTCCCCTTAAGGTTGAAAGAGTGATAGAGAACCAAATTCTAAGTATGTTTAAGATAATGTAGGTGTGTTAGAAATAAGTGTGGTGTGCTTGTTAGTCTAAGTGTAGTGACATAATTATTAGGTGATAGTGAGAGTTAGCTAGATTACTATGCGCAGGCGAAGCACAAATAGAAACAGTGGGGGAATCTAGTAGTTCTAGTAACTTTTTACCATATGTCTATGTGGGCTTCCCTGGGTACTACCCTACTTGCTCAATGCCTACAATTTCCCCACCTATATTCAACTCGCAAGCAGATGAAAGCTACATAAGGAGCAGTTATGTGGAAGCCCCTGCAGCTATCGCTACCTTGCCACCTCTAGGAAGTACAGTACTTAATGTGGTAAAGTTAAGAGCGGCAACTGCTTTCAATTACATGGTTATATGGCCCTGTAATGCCTTTATAGCGCCAAATGTATTAATTTAAATAATTATTTTCACTTCCAACATAGAAAGACATGTGTACGGTACCGTAATGTAATTTTGGTGTACTGTATTGCTGAAAGAAATAATTGTTTCTAAGAGCTGGCTTGATTGCTATCAACTGAGTGCGAGTCACAAAAAACATCAGCTGCACATTGCAAAGGATCCTTATCAAATACTCACTTAGAAGGTTGGCAAGTGGTGGGTTTCATCAATTTATTTGTTGACCGGTCTTTTTCTCATTATAGTACAATCAGCAACTTGGGTATTGCTAGGCAAACTAGCGTGGACTGGCAGAGTTTTTGCTCCGAAGTGACAAGTTTTTGGTTCGACAATCAGCAACCTATTGGTGGCGAGGGCATAATCGTCGAAATTGACGAAACTTTTGTGGTGAAAGCCAAATTCAACATTGGTAGGCGACCCACTCAGTACTGGCTCTTTGGTGGGATTGAGCGTATCTCAAAAAAAAAAAACACAATTTTTTTCCCTTTAATTGGGGATAATTCAGAGGCCCAACCAAGGAATCGAGAAACATTGCACCCCATCATTGAAAAATGCATCCTCCCAGGCTCGACCATCGTCAGTGATTGCTGAAAAGCCTACAGCACTCTCTCTGAACAAGGTTATCTTCATTGGAGTGTTAACCACAGTATCAACTTCATCGATCCTGACAACCCTAAAATACACACACAGACAGTAGAGCGGCTCTGGAGAGATGTCAAAGAATATGTGAAGAGGCCAGGCATCCGACCCCAGTTCTTGACACAGTATCTTGGCCGATACCTCTTCCTGAAGACATACGCCGACAGCGCTCTCCATCACTTTCTCGTTCAAGCGGCCAAGCTATACCCACCCCAGTCCCAGCAGCCTCTACAGCCCAACGACCCCAACCAGACCACAACTTCGACGATCCCTACCCAGTCTAACCCTGACAACCCAACCAACACCTACTAGCTGGTAGGTAGAATTTTTATTATTTTAATACCCAACCAGCGGGGGCGTGGGGGGCGGCAGCCCCCTCTATAATACTAGGTTAGGTTAGGTAAAGTTGTTAGGTTAGGCTAATGTCTTTTTAAAGTTGACTAAATCGAGTAAACCCCTTTAGCCTACTGGTTTACTATAATACTGTATTTTTGGACTGTGAAAAATACATAAACCCGAGCCAACTTTTGTCAAAAATTGGCTCTGGTTTATATATAACCTAGTAGCCTAGTAAACATTATAATACCCAACCAGCAGGTGGGGGGGGGGGGGGGGGGGGGGGGGGGGGGGGGGGGGGGGCAGCGGCAGCCCCCACCTATAATCTATATTTTATTTACTAGGTTAGGTTAGGTAAAGCAAGTGTCACACTATGCCGATTTTAGTGCCGACGCTCCATGACTTAAGGAGTGGCGATACAAGGGGGACTACTGCCGAGTATCGTGGGTGCCCGCCCATGGCGGGCAGTATGGACGGGCATGCCGCCTAACGGCAACTGGAAGGGGTCGAGAGGCAACCATGCAAGACCTAAGGAAGATAAATGACCCCACTGGGGCAGCGTCATGCGCCGTAGCATGCAAACTGGTTGGCGACAAAGCTCCTGACGAGCGACACCTATAGGAGTAGGGCGGCGCCGATAGATACTATGGCGGCGATGGACAGCCACCCTGTCACACTAGACCCAACTCCGTCACACTTGATCCCGACCGAGGCAAACCGGTCCGTCGGAGGCGACGTTTGTGTGTGTGTGTGTGTGTATGTGTGAGGGTGGGTCGGGGGGAGGGTTAAGCTTGAGATCTAGGGAGGAAACTAAAAACATAATAAAAAGCTCCATAAATGAGCAAACAAATGCATCCATCTCCCCTTAATTAAGTGTTATTTATTTTGAGTAATTGGTAAAAACAAGGCCATCTATAGTTAACCCTTTCAGTACCGGTGACGTCTTTCTCGTTATAGTCTGGCAACTATTAGGTTATTGTATTACTGCTATGCTTACAAAGGGCCTGTAGCAATCACAAGACCTCCAATCCTGTCATTTATCTCTCTTAACTCCCACAGACCGTTCTTAAGCTGCATAATATCGTCAAAGTATGGCAGAACTATGGCAAAACAGACGCCACCGCTATTGAAAGGGTTTATAGATAGTCACTCGTTGATGGGATCGGATTAAGGGGACAGTGGTGATTTTTGGGGTCTATTTATTTATATATTAACGTATTTTTTAGTTTCCTCGCTAGATCTCCATCAAGGTTAAAACAAAAACACCACCAAAACAATCTATCAACGATGTCCCGTGCGACGTTGCCAGGTCGCGGACTCACGGTATGCCCTCCCCCTATGATGGCGCCTGGGCGTTATCGGGTTGCTGCCTGAAGGCCACCTACCTTATAAGCGGCATCTAACGCAGACAGGTCAACATCCTTGTACCGTCTGACGCCTACTGGATGCCGCCCGACGCCACCCGCCTACCGTCCCCGTCACGCCAATTTACTAGCCGCCAACTCAGCTCATGAGAGTTGTGCATGTCAAACTTTTCCTGAGGCCCCTGACGACCTCTCCCGACGGCTCTCTTGAGTTGGCGCCCACCCATGTCGCGCGGCGATGTAGGCAAAGACCTGCCCCCGACCCTTAAGTCGTGGAGTGTCGGCACTTAAATCGGCATAGTGTGACACTTGCTTAAGGTTGTTAGTTTAGGCTAATGTCTTTTTAAAGTTGACTAAATCAAGTAAACCCCTTTAGCCTACTGGTTTACTGGGTTATTGGACTCTGAAAAACCCGAGCCAACTTTTTTTACAAAGGTTGGCTCAGGTCTTTCTATTTTGAAGTTTTTATAATTTGAAAACCATCAAAACCCGAGCCAACTTTCGAAATGAGGTTACTGGGTTTTTGTATTCTGAATAATTGAAAAAATCGAGCCAACGTTTGACAAAAGTTGGCTCGGGTTTTTTCAGTTTCAGGTTTTGTTAATTTTCAATATATTACATTCAGAGTTCTTCTAATATTACACCTTATTTTGTTTTTTTACCCCGCAATTTCCCTGATCTTTATAGCCCTCCCCACTAGTGGGGGCTGTGTTTTTAGATTGTTGGATAATGGGTAAATACTCATTTCCACCAGTCCTTGGTATAAAATAACTGTATATCAAAGAAAACGGAACAACGAAGAAAACAAAAATCTAAAATCGCTGTGAAACCAAAACTAGAATTTTACCTAAGTTTGGATTCCCAATTAAGATAACTATCGTAATAATATTGATAAATTATGTTGGGAGACGAATAAAATAATGGTGACAAATAAGAACCATTCATTTCAGCAGAGGACAGACGGACTCACGGAGGTAGGGCTGATGTTGATGATAAGTTAATATTTTCTTTATCTCGCCTGAAAGAGGGATTAATGCTGGTCCTTATGTCTCACCGAAAACCAAGGCCCTCTCTTAGATGTATATATGAGGAAAGAAAGGACCCAATAATTATAGTTTCCCTACAGCAAGTGAAAGGTAGATTTTGCTAAAGGCAGGCAATGTAAACATTAGGCTAGCCGCTCGGGCCTAATCGTAAAATACTCAGGGTGGCGTATATCTCGTCAGTCATTTTTCTTATATCTCACTGCTCTGTTTTAACATTATCCATGTTTACCTAATACTTTATTTTTTGTATCCACGGATCGGTGTAACTTGTGGATTTGTGCCAGTGTTCAACTGAGGAGTTCATACATCATATATCCATAAACTAATCTAAATAAACAGAACAATAATGATGTATTATGTGTTATTATCCTGAACCATGTTATAATAGGGATCCGACATGAAACTACTTTTAATGATGTGTCAAACGCAATATAGGCGTATAGCGTAATAATGCAGCCTGTTGTGGGTTATAATATAATTGTGCTCACAGATGTTTAGGATATGTTTCGTGATTAGGCCTATATAGTCCCATTACAGACATTATACGTAAATTATACAGTATTCGTTGTGGTTAATTTCAATTGTTTAACCCGGGAATGGCGAGAAAGCTTTTAAGAGGTTTTACTGGGCAACGGTGGAAAAGCTCTTAAGAGGGCAGGCCTAATATTTTTTTTTAAAGGCCCCAGTAGCACTTAAAACAATGTTTTTTTGTTTTTTTTCCTCTATACTTCATATCACTCCTCCACATCCCCTCCTTCCTTTAATCATCACCTATTTTCCCTGTTATTCCCTAATTAGTTGGTATATTTTCGTGCTAACATTAGCAAACTGGTTAGAGGCTGTGGATATGTGCCTAGCGAGTGTGTTGGCAGAGGTAGGGTGTGGGTGAATGAGTCAGTCAAGTTTGAGGCCTCACAAAGGGAGGGGCTGCCTCAGTTTGCTCCACAATTCATGAATGGGCCGCTCCAGGTTTATTCGCGATTTTGACCATAAAAACATTATTCCCACTTGTTTTATTGTTGTTACAGGTTACTATCTTCATAGTGAAGGTAAAATAGGCGCATATGAATAAGTGATAACGATAGTTATCGTAAAATGACGATTATAGGCATGAATGGAGCCTAATATCGTCGCCCAGAACAGTGGTGTTCAATACACACAGCTCACCCTTTAAAGGTTAATGTGAGGAAATTAATTATTTATATTCTCTTACCTCGTTGAATATTTAATGACCAAACACACAATGACTAACAAATGTCAAGTTTAAAGATAATCACCCAAGCTTTGGTTATGACATACCCGTACTATTGATATAATATGGGTTAATTTGATTAAGTGCATAAATTATATAACATTATCACAATACTCTGATGTAAACCAACTCAATCCTATAGAATACAATTTCAATATAATGTTAGGCCTACTGGTCGCTTTTATATGAATATGTGATTTAATTGTGTTACGACCAGCACTACGAAATAAACAAGGGCACTCAATATTGGACTAGATGATAGGCTATATCTGCAACAACGGTACGCTAATTCCAAACCCTTGAACTATTACGCCGGTGAACAAAACACTTAAAACCCTCCAGAGTTAATCTACTGGATAACGGGGTATCAATTAACTGGGTTTTAGTGCACTTCTACAAAGGCTTACCGATGACGGCAAAGCCTACTCACAACAGGAGTACTTTACGTTAATAAAATGCTCTTAAGTAATAACAATGCTTGAATAAACTATAACAAGATTTAATAAAGGAGTATATGCTTACGTTAACTTTAGTGTGAGTCTGTACTCAACACTAAACTCTACAATGCTCTATGAAAACACTGGAAGTCTAGTCCTACAGCAATCAGATAAAGAATCTTCTGAAAACGTCTGATGCTCTAAGATGCTCGCTAATACAGAACAGAAATAATGCAGGGGCAGAACACCAAAGCGTGTATCTTAAATACACCAATAAGTAGGATACATATATATATAACAAGGGAGTGCAACAACTCTGTGACATCACTAATAATCACCACTCAAAACAATACTTCCTTAGCCAACGTAACAGCCAAACTGGGTTGTGCACTATTCATCAACCTAGGCTAAAATAAGGCGTGAATAATTCCTAAAGCATACACAATGAAAGTTAATAAACACAATGCTGTCTTCCTCACTAATAAAGTCTAGCAAAATAGTCTAATAAAAGGTATCAGGAAACTAGGCAGAGCGCAAGCATGCTCGTAGCCTACTGTCTCCCCTTGAACAGATTTCCCTTATGTTACGTTAAGTGACTTGGAGGCTCTCTTGGTAGGTCCAGATCTCTAGTATCTGGTCTAGCCCTGGCGCTCCACAAAGGTCAACAAAATGAGGTAGCAATCATACAGGTGAGAGTAGGCTAAAGCCCTTCACTTGTATACTGCTACACTCGCAAAGGAAAATATGCACAAGGGTTACAGGCTAGCTAGCTTCGTCGATGTTGTACAGGCTCTGACTTGCCACATACATAACTCAGACAACGACCAAAGATACCTTCCACTGTATAGCATTAAATAATAAGAGAGAACAGCCCAATAATTAGAAGCACCCCAACACTATGGTACCATTTGACTATGACTCTAATAATCCCTAAAACTAGTGCATACATATATGGAGAGCTGGTGCTGGTAATATGACTGGCCGACTATGGAAGCCGTATGCAGAACCAGAAGGGATAAGTAATTAAATAAAGAGAGAAGTATGAAACCGAAGAAGTTCAGAGAGAGAGATAGTAGTATAGAGGGTTATATGGGGGACAGAATTGCAAGGGACATGTAGGACCTAGCACACCAAGCCTAGCTCTGCAGGAGACACAAGGATAGGAGCCCGCACCACCGTCCCAGGACCGCGGCCGCCAATCACAGATGACTACGTCATGAAGAACAAGCGATCTATGACGTCGACAGGGCCGCCAGCCAATCACGGGCGTGGGAGACTCCTACCGAGCGCGGGAGGCAAACGTACATACACACGCACATACTACCACCAGGCTGCCTACCCCGCTCTCTCTCTCCTTAACTTCACACCATGCATCTTATATTCTAGCACTGATATAAAATACTTCTAAGTGTCACAGACAAGAATAAAGATCACCACTGATCTGTATGTGACAACATGTACTCTATGAAAGAAAGAACATCGTTCTACGATTATTGTAGCCCATATCACTGCCCTGGCGAGCGCTAGCGAGTCACGAGCGCATTCTGGCAAGCTGGCCAGCGGAACACCCCGCCCAAGATGTGGGACGTTTCAGCCACAGGCGAACCCCACATCTGACCAGACAGAATGCCCATCAACCCTGCATCACCTAGCCACTCTCCCAAGTTGTGAAAACAAGGCACGATCACAAACATTAAACACTGCATTACAAAAAAAATCTGCACAACACTTCCCCAAAATAATAGCATCATAATAATTATATCACGCTCAACGAGCAAGCTTCACCAAGCCTAGCCTACTATGACAATAACTCAGAGTGTCTTAGATGCTTGCTGTGATATACTGCACTTATATACTATCAAAAAGAAAGAGTTTTTATGTGAGGTTTTTATATTTTTAATAGTGTTTTTGGCGGCGTTGCATTACAGAGGCAAGCCTAATTTTTCTCCACTTCACCAAATACTGACTGAACGGCGAGGGTTCTCCTTCACACATACCCTCCCGTGACAAACAATCAGCCAGAACATTATCAGTGCCCTTAACATGCCACACATCCAACTTGTGTTCCGGCAGCAAAACAACACCTGGCACTGATAAACTGCCCAGTTTATCACAAGACTGGCATTTCTCTTCGCTCTTTCCGGCAACGGGGCCTGCCAATAACCTTTCACTAGTTCTACCTTCGTGATGAGCGAGGCAGCCCCGAAGCGGTCTATGGTGTCGTCAACTCTGGGTAATGGATAGGCGTCTGTCAGGGATAATGCTTCCACACTCTTGCAATCAACATACACACGGATCTTGCCACTTAACTCAGGTTGCAAAGTTACTGGCAACGACCACTCACGATATCCTTTATCCCTCAGACCCTTTTTCCACATGTCGTCTAGCTCTGCTTTCACAACAGGCTGTCGAGCAGGATTTATACGGTAGGGAATTAACTTGAGCCTTGCACTGTCTCCAGCCTCCATGTCGGATTCTACCCCATACATCAGGCCTGGAGAAGCAACAAACATGCGGACGTACTGCCACAGCCTAATAAACAACTCCTCTTGTCACTCAGGAACAAGAGGTTGCAACTTATCTCGCAGAACAACATGCCTAGTGCCCTCCCACAACCCACCCGAGACCGCAGCTTCTAAACTATAGTCTCCCTCCTTCTCCACCTTCGTCCCTAGAACAGCCAGGTCATGAGAGGGACAATTTGTACCACCTGTGCAGTCACTCCCATAGTTCATAATTGCTAAGGCTTCCCCGCCGATACCGTACATGCGCACCCCCGCATTCCTTGCAACTACATCTGCCTGCGCAGCATCACCGCCTTCAGCGACATGGCCAGATAGTCGGTCTATGGTACTAGAGCAGCATTGGGAGGCTATGCGATTACCGCACCGCATGAGTTGTGAGGCCTGGGTGCTCGGCACAAACAGTGGGGTATGGACCGATCAGGGGCTCGAGCGCTGCACACTGCTGCTCAGGCAGGTGTTCTAGCGCATCCACAGCCACCTGACTCGTATCCCCCGCCCACTGCTCCACCGAGACATAACAATCCCGATTCTCCTCCACCTGAGCCCCACTGCTCCCCTCTCCTTCTCCACCTTGGCCGCTGCAGACCAATGCAGGGACAGTAGGCTGCTCAGGTGGTTGCCTCACAAACTCCTCCGACAGGTTCACCTGACATGCTTCCCCGTCCTCGAGTTCAGTAGCCCCGTTCCCACAACTCTCCTCCACCTGGGAACAACTCTGTCGCGGAGTGCTATCACGCCCAACCATATCACTAGGGGGGACAGGTTCTGGGGCCACTCCAGAGCTCACCTTCGGGTCAAGTACCGAGTCGCCAAGGAGTGTCGCTGGGTCCAAACTCTCAACCCGACCACCAGCCTCGACTTTCTCCTTCCGACCCTTCCTCCGCTGGTCATACACTTGGGTACTAGGCTGTGACACCTGAACGGACTGAGATCTCTCAAGCCCCTCCCTACTCGTGTCGGCCGCCCTCTTGGCAACGACTAAGGGTGGAACCTCGGAAGTGGGCACCGCAAAGTCATTACCAAGAAGCAGGTCGACCCCTTCAACTGGCAATTTCTCCACCACACCCACATCCAACTCCCGTGTCACACCGTCCACCTCAAGCTCCATTCTGACCAGCGGGTAAGACCGCGTAGCATTGATGCCTTGAACGACCACAACCCGAGCCACGTTAACAGGCTTGCCAGTGAAATTCTTAACAAGTGTCTGGGAAGCGCCCGTATCACACAACTCAAGCCTATGCCTCACACCAGCCCACCTCACAGTGCCATGCCCCCTATGACCACAAAAAACATCACGGACGGGTGCCGAGCCCTCCTGCTGCTTCTGCACCGGCGATGACTTCGCAACCGACCATTTACCCCGGGCAAACGCAGAAGACCTCAAAGAAATGCCGATGTTGCTCACTAGTGACACCACTGCTGTAGGCGGTGTGCTCGGACATGAGCGCGCAATATGCCCCTTCTCATGACACTTGAAACACTCCACTTCACTCTTGGACTTCCCCTGAGATGGGTAAGGGCCCTGGCCTTTCTTAAACGGGAAGGGTTTCGACTTGGGTTCATAATTGGCAACAGTACTCTTGAATGGATAATTGTTTGTGTCATTAATTCAGGGGGGGTGGAGTGGTACGCCCCTTGTTACCTGCCTCAGCTCTGTGCAGACCCGCACCCGCGAATCAATGACAACCTGAGGTCAGCCAGCTCAGCCGCCTCTTGTAGAGTTTTTGGTCGCTTTTCTTTAAGGTTAAGAGTCAAGTCACTGCCAGTACATTTAAAAAATTGTTTGAGCAACACTAGTTGTTTTACTGAATCAAAATTAGTTGCCTTCTCCAACCTTAACCAATTTTCTAATGCATCTGACAGCTCTCTAGCGTGTTCCTGGAAAGTACTCTCCTTTCTTTTTGGAACCGCCCTAAACTTCAGCCTATAGGTCTCTGGCTGTAGCTCATACGCCCTCAGGACAGCCTCTTTCAACAACTCGTAATTCACACAGGAATCTAGGGGCAAAGCATCGTACGCCTTGAGTGCTTTCCCCGTCAATCGTGAAGAAACAAGGGCTGCCCACTTCTCCTCGGGCCATTGGTGCTCCTGGCACTTTTTCTCGAACCGGAGAACAAATTCTGTAACTCCTAACTCATCAAACACTGGAACCAACTTAAGTAGATGCGACAGGGACTGGTCATGGGCTCGACCCCCCTGGGCGACCCGGTTCCTAGTCACCTCTACACGAGTTTTCTCTAGGTCAACATCGGCACAATACTTTTCAGACTCAAACTTGAGCTCAGCCTCTCTCTGCCTGAGCTCATTCTCATACTTATACTTGCGCTCAGACTCTCGCTCCCGCTGCTCGAGCTCAGCCTCATGCTTCCGCTTCTCGAGTTTGGTGAGCTCGAGCTGGAACAACATCTCGGGAGTCAAACCCTGAGGAGGGGGTGCTACTACCGGGGACCCACCCCGTGAGTCACTTAGAGGCATACCCAACCGCCAGCGGGCATCGGCCTGCGGGAACGTACCCGGCTCCGGAGCCCGAGGGGGCGCCATGATAGGAGTCGAGTGGAATGGGGGCTGGGCCGAAGGTGCCCCAGCTCCCGCTCCACCCGAAACCCCATGCACCCTACCCAGCACACAGGCAGCCAGCTCACTTCTCGACATACCGCTAGTACCGGAAAACCCTAAGACCGTGGCCACACACTGCAGTCTGTACCGGTCTAGCCCCGACACCCGGTCCGCCGACATAGGCTTCCCCAAAAAAATCTGAGCATCCTCCTCACTGTTCACCACCCGAGCGCCGCTTAACAACTCCACCTTCTCGCCTGCCTCTCGTACTGTGCTCTCACTATGCTCAGACCCATCCAGTGACATGATGGAGTCAACAACAAAAATTCTCAAGTCCAGACAAAAAAATAGCCAAACTCTTGCGCAGCTTTATTCACCAAAAAAATATTCGAAGATGTTCTTGAGTGCAATACTAGGTCACCAATAACTCCAACAAGGACTCCAATGGGTCCTGATGTGGCGGCGTCTACGCCGTGGGGCCACCTCCCGAGGCTGCCAACCGCGGATGGCTGCCGACCCTCCACGGCCGAAGACAAAATCAACGACCAGTAGAGGAAAACCGGATGCCGGCCGCAGGAAGCAGTTTCGGGAGCCAAACCGTCACAACCATCCCCTGCCCCCTCCCTGGGGGCACGGGTCCTTGGAGCGGCTTCGGTCGCGCCGGGAATTTCCACACCTCTCACACCACACACACACATCACACAGTTTTTCCTACACCGAGAAATGACTCTCCGGCTGTCATTTCTCGAAGACTTCTTCTAGCCGGAGACATTGAGAGCAACCCAGGACCCACATACACATACATATGTCCAACTTGCTCAAAACCCATCACTTCGAGTCGCCATACTAAGGGTTCAGTTCTCTGCAATTCATGTGGGAACTGGACCCACTTCACCTGCACAACACTTGCCTCCAAGAAACACTACACAAACACCTGGACCTGTTCCTCATGCCCCTCCCTCTCCCAGTCAAATCCCTCACCTAAAACCCGTCCACCTCTCTTCCCCAACCCACCTAACCTTCCCATATCATCCACTCCCCCCCCCCTAAAACCCGTCCACCTCTCCTCCCTAACCCACCTAACCTTCCCATACCATCCACATCCTCAACTCAACACACCACACCCCATCCTAATCCATTCCAACCCCCATCTCCTGCTCCCCAATCCAACCTCACCCATCCCCCCCCCCATCCTCGTGCAGCAGCACCCAACGTACATCGTGCACATAACATTAACATTCTTCAACTGAACATAGATGGCATCAACACAAAGAAACACGAACTCTCACACTTCATCAAACAACACAACATACACATTGCCATCTTACAAGAAACAAAACTCCGCACAACACAAAAAAACACCCACATTTCATAATTTCACCACCATCAGACAAGACCGGGCTGTCGGCGGGGGCGGTGGACTCATCACCCTGGTACACAAAGAAATATCATACATAGTAACCAGTGTACAAACCAAATCCCTCCTCCCCCCAAATGATAACACAACAGAAATACAGTCAATTAAAATACGCACTGGCAACAACTCCAACATAACCATCATAAACACATACATCCCTCCCCAAACATCCCCTACAGTACCAAATGAATACAGACCACACTTACAACACATCACACAAACACCCCACACATCATCCTGGGTGGTGACTTCAACGCCAAGACGTCGGCCTGGTTTGTCGACAACCCCGACACAGACAGAGGGCTGGTACTACAAAACCAAACCGATAACCTCATCATCCTTAACGACATCCATCAACATACCCATATTCCTCACCAAGCCCTCTATAACCCATCATCTCCAGACATCACCTTTTGCTCCCCAGAACTCACCCCCACAACATCCTGGAGGGTGGTCAGAACCTTAGGCTCTGACCACCTCCCGATCATTATCACCACCAAAACCAGACTCACCCCAGCTAGCCACAAACACACATACACCAATTAGAAAAGAGCTAACTGGGAAGCATTCACAAATGAGACAGAACAACACTTCTCAACTCTAAACAGTACACCCATCACTAACATCAACAATGCTGTACACATACTCAATAAAACTATCCAAAACGCTGACAAGATACACATTCCAAGAGGTAACAGAAAAAGACACAACCCCAACCTCATCAGACAACGCGACATACTGAAACACTCCCCAGCACCCCACACACAAGACATCACACAACAAATTCAAGCACTCAACACCCAAACTAACAACAAAATACAAGAACAACAAAAACTAAATTGGACTAACTTCCTACAAACACTTGATCACAAAACAAACCCCAAAAAACTCTACAAAACACTAAACAGCATCACACTTTCCAACAGCAACACAACACAATCACATGCTGCAATCACAACAACAGACTCTACTCCTTCATGTAAACAACAAGCAAACACTCTCATCAATCACTTCTCACATGTCAGCCACCTAAAGCCTCACAAAGACGACCAACGTGTCATCCGACGTAAGAGACAATTCCCCACAGACTCTGACTATACACCCTTCACCAATCACCAGACAAAGCATATCATCAACAATCTCAAGCACTCACCCGCCTGTGGCCTAGACAACATAAGCAACATACACCTCAGACACCTGGGACCACAAGGCATACAAGCACTCACTAACATATCAAACTACAGCTATTCACACAACACAATACCAGACAATTGGAAGCATGGTATCATCATCACATTCCCCAAACCCAACAAAGACCCCACGCTACCCTCCTCGCACCGCCCCATCACACTCCTTTGCTCCCCCTCCAAAGTCATGGAACGCCTAGTATTACAACTAATTACACCTGACCTACCCCTAGCTCCAACACAACATGGCTTTAGGCCACTGCACTCCACAAACACTCTTCTCACAGACCTTACAAAGAGCTTTCGACGGCATCAACTCAGCTAGACCACCACACAGATCACTATTAGCCACACTCGACATTAGTAAAGCCTTCGATGCCATCCCCCGCCACAACCTAACAAACAAAATCTACAACACAAACATGCACAACAACACAAAAAGGTGGCTGGCCAACTTCCTAGCAGGCATATGTGCACACGTATCTTTTGCCGGTCAGTCATCTAAAATCAGAAACTTTCCAAACGGAGTCCCACAAGGATCCGTCCTATCGCCCGCACTCTTCAATCTGTACATGCACGATATAACTACACCCAATACGCCCCAAATAAACTTAGCCTCCTATGCAGATGACATAACACTCACATGCACACACCATGACCCAAAAAGAGCAACAGATCTCCTTCAACCCTATCTCAACACACTACATGGCTGGTGCACTACAAACAGACTTAATCTAGCCCCAGCCAAATCCACCGCAACCCTGCTCACAAGTTGGACAGGAGAACACGAATACATCCCTCAACTCACCATAAGCAACACACCCCTAACACATACACACACACCCAAAATCCTAGGAGTAACATATGATACTCATATGACATTCAAACAGCACACCACAAACATTAAAAAGAAACTGACACCCAGACTTAACGCCCTCAGGTCACTTGCTCACACAAAATTTGGACACAACAAAGAAACTACCACCACAGTATATAAACAATACATAAGATCAGTGATGGAATACGCAAGCCCAGCCTGGGCTTCTAACCTAGCTGAAACACATCATAAGACCTTACAGACTATTCAAAACAAAGCCCTGAAGATCATTACAGGCTGCACAGCTACTGCACCCACAGATCAGCTACATCAAGAAACCAAAATCCTCAAAGTCAAAGACCATCTGGACATGAGAGGCACTCAATTCCTGGCAGCAGCCTCCACGAGCCAAGACCACCCACTAAACTACATGGCAACACACCCACAGACACCAAGAAATATCAAAACAACACCCAGCACACGGTATCACACACAATTATTGTCCTCTCTCCCTCCCTGCCCACCCCGAACCAACTTCCAGAAGCACATCCATACTCATATCTCTCACCGATCCATCCACTCACTCACAGACAACACGCAGCTGCATGCACGACCTCCCGAAATCCATCCTTCCGAATCCTCCCTTCCTCGTGAGGACAGAGTCCACCTGGCCAGGCTGAGATGCGGACACCATCCAGCTCTCCTGAGCTATCAGAAGAGACTGGATGACTCCGTTGTCGACGCCTGCCCGGGATGTAACACAGCACCCCATACCATTAAACACATCATAGAAGACTGCATTTCACACAACCACTTATGCCAACAACACAATCTACACTCAATGAGAGCTCTGTGGGAAAGCCCGATCGTGGCCATGGCCTTCCTCAGGGACTCGGGGCTGTTCGGCCAGGCAGCTTAGGGAACAACAACAACAACAACAACAACAAGTTCTATGTATCCTCAAAACAATGTCTACTGCCAACAATGTGAGAAATAAATTCAACCCCCAAATGGCAATAAGATGTCTCCAAAAAAAAAAAAAAAATACAATATTCAGTTCACTATATTCTGATCTAAGGTCGCCATTTGATACTACGAAATAAACAAGGGTACTCAATATTGGACTAGATGATAGGCTATATCTGCAACAACAGTACGCTAATTCCAAACCCTCGAACTATTACGCCGGTGAACAAAACACTTAAAACCCTCCAGAGTTAATCTACTGGATAACGGGGTATCAATTAACTGGGTTTTAGTGCACTTCTACAAAGGCTTACCGATGACGGCAAAGCCTACTCACAACAGGAGTACTTTACGTTAATAAAATGCTCTTAAGTAAAAACAATGCTTGAATAAACTATAACAAGATTTAATAAAAGAGTATATGCTTACGTTAACTTTAGTGTGAGTCTGTACTCAACACTAAACTCTACAATGCACTATGAAAACACTGGAAGTCTAGTCCTACAGCAATCAGATAAAGAATCTTCTGAAAACGTCTGATGCTCTAAGATGCTCGTTAATACAGAACAGAAATAATGCAGGGGCAGGACACCAAAGCGTGTATCTTAAATACACCAATAAGTAGGATACATATATATATAACAAGGGAGTGCAACAACTCTGTGACAGCACTAATAATCGCCACTCAAAACAGTACTTCCTTAGCCAACGTAACAGCCAAACTGGGTTGTGCACTATGCATCAACCTAGGCTAAAATAAGGCGTGAATAATTCCTAAAGCATACACAATGAAAGTTAATAAACACAATGCTGTCTTCCTCACTAATAAAGTCTAGCAGTGGCATAAAAGGTATCAGGAAACTAGGCAGAGCGCAAGCATGCTCGTAGCCTACTGTCTCCCCTTGAACAGATTTCCCTTATGTTACGTTAAGTGACTTGGAGGCTCTCTTGGTAAGTCCAGATCTCTAGTATCTGGTTAGCCTGGCGCTCCACAAAGGTCAACAAAATGAGGTAGCAATCATACAGGTGAGAGTAGGCAAAAACCCTTCACTTGTATACTGCTACACTCGCAAAGGAAAATATGCACAAGGGTTACAGGCTAGCTAGCTTCGTCGATGTTGTACAGGCTCTGACTTGCCACATACATAACTCGGACAACGACCAAAGATACCTTCCACTGTCTAGCATTAAATAATAAGAGAGAACAACCCAATAATTAGAAGCACCCCAACACTATGGTACCATTTGACTATGACTCTAATAATCCCTAAAACTAGTGCATACATATATGGAGAGCTGGTGCTGGTAATACGACTGGCCGACTATGGAAGCCGTATGCAGAACCAGAAGGGATAAGTAATTGAATAAAGAGAAAAGTATGAAACCGAAGAAGTTCAGAGAGAGAGATAGTAGTATAGAGGGTTATATGGGGGACAGAATTGCAAGGGACATGTAGGACCTAGCACACCAAGCCTAGCTCTGCAGGAGACACAAGGATAGGAGCCCGCACCACCGTCCCAGGACCGCGGCCGCCAATCACAGATGACTACGTCATGAAGAGCAAGCGATCTATGACGTCGACAGGGCCGCCAGCCAATCACGGGCGTGGGAGACTCCTACCGAGCGTGGGAGGCAAACGGACATACACACGCACATACTACCACCACGCTCTCTCTCTCCTTAACTTCACACCATGCATCTTATATTCTAGCACTGATATAAAATACTTCTAAGTGTCACAGACAAGAATAAAGATCACCACTGATCTGTCTGTGACATGTACTCTATGAAAGAAAGAACATCGTTCAACGATTATTGTAGCCCATATCACTGCCCTGGCGAGTCACGAGCGCATTCTGGCAAGCTGGCCAGCGCAACAATTGGTCACTACAATACATACTTTGTCAGTTCCAAATTACGTTTTCGCAGTTAATTTTGAATATCCTGATAGTGAATAAACATTTCTAATTAATTTTAATGTGTTCATTCCTCTTACAGTCATTTATGAATAGATTTTTTTTTTTGTAAATGCCATATTCAAATGCGTTGAATCAACCTGAGCAATGCTTGATAATCATATAACTACGAAAATGTAGTTTCGACCAGACTAGAGGCCTAGTATCGTATATATTATGGTAGAGTAATAGACTTATTATAGTAGAGGTAATGAAACCATTAAGTTGGTAAATATTTTCATAACGAACAAACAATGATACGTTACTATCATTTGTTATGTTAAATAACAGTGGCGATTCTGACATTAGTAAAGTGTGTAGGGAGGATTGCTTAGCCTAAAGTAAACAATCAATATTGAATACAGTAGCTGTGTGAAGAATGAAGACAAATCCCCTAGATTTGGTCACCAATATTAGTACCGCGTCCATACACTAGATGGCGTTGGTTGCAGCCTCAAATAGATGCCAGACACTGCTATCCATGGTATCATTTATTTTAATGGGAGGCAAAGGAAGTTTCTACCTGCGGTCAGAATCTGTTACGCCTGTTCCTAGCAAATGAAGGAGATAGTTCGCAGCAGATTCGTTTAACTGCAATAGGCTATGAACCCTAGATTGTGTCACTCTTCTTACAGCAGTGTTCCCGACCAGTAGTGCTGACTTTAAGATATGCACTGGTACTGGCAAGTAGTTTTTTTTTTAGTTCACCATCCAAAATACGATTCAGTGCTTCCAAAGTTTTTATTCTGAATGCCTTAGATTTCAAAAAATCCTAATATCCTATCCTATATTTATATTTGTTATTCCAATACAAAGGATACTTAGCGATATTTTTATCTTGTAATTATGCAGGTTATTACCGTGCTATCTATGATAAATTATAGCGCATTCCTAATGTCAGTCTACCGTATATTTGTCTCAATTACCATAATTTTCCACAAGATTTCCTAATTGGTGTAATGTACTGGGTTTAGAGGTAATTAAATATCATGCACCTGGCGAATCAACACCACACTAGCCTTAACTTAACCCCTTGAGTACCAGCGACGCATGTTATGTGCTGCCTATATATGTAATGCTAAACCTCAGCAACGCAATGGTTGTGTCCGCCTTAACCCTTGTCTGGCGGGGTGGACTTGAGTCGGTCTAGAGAACCATGGACTATGTGGCGGGGACCGACTTCAGGCGGTGTGCAATTCTGAGCAATATTTGGCTCTGAGAGAGAGACGAGCGGTGGGAGGAGCTTAGGTCGACTCTGAACGTTCGGCACGGCTCTCGCGCCAGCACTGGGCCTAGCTCTACACACACCCAACACTGCCTCACTACACAAGGAGTTATGTAAGGAAATTACCGTATTTTAGGGATTTTTCCTTCGTCTTGCACGATCGTTGCAAGAGAACGCATGGTCGTAGAAGGATGGTTCTGGTGTCATTGGAAAGCTCAATTATCACCCTTTCAGGGATACATAATTGTATTACACTCTGGCTCTTGTTTATGCATGAAAAAGAGCACGGAAACAAGGTCGTTTAGGGTAAAACCACCCGCTTGGCGGGTAGTAGAAGTTACTGACGGGCCCGCTCGTAAGGCGTTAATTACTCCTCCTATGGCACCTAGAGGGTTCACATTTGTATGGGAACAACTTTAGGTAGGATTCCATGGAACAATACTGATGGTTGGCAACCCTGCAAGTCCAGCCGCGTGCGTGTGGGCGCGGAAGTGATTTTCCAGTATATTGCCTACCCATCAGCTAATGTTAATTGGATAAGATTTTACGGTGTGACAGTTACAAGCCCCATCAATGTTTGTGTAGCCTATAGGTATGTTATATAATAGTCTTCAGTCCTATATATGTCCTTCCCTTCGCAAATGTATTATAAAGGAGATAATAGGGTAAAACACAGAGTCTTGTCTGCATAATGACAAGTCCTGTTTTACGGGAGGTTAGTTTCTATCCACGTATTACTTTTAGGTTAGGTTAGATTAGGTTAGGTTAGGTTAGGTTAGGTTTCTTATTTAGGTTCATGACAAGGGATCAGCTGGTAGGTACGGGATAAACTAGGAACAAATACTAGCTGGTAGGTAAGGGTTATTCTTGTATCCAACATTCTAGGTTAGGTTACTGTGTTTTTTTACTTCAAAAAATTGCTAAACCCAAGCCAAGTTTTGGCAAATGTTGGCTCAGGTTTTCAAATTTTGGGGTTTAATGGGTTTCAAAAAACATGAAAACTCGAGCCAACTTTCAAAATTCAATTACTGGGTTTTTTTACTTTGAAAAATGCCAAAAGCCGAGCCAACTTTTTTTTTTTTCCCAATTTTGGGGTTTTTGTACTCTGAAAAATACCCAAATCCGAGCCAACTTTTGCCAAAACTTGGCTCGGATTTTCACATTTTAACGTTTTCTTACTTTTCTATATTTTATTTTCAGAGTTCTTCCCATATTACCCCTATTTTTCCCATTTTACCCCGCAATTTCCCTGATCTTCATAGCCCTCCCCACTAGTGGGGGCCGTGTTTTTAGATTGTTGGATAATGGGTAAATACTCATTTGCTGCAGTCCTTGGTATAAAACAACACTGTATATCAAAGAAAAAATGCCAAAAAAAAAAAAAAAAACACTTGCTAAAACTCGTGACTGTCACACCGTATCAATTTACCGTTAATTGTTACTTTCTGCCAACCCCCAGAGAGCGTTTTTTTTTTTTTTTCCTTCATTACTAACCCATCCCATGTGTTTTCAGGAGTGTACATTTATATTAAATCGCTTGAGGTCCACCGGGTTAACCGTGCTAAAACAAGGTAACAAGAATTTACCATAACTACTAAAGAAGCTGACTGCACCATTGTCAACTACAATACTATATACACTATTTATTGAAAAGAATGTTCTATGCAAAGATCAACCCAGATAATTATAATTGCATAAAGAATATCAGGCAAGAATGTAGTTACCGGGTGTACACTACACTTGTTTACACTACGCGGACGCTCACCATCATGTTCCCATCTATTTTGACTGCCTTTGGATACAACAATACATTACCCTAACCAAACCTAGTATTATAGATTTATAAGTATTTATTTTATTATAAGTATTTATAGATGATTTATGTTGTATGTCGGTAGTGGAACACCCGGTAACTACATCCTTCCCGACAATCATCATGGGGGGGGGGGGTACATGAATTCTTATGACTGGGCGAGAGACTATCGCAGTAGTCTTCATTGCGCGGCTCGCAATGACCTGATTGACGGCTCGCTATCCGAGTGTACCTTGTATAGCTCACAAGTAATTGCTTAGTTCAGTAGAAATTCAAATATTGTAGAAGAGTGCAATTTTTCGATTCAGTTATAGATTGTAAATTTACTTTTGTATTATTTTCTTTAAAAATATGTAGCATAATATGCTAGGTATGTAGGGTTAACTGCACAACTACAACTCCTAGATTACGGAATTCCTGTCTTTTGTAATTATTTTTTGTTGATCTTACCTTACTGAAGATGCGCAGATAAGTGCTACTTTTCTTATTTTGATTGTCACTCCCCTATAAAATGTTCAGTTATTTTTGTCCAGCCAGTCCATGACACTTTGTTTACATTCTAGGCTCCTCCCAGATGTTCCTGGATGTTCATTAGCCAATCAGAGTGGAGCTTCACCTAGTGAGACAGTAAATTTTTATTTTCCCAACAAATTATTATTTTCTTTTACAATTTCAACTTCCTTATGACTTCCAGTGTTTTACATACTGTTTGAATGTATAACTTTCTCACTTCTCTACAAAAATCGTACTTTTTTGGATATCGAATTGTAAAAATTTACATTTTCACTTGTACCCACAATGCACTATGTGATATCAGTTTCAAAACCAACCACCATTCTGGAAGGCCTCATACACGGTGAGTTTACCTCACATTTAGGGATATTTTTGGCAGTATTTCGCGAGTATGGCGATCTTTCTTCAATATATAAATGTAAATAGACCCTTAGGGTTGGATTACAGGGCCTTTTCCATGTCAAAAAGGGCAATTTCGCCCATTATATAGGCACATATCCTCAGCACCCCACCCCGCACCTGTCCATGTGCAGCTGACACTGACAGATTGCATCTCATGGTGGCGGCATGTCTTGAATGTGATATGGGCACCTTACTTTTTTTCATAAATACTGCGAAAACCCTGATGCATCATTTCACTTGTGTGTTCGTCATGGCCTCATTTTGGCCACCAAAAACTGTGACAATTGTGGTAAGAGTGCTGTGTTGGACCTGCCAAGAAAACTGTTCAGGTGCCAAAAGATGGTCTCGGTCAGGAATCAGAAAAGGCGCAAGTGTGGATGGTCCCAGAGTGTTTTTGCTCATACTTTTGTTGACAATATTCATTTGCCACTCTATAAGGTCCTTACATTCGTTAACATGTACTTGAGAGATGGCTTTTCTTACCTCTCAGCTACTTCAGAGCTGGCCTTCAGTCAACATATCATCAATGACTGGAGCAGTTTCTGTCGTGAAGTCCTTATATAGTGATGTATTGAAACATCTTCACACCTGGGAGGTCCTGGCTCGATTGTGGAGATTGACGAGAGCAAGTTTGGTCGATGCAAGTACCATGTTGGTCGGATGATTGAAGGCCAGTGGGTGTTTGGAGGTATATGCAGGCAAACAAGAACCTTCTTCATGGTGCCTGTTAAGGATCGTACCTCCGACACTCTGCTGGCCATTATCAAGAAGTTTCTGCCGGGGACCACCATCATCTCGGACTGTTGGAAGGCGTATCACTGTCTGGGGAAGGAAGGCTACCAACATCTCACGGTCAACCACTCAGTTAATTTTGTGGGAACCAGACAGTCGTGCCCACACCAACACCGTGGAACGCCTATGGAGGGATGCCAAGCGGAAGGTTCCACTTTGCGGCAGGCGCAGGAAGCATTTTGTGGGATACTTGGCACGGATCATGTTTATTATGCATCACAAAGACTTCAACACCAGATTCCATCACTTTCGGAAGGCTACTGCTGCCCTGTACAAACCTGCTTGCCCTCCTCAGCCCCAACAGTCCGACTCAGAATCTCCACCTCCGTCACCGCCCGAGCCAACATCGTCACCACTCCATAACATTCCTCATCTCCACATCAGCCAGGACCCCAACCATGCTCTTCCTCTACCGCCGCACCTCCTAGTCCACCCGACCTCGACCCAACAGCTCCAGCAACTCTTCGACACACAGCTCTACGTCGTCAGCCACAACCACCACACTTCAGTAACTTCAACCTTCAACAACCACAGCCAGTCGCTCGTGTGTTACGTAAGACTATTAGGAGTAGTCAAATGTATTCATAGGGTTAACTCCAGACAGGAGTATTAGGACGTTTTGAGTTACGATCCTATATTTATGATAAGGGTTAACCTCTTACTCGATGTAGGTAGGAGCATGTCTCCTATGAGCAATAGGTTACTGTAGGTTGTATGATGATTGTAGAAGTTGTAGTGTAGAGGCTGAGTTCTCTGCTTGTAGATTGATTGATTTAATAGATAGGTATAAAAGCTGCCACCACCGATTACCATATATATATATTATATATTGATAGATATAGGTAAAGGGAATATAATTAAAGATCTCTGGTCCAAAACCACTTTGATATATTTAAGTAACAATCTGATAGATATACAGAAGTACTATAATGTAATATAAGAGTAAACCCTAACTAAAGAGGGTATCTCTGGGTATATGTTATCACCCTGGATGTTCGATTCTATCTGCCTGCTATCTCTCACCTTCTCACCACCTCCACGCCACACCTATAATTCACCTCCCGGTTACAAGATGGCTACCCGTGGTTACAAGATGGCGTTGGAGAAAGTACAGGGAGTGTCATTTCAGCAGAATGTGTGTGACAGGATCTGACCAGACAATACGTCATAGGGGTGAATGATCTTCTGACCTCTGTAATGTAGTCCCCCATATAAATCTAGATACTGTAACTAAAACACCTTAAAATAATATGATAGATGGTTATAATGATTTCATAATAAATAGTATAATCTTGAGATGTAATACGTGCTTCTCTTAACTTTTCCATTTGGTGAGTACCCTATTGGGCCTAGTACTGTATTTCATTCACATTTTCTATATTTCAGATTTCACAATCACTGGGAGGCCCATAAATTTTGTGAATAGGCCTACAGGATGATTTCAGCTGCATAGTCAGTATTGTGTCAGCTGCTGATCAAGATCGCACTGTCGGAGTGTTATTGGTAGATGTCAAGCACAGGCAACTTGACCTAGCGTATATCGTGACAAACGCCTAATATTCATGGCCACCCCCCCCCTTCTCGGGAATTACGGCGTCTGGCAGAAAAAGAAACAAAATATATATAATGACATTTTTGGCTAGCTGACATTAACCCATCCAGTATATTATTTTCTGGCAACTATTAGACTATTTTATTCAGTTTAAGAAGACTTATCAATGGGGGACAGGAAAACGTTGTGTGTAGCTCTTTCACTTACACCCAATAACTAATCATCCAGTTACCATCCAGTGAGTAGAAATATATAAATCGAAGTCATAAAAATATCGCATTTCTATATTCATTAATGTTACAGACATATTACTCTTAAATTCGACGACGTTTTCCTGTCCCCCATTATAAAACAATATATGTCTCGGTCTGTCGTGGTGCTGGAAAGTTTTGTTTCTGTGCGAGTTGTCCCAGGTTCGAGTCCCGGGACTTCCTCGTGAGCTGATGTTTTCCCTGTTATTTAATTGGTGGGATATTAATTTTGATTTTGTTTTTCAGAGCTAAGCCACCTGTTGACTTCCCATGTATATTATGTAGTAGAGAGGTCAGACCCAGCAACATGCTCTACTTTGCACTGGCTGCGAGAGTTGGCAACATAGAACATGTGGAACTGGAATGAACCAGGCATCGTACAGACAAGCCATTCATGAAAAATCTGAGATCGACTGAATGTGCAATGCCTGTGCTTCACCACAATGGCCTACCTCACCACAACTGCCTGCTTTACCACATCAGTGGATTATGACATTGTCTTTTGTTCCAAAACTCTTGTTTCTGACCATAGACACATTTCAGAACTGCTCATACCTGGCTTTAATAAACAACTTCTTATTCGCCGTGACTCTCTTCCTCGTGCTCGTGGAATGAGTTTATACATCCGATCTGGCTATTATGCCCAGCCTTTGACGAAATTTCTTTGTGGTTGCCACGAGATCCAGTTGGTTAAAGTTTCCAGTAAATATCATAACCACTACATTTTTAGCCTATATAGAAATCCTGATGCCAATAACAATCTATATGACTGTCTTTTAAATGCCTTGGCATTAATTTAGTCTGTTGATGTCAAGTCATCTTTCGTTTTTGTTGGAGATGTTAATGCACATCATAAAGAGTGGCTGAACTCGGTCTCTCCAGAAATGGTCACGCTGCCATGGATTTTGCTAATTTGTCTGGGTGTGAGCAGTTGATTGCTGGACCTACACATATTTCTGGAAACTGTCTTGATCTCGTCTTAACAGATGCTCCTGGTGTTGTGGAGACTGCAGTTTTTGCTCCTGTAGGTACTTCTGACCATAATGCTGTAACCTGTAAAATCAATCTTGAATTTACTGTGCCAGATATTATTATATCTTTGTAAAGTCTATCTTAAATCTCGAGTTAATTGGGAAAATGTATGTGATGATGTTACCAATATCCACTGGAATCACATACTAAGATCTGATGACCCTGTTTCATCCCTCAATAACTCTCTCTTAGACATCCTGCAAAGAAGAGTCCCTTCTAAGTTAATCAAATCCCGTATTAAAGATAAAGCTTGGTTCAATGACGACTGTAAGCGTGCATATAATAACAAGCAGGCTGCATATCACCGCTGGAGACGTAATCGAACCCAGTTGCTTTGGGATGACTATGTACATCTTCGGTCAGTTGCGCAGAGAGTATATAGTACAGCCGAGAGGGATTACAATTCCCATTTGCAGGAAGTTCTCGCAGGTGCTACTCAGCCACATAAGTGGTGGGCCTCACTTAAGGCCTCACTATTTGGAATTGACTCCACCATGCCTCCACTTCGTGATTCTGATGGTTCTATCTCTTTTGATCCATTAACTAAGGGTAATATGCTTTCTAATATTTTCATAGGTAAACAGAGTGATCAGGAATTGCAATTGCCCTTGACATGTTTCCCTAGTCCTAATCTAAAGTCGATAGCATTCAAATCAGCTGAATTGAGACAATATTTATTGGATCTTGACACTTATGGTGGGATTGACCCAGATGGATTATTTCCTCTCTTATTTAAGAAGATTGCTGTTGTCTTAGCACCTAAATTGGCTATAGTATTTAGGTTGCTCTTGAAATCTGGTAGTTTTCCTCTTTGCTGGCGAAAAGCTAGCATCACTCCAATTCCGAAGGGAGCTACTGCTTCGTCATCCCCATCTGAGTATCGTCCTATATCCATAACGCCTATTCTCTCGAAGATCTTTGAGAGGCTTTTAGCTAGACGCCTTTCTTCATACTGTAATCATCTTGATATAATACCCAATTCACAGTTTGGTTTTCGCAAAGGTTTGGGTACTTGCGATGCGCTTTTAACTTTATCTCATGATCTTCAGTCTTCGTTGGACAAAGGGTATGAATCTCGTGTTGTGGCTATTGATTTTAGTTCTGCTTTTGATCTTGTTAATCATAAAGACCTTTTATATAAGCTGCAACTTTATGGTATTGGTGGTAGTCTTTTATCTATTTTAAAGATTTTTTGACAGACAGGTCTCAGCATGTTGTTGTTGATGGGTGCACTTCTGTTTCTGTGCCTGTTGTTTCGGGTGTTCCACAGGGCAGTGTGCTTGGGCCTCTGTTTTTCATTATTTTTATTGCTTGCTTGTGCTCTGAGCTTGAAAATAAACTAGTTTCTTATGCCGATGACATAACTTTATACTCATCAATTCCATCTCCAGAGAGTAGAATCGAAGTTGCAGCATCTCTAAACAGGGACTTGGCTAAGATTACCTCTTGGTGTGAACTTTGGGGTATGAAGCTTAATGCTAAGAAAACTCACTCCATGATAATCAGTAGATCACGTACTTTGGCTCCTCCTCATCCTTGTTTGCATGTTTATGGTGAACAAATTGAGGATGTGTCAGGTTTGCGTTTGCTTGGAGTGACTCTCGATCCTAAGTTGACATTTGAGAAGCATATTCGTTCCTTGTCTTCTACTATTGCTCAAAAGATTGGTTTACTTCGCAAGTGTTATAAAACATTCGCTTGTGAAACCACAGTCATAAAATCTTTTTATGCTTTTATTTTGCCTCATTTTGAGTATTGCTCTCCTGTTTGGAACTCGGCTGCTGACTGTCATTTGAAATTGCTTGATAAAGCTCTTAATTCTATTAAATTTATTCTCCCTGCTCTATCTCTTGATCTTCATCATCGACGTCGGGTTGATGCCCTTAGTCTTTTATTTAAATTTTTTAACAATACTCAGCATCCATTGCATAGTGTTTTACCAGAACCTTTTATTCCAATTCGCGCAACAAGATTTACGAGGAGTCTTAATGACCTTGCCATGACTCCAATTAATGTTTCTACATCTCAGTTTTCTCGGTGTTTTATTCCTTCAATGATTCCCTTTTGGAATCATTTGCCAAACGAGGTTGTACAGTCAACCCATATCTCAGCTTTTAAGTCCAGAGTTAATGTTTTATTACAGCAGTAAATTTGTATTTTAATCATGATTTGCTTTTATTCTTTTTAGAATGGTGTTTTAATTGACAAACTGATCTTTTCTTCTGGGCTCTCTAACTACTGTAGCCCTTTTCCTTTTGCTTAGTTGCCTAGTCTCTCTCCAGTGCTTACGGGTATTTTGTGGGGATTCATCTTTTATAGGTGTATCTGCACCCTGTTGGGAGGCTTAGACAGCTTCTATAATAATAATAATAATAACTGCCTGCCTCACTACAACTGCCGGCTTGACCACAACTGCCTACCTCACCACAACTGCCTATCTCACTACCAAGACTGGTTCCGTCACTCTATGATTCATATGTTTCCACACCTTCTTCATCTAATTCTACTGCTTCACACAATGAACTGCCCAGCTTTAATCAGCCAGAGGTTCTGCGCTGTAAGCCCCCCCCCCCCCCCCACCCCCCGAGATTTTTACAAAAACTTAACAATATTTGGTGCATTTTAAGCCCATATGAATATGAATAAATGATTGATATAAACCTATAAAGCTCGAGCTGGACACCATGCAACTGGGCGAAGATATTAGGCCTCTTTCCCGCCTAAAATCATAATTTTACGATAAAAATCGTTATTACTTATTCATATGCGCCTATTTTACCTTTACTATGAAGATAGTAACCTATAACAACAATCAAACAAGTGGGAATATCGTTTTTATGGTCAAAATCGCGAATTATAGTCACGAGTTATGAGCCAGCCGCGATGTACAGTAGCCCAACTAAGTTTTGCGACAAAATATTAGGTATGTGGCACCTGTCTAGTTTGCACTCTCGTCCAAGCCCGTGTCTAGCAGAGACCTGTGGTGTCTAGGCAGGCGCCACCGCCACCTGTGCTACCACAGCCAGGGCACACAGACACAGTACTCCACAAGCTGGCCGCTACATACGATAATATTGGTATCATTATTTGTTTGTATAATAATAGAAGGCTCTCTCTCTCTTTCTCTAAATATAAATAAATTTACGCGCAACTAACTTTGTAGATTAGCACACACACACGCACACACCAGAATGGTGTATACATAACTTAAAATGAACACAATAAGTTACATAGATTGTTATTTTATAATATATTATACACTTAACACTATATACTTGCTGTTGGTGTCAGCGACATTGGCTGTAATTCTTATCCTTAGCCTTTCTATAACCCAGAAAGTGCTCGAGAAACGGGTAGTCAATTTCTACATCTATTTCCTGATCTACTCATATATTTGTGTTGTTCTTTATAATATGTTATACGATCAGGATTAGCTCCAAGTTCGCTGACACCGGGTATAGATTTTATGAGTTATCCTAAACGTTTATATGCATCAACTGTATTATATGTTACTCAATAAAATGTAATTTTATACAGCTAAATGACTAAGAGACTTAGTTTGTCCGAACGTTTATAGCATCTGAGGTGTAGCCAGTCATCTTGGGGGCTAATAAGTGATTGAGGTTTCCGAATGTTTGTGTGCGAACTGTTGTATGAATTCTTCCCCTGGCCTCTTGTTTTGCCTCCTTTCATGTGTTTTTTGTTGATAGTCCCTACCCCTTGTGGAATAAGGGCTGGCTACTGACTAAATTACGAACGTCAAATTAAGAGTAGTATGCTGCTGTCACATTTCTTAAATGCTTAATCATCAATCTTGTAATGGAATTTATCTGTGTTGGCTACGAGTGTCTCGCTATCTATTAACCTTTCTTTTCCCAAGCATACGAATCGATAAACAGAAAAAAATACCTTCAAAATTATTGACATGTTGGTAAAGTTTTCGATAAATATCCACATGAAATATTGCTGATTAAAGAAGCAGCTCATGGAATAGGGCGAACTATGTTACGTGAATTAGACCATGGCTAAATAGTAGGAAACACAAAATTAACATTAACAGTAGCCTATACAATCAGATTAGGGTGTAGGGAAGGTTGGGGTCTTACACGATGGTCAGTTTTAGTTCCTCAATTGTTCATCTTTTGCATTAACGACCTTGATTTAGGCCTAACTAAAAAAAATTGTAATTTTTCAAATGACACTAAAAATAGGTTGAATTAGTGATCCTGATAACGATTCATGGTCTCCAAAAATAATTTGATACACTACCCGAATGGTGTAATACCTTGCCAGTTGATATTTAATGTAGATAAATACATGCAGTTTAGTGATTATTGGGAAATCAACAGAAATTTCAGGATATAAATTTAACAATATTTGTTTCGTCAATAATTACGCACCATATATCTCCCGTATGAGGAGATTCTATAGCTCAATGCATTCTTGTGATGTCCGAGTCCATTACCCATCTCCCTTACTCAAGGCCAGGCTAGCCAGTAACCACCAGCTATATCTCAGAAGAAAAAAAATATATAATTTGTTCACCAATCCGATTGGTGACAGGGGCAAGACGCAATATCAGTGGTATATAGATGGATAAATAACATGGCATTAAGTAACTCAATTATTACAAAACATTTGGAAGTCATCGTCATTCGTGATATGAAACCAAAAAAACAATGCAACATTGTTTGAAATCAGAGTTTTTAAATAGATATCTACAGTAGAAGCGTGAATAACAACAAACATAATTTTAAAATTTCACCCGTCCTCAGTAAGGCTTCACATGGATTATGTTTTTAATTTTGCTGTCCAGTGTCCATAGATTGATTGATAGTTATGGTACAAAGAAGAATGGCAAAACTACCCAGAATAATAGACCATTAGAACATCAATACTATTCTAACCCTGATGACTAAGGCCAAATGACACGGAGTTATAGCCAGAATGGGTTAGAACATTTAACAGAAGTAAAAGATTATTGAGGTAGTGAATATCATGAAATACATTATATGGTCAGTACAAAAGAAAGGGGACTTGGGAAAACATTAGGCTTGCATATATTAGAAGTGTAGAATAAGAGAGGATAGGCTACAGATGCTTAAGTTGTAAGTGGGATCCACAAAGACGATGTGGAAAACGGACTGCTGCTCCGTGATAAGCATGCAACAGTTTGGTAGATATGTGAAATAGGCTACCGATTGCTACAGTAGGATCAATAACGACAGAAAGCTTAGACACATAATTAGATAGGCACATGGCTGTGATGTGCTGATTGTCAATGGGATCCGCCATGAATGGGCCAGTCCATGGTATAAAGACTAATATTAGTCTTTATACCATGGGCCAGTCAGCCCATAGAGTGAGCCCTCTGAAAAAATCCCTCTTTTATGATTTTTCTTTATGTTAATGTTTATGTAGGACTAGTGGAATCAGGACGCGTATTTGGCAGTTTATTCAGACTAACATTATACTATTATATTCAGAGTAGAAAAGGAGACTATTTTATTCAGAGTAGAAAGGGAATATGAAAGTCAAAGGGTAAATATGACATAGTATGTGTCCCTATAATTCCTACAGAACCTCCTTAAGTTGTATAAACCCTCTAATGAAAAGCCCAATTAAACTGCCAAAATTAGTCAATCCTAATGGGATTAATGATTATATATTTATTGATTCTCATGATAAACTGGTCTCTCTATTCACCAATCATAGTTTAAGTAAGGTATTATTTATTATATTCGCAAACAAGTTATATGCATTCACTAAGGGGGAAGGAAGTAATAGGGGAAGATCAATCCTTTATTGCACAGATAATGGCGGGCGAAGTGGCTAGGATGAGTTACTAAATCGAACGTGGTTGGTTTTAAGGTAAACAACCGATGGTATAGACAGGAGTGGTTAATGTAAATATTATATCAAGTCATGCTAGCTTAATAGTATTTGGACAATATAAGTAAGGAGTTAATTAGTAAGTTAGGGGTATTAGTGGATGAGTAAAGAAATTAAGATGTTTTATAATACTCAGTTAATATGAAATTAGCCAAGAGTGATATGATGGAAAGTATTACTCTGTATGATGACTATTCTATATATTTTATGCCACAATATCAACTAGCACTAACTCGTATGCAGTGTGTTCCTAGGCCTCCAACAGCGATCTGGGAATATATTGCGTGAAGTGTTAATGCATGGTTGGAGTGGCTGTAGATATGCATGTAAACTGTAATCAGCCAATTGCCGATATCTGGATTTTGAGTGTTTGGTTGACCTGTACGGTACCCGTCCAGCTAGTAATAGACCACCAACACTAAAAAAGACGTCGTAAGTGGCCTCTTATTCCAGAGGCCTATTTATACTGCTAGGTCAAGAGAGGCGCATTGTGTACGAAAAATTGTCAAAATGTTTCTTTCCCGCCTGGGAATAGAACCAGTGTCCTTTTGGCTGTGAACCAAGCGAGATAACCAAAATACTACGGACCACTGTGTGTGTGTGTGTGTGATTCTGTAAAATAGAATTTAAATTATATACCCAGTAAACTAAATAATGTTTAGTTATACTCCCATATATTTCCATAGTAGACAAAATTTCATCGAAGTTAGATTCTAAAATCATGATACGGTAACGATCATTCTTATCATTAATAATATTACCTGATGCAGATGTTGCAAATAGAACTACTCGTATAACCCAGCACTGCAAGATGATGCAGATAACATGCCTGTATTATCTACACAGTGTTAATTAGATAAAAGAACACAATTATTTACACCTCTTTGTTTTATCAGGGAAATCAGCGTAGAATGTGGGTTTATAACACTGAACTTTGCCTTCCGTTTGTGTGTGTGTGTGTGTGTTCTAATTAATCTACAAATAGTGTAGCTTGAAAATCGATTGATATTAACCTCAGAGAGAGAGCCTTCTATTATTATACAAACAAATAATGATAGCAATATTATTGGATGTAGCAGCCAGCTTGTGCGAGTACTGTGTCTGTGTGCCCTAGCTGTGGTAGCGCAGGTGGTGGTGGCACCTGCCTAGACACTACGGGTCGGTCTCTGCTAGACACGGGCTTGGGACGGGAGTGCAAACTAGACAGGTGCCACATACCTAATTTTGTCGCAAAACTTAGTTGGGCTACTGTACACCCTCCCTCTCTGAAGCCTACAGCCACACTGAACTACCCCTCCCTCATTCTCTCGCATATGTACCCTCTCTAGCAACATGAGCACGGCTTAGACCGGTTTGGAGATATTGGCATGATAAATACACCAATAAAAATGGTAATACGAGGAAAATAGGTGATAATTGAAGGGGGGGAGGAGGGGATATTGACACATGTGGATAAGTGATAATTATGAGGTATGGGAAAAAAATGTTTTAAGTGCTACTGAGGCCTTTTTATTTTTTTATTTTTTTTAGCCCTTCCCTCTTAACCCTCTCACGTTCTTGATGCAATGTTGAGTCTATTAGGGATACTTTAACATCTAATGAGCGGCCTAGGCGGTAAATAATATGTAGCCTCCAGCGGGGTGTTTTTACCCAAAATAGGGCTGTTTACGTGATCATTTTCATGCCTAAATAAGACCCAGAGCGTAAAACAAGTATCTATCCCTGAAAGGGCATAAACAGAGCTTTCCAATGACACCACAACGATCCTTGTATGACCGCTAGTTTTCTTGCAACAACCGCGCAACACGAGTGCAAAAACCATGTAATTCGGTACTTCTTTCCCCATACAATTCACTATGTAGCGAGTGTGAGAGGGTGGAGGAGGGTGGGATTCATGTCAGCTGGTTCACTGCGGTGGTCTGGAGCAGTCATATGCTCGCTACTCTCCTGCCACCACTTGTCTCTCTCTCTCAGCAACATTACGTGCTGAAATTGCCACACGACTTATGTTGTGAGCCGCCACATAGTCCAAATTTCTTTCACTCGATATATGATGTGAGCCGCCAGTTAAGGGTTAAAGCCTCTGTTACCATCAGGGGTATTTAGAAACCTTTAGTTTAGTTACTTTAACCTCTGCAGTTGTCTTTGAGTTAGCTGTGGGCAGAAAACTAATTTTGGAGAGGTAATTATAAGAGTGATAGAACTCTATTTCTTATTGCTAATCTGGCAACCTCTGCGTCATATGGCCATGAGAGGGTTAAGAGCTTTCTCGCCCTACCCGGGTTAAGGGGAAAAGATATATTTTATTTATCAATATTAACCAGCCTGCAAGTTTAAACACCTATAGTTTACAGATAGAGTTCAAGTCTACTCTGATATCCTCAAATTATCATTATACTACTTAAATCAGCAAACACTATGATTAGTATTTAACATTACAAGGAATAAGGATACAAATAAAATTAATATTACTGTATATGGCAATGATAGCACATAATAAACTGTTAACATAGATACAGGAATAAGTAAACATAGTTTTCCTTCAAATTCCTTGTTATGAGAAACGATAATAAAGTAATGAATACTAAAGTAGATTTACAAACAAAATCTATTCAATGTATCAAATAAATCTGTAATGTTCGTGTCAAACTGGAGTAATTTTGTTTGAACACTTAAAATAATTAATCTAATTAATTAATGTCAACCAACACCAAACACCTACCAATTAAATTAATGAAAGCATTGTGATCCTACCGGGATTCGAACCTTGGATACCACATACAGATTTGTACACACCTAAACCATTAAACTACCAAGACAGAGAAAAGGAGTATTAGAACATTTACATGAAATAGCATTGTTTGGTCATTTTATCCCTTTCCAACACATAATTTGAACTATAAACCATAATTTTATCCTTGCATATATTATACAATAATGAAGACTATTATTAATTGACTTAACTTTTGTTTGACACGCTGTTAAACTGACTAGACAATACGGGTACCTCAAAAATTGCCAAAAATATTTGCCCTTGTGTCTGTCACTTTATTTATAAATTTGTATAAAGTTTTCATTCGCCTAAGTGCACTGAATGACCGTTCAGCCTCACATAAACTTGCTGGAGAGACCAACAGAAGTCTCAGCAAGCGCTCTACCTGTGGGAACATTCTTCGAACTTCTGGTACCTGTTACGACCGGGGCTCGTATAAAACAAGGGCTCTTAACCCTTAATTAGCGGCTCACCACATAAGTCGAGTTAAATAAAGCTGGACTATGTGGCGGCGCTCGACATAACTCGAGTGGCAATTTCAGCACGTAATGTTGCTGAGAGAGAGAGACAAGTGGTGGCAGGAGAGTAGCGAGCGTATGACTGCTCCAGACCACCGCGGCGAACATACTGACACGAATCCCAGCTCCCTCCTCCCTCTCTCACTCGCTATATAAGGAATTGTATCGGGAAAGTGGCTAATTACATGCTTTTTGCACTCGCGTTGCACGGTTGTTGCAAGAAAACTAGCCATCATAAAAGGATCGTTATGGTGTCATTCGAAAGCTCTGTTTATGCCCTTTCAGGGATAGGTACTTGTTTTACGTTCTGGGTCTTATTTAGGCATGAAAATGATCACGTAAACAGCCCTATTTTGGCTAAAAACACCCCGCTGGGCGGTACATATAAATAAACCGCATAGGCCACTCGTAAGGTGTTAATCATTGGACTAGGAAAGCACACAGCCACAACGGTAACACTAGATCCAACCCCTGAACTTATAATGCCGGCGCACAAAAACACCTATACCCTCCAGAGTTAAATCTGCGATAACGGGGTATCCTATAACTCAGTATAAGTGCACTACTACTACAAGCTGATGATCTCTGATACAGCCTGATCACAACAACATACAATTACGTTAATAAGGTATACTAGGAAAAGATAGAGATCTTAATTAAATCACTGCAATGATTTAATGCAAACTAGAAGGTATATTTAAAGTTACTCTAAACAATAATGAACTGTCACTCCTATACTAAAGAAAGTGAACGGAAGTCCCAAAGCATCGAGCAGGAATCTTCTGAAGAAACTCGGATGCTGGGGTAAGATGATCGTATCGGATTTTGAACTGTAGTATAAAGCAGGAACAGGATATGACAATTGTAAGGACATATAGGGTTAACTGGCACGGGAATAATAACTGCGCAATAGTAGGAACTCAAACAGCAAAAGAAGTACTTCCTCATCAACGAAACAGCCTACTAGGGTTGTGCAACTTAACAACAACCTAGACTAATAAATGCTGTGAATAATAATGCATACATAACAGAAAGAGTTTATAATCTAAATCTGGTGTCTGCTAGGCGAATAAAGTCTAGCTGGGATGTAGTAGGCTAGGAAACAATGGCTGAGCAAGCGGCTCGTAGCCTAGCAAAATCCTTAAGGCTGTGTGGCCAAATTACGTTAATTGACGGGGTGCTCTCTTGAGAGATCCAGATCGCTAGTATCTGGTTCTCTCCTGGCGACCCTCTCAAAGTCAAAGCAAACGAGTTAGCACAGTGTTGGGTGGCAGAGGCAAAAGCCCTCACTCGCAACACAGCGCTAAACTCACAAGGTACACAGTTAGAAAGACCACCTAGGCTTCCCACGTCTCCGTTGCGATTGTACAGGTTCAACAAAATCTAGTACACATCGGAAATCACAACACCAGTAGCCTTATCCCAGTCTAGCATTAAATCCCCCAGCAGACCACCAAGATACAGGAAGGGAGACACCGTGAGTGTGTCAAACCTCTACAGACAAAAATGGTAACCCTTCCAAAATGCCTAACTAAACATGTGTTATCTGAGAGCTTCAGCATATAATACGATGGCCGATATATGAAATCGTGCAGAACCAAAGGGAAGTTATGATATTAAATAGAGTAGAAGAATGAGAGGTAAGAAGTTGAGAGAGAGAAAGTGCTCGATAGGTAGAAGTCGGGAGACAGGGGGGCAAAGGACATGTGAAGGGTATGCTAGTCAGGAAAGCTCTGAGAATGGAACTCCTCGGGACCCCTCCAGGATCATACACAAAGGCATGGTGGTCAGCCAATCACAGGCTGCCACGTCACCAGGAACCACCAGCCAATCAAGAGGCGCGAGACGGCACGCGCGCGAGCCTACAAAGCGAGGGGGGAGGCAGCACATGTATACGCACGCACACACTACCACCCCACTGCCTATATTATTCTCTCCTTAACCCTTTCACGCACATATGACACAGAGGTTGCCAGATTAGCAATAAGAAATAGAGTTCTCTCACTCTTATAATTACCTCTCCAAAATTAGTTTTCTGCCCACCGCTAACTCAAAGACAACGGCAGAGGTTGAAGTAACTAAACTAAAGGTTTCTAAATACCCCTGATGCTAACAAAGGCTTTAAAGTATCCCCAATAGGCTCAAAATCGCGTCATATGTCGGAGAGGGTTAACTATACACAATGCATCCTATGTTCAACCCATGACACAAAATGCTTCCCGTTTTCACAGACGAAAATAAAGACCTCCACGGGACTGTCCGTAACAACACGAACACCATGAAAGAAAGAACAACATTGTAGATAGACTGCAACCAAATACCTTGCCCCGGCGAGTGCTAGCGAGCGGCTGAGCCCACATGGCGTTCTGCTGAGATGCAGGCGTCACATACCATATTTACAAATACCATTCGGTAGTCCTCAACAGATGCACCACTGAACTGTTATAAAGTTCTGGCTCTAAGGTGTCAGAAAGTTCAGGATATTTCTTGACTGTCTGCACTTTGAATGACCCAGAAAATAGCATTTCACTTAAGTCGCAGTACATTGTGAGGTCTGATGAAGTGAAGTACTCATTTACACACTTCGATGCACTGTCAATAACTTTGAAGAACTCTACTCTGTAATACTCCTCTGGAGTATTGCAGAACTGGGAGCCTAGTATGATTGAGAAGACTGTTGTGGAGCAGTGAAGGCCGAAATATAGGGCGTATCGTTAATTTTTTCAGGAAAGCACCAAATTTGGCACAGATGTAGTATGGACCTATACAATTGTTTTCCTGAGGGGCGCCCAAAAATTCAGGCCCCCTGGTGGCCGCCATATTGAATTTCAACATGGCATCCCTCTGTGACCTATTTCCCTCAATAACTTCTATACTATGTGCGATAACACCACAGTTCCAGTGTCTTACCTCATGTTTTCATGGTCTCTCAATCCAATGGGATCAATTGCATACAGATTGGTGTCCGCAATCTTTAATTTCAAGATGGCCGCCATGTCACACCACCGCCTTGCCGATGGTTAAATAGCACCATTTTCCAGTTTGTCAGATCCATTCGTTGCTCAAACTTCAAGCTCTATGTGGAGTCCACAGCACAACTAGTATCCTGGGTTTTTTCCATGGATCACACTAACTATGCCAGATGGTTGCCTGTCCATGTGCGATATTTGATGGCGCTCCGAGAAACTAGTCCACATGTTTACCAGAACTTCTGCCAGGGCTCATTCACTGCCAACAAGACTGGACGGAAATTCTCATCAATAGCCCTCGATCAGGCTCACAAACAATTGAATGTACTCGTGAAAGTAGACGGTGGAGCGGTCGGCCTCACTGAAAACTCTGCTACACTGAGGAGGTGGATGACAGCAGGCCCTGAGATAGCTCGAATGATCGAAGAGTTTGAAGAGTTGTACTTGAAGCCAAAGGAGCAAAGGGACCTACACCATGAACAAACTGGTAGCATACAACTAGCATTTGCCAAAGATGTGCGCTCCCTTGTTTCAACCATTGAGGAGATGGGCAACCCGTTCGAAGATGACAACAATGATCTTCTATCATTTGAATCAAAGGAAATAATGCCATCCAGCGTTAGAGACTGTCATGCACGTTAAAAAGATTGGTATTCATGAGCAAGTTAATGTCAAAGTGCAAATCTATAATAAAGCAAAGCTCTGAATATACTAAATCTAAAGGCAAATTGGTATACAAAGTGAGGTAACTTTCGGCATGGTATTTATTTTATCAATAACTTCTAACGATTTACTACTTGTTCTGATAGAGTTTTAGTGGTAGCAAATTTTGCTCCGGCAATAAAGCGATATTTATAAGGTCTTTTATGAAATTTAGGTAACATGTATCATTTTGCAATGCACTTGTTCTTATCAGAAAGTTTAATATCAAATATTATATTTTTCTTGGTATGTTCATCGATTAAGTTATCAATATTCAGATTATTTTGAATTTCATAAACAGAATTACCGCAAATATTTTTACGTAATATGTTACCCTTAATACCTAATTCTTTTTCATATTTTCAAGATAAAATTTCTTACATGTGAAGCTATAATTATTGCTGGCTTTATCTACTGTAGTGATTACAAAATGTTTATGTAAATTAAATCAGCTTTAAGGTCTGCTAGCTGGCATATCCATGACTCTTTCACACACGCATTTATTATTATTGAAAATATCATTATCTGAAAGATTCATATGAATACACTATTAATGGTTTGAAATCTTTACAACCATCTGGTAATATGGACTTAACTTTCTTTGAATTAATAAGACTGTTAACATTAATTTTGTCTAAAATTTTAGAGGAATAATTTAAAGTGGACAGGACTTTATCTTTAATACGGTTATCTTTGGATTTCTTAGAATTAGCTCTAATATATCCCATAAAAGCAAAGACTATATTCTTAAATTTATTTGTGAAATTATGTTTATTATTTAGAATATTTTCTATAAAAGGAGCAAAACTTTTCTTTTGTAGGCCTTTCAATGAATCTTTTAATTTTTTAATTCCGAAATTTCGATATAATGAATATAAATTATTAACAATAATTATAATATCAGACCTGCTTTTCTTTTTATTAAATGTATTTAGTCTTCTATTACCGTGTCTACCAGGTCTTCTGTTTAAAACAGGGAAGTTAAAATATGGGTTATTAAAATCGTTTTTTAATAAATCTTTATACAAAATGTTGCCTACATTTTTTATTTGATTGTTAAGTCCAAATGGATAGATGGTCATTAATTTTCCAATCCAATAATTTTCTCTATCTAAAACATTTTGATTACTTTGAACAATTTCTATAATTTTGTATTTACAATCAAATTTAGTACAATCTGTGTTAAAATGCTTATATAGAAGAATCTTGGAGTCGATGCCGTTCTTAATTCCTGATCTATGCCCGTAGGCTCTTTCTCTTAAACATTGCTCCGTCTTTCCAACATATTGTATACCACATTTCTCACAGGTTATTAAATAGATAACATTCTTTACTTTACATGGAGATGTTACATTAACAGAAGAATTTAGAAACAAAAATTTTGTATTGGTAATGTAACTTTTAAAAAATGTTTGATGTTCAAAATCAAATTCATTCACACAGAGTTTACATTTACAGTTATCAACGAAAAGACACCGGTTATTTTCATTTTTATTTTTCATTATTTAAGTTTTTATAATTTTGCCGGGTGCGTAACACAGTACCAAACATTCATAGAAGAGCGTCTGGAGAAGCAGGAGAAACCTATAGATGATGTAATCTCTCGGAATAAGCTTCCACTTTTTAATAGTCCAAAGCAAGTTGGCAAGTTGAGCAGAACTCAAGAATGACTGCCATATGTTTTCACGATTGTACATTGCGAGTCAGCAGCGAGAAGGAGACTTGGACAACTTCTTCTGCCATGAGAACCAGGCATTTCCTCCAGCGATCACCAACAACGGCAAAATGCGGCAGGGCGCTAAATCGGACCTCTTACAATCGTTGGAAAATGTTTCTCCTGCTGTGTATGTGGGTCCACAGGTGGAAGCAAAGGTCTTTGATGGGGCGGCAGTTGTCCACCTTCTGCCAGGGGACTCGCTATGCAACTATTGGTGACAGCGTGCTAACATCGCAACCAGATGCCGACATCAAGAAGCTGAGCCCATGTACACAAGCAGCGGATACAAGAGTCCTTTTACATGTCCTGGATGCCGTGAAAAAGGGGAGAAAACGGTTATTGATTCAAACTGTAGATACTGATATTGTGGTCTTGGCAATAGCACACTACTTTACCTACCAGTCACATCATCTGGAGGAACTCTTGATTGCCATTGGCACTGGTAAAAGTTACTGCTACCTTGCCATCCATAAAATTGCCACCAGCTTTGGCCGCAGGAAGGCCGAGTCTTTGCCATTATTTCAGGACTTTACTGGCTGCGCCACAGTGTAATTTTTTGCCAAAATAGGGAAAAAGACAGCCTGGAAGGCTTGGGAGGCATACCCCAGCATCACACAGACCTTTCATACTCTTGCTTATAGACCATCTGTGGACGCTATTACTATGGAACTACAGAGCATAGAAAGATATGTTGCCATCCTCTATGACTGGACTACCGAGATAAAGACAGTGAATGACATGCGCCGACACTTATTCACGAAGAAGGCAAGAACAATTGATCACATTCCCCCGTCAGCAGACGCCTTCAAACCACACCTACAACGTGCATGTTTTCAGGCTGGATACGTATGGAGTCAGGCACTTGTGCCCTACCCAAAACTTCCATCACCAGCTGATTGGGGCTGGATGAAAACAGGAACTTCTTGGACCCCAATTTGGACCACAATACCACTGATACAGGAAGCATGTTCAGAGCTTACAAGCTGCCATTGTAAGTCGGCCTGTAAAGGCAACTGTCTATGTTACAGGGCAAATCTGCCCTGCACATCACTGTGTGACTGCGATAGACAGTGTTGTAGTACTACGCGTTTGTGCGAGAGCCTCCACCTTTTATGTGCCCACAATATTTTAAGGTAAAACTGCAACTGTGTGTAACTTTGATTAATCAATAACATTTCATTGTTATCAGAGATCGATAAAACAATGTGTATCACTTGGAATATAAATTTTACCTAAAGTACTATGAGAGATTCAAGGAAACTGAAACACCATGGCGGCCATCTTGAAATTAAAGATGGCGGACACCAATCTTTATGCAATTGATCCCATTGGATTCAGAGACCATGAACGCATGGGGTAAGACACTGGAACTGTGGTGTTATCGCTTATAGTATATAAGTTATTGAGGGAAATAGGTCACAGAGGGCGGCCATGTTGAAATTCAATATGGCGGCCACCGGGGGGCCTGAATTTTTGGGCGCCCCTCAGGAAAACAATTGTATAGGTATATACTTCAGGGTGTTTCAAAAAATTTGATATAATTTCGCAATCTAATAACTTTGCTAATTCTCGTTCAAATGACCTCAAATTTTAACAGCATGTGTAGAAACATGTCAAAATGTTATGTTTAATGTTTTATGTTTGTATCTGTTCAGGTATAGAAATGCCATTCACTGTAAGAGAAAAGGCATTTTGTGTGTTGGAGTATGCTCGAACACAGTCGATCAAGACTGTGCAGCGTGTATTTGTGATTTAATTTTCTAAAAATACACCAACTGCAATGCATATTTGGACATGGCACACAAAGTTCAAAGAGGAAGGCTGTCTCCACCAGCATAGGAAGAGACGGTTGAGCGGGTTCCCGAAAAACTCTTGCAAAGCCTCAAGAAGTCCATAAGAAGAGCAAGTTTGGAAGCCCAGATTCCTCCAACGACAGTTTGGCGTGCACGCTGCACAGTTTTGTTCGACTGTGTTCGAGCATACTCCAACACACAAAACGCCTTTTCTCTTAAAGTGAATGGCATTTCTATACCCGAAAAGATAAAATCATAAAACATTACACATAACATTTCGACATGTTTTTACACATGCTGTTGGAATTTTAGGTAATGTGAATGAGAATTGGCAAAGTTATTAGATTGCGAAATTATATCAAATTTTTTGCAACACCCTGTACATCTGTGCCAAATTTGGTGCTTACCTGAAAACATTAAAATGATTCCTCTTAACTGCCTACCTACTGTAGCCTACACCAGATTGAAATACGAGATCTTGAATTGTACAAGGGTAGAATGGAGCAAAATAACTCCTGAAGGAAATTAATGGTGACGATAGGAAGAAGCCTTTGTCCTGTTGTGGACGAATTTATTAATATGGTCTGACAATAATGACCATAAATTAAAATGTGTAGCTACCAAACTGAACCGTCGGACCGTCCCATTCCAGTCTACCTTGCACCGTCTTGCTAGTTTCAAATATTGTTGTAGAAAAACAATGTCTAATTGTGAAGGCATTACCTTAGATCCAGGAAACAAGAATACCATCCTAAAAGCTTTAAAAGACCGCTAACATTGGCTTTTGTCGACCTACAGTACCTGTCTTCATGTAAACACTAAACAGTAGGATACATCTGTTACGACCGGCACTACGAAATTAACAAGGGCACTTAAGAATGGACTAGATGATAGGCTATATCTGCAACAACGGTACGCTAATTCCAAACCCTCGAACTATTACGCCGGTGAACAAAACACTTAAAACCCTCCAGAGTTAATCTACTGGATAACGGGGTATCAATTAACTGGGTTTTAGTGCACTTCTACAAAGGCTTACCGATGACGGCAAAGCCTACTCACAACAGGAGTAATTTACGTTAATAAAATGCTCTTAAGTAATAACAATGCTTGAATAAACTATAATAAGATTTAATAAAGGAGTATATGCTTACATTAACTTTAGTGTGAGTCTGTACTGGACACTAACCTCTACAATGCTCTATGAAAGCACTGGAAGTTTAGTCCTACAGCAATCAGGTATAGAATCTTCTGAAAACGTCTGATACTCTAAGATGCTCGTTAATACAGAACAGAAATAAATGCAAGGGCAGGACACCAAACCGTGTATCTTAAATACACCAATAAGTAGGATACATATATATAACAAGGGAGTGCAACAACTCTGTGACAGCACTAATAATCGCCACTCAAAACAGTACTTCCTTAGCCAACGTAACAGCCAAACTGGGTTGTGCACTATTTTTTTTTTTTTTTTTTTTTTTTTTAAAAGAGACAATGAACGGAGGAAGGAAAAACACAGATAAAACAAAAAGGTCCATGTGCCTAAAGGCATCCTCCATTCATAAAATGTTTGTAACAACTGGATTTAAACATTTGTAGATTGTAAGTTTGTGGAAAGCAATTCGAGGGAAGTGAATTCCAAAGAGTGAGTAGCTCTGGGGATAAATTAATTCTGATAAGCAGAAGTTCTGCATTGTGGAGGAGAAAGTGTAAATTCATGGGCGCTCTCAGCTGCCCTAGTTCTACGGGGAAAGATGTGGAGAGGCGGCACAATTGAAGCAAGTTCCTCGGAACAATTGCTGTGAAAATATCTGTAGAATAATGCAAAGGATGCAACGTTTCTTCGTATGGATAATGTAGGAAGGTCCTGTGTGATTGCAGGGTTATTGATTAATCTAATAGCTTTATTTTGAATTTTGTCCAACTGCCTCAATGCAACCACTCCACTTCCACCCCTCAGAGGTGAACAGTAATCCATCTGAGAACGCACATGACTTTTATATATTACGGCCAACTGCTCGTCAGTGAAAACTTATCGAACTCTGTACAGGAGTCCCAGTTATTTAGAGGCATTCTTAGCAATGCTTCTAACATAATGTGTCCAGCTCAAGTTAGTAGTTAATGTTACACTGAGAATGTCAATACTAGGGGAAGTGGGAATATTTATATCATTAAAAAATATATGGGAGTCATTGAGATTCTGTCGGTTAGAAAATTGAATGTACTTGGTTTTCTGTGCATTAAAGGCAACTAGATTATCTTTTCCCCATTCACTAATTCTAGAAAGGTCCTGGTTCAGAGAAATTGCAGTGTTTATTTTTGAATTTATAAGATCGGGTTGGGTGAAAGAATTGGTAAATGTGAAAGAACTGTGGAGTTTTGAGTCATCTGCGTAGGAATGTAATGGATTATGAGTGGTAGATACGAGATCATTGATATGAATGAGGAACAGAGTTGGGGCCAAAACTGATCCCTGGGGAACACCAGCATTTATTGAGTGAAATTAAGAATAAAGGCCATCTACCATTACACATATTTTTCTGTTATGAAGATAAGAAGAAATTAGTGGAACTAATGATGCAAGGCCGTAGTGTGACATCTTCGACAATAAGGATTGATGCCAGACTATCAAATGCCATTGATATATCCAGTGCTATTGTATGTGTTTCACCATGTTGGTCTGTAGCTTGGTTGATTTGATGCGTAACTATGACTATGCATCAACCTAGGCTAAAATAAGGCGTGAATAATTCCTAAAGCATACACAATGAAAGTTAATAAACACAATGCTGTCTTTCTCACTAATAAAGTCTAGCAGTGGCATAAAAGGTACTAGGAAACTAGGCAGAGCGCAAGCATGCTCGTAGCCTACTGTCTCCCCTTGAACAGATTTCCCTTATGTTACGTTAAGTGACTTGGAGGCTCTCTTGGTAAGTCCAGATCTCAAGTATCTGGTCTTACCCTGGCGCTCCACAAAGGTCAACAAAATGAGGTAGCAAGTATGCAGGTGAGATTAGACAAAAACCCTTCACTTGTATACTGCTACACTCGCAAAGGAAAATATGCACAAGGGTTACAGGCTAGCTAGCTTCGTCGATGTTGTACAGGCTCTGACTTGCCACATACATAACTCAGACAATGACCAAAGATACCTTCCACTGTCTAGCATTAAATAATAAGAGAGAACAGCCCAATAATTAGAAGCACCCCAACACTATGATACCATTTGACTATGACTCTACTAATCCCTAAAACTAGTGCAAACATATATGGAGAGCTGGTGCTGGTAATACGACTGGCCGACTATGGAAGTCGTATGCAGGATAAGTAATTGGATAAAGAGAGAAGTATGAAAACGAAGAAGTTCAGAGAGAGAGAAAGTAGTATAGGGGGTTATATGGGGGACAGATTGCAAAGGACATGTAGGACCAAGCACGCCGTGCCAAGCTCTAAGGAGACACGCGGGAAGGAGCCTCCCCAGCACCAACAAAGGCAGCGGCACCCAATCACAGACGACTACGTCACGAGGAACAGAAGTCACGTGACTCGCCAGGCCAATCAGGAGCGTGGGAAAACTCCTCCGAGCGAGGGAGGCATCACATAGTACCACCTCGCTCTTTCTCTTTAACTCCACACAATGCATCTTATATTCTATCACTGATATAAAATACTTCCAAGTGTCACAGACAAGAATAAAGATCACCACTGATCTGTCTGCGACAACATGAACTCTATGAAAGAAAGAACATCGTTCTACGATTATTGTAGCCCATTTCACTGCCCTGGCGAGCGCTAGCGAGGTACGAGCGCATTCTCGCAAGCTGGCCAGCGTAACACCCCGCCCAAGATGTGGGACGTTTCAGCCACAGGTGAACTTCACATCTGACCTAGCAAATTGCTACATCACTATAACATCATTAACATTTTATATTTGTATGTGTTTAGTATATATATTCTATCTTATTAAAAATGTCAGTGACTTCGTTCTAGTTTCTAGTATATAAAACTTGGTGAAAAAAGTGGTGGGGGGACAATCGATATGCTGTCCCTCCCTGAATTAAAAGTGGGGGGTTATCCCCCCCCCGCGGATGACGCCCATGACAGTACTTATTTCAAAGTGATCATAAAGCCGATTCCGTTACAATGATCATTACATTACTTTCATCTAACATTTCAACATGCTGTAATTACGGGGTGAATATAATGCCCTTGGAATAATTCCGAAGCTATTAATAAGTAAAAAAGATAATTGGATAACACCAGTTTAGTTTTTTCCTCATAGGAGCTACTTTATTCTGCCGCGAACTTTGAATTCAAAAGTAAATATCGCAAACATAGTGAATTATTGAATCATGAGGATCTAAATAATACAGTAGGATTAAATGTAAAAAATAGTATTTGGTGAAATCATATATTTATATATGCAATGTTTTTACTACTATTAACCCGAAAACGGCGAGGGGGGAGGGGGTATTGAACTAGCTCCCCATGGGCGAGCATATTGGCTCCATTCAGGCCTATAATCGTAATTTTACGATGAATATCGTTATTACTTATTCATATGAGCCTATTTTACCTTCACTATGAAGATAGTAACCTGTAACAACAATAAAACAAGTGAAAATATAATTTTTCTGGTCAAAATCGCGAATATAGATGGACCAGCCCATTCATGAATTATGGAGAAAATTGAGGCAACCCCTCCCTCCACGAGGCCTCAAGCCACACTGAGCCTACTCATACACACACTCGGTCATGTAACACATCCGCTAGGCACGTAAGCACATCCTCCACACAGTTTGCTAATGTTAGCACAAAAATATACCAATGAATTAGGGGATAATTGAAGGGGGAGGGGAAAGGGAGGAAGGAGGCGATGTGGAGGAGTGATATGAGGTATAGGGAAAACAAAACAATTGTTTAGTGCTACTGGGGCTGTTTAAATGTTTTTTTTAGGCCTCCCTCTTAGGAGCTTTGCCGCCGTCGCCCAGTAAAACCTCTTAAGAGCTTTGCAGCCGTTTAGGGGTTAAACAACTGTTAGCATATTTTTTTTTTCTCTCTCTCTCTCTGTTTCGGATACCTATCTGAATTGGCTTGGTTCTCCACTTCTACCAACATATATTTTTGTAGAGTTTTGTGATAATTATGTACATGATTTCCAAGATAGTTCATATTGGGTTAACTGCACCACTACTACTCCTCAATTACGGGATTCCTGTCATAGGTAATTATTTGTTGTTGATCTTACCTTACTCAACGCATCTATAGATGCGCGGATAAGGGATACTTTTCTTATTTTGTCAATTTGATTGTCACCCCCCTATAAAATTTTCAGAGTTAGGCCCTAGTTTTGTCCAGCTAGTTCACTGAGTCCATAACACTTTGTTTACATGCTAGGCTCCTCCCAGAAGTTCCCGGATGTTCATTAGCCAATCAGAGTGGAGCTTCACCTAGGGATTTATTTTACCAACAAATTATTATTATCTTTTACAATTGTCTCTTCCAGTGTTTTACATACTGTCTGAATTTATTACTTTCTCATTTCTCTACAAATAGTTTTTGGGATATCGATTTGTAACAATGTACATTTTAACTTGTACCCACAATGCACTTCGCCGAATCGCCAGTGATGTCAGTTTCAAACACAACCTCCTGGAAGGCCTCGTCAAGGTTAGTTTTCCTCACATTTAGGGATATTTTTGGCAGGATTTCTCGAGTATGGCTATCTTTCTTCAATATATAACCGTAAATAGACCCTTAGGGCTTGCATTAAAGGGTCTTTTCCATGTAAAAAAGGCCAATTTCGCCCATTATATAGGGACATATCCTCAGCTCGCCCATCCCCCCCCCCCACCCCACACACACACACACTCACTCAACACCTGTCCATGTGTGCAGCTCTGACACTGACAGATTGTATCATCATGGCGGTGGCATATCTTGAATGTGATGTGGGCACTTTACTCTTTTTTTTTTTTATAAATACTGCAAAGACCCTGATGCTTTATTCCAATTGTGTGTTCATCATGGCCTCATTTTGGACACTAAGAAGTGTGAACATTGTGGTAAGACTGCTGTGTTGGACCTCAAAAGAAAAAATTTCAGGTGCCTGTTACGACCGGGGCTCGTATAAAACAAGGGCTCTTAATCATTGGACTAGGAAAGCACACAGCCACAACGGTAACACTAGATCCAACCCCTGAACTTATAATGCCGGCGCACAAAAACACCTATACCCTCCAGAGTTAAATCTGCGATAACGGGGTATCCTATAACTCAGTATAAGTGCACTACTACTACAGGCTGATGATCTCTGATACAGCCTGATCACAACAACATACAATTACGGTAATAAGGTATACTAGGAAAAGATAGAGATCTTAATTAAATCACTCCAATGATTTAATGCAAACTAGAAGAAAGTATATTTAAAGTTACTCTAAACAATAATGAACTGTCACTCCTATACTAAAGAAAGTGAACGAAAGTCCCAAAGCATCGAGCAGGAATCTTCTGAAGAAAGTCTGATGCTAGGTTAAGATGATCGTATCGGATTTTGAACTGTAGTATAAAGCAGGAACAGGATATGACAATTGTAAGGACATATAGGGTTAACTGGCACGGGAATAATAACTGCGCAATAGTAGGAACTCAAACAGCAAAAGAAGTACTTCCTCATCAACGAAACAGCCTACTAGGGTTGTGCAACTCAACAACAACCTAGACTAATAAATGCCGTGAATAATAATGCATACATAACAGAAAGAGTTTATAATCTAAATCTGGTGTCTGCTAGGCGAATAAAGTCTAGCTGGGATGTAGTAGGCTAGGAAACAATAGCTGAGCAAGCGGCTCGTAGCCTAGCGAAGTCCTTAAGGCTGTGCGGCCAAATTACGTTAATTAACAGGGTGCTCTTTTGAGAGATCCAGATCGCTAGTATCTGGTTCTCTCCTGGCGACCCTCTCAAAGTCAAAGCAAACGAGTTAGCACAGTGTTGGGTGGCAGAGGCAAAAGCCCTCACTCGCAACACAGTGCTAAACTCACAAGGTACACAGTCAGAAAGACCACCTAGGCTTCCCACGTCTCCGTTGCGATTGTACAGGTTCAACAAAACCTAGTACACATCGGCAAATCACAACACCAGTAGCCTTATCCCAGTCTAGCATTAAATCCCCCAGCAGACCACCACGATACAGGAAGGGAGACACCGTGAGTGTGTCAAACCTCTACAGACAAAAATGGCAACCCTTCCATAATGCCTAACTAAACGTGTGTTATCTGAGAGCTTCAGCATATAATACGATGGCCGATATATGAAATCGTGCAGAACCAAAGGGAAGTTATGATATTAAATAGAGTAGAAGAATGAGAGGTAAGAAGTTGAGAGAGAGAGAAAGTGCTCTATAGGTAGAAGTCGGGAGACAGGGGGGCAAGGGACATGTGAAGGGTATGCTAGTCAGGAAAGCTCTGAGGAGAATAGCTCCTCTGGACCCATCCAGGATCCCACACATAGGCACGGTGGTCAGCCAATCACAGGCCGCTACGTCACCCGGCAGCAGGCCTGCAGAAGGCGCCAGGAACCACCAGCCAATCAAAACCGAGAGAAAAGACCACGCGGGCGAACAACTCCTCCGGGAGGGAGGAGGGAGGAGGAGGAAAAGCAACACTCACCTCCCCCACCCTGCTCGCTCGCTCTCTCTCTCTCCTTCACTACAATGCATCTTATGTTCAACTCATGATATAAAATACAATGCATTGTCATAGGCGAAAACAAAGACCACTTCTACCCTGCCTGTGACATGACGATTCACAAGAAAGAAAGTACAACATTGTAGACAGACTGTAGCCCATTTCACTGCCCTGGCGAGTGCTAGTGGCTACCGGGAGGCGATTCTGGCAACGCTGGCAGGCGTCACATGCCAAAAGATGGTGTCTGTGAGGTGGATGGCCCCAGAGTGTTTTTGCTCCTACTTTTTTTGATAATATCCATTTACCACTCTATAAGGTACTGACATTTGTGAACATGTACTTAAGAGATGGATTTTCTTACCGCTCAGCTACTTCAGAGCTGGTTTTCAGTCAACATACCATCAATGACTGGAGCAGTTTCTGTCATGAAGTGCTTATAGAGTGGTGCATTGAAACATCTACACAACTGGGAGGTCCTGGCTCGATTGTGGAGATTGATGAGAGCAAGTTTGGTCGACGCAAGTACCAAGTTGGTCGGATGAAGGCCAGTGGGTGTTTGGAGGTATACGCAAGCAATCAAGAACCTTCTTCATGGTGCCTGTTGAGGATCGTACCTCCGACACTCTGCTGGCCATCATCAAGGAGAAGATTCTGCCGGGGACCATCATCATCTCGGACTGTTGGAAGGCGTATCACTGTCTGGGGAAGGAAGGCTACCAACATCTCACGGTCAACCACTCTGTTAATTTTGTGGACCCAGACAGTGGTGCACACACTAACACCGTGGAATGCCTATGGAGGGATGCCAAGCGGAAGCCACTTTGCGGCAGGCGCAGGAAGCAATTTGTGGGCTACTTTGCACGGACCATGTTCATCATGCATCACAAAGACCCAACACCAGATTCCATCATTTTATGAAGGCTACTGCTGCCCTGTACAACCCTGCTTGCCCTCCTCAGCCCCAACAGTCCGACTCAGAATCTCCACCTCCGTCACCACCCGAGCCAACATCGTCACCAACTCCATCACATTCCTCATCTCCACATCAGCCAGGACCGCGACCATGCTCTTCGTCTACCGCCGCACCTGCTAGTCCACCCGACCTCGACCCAACAGCTCCAGCAACTCTACGTCGTCAGCCACCCTGCTCTTCTTCTACCGCCACACACTAACTTCAACCGTCAACAACTCACAGCCAGTCCCTCGTGCTTCTCTTAACTTTTCCATTTGGTTAGTACCTTATTGGGCCTAGTACTTTATTTCATTCAAATTTTCTATAGGTTAGGTTAACCCCATAATACTAGGTTATGTTAGGTTAGGTTATTTGGTTAGGTTATTGACAAAACTTGGCTCGGATATAATGTATTTAGCGGGGGGGGGGGGTTAGCCCCACCCACCCATAATACTAGGTTAGGTTAGGCTAGGCTAATGGTTAACCTCATAATACTAGGTTAGGTTAATGACAAAACTTGACTCGGACTTCATGGATTCAGCGGGGGTGTGGGGGCGGCAGCCCCCACCCATAATACTAGGTTAGGCTAATGTTAACCACATTCTTACTGAGTTTTTCAACACTGAAAAACAAGAAAACCCCAGCCAACTTTCAAAATGAGGTTACTGTGATTTTGGACTCTGAAAATTCGACAAACGCCAGCCATAGTTTGGTCAACACTTTGGGGTTTTATTCATCTGAAAAAGGGGTGAAATCCGAGCCAACCTTTTTTTCCAATTTTGCCCTTTTTGGACTCTGAAAATTGGCCAAATCCGAGCCAACTTTTGCCAAAACTTGGCTCGGATTTAAATGTTTGGGTTTTTTTTCAATTGTATTTATTACATTTTTAGAGTTATTCCCATAATACCCCTATTTTTACCCCACCAAAAATCACGCATTCCCAAACTCTCCCCTTGATTGTTGAGGTATCGGAATTATAATTAATAATACAAATGCTAATAAATAGGGCTGTCCTCACTTTCTAAATAGAAAATACTCACAAAGCATTAACATACACAAATAAAATTAATTATACATAAAATAACAGGAGTAGTAGTTATGCAGAATTACCATAATTTTAAATTAGGGAAAAGGGGGGTCGGGAAGAGAGCAGTTTAGCAGGGCACACAGGAATATCGACTTTTTATATTACCATCAACAGAGAGGAATATAGTATGAAGTTGAAAAACGGTTGCGAGTTGTTCTAAATGTCATCCATTAGGTTTGACCACTAAAGTAGTTTCAATGCAGTGGATGTAAGTAATTGTGTTCTCTGTTGATTCACAAATATAAATAACTTCACGATCTTAACATATTTCTTATTTTCTGCAATATTTTATATTACTACTCCTAATCAATTAGAACCATACTCAATATGGCTCGTTTGGGTCAGTAGGCCTTATGCAGAATTCCGTGTCCAGTTGTACAACTTGAAGTAATTTACATCCTGCGAAAATAATCAACATAGGCTACTGCAGTCAACCACAAAAGCTTCATATGGCTGTTTGAGCTCTGTTTAATTTGAGCGGAGTGTGTTCGTGTGTGCGTTCCTAAGTTTACCCGTTGTTCAGAAAGACCCTAGCAAATGTTATTGTTAACATCGAGGGGGCTTACTTTTAGGGATTGAGACTGTACACCCTCAGTGTTAACTGTTTCCTCCTAGGATAAGCATGGTAATCCCCATAACATGTATCACGTAAAAATATCTAGTCCTCCGCATACCCTTCATATCACTATACTGTTTAACACCTAAAGAGCGGCCTAGGCGGTATATAATATGTAGCCACCAGCGGGGTGTTTTTACCCAAAATAGGGCTGTTTATGTGATCAATTTCATGCCTAAATAAGACCCAGAGCGTAAAACAAGTATCTATCCCTGAAAGGGCATAAACAGAGCTTTCCAATGACACCACAACGATCCTTTTATGACCGCTAGTTTTCTTGCAACAACCGCGCAATACGAGTGCAAAAAGCATGTAATTCGGTACTTTCCCCATACAATTCAGTATGTAGCGAGTGAGAGAGGGAGGGAGGAGGTGGGATTCGTGTCGGTAGGTTCGCCGCGGTGGTCTGGAGCAGTCATACGCTCGCTACTCTCCTGCCACCACTTGTCTCTCTCTCTCAGCAACATTACGTGCTGAAATTGCCATACGACCTATGTCGCGCGCCGCCAGATAGTCCAGATTTATTATACTCGACTTATGTTGCGCGCCAACAGTTAGGGGTTAATAAACACGTCTGCACGTAATGTATATAAACAGTGTTTATGTACATTATGTGCAGACTTTGAACCTTCAAATACAGCACACTAAATTAATTTTCTACAGGTACCCATAGCATAAACAAGTGATGAGGACCTCTCCAAACTGAAAGCTGCAGCGAAAAGTTTGTCTCAGAATGCTATCTTCAGGTTAGAATATCATCTGGAAGTGAAAGGCCAAGAGCAGCATGGGTGATAGCCTAATAGTGTAAATATACTGTATATTGAAGGACAAATTCTGCATTGTGGCATGGGCATATGGAGTTTACAGTTCCGCGCACATGAAACAGCCAGTCTCCTCAGCCACGGAGAATCCATTATTGTGTGCACCAGACTTCCAAGCCTTTCAAGTTAGCTGTTGATACGAGCGATGTCGGCGCTGGGGCTGTCTTTTTTCAAGACTGCAAGGATGGTGTTGAAAATCCGGTCTCATATTTTTCAAAGAAATTTAATAAGGCCCAACGCAATTATTCTGTGATTGAGAAGGATTGCTGTCTTTGATTCTGGCTCTGGAACATTTTTCAGTGTATTTGCGCTCCCTTCAGTCCCAAAATTGTAATTTATTCTGATCATCACCCTTTACAATTTCTCAGTCGTATTGGAACAAGAATCAGCGATTAACTCGGTGGAGCCTTATGCTACAGGAATATTCCCTTACAATTAGGCGTACAAAGGGAGTGGATAATGTCCTAGCGGATACCCGTCACGGGGTCATGAGGAGATGGAATGTGATCGTGACGGCCGTGTGCGCCAGCCATTGCGCAGGTCAAGGGCCGAGCAGGTTAGCCTACCATTGCATACATGGATTACTTGTGTGGCCGACTGAGATGGATTGGGGTGGTGCTGGGATGAATGTTGTAATTATAAGTTAGTTGTAAGCACCATCGTAAGCTTAATATAGTTTAGTCTATAAATTACTATGTTGCATTGGTCATATTATATTCACAGGGTGAATATATCATACCGTCTTGCGGTGTTATCAACACTGCGTGAAGCAATGATCAACCATACTGTGTGAAGCAGTGAGTAATATTTATCCGTATATGATCGTCTTTTTCCAATTAATATTATTTCGTTCAATGACGTGTCACTGTGAGTTCCCATTCTCAGTGGCTGTCGTCTGCAGATGGTTTATTTGTTTATTAGTTTATTGGAGAATATTAGTAATACATTAACACAATGCGTATACTGTATATATTTTATGCATTGCATACATTTTGTATTTAGTTGTTTAATCATATGTGGTCCTACTTACATTGTACATTACATTACATTGAATAAAAGAACCAGCAGGCTAGTTCAAGTGGAGCCCTCTGTTGGTGTCAGTAGGTTCCGGCTGCAGGATAGTTAGTCCGCATTTAACATTTCAAAGAGCAACAACTAGCTCTCGTTTCTCTCACATTGGCAATTGTTTATCATTATTATTTTACTCTTTTACTTATTCATTGGCATACTTAACAAAATATTAGACGGACTCTAAGGGTGGGTGGGTGTGTGTGTGTGTGTGTGGTGGGGGGGTGTTTGTCCCTCTTTACTGAAAATTTATATGGGACAAACTGGATTTTAGGTCACGTATGGGATATAATTTTCTAAATGTGTACTACATAGCTTTGTCATAGAGTATTAGTCACCGCAATATATGTCTTTACCGCTGCAGATTAAATTATTTTTCCTTAGACTTTGTGGGTTAAATAAGGGTGGAAGGAAAAATGGCAGCCATCTTTGATATGCTGAGAAATCATTTTTTTACCGTTTTTTTGTGTATTATGTCATATTCTATATCAATGCTAACCCTGTGGGGGTCTGTGGGCGGCAGCCCCCAGGTTAGGTTAGGTTGTTAGGTTTGGGTAATGACAAAATATGGTTTTAGGGGGCATGTTTTAATATTGCAAAATTATGGATACAAATTAATTTGCAGAAGGACAAATGCCTTAAAACACACTAATCAATGAAGGAACTAATGATAAAAAGGATTATAATACAAAAAACACATTCGTGACCTAAAATCCAATTTGACCTTTATATGATTGCTTTCTTTATGTTTTAACTAGTCTTTAAGCCTCATCTAGCGGGGGTTTTGGGCTATTTTGGGCATATTCAGGCCCTCCTGAATGATCAATCTAGTATCTGCATTAAAATAAATGTATTCAGCAAAAAACTAGGCGCTACAAGCTTCAAAATGAGACCAGAACGAGCTACGTAGCACTCGTCGTTTTGATGCAGTGGTACCACCAACATGGGAGTTTAGCGTATAGCGGTATATTTTTTCCAGCTACGCTCACTACTGGCTACACTGCCGGCCTCTCGAGAACAGAGGAAGCGTGAGTCAGTGGGCGGCGGTCAGCCCTGGGTGTCGGCCGTGTGGCCTGCTGCGCTCCCGGCCATTTGCACTCTATTTTAACCCTTTAAAAGCCTTAATAATGCTCCTAACTTGCTGCTTTTTAGATACAGACTTAAGTCGGGCCCCGCTCTTTAAGTGTTAACTAATCTATGTAGAGCCGCAACCTTGGCCATGTTAAGGTAAGCCAGTATACTTTAGTATTGTTGGAAGAGTATGAGAATTATTTCTTGCTGGCATAGTAGCTTGACCGAAGAGCTTACTTATTTTATAATTATTTATTCCTGCAGTGACTTGTGTTTATTCCAGCCGATATTGATTTATTTCCTTACTTGTTTCTTACTTGTAGTGATGATTCTCGGCCGCGCTCCATCGCTTTCACGACACTTGTCGCAGCCGCCCCCACATATTCTAGCACTTTAATTCAGGCTTTGTGGTCTTGTCTTCGAAGTCATAGCACTCCGTGAATAAGTGAGTCTTAATCTCTTGTGACGTCTGCAGCTTAGCAGAACGCCACTCGCTAGCACTCGCCAGGGCAATCTACTTGGCTACAGTCTATCTACAATGTTGTACTTTCTTTCTTGTGAATAATCATGTCACAGGCAGTACAGAAGTGGTCTTTATTTTTGCCTGTGACAATGCATTATATTTTATATCATCAGTTATAAGTTTAATGTATAAGACTGAATGATACAGCTGGAGAGTGTGAGTGAGTACAGGAGACAGAGGGCAGTCGCGTAGAGCTACACGTTGCCTCGGTGACGTCATGCCTCGGCAGGGCCCTCTGAGTGGCTGGCTGCCGCGTCAGGAAGTAGTCCCCCCCTCCGCCCCCCGCACTCCTGCTGCCTGTGTGTCTTCCTTGCTCAGAGCTTGCCTGACCAGCATACCCTTAACATCTCCCTTGCCACCTGTCCCCCGACTTCTACCCATAGAGCACTTTCTCTCTCTCTCAACTTCTTACCTCTCATTCTTCCACTCTATTTAATATCATAACTCCCCTTTGGTTCTGCACGATTTCATATATCAGCCATCGTATTATATGCTGAAGCTCTCAGATATTACAAGTTTAGTTAGGCATTTTGGAAGTGTTACCATTTTGTCTGTAGAGTTTCGACACACTCACGGTGTCTCCCTACCTATTCCTTGGCTGTCTGCTGGGCTATTTAATGCTAGACTCGGGTAAGGCTACTCGTGTTGTGATTTCCGATGTGTACCAGGTTTTGTTGAACTTGTACAATCGCAATGGATATGTGGGAAGACTAGGTGGTCTTTCTGACAGTGTACCTTGTGAGTTTAGCACTGTTGCGAGGGAGGGCTTTTGCCTCTGCCACCCAACACTGTGCTAACTCGTTTTGCTTTAACTTTGAGAGGGTCGCCAGGAGAGAACCAGATACTAGCGATCTGGATCTCTCAAGAGAGCACCCCGTCATTTAACGTAATTTGACCGCACAGTCTTAACCTAAGACGTGCGCATGGGGGGTATGAGACCACACTCCTGTGTGCATGTATTTGAGCTGTTCCCATCACTAACATAGTTATTTTACCATAAATAGTATTAATACTTATCCATATGCGCATATTATAGGTTGATTATAAAGGTATTAACCTGTTACAACAATAAAACAAGTGGAAACAGTGTTTGGATGGTCAAAATCGGCGATACAGGCCGGGAGTTACATAATGTATGGCGGAGGCAACCTCCCTGCCCTCCTCCCCTCCCCTTGTCTGGAGAGACACTGTTACGCAATAGTCTCTCTCGCTGTTTCCCACGCTTGGTAACAGTGATGACAACGCCCTGCTACCAACTCGCTAATGTTAGCACAAAAATAGACCACAGAATAAGGGAATAACCGGGAAAATAGGTGATAACTGAAGGAGGGGAGGTGGAGGAGTGATATTTGGCATGGCCCAGGGGCAAAAAATATATATATATTTTTTTTTGGGGGGGTTTTAAATGGATTTTTTTTTTCCCCGACTCTTAAAGAGTCTTCCTGCAGTCCGCCGGGGTAACTCTTAAGAGTCTCCCCGCAGTTCCCGGGTTAAGGACCTCGCTAGGCTACGAGCCGCTTGCTCGGCCATTGTTTCCTAGCCTACGACATCCCAGCTAGACTTTATTAGCCTAGCAGACACCCGATTAGGATTATAAGCTCTTATGTTAATTATGCAGCATTTTTATTCACGTTGACTGTAAGCCTTGGTTGTTGAGTTGCACAACCCGAGCAGGCTTTTTGAGTTGCCTGAGGAAGTACTTCTTTTGTTGTTGGAGATAATACTATTGCACATTTATTATTATTCACGTGCCAGTTAACCCTGTATGTCCCTACACTTGTCATATCTTGTTCCTGCTTTATATAACTGTTCAAAATCCGATTCGATCATCTTAAGCAGCATCGGACTTTTTTCAGAAGTTCCTGCTCGATGCTTTAGGACTTTCGTTCACTTTCTTTAATATAGGAGTGACAGTTTATTGTTGTTTAGAGTAACTTTAATTATACCTTCTTCGTGTTTGCATTAAACCATTGCAGTGATTTAATTATGATCTCTATCTTTTCCTTGTATACATTATTAACGTAATTGTATGTTGTTGTGATCAGGCTGTATCAGAGATCATCAGCCTGTAGTAGTAGTGCATTTATACAGAGTTATAGGATACCCCGCTATCGCAGATTTAACTCTGGAGAGTATTGGTGGTTTTGTGCGCTGGCATTATAAGTTCGAGGGTTGGATCTAGTGTTACCGTTGTGGCTGTGTGCCTTTCTAGTCCAATGATTAAGAGCCCTAGTTTTATACCAGACCCGGTCGTAACAAATGGCGACCTTGCTTAGGATTTTGTGAACTTAGAGAAATATTGCAAGAGTGTTGTGGTCATATATTTTTGTTTAAAGGAATATAGTGGACACGCAGATTTTTTTTTTGGCAAGTAGTATAACACTTAAAGAGTCTTCAAGCATTTTTGAGTGAATAGTGCTACATAAGAGTTTAGGTACTTCTCTTTTTTTTGTATAAACTTTGAGAATTTTCGGTGGACACTATGTCGGACGACGGATCAGTGTACAGTGAGGACACAGAACGGGAAACAGACTCTGAGGTGCAGCAGCGGAGTTTGTCAGAAGGCATTAGAGTTATAACTAGTGAGGAGGATGCAAGGAAGTTTCTGGAGATACCTATTACTGCTGACCGGGTGTCGGGGGGATTGATCGGTATGGTCTCCAGTGTTTGGTCACGGGCATGTGGGCACTAGCAGCATGTCTAGAGGTGACCTGGTGGCCTGGGTGCTCGGCGGGGTGCGTGGGGCTTCGGGTGGAGCGGGAGCTGGGGCACCTTCGGCCCATCCCCCATTCCACTCGACTCCTACCATGGCGCCCCCTCGGGCTCCGGAGCCGGGTACGTTCCCGCAGGCCGATAGTCACTGGCAGCGTGGTTTGTACATGGGTGGGTCTCCAATTGTTGCATCTCCTCCTCCTCAAGGTTTGACTCCAGAGATGCTCTTCCAGCTTGAGATGGCTAACCAGCAGCGGCAGTTTGAGATGGCTAAGATTCAGGCTAAGGAGAGAAGGGCCACATATGAGCTCGAGCAACGGCAGCGAGAGAATGAGTGAGGAGAGAAAAGCGAAGTACTGTGCAGACATAGATCTTGAGAAGTCTCGGCAGGGTAGCGTCTCGGTTCTGGGAATCGAGGTCTTGATCAGTCTTATATCGCACCTGCTCAAGTTGGTCCCTGTATTTGATGAGTCGGGTGTCACTGAATTTTTCATGCGTTTTGAGAAGTGCCGGGAGCACCAATGGCTCGAGGTTAAGTGGGCAGCCCTTGTTTCCTCTAGGTTGGTTGGCAAAGGACTCAAGGCATATGATGCGTTGCCTTTGGAGTCATGCATCGATTATGAGGTATTGAAGGAGGCTGTCCTACGGCCAGAAGAGTTATAACCAGAGACGTACAGATTGAAGTTCCGGGGTGTCACGAAGGGTCGTGAGTGCACCTTTCTTGAGCATGCCTGGGATCTGTCTGATGCATTTAGAAACTGGCTGCGTTCTGAGAAGGCATAGACGTTTGAGGAGTTGAAACAGCTGATGCTTCTAGAACAATTTTTCAAGTGTACGGGCGGCGATCTGACGTTGAATCTTAAAAAAAAGAACCCGAAAACTCTTCAGGAGGCAGCTTAGATGGCTGACCTTCGGTTATCTTTGATTCGTGGGTGCGGTTCTGCACAGAGAGGTGATGCAGGCAATAAGGAGCATAACCCTCCCCCTCCCCGAAACACTGATACATATAATTACACTAAGAGCAACGACACCAAAACTGACCATAAACCTAGTACCGTCCCGTTTAGAAAGGGTCCGGGTCCTTCCCCACCTCAAGGGAAGCCCAAGGGAAAGATAGTGTTTCCATTTAAGGAGGGGCATTCTGCAAGAGCCTGTCCAAGCAAGCCACCTAATGCAGTTGTCTTTGGCTCGCAACATTGGTGTCGGGAATTTAGATAAAGAGGTTAAATTGCAGATCACTGGTATATGAAATAATCCAACAAATCGTTATAATATAATTACCAACGACGTAGTCGATGGGTGTAATCCAGTCCCCCACACACGGCTAATTCAATTGCATGACATGTAGGAATGTTCACATAATACAATATCGATACAATGAACTTAGCTTAGAGGACTGGTGATGTAGGACTGTTGTTATAAATTAATATTTGTAGCACATGGTGAACTGTGGGTGGAGTCAGAGCCGGGGGGGGGGGGGGAGATGTTGGCTGTATGGTGTTGATTGAGAGACTAAAGGGCCGGCGTCCGATCGCTTCGAGAAATTACATATGGCTGCCGGCCCATAATAATTATAACCCATAACTTGGTTTCATGATACATCTAGAGCTGATGTAGATATTTATACATTACAGTTAATATTTAACCTATACTTAAGAATAAACTACAGTACACAAAGAACCAGCCGAAATCGTACATGCGATACGATACCGCCAAATTCAAATGTCCTATTGGACCTAAAACTGTCGGGATCATTACCCTATTCCCGACATATTACCCGCCACCAAAAATGATATACAGGAGCTATATACAGAGAACAAAAAAAGGACATCGAAGTCAAAGATCACCTTGTTTGATCTTTGATCTCCAAAGATCCACGGAACTCATAGCCGCCCTCCTTTTGGGACGAGCGCCACCTGAAGCCTGAGGAGGATCATCCTTCTCATCAGCTGCCCCACCTTGAGGAGCACTGTCACCAGCACTCTCCCGCGGAGGGGGTATCAGTAGAGACGCCAGGATCATCCGACAGTTCTACATCCTGCTCCAAGTGATATAACCTTATGACTGAGCGCGTAGGAACCCCAGTCGAAGTTCGTATTCTAGCAACCCTTATAAGACTATCAATGCCCTGGAACAAATCGATAATCCTCCCAAGCCAAAATAACTTAGGACGCTCATCATGAATCAGGACGATATCCCCGATACGAGGCCATCGTTGATTCGTCCCTTTGATCTTATTAGAGTGACGCTCGCGAAGAGACCGCAAATATTCTTGGGTCCACCGTTTCCATAGATCGTCTGACACCTTGTTTACATACTGGAAGCGACGACGTGTGGCGTCAGCATTGCCGAACGTAGGGTCATGCAGATCTTAGTAATTTACAGACGATCTAGGAAAGGTATTAAGGGTTAGTCCACGTGTTAGCATAGAAGGCGAAATGGGTAAGAGGTCATCAACATCTGCTGAGGTATAGGTCAAGGGCCTGTCGTTGACTGACCTCTCAATTTCTATTAAGATGGTTTGCAACTCCCGTCTGGTCACCAGTGCCCTTCCTAATACCTTCTTCATGGCAGATTTGACGATACCGATTGTTCTCTCCCAAATCGCCCCAAACCATGGTGCACGTGCTGGTATAAATCTCCACTGACAAACCTTTCCAGTGAGGGTAGCCACAACCTGCGTCTTAGAGTATGCAAAAACCCCTCACTGGATAGGTCGTCAATCAATTCAATCTGAATCGCTCTGGTTACCGCACATGTGAATAGAACGGCATATACCTTTATGATATTACCGGGCGATTCTCTAACATGAATCGCTCCGGTGTAGTCTACCCCGGTTACCTGAAATGGTTCTGTCCTTTATACCCTGAACTCAGGCAAGGGAGGTAGATCAACTGGGGAGTAAGGCTTACCCTGTAATCTTTTACAGATAGTACAGCTATTGTGGATCCCTTTAATTGCTTGTCGCATCTTAGGGATCCACCAACGTTTTCGCATATACGCCAGAACATAATTTACGCCTAAATGTAGGCAGGTCCTATGGCATTGGCGAATCAACAGTTTGGTAATCAAATGAGAGGAGCTAAGGAGGACAGGATATTTCGCAGAATCAATAATGTCCGCCTTTTGTATCCTGCCTCTACACTTAATTATGCCTCCTTCCATATATAATCCTAGCTGCCTCATTAAGTTTGAGGGTTTGGCCTTTGACTCCTTGCTCAGGATTTGCTGTTCAGTAGGATAAGTTTCCTTTTGTACTAAACATATTAGTTTCGCTTCTGCTGATCTCATTTAATGGAGTCTGATATGCTTCGAATCTTCACTAAGGAAAGACCCGTGAGCCAGACTTCTCATGTTGTTAATGAAACCGTATATCCATGCAAATACCCGTATTACCTGATCATAGCTGCCGTAACGTTCCCACTCTACCAACCTTTTATCCTGATGTGTGGTACTCACATTCGAACTACTTAACACATCATCTTGGGGCCTACTTGAAGGATCAGATATGCATTCCCTGAAATCCTGAGGCCATTCAGTTGGAGATATAAGCCATGGAGGTCCATGCCACCAAATAGAGGACGACATAAACTGTTGCGCCGAGATCCCCCAGGAAATTATGTCACTGGGGTTATCCCTGGTGCTCACATAGCGAAATTCAGCTGTAGGAACTAAGTTATGTATCTCATCAGTGCGATTAGAAACAAACGGGTAACACTTTCTGGCTGTGTACCCATGAAAGTGCTATTTGACTGTCGCTCCAGACATAGACGTTATTAAAATCTGTAGTATGTCTGTATAAGCATCCAGTGTAAACTTTATTAGACGAGCAGACAGAAGCAAAGCAGTAAGTTCTAATTTAGGAACTGTAATTTTCTTTATAGGGGCTACTTTGGCCTTCGCTATAGCCAGTGTCGCTTCACTACCATTGCATATGTATATGGCAGTACCGTACGCACTATTACTAGCATCAGAAAAGGCATGTAGATCCACCTGTTGACCACTAATAACCTGACGATTAAGTTGGACCCTGCAACATGTGGAAAGGTCCAACCGAATCAACCGCCAAGTATCTTGTAACTCAGTCGGGAGGGGCGTGTCCCAATCTAGTTTTAGCCGCCACAGTTGCTGTAGAAACATACGAGCACGGATAGTTACAGGCAGCAAAAAACCTAGGGGATCAAACAACCTCGCTGACAAGCTTAAGCAGTTTCGCTTGGTCATAAGCTCACTGCCGCATGGGGTGTGACAGAAGGATATACAATCTGTGGTAGTGTCCCATTTGTGGCCTAAGAACTTCACCTCACTATTCCCAGTAGCTACACCGTCAGAAGCAAATTGACCTTTCAAAAGATCACTATTAGTGGCCCATTCTCTCAAGTATAGATGAGCCTTGGCAAATATTTCGCGGATCTCCCAGCATTTCTTGAGCAATGAATCTTCATTGTCTCCAGTGCCTTGAAGATTGTCCACATAGATCCCCTGCTTGATCTCATTCCTGAAGTCAGGATCTAGTCCAGCCTCCTCAAGATGTCTCAAGTTGAGAAGGAACTGGGAACAGGTCGCCCCGAATAAGACAACTCTGAACCTGTAGACCAGGAACTCTGAATCTAGATCCATTGGGTCCCGTGGCCATAAAAATCTTGTCTAGTCCCTGTCTTCACGATGGAGTTGAAGCATCAGGAAGGCCTTCTCAATATCGGCGACCCATGCAAACTTATGACATCTGAAGCGCAACATAATTTGCGCTAGATCAGAGACCAGGGACGGACCCGTGTACAGACAATCATTCAGGCTATAGGAGCGCTCACTGGATTTAGCAGAGCAGTCATACACAATACGAACAGGAGTGGTGGAACTGTCCTTTTTAATCCCATGGTGAGCAAGGTAATGGATGTTATCCCCATACTCACCGAGATCTACTCTCTCCACAAATCCACGTTGTATATTGTGGACATAAAGTCCTGATACACCTGCCCGGCAGAGAATCGCGAATTGTGTTGGTAACATTGATTACCCCCCTTCCCCTCTCTACTACCCCCTCTCAGCCAAACTCTCCCTTCCTCTTTCTTTCCTGTTTCACGTCTGTAAGCCCCTCCCCCTGGATTGTTTCCATCCACTTAGGATGATAAATATCACGATAAGCTCTCTTTCCTTCATTTCTCTCATTTCTCCCTCTATCATCGTATCTATGTATTTTTATGCATGCTTTCCAAATCTTCTTCCTAGAATGAAATAATATATCGTTAAAATAGCAATAGGTTACGTAGCTCATGTTCATATTTGCCAATTATTATAAACCTAGCTCAATATATGGTGTTATGATCCATTCGAATATGTAAGCATATTAACGATATAATGTTATCTAAGTCAGATACAATTGAGACTTTAATATACTTTTACATTCTCATAGTTCAATTAAGTTATGATTAATTAAGCCCATATATCCCAATATCTGGAGTAGGCATGTATTTATGTGTTTTACTGAATAAATACAATACTATTAAAACAAATCATTGACACACTCATAAAATGGGTACCTTGATTCAATGCATTGAATATTAAGTTAAAAAATATATGGTTACGTATGTATTCTCAATACAGTATTCGCCTGTCAACGCACCTCCCCCTTAACTATGGTAGCTCACACTAATATATTCATATTTCGTAACTAGTCAACGCAAACACACGGTCACACACATTAATGTAACATTACACATTACACAAACTTGCATGTTATTTTCTTACTTGAGGAGATTTGGCGTCTTTCAACTGCCTCAGCGAGCGCTGCTCCCTTCTAGATTAACCCCTTCCGTACCAGGGTTCCGTTTATTTTTAATTTAGCTATATTTAAGCTATTACATGCAGGTAAAGAAGGATCTGTGGTATTAAGAAGGGTTAATTGAGATGGTATAAAGACGTTAAACTGTTAAACTTCCTTCTTTTACTCAATAATAATGTTAATAAATAACTATACTCCATTCACTGGAGAGGGTGAGATTAAAGTGTAGGGAGAGGCCACCTGTAGGCAGTGAAGGGAGTGCTACAGTTCTCCCTCCTTCCGAGTGGATAGATGGACCCACGAGAGTGGGTCTGGTTCTTCTTGTCCCTTCGATTACCATAAACAAATACAGAAGTGCAGTTCAGTCAAATATATTTTTGGATTGCATGTATGTAAATTTACACGAAATTAATTTCGACTCTCTTTCATCATAACGTTGAGGCAAAATAGCAATATATGGTATGACATTTGGGTAGGCTATGTTAAATATGACAGTTGACACGAATTAGTAAGTCGAACATAAAGGCGGTGGAAATTTGTAAGACAAAACGGACCATAATTCCTTAAACATGACAAATTTATAGTACTAATATTTCTATATCAATCACGTGTGAATTAATTGGTAGCTTAAGGGATATCGTTCCGCTGCAGGTGAATTTATATATCTTAAAGCAGAGGACCTTGGTGAATCTTAGTTAGGCCATAAATAGACATTTTAGTAGCCCTTTTGGTACCGAGGACATCTCATATATATTTCACTATGGCTATATGCAGACTATTATATGTAGATAATAAAGGGGCTGTGGTAGCTAAGGTGTTATTTGCGATAGTATGTAGCATTTCAAATAGTAGACGCCCTTCTTTAGCTTAATACAAGCGTCTAATATTTGCCAGAATAATATTATGATGAAAACAATATCACCGGTGCTGAATGAGTTAAACCTCATAATCATAGCGTTAATTGGATGGGGAGATTCCTGTCCATACCATTATAATAAAACACCAGACAAAGAGACTAATACCAAAAAAACAACAAGCTAATGATTCATGAAGTAGGATATAAATGATAAGGAATCTTGTAAATACTGAACAGTGGGAATTCACCTAATGTAAATAAGATTATTGTTGTTCCTTTATTACTTTAAACATGTAATGTCCAATTATTTAATAGGTGTTTCAACAAAATTGCTATTGGGTCAAACAGATCATACAATAAAACATTGAATTATTAGGCCTATTTATTTTAATGATAATACAATTAGGCTGTCCTCCAAAGAGATTAGATTTACACTAGAGTGGTAGAGGTATTGTTAAACACGCAGCGGAATTGTTTTGCGTTTGATTATCGTCTTTTCCAACAATAAAATTACCAGTTCAGTTTCACGGTAAAGTTTTTTGTTTCCTATGCAACAAGTCATTAAACTGAGAGCACTATTGCTATAGCCTTATTTATATACGGTGTCATTAATTTGAAAAAAAACATTTTTTTTTCCTAAATATTATTAGCCTATATTGATTTTGTTTGTAGGTATTAGCTCTATACACCATCAATTTGCTGAATATATTTTTCAATCCAATATTTCTCAAATTCATGCTGTGAAAAGTAAATGCGAGGGTTGGTTACATATTATGAAATACCGGTACCATTTTCTTTCTTCACGTGCAATTAATTGATATAGATAGATATATACAATGTTCACGTGTTCGTGTTCGTATAAAGCTTATACGTGAAGAGTGTCCATGTAGGGCCGAGCCTGTTGTATACCAAGATAAAAAATAATTAGAAAAATAAAATAAAAATAAAATAATTGTATGAAATATATAAAAACACTTCTTCGCTCTGGGCTTTATTTACGGTACTTAAGAGAGAGCGAAAACAAAAACGTTTTAGAGAGTCCTAAGCCGAAGTGTTTGTTGTGGTTTCACCATATACTAAATTCCCCAGGCAGTTTGTTTCAAAATTGATTATTACAATAATATGATGCAGGGTAGATATTGTTTGAGTTCTAGGTTATTTGTTAACAAATTACGGACGTGCACTTCATTAAAACACATCATTGGAAGTAATGTATGAACAATTTGTTACGACCGGGGCTCGTAATCATTAGACTAGGAAAGCACACAGCCACAACGGTAACACTAGATCCAACCCCTGAACTTATAATGCCGGCGCACAAAAACACCTATACCCTCCAGTTAAATCTGCGATAACGGGGTATCCTATAACTCGGTATAAGTGCACTACTACTACAGGCTGATGATCTCTGATACAGCCTGATCACAACAACATACAATTACGGTAATAAGGTATACTAGGAAAAGATAGAGATCTTAATTAAATCACTCCAATGATTTAATGCAAACTAGAAGAAAGTATATTTAAAGTTACTCTAAACAATAATGAACTGTCACTCCTATACTAAAGAAAGTGAACGAAAGTCCCAAAGCATCGAGCAGGAATCTTCTGAAGAAAGTCTGATGCTAGGTTAAGATGATCGTATCGGATTTTGAACTGTAGTATAAAGCAGGAACAGGATATGACAATTGTAAGGACATATAGGGTTAACTGGCACGGGAATAATAACTGCGCAATAGTAGGAACTCGAACAGCAAAAGAAGTACTTCCTCATCAACGAAACAGCCTACTAGGGTTGTGCAACTCAACAACAACCTAGACTAATAAATGCCGTGAATAATAATGCATACATAACCGAAAGAGTTTATAATCTAAATCTGGTGTCTGCTAGGCGAATAAAGTCTAGCTGGGATGTAGGCGGCTAGGAAACAATGGCTGAACAAGCGGCTCGTAGCCTAGCGAAGTCCTTAAGGCTGTGCGGCCAAATTACGTTAATTGACGGGGTGCTCTCTTGAGAGATCCAGATCGCTAGTATCTGGTTCTCTCCTGGCGACCCTCTCAAAGTCAAAGCAAACGAGTTAGCACAGTGTTGGGTGGCAGAGGCAAAAGCCCTCACTCGCAACACAGTGCTAAACTCACAAGGTACACAGTCAGAAAGACCACCTAGGCTTCCCACGTCTCCGTTGCGATTGTACAGGTTCAACAAAACCTAGTACACATCGGAAATCACAACACCAGTAGCCTTATCCCAGTCTAGCATTAAATCCCCCAGCAGACCACCAAGATACAGGAAGGGTGACACCGTGAGTGTGTCGAACCTCTACAGACAAAATTGGTAACCCTTCCAAAATGCCGAACTAAACATGTGTTATCTGAGAGCTTCAGCATATAATACGATGGCCGATATATGAAATCGTGCAGAACCAAAGGGAAGTTATGATATTAAATAGAGTAGAAGAATGAGAGGTAAGAAGTTGAGAGAGAGAGAAAGTGCTCTATAGGTAGAAGTCGGGAGACGGGGGCAAGGGACATGTGAAGGGTATGCTAGTCAGGAAAGCTCTGAGGAGAATAGCTCCTCTGGACCCCTCCAGGATCCCACACAAAGGCACGGTGGTCAGCCAATCACAGGCCGGTACGTCACCCGGCAGCAGGCCTGCAGAAGGCGCCAGGAACCACCAGCCAATCAAAACCGAGAGAAAAGACCACGCGGGGAGGCGGGCGAGCAACTCCTCCGGGAGGGAGGAGGAGGAAAAGCAACATTCACCTCCCCCACCCTGCTCGCTCGCTCTCTCTCTCTCCTTCACTACAATGCATCTTATGTTCAACTCATGATATAAAATACAAAGCATTGTCACAGGCGAAAACAAAGACCACTTCTACCCTGCCTGTGACATGACGATTCACAAGAAAGAAAGTACAACATTGTAGACAGACTGTAGCCCATTTCACTGCCCTTGCGAGTGCTAGTGGCTACCGGGAGGCGATTCTGCCAACGCTGGCAGGCGTCACAAGTTACAACAGAAACAATGTAACCTTGTGTCACAATTATAACTAATGGAGGTGATGGTGTGAGTGAAAACAAATGTGTGTGTGAAATGGTAGTAAATGAAGGAATATAAAGATGACAAAGATTCTACTTGTCAATTTATTATAAGTATTTGTGTCTGTAACTATCATAATAATACATGTGTAGCTTGTCCTGCATCATTTAAGCTACTTCAATCGTGATTAATATAGATATAGAAATATTTCTATAATTTAATCACTGTTAACACATTATAGTTTATCCTACATCCCAAAGGTTCTTCTTACGCTGTATAAAAATCGTCGAAAAAGGGCCACAATAAACTGTCAAAATGCGTCATGAACCTCAAGGGGTAAATGGTGTTGCAAGGTAAACCAAATAATATCCTCCTCCTGTCGGAGGCAATATTCAAACTCGAAACAGTTTAGCTCTGTATTGAACACAAAATACCTCTACCACACATTTACACATTTAAATAGGCAGTCACAGCATATGTTCCCTTGTTTGTGTTTACTGTATGATATCTACGTTATATATGTGTTCTATGTTATATGTTATAGCTCTTAAAGTTTGGATATAACTTATCACATTAGCATTATAATTCTAATTACTAAGACTTGTCTAGTTTAATGACCAAATATAGAATAATACAGATAAGTTTAATTAATTCAAATAATGTGATTATCTAGTGATATCCAAACCTTAAGAGCAAAGAACTATTACAGAAAACACATAAATAACGCAGATATAATACCGTAAACAAGCAATATATGAAATGCTATCCCTGCCTATCTTATTATTATTGTGAATAATAAGTGAAGCAGGGCCTGTGATTGGGGCAAGTCAGTCGGTATTCATCTCTTACTAACCGTACTTTTTGGGTTTATCATTTCTTTATTTCGCTTGTGTATACTGTGCAATATATGTGATAAATGTGTATTAATGTGTATTAATGTAATATATCATGACTCTTAAGATTTGGATATCACTGTAGATAGTTAAGTAATCATTAACATTATTAAAACGTGTCTAGTATAATGAATGAATATAGAATAATAAAGATAATAGACATTATCAGTTCTGCGACTCTTCTGGGCCAGTGAGCTACGGTATTGATAAGATGGGAAATCATGAACGTAGATACAAACACCAACTAGGAGCCAGATGTATGGTTCGAGTGAATGGAGAATAGCTAAATTTATAAGTTTGTATTCAATTAAGGAAAGAAATGTAACAATTAAAAGGCTTCATACTCAATTAATTCTTCTAAATACCACAGATCCTTCCTTATATGCACAAAATTGTGTAAATATAGCTATAATAAAACAAAACACAACCCCGATACGGAAAGGGTTAATCCCGGAGGGAGCAGCGCTCGCTGAGGCAGTTGAAAGACGCCAAATCTCCTCAAGTAAGAAAATAACATGCAAGTTTGTGTAATGTAATGTCACATTAATGTGTGTGGCAGTGTGTTTGCGTTGACTAATTACGAAATATGAATAGATTAGTGTGAGCTACCGTAGTTAAGGGTGAGGTGGGTTGACAGGCGAGTATTGAGAATACACACGTAACCATATATTTATACATTTTAATATTCAATGAAATTATTATAGGAACCCATTTTATGTGTGTGTCAATTATTTCAATCAATAATATATACACTGACAGTGAAATACATGCTTACTCCAAACAGTGGGATATACGGGCTTATATAATTATAACTGAATTGAAATATGATAATGCAAAAGTAAATTAAAGTCTCAGTTGTATTTGACTTAAACAACATATATTGTTATAGTGAGGGCAATCCGTACTAAATAGGACAAGAATTGCTCACAAGGTGATACAAGCATAAAACTTTCCACAATAGTTCACAAAGACCTATTTTACAATTTCAGGGCAGGAGCCACCGAGATTTCAGTGTTGCATAGCAACGGTTGCTAGGCAAATCATTTTCCTTAGCAACCGGCAGCAACAATGCAGTTTCTGGAAAACTGTGAGGTGCTATGGTTTTTTCTCAATTCCTTGTTCTAAAAAACATGTAGCATTGCATTTGGAGATAATATACAAGAATTATGTGGCATAAAATCCAATTTAGGGCAAGTCAGGCTATAAAAATGCCACTCCTAAAGCTTCAGACACTGTTGTCACAGTCACTTTTGCATTTGCAGTAGGCTGTGCATTTTAGATGCGCATCAACACATTTGCAGTCTGTGCATCCTCCTCGGCAAGAACACTTCAGTAGTTCTGGGCAGGTTGCACTGGCTTTGGGCAAGTTAGACCACAGAGGCCTCCACTTTTCTGGGCAAGTCCATCCCCACTCACTTGGAGAGGGCAACTGTCGTTCTGGCACCGTGGTGCAGCCCCAGTGGTGCCCACCTTGTAGTACTGCCCTCTTCATGTGTTGCTGTAGAGCAGCCTTGGTTGGAGGTAGACATGATATCTGACGTCCTTTGTGGATGAACAGATTCTTTCCGACTTCATTGATGGAACGAGAAGTTGCTGTCCTGTCATAGAGTCGAATGGTGAAGTACTCCAGAGAAGCCTCAGTCGCTTCACCAATTTGTTCAGGTGCATTGTGCAGCTCATAGAATGTCGCAGTAAATTCATCATGTGCCTCCCACACTTTCCATGCAGTCTTCTTTCCCACCTGGACCAGATGGGACACGGTATCACAACCTGTATAAGCATGGAACACAGGCAGTGCCAAGGATCTTTCTGTGCCAAGTGAAGCACATATTTCATGAGCTGGGATGTACCTAAAGTCCTTTCCACAACCAAAGGCAATCCAGAGTTCTATCTGCTGTCTCTGAGCCAGCTGCTGTACGACTGCCACTGCCAATACTACCACGTCAGTGTCCACAGTTCGAACAAGGATCTTGTGGAAGCCCTGCATAACAGCATCACTGACATGCACCATGATCCTCGAGTCTGCCTCCTCATGGTTGCAGGGAGCAATGTTGCTGGTGTCTCGTGTAGGTAAGCATAGCACATTGGCACCATCAGTAACAATGAGAGTCTGGTCTCCTGATGCATTTTCCAGCAGTTCCTTGTTCAGGAATGTAAACAGGTCTGTCTTGTTGTTGGCCAAGCGAAGGAACTGCTGCCAGTTCTTTGGTGTTGGGCTAGACGCCCCAACTCGTCTGCGCTGAATAGGGCCAGTGACACGTTGTTCTCTTGTCTGTGACTTGAGGCTGTTATCGAAGTACTGGTCCCAGACAACATCCACTCTCAGAGCCTGACTTTGAGCATTGTTTATGTATGGAAGAAAGACCTTGGCAGCATAGTCTCCAAATGTCTTGCAGCCCTCAGGTCTAAGAAAGTGAACAAGTGCCGCACCATCCATGATTCGTACTTCAGTCTCTGGTGTCACATCATTTGATGACCCTACTTTCTTTTCAAGACATTCTATGAGATCAGACTTCTTCCCTGGACGTAGCTGCCCATAGGCAGACAGAGATGGAGGAAATGGGAGGTTTTCATGATTGAAGAAATTGTTCAAGTCACCTTTCCTAGTCTGACATGCAACATACAGACTTGCAAACAGCGAAGTTTCACTTTTGAGGAGACTGACTTTGTCCCCTGATTTGTTTGATCGTTTGCCTTGGACATTGAACAGTACCACCTTGTTCCTGGTAATTGTTGCTGTGATTGGCTTAGTATTTTTTCTGAGCCGCTCTTCCACAAATGTTGCATACTGCTCCTGACCCTTTGATGAGAGAGTGGTTAGACACTCGACTGACTGCTCATCCATGATGTCCTTTGTATGGAGTCTGAGAAGGTCCTGCCCTTCCTCCTCAAATGGGCTCCCCATGTCCTCCATTACACACTAACTACCGCCTGAACCTGTCCAGCAAACAACTTCTGGGTTGACCGGGTTTGTTCATGATGGTTTCTTTGCCCAGAACTTTGTTGTTTCCCTACCATGGTCGCTTCAAACTCAGAAATTACTCTGACAAGTTCTGGTCCTGCCACTGCCCATCTCAAGAGGGAGTTTGCATCCTGGGTAAGCCCGATGATTCCGCCTTCATCCTTCATTACTCCATTGTTTTGTTCATGGCAGTGATCGACAGCAATGAGGGAGAATTTTCTCTGGGATTTTGCCACAACAAACTTGCCTTGCTGAAATTCTTTGGCAACATCTGGATGAGTGCGAGATAGACTGCTCATGTCACGCACATGTACGGACATCCAACGTGTGTAGTGGGTGCGAAGATGTCCTGTCGGATCATTTCAGCAATTTGGGTCATCATGACACTCTGCTCGTCTCGATCAGTCTGGTATCCTTCTCGGAGAATAGAGCCAACATCATCTTCACAAGCCATGAACACATCTTGTCCTTCTTTGTAAGCTTTCATCCTTGGGAGATGCATGAGAATGCGGTCTTTCAGATGCTTACTGTTTACTCGTGCAGTAACATCCACTCCAAGTTGATTTAGCCTGTCAGTGTAGAGCTTCACAAGATCTGCAAGTCTGAACACCTTCACATCCTCATCTTGCCTCTTCTCCTCAATGTAGGAAATAAGCTGAGCCAAAGCAATTCCTTTACATGTCTGGTCATCTGAGGCATCCTGATCCTGTGATATCTTTGCATGTGCTCTATTGTACAGGTTTGTAAGGCAGTTTGCATGATACTTTGCCTCCTGGGCAATAAGGTCTCCTGCACTTAATTTTGCAAGAAGATTTTCATCTTGTAGATCATGTGCGCATTTCCTCACACGAAAATCTAGTTGAAATGTACAGACTTTGCGGAGGTTCTCCTTTGTTTGCTGCTGGGAACAAAAGAAGCATTTGGGACAATTGCTGCCAACTGTTCCACTTGAGGCAGTATCACCACCACTGCTAGTGCTACGTGTGAAAATTCGTTTTGAAGCAGTCCCATCTTCCTCAGACTTGTGCTTTCGTTTTGCGCGTTCCAGTTTGGTATGTGAAAACTTCTGATAACAAGATTTGTGCCACTTTGCATTCTGTTCTTTCAATGTTAATTGAATACCATTCCCATGGTCAAGTCGTGCCAGATTGATTTTGATTGGCATTGAGTCAAGGTTACTAAACTGTGTGATGTTGTCTACTAAGGTTTCATAGCCTCTGTCAGTTGGTGATATGAGAGACTCTTTGGTGTCCAGTTGACAAAAAACACAGATAGTCCAATCAGTTGCTTGAACAGATGAAGATGAGGCACTGGCCATTTCTGTGAATATTCAGTACGTCTTGACTATCACTGTGCGCAGATCAAATATATCAAACTTGCTGAAACTGGAAACAAAATATGATTAAGGCCGAGGGTTTATCCTTTTACCACCTTTATCAAATACATCTGTTGCACACATTCCTTTATGGGATACAACTAGGTTCAGTTTCCCTACACCTAGCCCGATCGTTCATCTAGTGCCATTTAAGTCCCGTGCGATCTGTACACCTTCCGGGTAATTCTTAAGCCCCGTTACCCTTGGCTCGGCTCTCCCGCGCTGGCACATCCTGTCAATTCAGGCGCGGCTATCTAACTACATCTACCAACTACAAACTACAGTTTAGTAGCTAGTGGATTTGGGGCTGTTAGATAGCATTTGGGACACTGATCTAGATATACTAGTACTTATTAAAGTACTAGTATATCTAGATCAGCTGGCACTGAACCCCATGCTGAGTTACACAGCAGTGATGTCACCAGTGTGCCCTGGTTGTGTGCTGACATTCACTCTATTGTATAGATATATATGCTTTTATACATCTCTTGAACCATTTTAGGAGTGAATATAGGAAAATAAATAAAAGTACAAAGTCATAACACTTCATAGTAGTTCAGAAACTGCATCGTTGCTGCCGGTTGCTAAGGAAAATGCTTTGCCTAGCAACCGTTGCTATGCAATACAGAAATCTCGGTGGCTCCTGCTCTGAAATTGTAAAGTAGGTCCTTGTGAACATTTCCGGGAAGTTTCATGCTTGTATCACCTTGTGAGCAATTCTTGCACCCATTTCCTTGACTATTAATAAACTTCCAAATTCGAATGGATTATCAAACTTTATATTATGTTAGGTTTGTATACAATGGCAATTATCCAATATATATGAAGTATGTAACGGTATGATATATAATTTTAGGAAGAATATTTGGAAAACATACATCAAAATACAATGATTCGATGAGAGAGAGATAAATAAAGAACGGCTTATAGACGTGAACAAGAACGAAAGAAGTAGAGGGGGAAGGGAGGGCTTGGCTGAGAGAGGGTGGTATAGTGGGGATGGAGTGGGGGGACGGGGGGGTACCAATGTTACCAACACAATTCGCAGATCCCTCTCAGGCAGGTGTCGCAGGACTTATGTCCACAATAGTACCTGCTCGTTTAAAACTGCCGCATAAGTCTCGCAATAATTTGGATCCTTGACAAACTGCTTCTGAAGGCGACGTAATCTACCAAGTGCTAGATGGAAATTAGTAGGTAATTTACTCTTGTTATCATTCCAAGGGAGCCTTGCCACATACTGACCCCTGCCAGAGTCATACGTTACAGTCTCTTCATACGAGCTTAACGCTAGCTTGGACTCTCGATCAAGTTCATCTGGGTCAATTCCAATATTGTCCAAGTCCCATAGCTTATCTATATCAGTACATGTATTATCAGGCACATTTGGCCTAATATATTTATCTATGGGACTTACTGCTACCTTGAGGACCGTAACCACCTCCACCTGTGTGTCTTGAGAGGAAGTGGCATAGGATCCAGAAATGGCATACCCTTGGATCGTGGGGAGCATTATTAGCTTATCTACCCGCCGATATCCAGGGTGAACCAGGTCGTAGTAATAATCAGCTCCGACCAGTAGCACAATACCATTGTTAGCAGAGAGTTGATCATCAGCCAGTTTATAACCCTTGCTTCTGAGATATTTCAAATGTGGTTGAATCTCTGATGCTATATAGAAACTGGGTAGTGTGTCAACCACAACAGCCTTGATGGGACATACGGTCACATACCTTTCTTCTATAAACATAGGAAATCGCCACTATATCATAGTCACTGGAATCTACTTCACCAGTGAAACCATGGAGATACAAATTCTCTTGACCCTTGCTGGTACACTTGAGCTGGGGTAATGATGACTGCAGAACGAATGACTTCTGTGAGCACTGGTCAAGTAAGGTGCGCATCATTATAGTATTATTATTACTCCCCACTACTGGCAGCATCATAGTAGGAAGCAATTGACATTCTCGAGAAGCAATGGACATGGCAGATACTTTATCACCCTCGCTCTTACCTTTCTCATGCGACTCCTTGGGGGTTCTCCCCTTTTCTTTGCCGTCGTACCGATCAGACTGGGTGCAAAGGGAAAACCAATGTTTCCCCTTGCAATACTTACAAGGTTTGATGTAGGAATTGGTGCAAGTACTGTTGAAGTGGTCTCTTGCCAGACAGCTGGTACATAACTTAAGCGATTTAGCCTTGCCAATCTTCTGTGTAGCCTTAGGATACTTAGGACACTGGTACCACAGATGACCGTGGATACTGCACAAATTGCAACCTAATGATCTTGGCCTTTTCTGTTTAGAAGTCTGTACCGGGAAAGCTGCAGTAGATGGCGACATCTCCACTTGTCGGTAGTGTCCAGTACTCTCCATATTGAAGACTTCAGTCTGGTACACCTGCACCAACGCTTCCAAGTTTAGTGGAGAGTCGCTTAGTTGTCGTCTTACGATTTCCTTTAGGGGAGAGGGTATCTTGTTCCAAGATACTTACACTAAATATCTCCTCCTTGGTGATGGCCATTGTCTCCATAGATCGGAGGAGGCTCTCAAAGGAGGCATAGTACTCCTTTAGGTCCGCCACATCATAGGATGGAGGATCTAGTGTGAAGAATTTGGTAATTAACGCGGTCTTGATGACTTCCTCTCTCCCGTAAGTTCTCTTCAGCAACTCCACTGCAGACTGGTAGCTTCTAGCTTGTACCCATCGACCAACTCCAATGCCTCCCCTTTCAATTGACCACGGAGATATGTGAACCTTTGGATGGATGTGAGTGTTTTATTATGATGGACGGAACACTCAAAGATATCCCAAAATCCAGTCCAGGTAGCCGAATCCCCGGAAAAGGTAGGCAAAGTAAGCTTCGGCAGGTTAAAACCAGTCGCCTTTGGTGTACCGGTATCCTTAACAGGGGTTGATTCTTGGGTGGAAGATAGTCTGGCTAAGGCTGTATTAACGTCCTCAAAGTACTCAAGATCTGCCGACATTTCTTCTTCCACATCGTCAGTAATTGTCAATAAACCATATACCTGCTGAGCGTAATTATCGTAAGTGGCTAGCGATTTAGTAACAGTAGCGAATTTACCCTTAATCTGATCAGCTGTGGCACTTAATAAAAATTCATCAAGATCTCTTAAACACCTATTTAAACTTCCCTTCATCCCTCCCTTAAGAATCTTAAGTTTCTTTAAATCTGTCATCGTTAACCCATAACTAGCGGAGCGCAACATAAGTCGAGTATAATAAATCTGGACTATCTGGCGGCGCTCGACATAGGTCGTGTGGCAATTTCAGCACTTAATGTTGCTGAGAGAGAGAGACAAGTGGTGGCAGGAGAGTAGCGAGCGTATGACTGCTCCAGAGCACCGCGGCGAACCTACTGACACGAATCCCACCTCCTCCCTCCCTCTCTCACTCGCTATATACGGAATTGTATGGGGAAAGTGCCGAATTACATGCTTTTTGCACTCGCGTTGCGCGGTTGTTGCAAGAAAACTAGCCATCATAAAAGGATCGTTATGGTGTCATTGGAAAGCTCTGTTTATGCCCTTTCAGGGATAGATACTTGTTTTACGCTCTGGGTCTTATTTAGGCATGAAAATGATCACGTAAACAGCCCTATTTTGGCTAAAAACACCCCGCTGGGCGGTACATATAAATAAACCGCTAGCCCGCTAATCTAGTGTTAAGGTCTGAATCTAGGCTATGAACTCTCTTAAACTATAAAGCAAACTAGTAACACAAATTAATAACAAATGTGGCAATAGCATTGCCACTCCCCAATATGGAAACGGTCATTAGGCTACTAGCTGCAGTAGGATGAATTAATTGACCACAATTGACAAATAGCAGAAACAAACTAGGGCTAGAGAAAGAAGGGTAAATGAAAAGAACTGACAGGTCAAGTAATAAGTATTAGGCCTAGCCCAGCTGCCCATCCCACAATCATGAGGTCTGTTGGCTGTCAATCGCTTAGGAATGAACAGAGACCGAACCCCATGACCGTAATTAGGCAACTAGGCTATACAATTTAATTAAACGAGTCACATGAGAACCCTCCCCACCGGCAAAATTGAGAAAAGAGTCGTATATAACCTAAAGGCTAAACTGAAATTCACCAAGTAGGCTACCACGAACAATGTCCTCAAAACAACCACAGACACTCAGTAGGCCTAACCACAAAAACCGCGAGAAATGGTAGCAAACTGTGACACCCTCACACACATACCTAGCCCAGCAAACCCCCAAACAAGGTAAGCAGCACCATGTCGAAAAAGGTGGGAAACTAGTTCCCCCAAACTATAACAGTGACGGGGCGCCACCGAAAAAACACAGGGATAGCCAAGCAACGTAGGCAACATAAAAAAACGCAAGGGCAGTCTGCCCAACTTCTAGCGCGGCAGCCATTTGTAACACCAAGCGAAAGCGGATGCAAAAATAACACTATTACTGCAGTAATGTAAGTACTAGAGTTCGAAGGACCATTATTTGACGGGAATTTAGATAAAGAGGTTAAATTGCATATCACTGGTACATGAAATAACCCAACAAATAGTTATAATATAATTACCAACGACGTAGTCGATGGGTGTAATCCAGGGGGATGTTGGCTGTTTTTTTTTTCTATATTCCAACTTACTTCCTCTCGGGCATAGGCTGAGAGCCTTAACATTCACCGCTTTACAATGAACAGTGAAGCCCGTGAGGTCTTGTTCCAGTCTAGGGAGTGAGACATGTGAAGCACGTAGAGTACAACGAGCACCTGCCATCTTGCCTTCACATGAGGCACGGTGCTCACTCATGGCCCGAAACGACCCCATCTCTGAAGCCGCTTCGTTCCCGTGCTTCACTGTCTCACCCCCTACACTCGGACTCTCACACACACACACAACGCCACCTGTTGAGCAGATAACTCACCATTTGAGTATGGTGTTGATTGAGAGACTAAAGGGCCGGCGTCCGATCGCTTCGCAAAATTACATATGGCTGCCGGCTCATAATAATTATAACCCATAACTTGGTTTCATGATACATCTAGAGCTGATGTACATATTTATACATTACAGTTAATATTTAACTTATCTATCTATCTATCTATTGCCTGACGCCGTGATCCCCGAAGGGGTGGCCACGAACGAACCGCCCCCATGCACCTCTGTCCCCAGTCAGTCGACGCCCCTCCCCCCAACCAGCACCGCCTTCGTTCATGTAGTTCCTCACTCCATCCTTCCACCTCATATTCGGTCTACCTCTCCCCCTCTGTCCCTCCACCTCGCTCTCGTACACCCTCTTAGTCATTCTCTCGCTTTCCATACGTTCCATATGGCCGAACCATCTCAAGTTGTTCCTTTTCACACTTTCCAGCACATCTACCTCCACACCACACCTCCTTCTTACTTCCTCATTAGTCTGTCTATCCCTCCATGTAACTCCGCACGCACTCCTTAAGTAATTCATTTCCACTGCTCTCACTCTTGGTCTGAGTCTCTCAACCAACGTCCATGCTTCGCTTCCGTAAGTCAGTGTCGGGATTACCACACTGTCATGCAAGGACTTCTTCACTTCCATACTGACCACCCTATTTCTTGTTACTGCTTTTAGCGTTCCTACAACCCTCTTCCCCTGTTGTACCCTCTCCCGCACCTCTTCATCCATAGTCCCATCTTTACTCAACACACTGCCCAGATACTTAAAAGAGTTGACGATCTCCATAGCCTGACCGTTCAGCTTCACCTCACACTCTGTGACTTCACCCCTTTCGAAGACCATAACCTTGCTCTTCCCCGTATTTACCTTCAAATTCCGTTTTTCGCACACTGTTCCAAACTCATTTACCAGACCCTGCAACTCCCATTCATTATCACTCATCAGAACTGTATCATCCGCAAACAGCAGTATAGGTAGCTTCCACTCAATTCCCTCCCTTTTCAGCGATACACCAACATCCACTGCTCTTGATAGTATTTCTTTCATAACTCCATCCATATATACAGTAAACAACCACGGGGACATCACACACCCCTGTTTCAAACCAACATTCAGGTCAAAGAACTCGCTCTGCTCACTCTCCACACGTACTGCCGCCTTTGCACCCTCATACATGCTCTTCACTGCTTTCAGCAACTTGCCCTCTACTCCGTATATTCTAAGTACTTTCCACAAACCTTCTCTATCCACTCTGTCATAGGCCTTCTCCAAGTCCATAAAGGCAACATACACCTTTTGTTTCTTCTCCAGATACTTCTCCACAACACAATTCAGGGTAAAAATCTGATCTACACATCCTCTTCCCTTCCTAAAACCTCCCTGCTCGTCGCCTATCCATTTCTCCGTTCTCACTCTCACTCTCTCAATCACTACCCTACTGTATACCTTCCCTACTACGCTTAGAAGACATATTCCTCGGTGGTTACCACACACTCCTCTTTCCCCTTTGCCCTTATATAGGGGGACTATTATGCCAGTCTTCCAGTCATCGGGTGCACTCCCCTTCTCCCATGCTAGTTTGCACATTTTCCATACCCATTCTATCACTATCTCACCACCATACCTCAACATTTCCCCACACACTCCATCTGTTCCTGGTGCTTTCCCCAACTTCACTCTTTTCATGGCTTCCCACACTTCTGACCTCCTGATCCCCACCTCCTCCTCCACTACTTCTCTTCTTCTCCCTCCCATACCATATCCAGCTATGTTTGCTGGCTCTTCATTCCTTTCATTTAGCAACTCACTGAAGTACTCCCTCCATCTTTCGACTCTCTCTTGCTTCTCGGCTAGCATTATCCCATTCTTATCTTTCACACCCTTACTGTTTCCCTTGCTACCTTCCCTAACTTTCTTGACTTCTTTCCAGAACAGTTTCTTACTCTCCCTCCATTTTACACTCAGATTCCTTCCAAATTCCTCATCTACTCTTCTCTTACTTTCCTTCACTACTCTCTTCACCACCCTCTTACTCTCCACGTACCTCGCTCGTTTCTGTCTCTCGGAATCTTCATTCCCTCTACTACCCAACCACTCTCTATATGCTTTCTTCTTTTCTTCCACAGCTATTCTTACCTCTTCTGTCCACCATGCTGTACCTTTCACTCCCCTCCCTCTTCTCCTCACTCCACACACCTCCTCACATGCTGCACAGATCTCATCCTTAAACACCTTGCTCATCTCCTCCACTTCCTCCATAACTTCCAGGTCGAACCCACCTAGTCGTCTTTCCACTGCTCTCCTGTACTCCTCCCTGACTTCCTCCTCCTGCAACCTCTCCACCCTCCTCACCATTCCACCCTCCTCTCGCCTCCCTCCCGCTCTCCTCACCCACTTCTTTTGTATCCTAACCTTAGCTACCACTACATAATGATCAGACAGACCCCCTCCAATACCCCTATACACCCTAGCATCCATCACAGATTTCTTCATTCGTTCATCCACACATACATAATCAATCAATGACTTTCGTTCCACCACTGTCTTATCCTTCATCGTCAACATCCGTTTCCATGTGTACCTGTGGATCATTCTGTGTCGGAAGAAGGTGTTGGCTATCCACAGCCTCCTCCCCACACATACGTCCACAAGTGCACTACCATTCCCATTCACCTCTGATGGTACCCCCCACCCTCCCACCACTCCCTCAACTTTCCTATCACCCACCTTACCATTCATATCCCCAATCAGAAATATTCTTTCGTTCTTGTCAAACTTCTCCAGGCACGCCTCCACATTCATCCAGAACTCCTCTTTCTTTCTTTCAAGTATATCCTCTGTCGGGGCATACACGCATACAATCACCCACGTTTGTATTCCTACTTTCATTCTCACCCACACAATCCTTGAACCCACAGACCCATACTCTCTTACACATTCCTTCCATTTGCTACTTACAAACAAACATGCACCTTCTCTCGCTGTTCCTTCACTCACTCCAGCACACACACCCATTCCACACTCCCACTCTCTCACATCTGAACCTTTCCATTTGGTCTCTGTCATTCCACATACATCCAGCCTGGCATTCACTAACACTTCCAGAACCTCTCTCTCTTTTGTGCCATCATTCATGCCACTAACATTTAACTTATACTTAAGAATAAACTACAATACACAAAGAACCAGCCGAAATCGTACATGCGATACGATACCGCCAAATTCAAATGTCCTATTGGACCTAAAACTGTCGGGATCATTACCCTATTCCCGACAATTGGGGTGTCCCCGAAGTCGTCTGAGTTTGCCCGGGGTATAACGTCAGAGGCCGGGACACAGCCAGTGGAGAAGAATCCTGAAGGCTCGAACCCTGTCCGCGATGTCTTTTGTGACCATCGAGGGCATGGCTGCGTGAAGTGGGCTGGTAAGAAGCATGGAGTTGAGCTGTTGCGAGACACGGGTGCCTCTCAGACTTTGTTGAAGAACTTTACTGGTAGACCAATAAACGCGGCACGGGTGGTTGTGGTGCAAGGTATCAATGCTATGAGGTCATAATGGAACTGGAGGTAGATGGTGTGACACGAGAGTTGGATGTGGGAATTGTGGAGAACTTGCCTGTTGGGGGTGTCGACCTCCTTCTCGGTAACGACTTTGCGGTGCCTACTTCTGAGGTTTCACCCTTAGTCGTTGCCGAGAAGCCGGCCGACGTGAGTAGGGAGGATCAGGAGTGGGTAGAGAAGTGTCATGTACAACCTATGGCGTGCGTTGTTACAAGATCTCTTGCATCCAAAGTGTCACAGCCTATTCCTCAGTCTTCTGATCAACGGAGGAACGGTCGGAAGACGGCTAATGTTGGTAAAAGTTTGGAGAGTTTAGTACCAGCAGCACTTCTTGGCGACTCAGTATTGGCACCATTGTTGGAGTCTGGAGAAGCCCCAGGACCTGTCACAGCTAGTGAGGAGGTAGGGCAGGAAGAGACTCCGAGGCAGCAACGTTACACACGGAGAGAAAAAAGGGTTGGTCAGTTTGATATTGGGGGAGGACATGGGTTGCTTCGGAAGCATCTAGACAGGTTGGCTCCCTCGGATATTAGTAAACTGCAGTTGGAGGATCCGGAAGTGTGGTAATGATGCTGTCGAGCTCGAGGACAGGGATGCAAAGCCAGGAGATTGTTTTTATATTGAGTGAATATTGTATCGGCGATTTCAAGACCCGAAGAGAAGTTGGGAGGGTGGGTCAGGAGTGGTAGACCAGCTGGTTGTGCCGAGGGTGTGCAGGGATAGCCTACTGAGGTTGGCCCACGATGTGCCGTTGGCAGGACACTTGGGAGTACGCAAGACGGTAGCAGATTTGGTTAAGTTGTTTTGGTGGCCAAGTTTAAAAGCACAGGTTGTGGCAATGTGCAGTACCTGCCAGAAAGTGGGTAAACAGAACCAATGCATCCCAAAGGCTCCGTTACAACCTATTCCTGTCATGGGGCTCCCCTTCAGTAAGGTAGTTATAGATATGGTTGGCCCCCTCCCTTCTACTAGAGCCGGTAATAAATTTCTCCTGACGATAATGGATGTAGCGACCTGATATCCTGATGCATACCCCATGAGGAATGGCATGGCAAAGACGGTGGTTAGGAACTTGCTTTTGTACTTTTCCCGGTATGGTTTTCCGCAGGAAATACAGTCTGACCAGGGGTCTAACTTTACCTCGAACATATTTACACAGACAATGCAGCAACACGGGATCACAACAGTAGTGTCGTCGGCTTATCACCCTGAGAGCCAAGGGGTGTTAGAGAGGTGGCATTCGACCTTAAAGAGTATGCTCTGTTGTTATTGTCTGGAGAATGGTAACTGAATGGACTGGAGAATGGACTGGGACCTGGGTTTGCCTTACGTATTGTTCGCTGCGAGAGAGGTACCTGGAGAAAGCCTCGGGTTTAGTCCAAATGAGCTTGTATTTGGCTATCGCATCAGAGGCCCGCTCAACATGGTTAAGGAGATCTGGGAGGGTACTACTAAGCCGTGCTCCTTATTAAAATATGTCCTCGAGAGCCGCGAACGGATGTTGAAGAGCTTGGAGTTGGCTGGCCGAAATCTGGTGGGATCCCAGGCCCTGATGAAGGACAGATACGACCAGAAGGTGAAACTCCGGGAGTTTCAGGTGGGTCAGGAGGTGTTGATCTTACTGCCTTTGGTGGGTCATCCCTTATCTGCTAAGTATACTGGTCCTTATAGGGTAGTGGAGAAGATCTCAGACCTGGATTACCTGGTGGCCACTTCAGACAGGAGGAAAAGAAATCAGTTGTGCCATGTCAACCTGATGAAGGAGTTTGTGAGGCGCCCCCCTGAGCCTCTCACTGTCCCGGTGATGACTTGCAGTGGTCAAGGTGGAGAAGGAGGAAGGGACAGTCACGCTCAGGTGGAGGATAACTGGGATTGTCATGTCTCCGCAGACCAGTGGGCGGGGAACTCTAGACAGGTGGCTCACGAGGCTCTAGAGCACCTGCCTGAGCAACAGCGTGTAGCCGTGCAGCACCTATTCGGTTCATACCCTGCTATGTTTGCGGAGCACCCAGGCCTCACAACTCATGCGGTGCATGATGTGGATGTAGGAGATCACCCACCCTTTAAATCAGTGCCATACCGAGTCCCTCCTATCAAACTCCCAGCACTCGGGGACGAGTTAGCGTATATGTTGGATCGGGGCCTGATAGAAAAGGGTGTCGTTAGGTGGACATCTTCCGTCACTCTGCAGCCCAAGCCTGATGGGAAAGTTCGTTTTTGTGTTGATTTCCGGCAGTTAAACGGTTTAACCCCGACCAAGGCGGGTGCCCGACCCCGAAAGGGGTTGAAATAGGGGAGCTATCCCCCCGCCAAAGGCGGCTTTCTAGGGCCTTTCCTAGCTGATGCGGAGAGGATTGGGTTCTAGTCATTTGGTGATGGGCTGGTCTATCAGAGTGAGAACTGAGCGATCTCTGCCATACCCATAGCTTACTCTGACTGTTCCTTTAACCCTTAATTACTAGATCAAGTCGAGTTATAAAGCTGGATATGTGGCGCGCTCGACATAACTCGAGTGGCAATTTCAGCACGTAATGTGGCTGGAGAGAGAGACAAGTGGTGGCACCTCTCAGCTCTCCTACCTCTCTGCTACATACTATTTACCGAAGTACCGAATTCTGCTTTTGCGTTGCACGGTTAATACAAGTTCCCATACAAGGATCGTTATGGTGTCAGGCCGCTCGTAAGGTGCTTCTAGATCTCAAGTGACGGCGTATGACCTCCCAATTTACCAAGATTGGAAGCCAAAGCGTCACATTTTTCCCTTGCCCCTCAACTTTCTCTTCATAATTGCTGAGGGGCACAGGGCCCTGGGTGGGGCTTTGGTTTCCCGGGCGTTTCCGCACCCTCCTCAGCTCCCCGCCATGGAGTGGCTTCGGTCACCCAGGCTTTATTGTGGTCGGCAGGGAAGGTTCTGTGCGGGCGCTCGGTTATGGCCTTGGAATTGCTCGGGGCCTTGGGGCTGTTCGGCCAGGCAGCTTGGGGAACAACAACAACAACAACAACCACCCCAACCAATGCTTGCCCCCTTCCTCGTGTGGATGACAGTGTCGACAAGATCGGAAAGGCACAGTATTTGACCAAGGTAGACCTAGTGAAAGGTTACTGGCAAGTGCCGCTGTCGGAGAGAGCGAAGGAGGTTTGCGGGTTTGTGGTGGATGGTAACACCTATCGTTGTACCGTCATGCCTTATGGACTCAAGAATGCACCAGCGACTTTCCAGAATCTGATGAATGACCTAGTAGCAGACATCCCTAACTGCACTGTGTATTTAGACGACGTGATAATTTATGACGACGACTTTGAAAGTCACTGTGCACACCTTGAAGCCTTGTTTAACAAGCTTAGTGAAGCGGGCTTGGTGGTGAATCTAAAAAAGTGTGACTTTGTAAGGGCAACTGTGCAGTATCTAGGATTTGTGGTCGGGAGAGGCCAGGTTTGCCCCCCTCAGAATAAGATATAGGCTATCAATCAGTTCCCTAGACCGACCACCAAGCGGCAGATTATGAGGTTTTTAGGCATGATCGGGTATTATCGCCGCTTTATTTAAGGATATTCAACTGTGTTAGCACCTCTGACTGACTTATTAGCGAAGGACAAGAAGTTTCTGTGGGCGCCAGAGTGTGAAAAGGCATTTTCCCTTGTTAAACACCTTTTATGCACTCATCCAATACTCAGGGCCCCAGACTTCGACAGGCCGTTTCAGTTGGCAACTGATGCCAGCGGGGCTGGTGCCGTCTTTATGCAGACAGACGAAGAGAGCCTGGAACACCCAGAAAGTTTTTTCTCCAAAAAGTTCAATTCGGCCCAGAAGAATTACTCGGTGGTGGAGAAAGAATTACTGGCGATAGTGCTGGCGCTCAGGCACTTCGAGGTGTATGTTCCGGCCTATGGACCAGTCGTGGTAGTGTATACTGATCACCACCCTCTTAAATTCTTCAATCAGTTTCACAATCGGAATATGAGACTGACACGGTGGTCGTTGATGTTACAGGAGTACAATTTAGACATTCGCCATATTGCCGGTAGTGATAACAGGATTGCTGATTGTTTGTCGAGGGTGGAGGATCCGAGTTAGGCTACCACAGGTGTGCGGGTTTGTGTGGAGTAAAATTGGCTTGCCCCTGTAAGTGCAGCTGCCATAAACATATTAAAAATGAAAATTCTATAAAAACTCTTTCTTTAATAGTTAAATTTTGTTTAAGTATGTTATAGCTAAAGTTCTGAGTCGAACCTGTGCTTCTCTCAGAAGGCTGGGCTAGTAGAAGCTCGCTCTAGGAGCATAGCAGTATGAATTAATTAAGCTATTGTTTTGGGAGGGGTTGTAATTTTTTGTTGTTGATGAGAACTGAGCTTTGCCTTCTTTGTTGCGAAGTGATTAGGAGTGGCGAGTCTTATCGGCGTTCTGCTTGTCAGATATGGAGCTCATGGTTGAGCGTCTAATATCTTGGGAGGGGGGGGTGTGATGCCTGCAGCTTAGCAGAACGCCACGTGGGCTCAGCCGCTCGCTTGGCCACTCGCTAGCACTCGCCAGGGCAATGTATTTGGCTACAGTCTATCTACAATGTTGTACTTTCTTGTGAATCGTCATGTCACAGGCAGTACAAAAGTGGTCTTTATTTTCGCCTGTGACAATGCATTATATTTTATATCATCAGTTATAAGTTTAATGTATAAGACTGAATGATACAGCTAGAGAGTGTGAGTGAGTAAGTACAGGAGACAGAGGGTAGTCGCGTAGGGCTACTCGGTGACGTCATGCCTCGGCCGGGCCCTCTGAGTGGCTGGCTGTCGTACCACCCTCCTGCCGCGTCATGAAGTAGTCCCCCCCCCTCCCCCCCGCGCTCCTACTGCCTCTGTGTCTTCCTTGCTCAGAGCTTGCCTGACCAGCATACCCTTAACATCTCCCTTGCCACCTGTCCCCCGACTTCTACCTATAGAGCACTTTCTCTCTCTCTCAACTTCTTACCTCTCATTCTTCCACTCTATTTAATATCATAACTCCCCTTTGGTTCTGCACGATTTCATATATCGGCCATCGTATTATATGCTGAAGCTCTCAGATATTACATGTTTAGTTAGGCATTTTGGAGGGGTTACCATTTTGTCTGTAGAGGTTCGACACACTCACGGTGTCTCCCTACCTATTCCTTGGCTGTCTGCTGGGCTATTTAATGCTAGACTGGGGTAAGGCTACTCGTGTTTTGATTTCCGATGTGTACCAGGTTTTGTTGAACTTGTACAATCACAACGGATACCTGGGAAGCCTAGGTGGTCTTTCTGACTGTGTACCTTGTGAGTTTAGCACTGTGTTGCGAGTGAGGGCTTTTGCCTCTGCCACCCAACACTGTGCTAACTCGTTTTGCTTTGACTTTGAGAGGGTCGCCAGGAGAGAACCAGATACTAGCGATCTGGATCTCAAAAGAGATCCAGATACTAGCTGTCCGCACAGTCTTAAGGACCTCGCTAGGCTACGAGCCGCTTGCTCAGCCATTGTTTCCTAGCCTACGACATCCCAGCTAGACTTTATTAGCCTAGCAGACACCCGATTAGGATTATAAGCTCTTTTATGTATGCAGCATTTTTATTCACGTTGACTGTAAGCCTTGGTTGTTGAGTTGCACAACCCGAGCAGGCTTTTTGAGTTGCCTGAGGAAGGAATTCTTTTGTTGTTGGAGATAATACTATTGCGCATTTATTATTATTCCCGTGCCAGTTAACCCTGTATGTCCCTACACTTGTCATATCTTGTTCCTGCTTTATATAACAGTTCAAAATCCGATTCGATCATCTTAACCCTCTCCGAAATATGACGCTATTTTGAGCCTATTAGGGATACTTTAAATCATTGGTTACCATCAGGGGTATTTAGAAACCTTTAGTTTAGTTACTTCAACCTCTGCAGTTGTCTTTGAGTTAGTTGTGGGCAGAAAACTATTTTTGGAGAGGTAATTATAAGAGTGAGAGAACTCTATTTCTTATTGCTAATCTGGCAACCTCAGCGTCATATGAGTCTGAAGGGGTTAAGCAGCATCAGACTTTCTTCAGAAGATTCCTGCTCGATGCTTTAGGACTTTCGTTCACTTTCTTTAATATAGGAGTGACAGTTTATTATTGTTTAGAGTAACTTTAATTATACCTTCTTCGTGTTTGCATTAAATCATTGCAGTGATTTAATTAAGATCTCTATCTTTTCCTTGTATACATTATTAACGTAATTGTATGTTGTTGTGATCAGGCTGTATCAGAGATCATCAGCCTGTAGTAGTAGTGCATTTATACAGAGTTATAGGATACCCCGCTATCGCAGATTTAACTCTGGAGGGTATAGGTGTTTTTGTGCGCCGGCATTATAAGTTCGAGGGTTGGATCTAGTGTTACCGCTGTGGCTGTGTGCCTTTCTAGTCCAATGATTAAGAGCCCTTGTTTTATACGAGTCCCGGTCGTAACACTCTTCTTAAAAATCTCAAAATGTTCACTGTTCTTGACATTCTCGGGCAGTTTATTGTAGAGCTGTGGAGCACTCTTTTCAAAGATTCCAAATTCAAAGTGGCTTCGTGGCTCTTCCAGCCTGTGCAGCTCCACACTGTGTCTCAATGTCATGGCAGTATCTACGTGGAAATCTTTTAATAGATCCCATATATATCATCCTGGTTTTTCAAACTTCAGTGCTTGATATGTTATAGCACACAATTTGTAGACAATTCTTGCCTTAATTGGTAACCAGTGTAAATCAATCGGAGTCGGTGTTATTCTCTCCCGACGAGGTAGACCCTTTATTAATCTTGCAGCCCTATTCATAGTAGATAATTTGGTAGAGTGAGTTACAATAATCCAACTTCCTTATAACATGGTTATGAATGAGCATCTTGGTGATTTTGTCATCGAGATACTTTCTCACAAAGGCAATGTTCCTCAGATGATATCCAGATATTCTCAAAACCTGATTAATTTGACCTTTGAATGATACATTACAGTCTATCATAACTCCCAAGTACTTCACTGCGTTACTTACTTCCATAATATTACCGTCGATTCGAAGTCTAGAAATATCCAGCCTCCTGAGATCGTTTTTTCTTCTAACAATTAAACACTGAGTTTTATTCTCATTCAGTTTCAACTGCTTGGACTCTATCCATCTACTGACGTCCGACATTATTCTGCTCAACGTTTCTTCAGTGTTAACTACATTCCTCAGTCATGTAGAACTGGGTATCGTCTGCGAACAGTTTAAAACTAACTCCATATTTATCAAGCAAAAGTGATAGTTCAACTATATAATTATATATATGCAAAACAGAATTGGGGCCAGTACACTTCCCTGGGGGACGCCCCTTTCTAAACTTTTCATATCGGAGAACGATCTTCCTATTTGTACGCATTCTATCTTCAAGATAATTTATCAGGTAATTCAATGCATTACCATATATAGTCTATACCAATATTTCTGAAGTCCGTCGGCAATAAATCATGCACAACTGTGTCAAATGCAGCACTTGAATCAAGCAGGATTAAAACACCACACTTTCCTTCATCCATCAATACAAGTAAATCACAGACCACAGAACACATAGTTGTTTCAGTGGAGTAAAGTCTCCTATAGGCAGACTGACTGTCAGGAAAAACTCGCAATTTCTGAAGGTGATCCAGCAACTGGTCAACATTACATTCTCGATTATCTTGGACAATTTTTTTTTTGTTTTTCTTTCTATATTCCAACTACTCCCTCTCGGGCATAGGCTGAGAGCCTGTACATTCCACCGCTCAACACGGTGAAGCCCGTGAGGTCTTGTTCCAGTCTGGGGAGTGAGACATGTGAAGCATCCATCATGGCTCGAAGCAGCTCCATCTCTGAAGCGGCTGGTTGCTTCGTTCAAGTGCTTCACCGTCTCACCCTCCAGACTCAGACCCTCACTCTCAGAACGCCACCTATTGAGCAGTGAACTCACTAGGCATTGTCCCCCTGTAACATATTTTGAATATGGGAATATTCATACAGTGTTATTTAATCAGGGAACAATGAGTGTATTTTTTTGGCATTTCGGTGGGCTTTGTGGTAATGCACTGATACTAGGTACAGCACAAATTCAATCCCAATAATATCTTCCCATTGACATATCGGGATTTGAACCCGGGTCCATTGGATTACCAATCCAGTGGCATGACCACTCCACCACACCTCCCCTGTTGGATACTGGTCGAAAAGAACTAAGGCACTGAGCATCCAATTTACCTTTTACTATAGGCTTCACAATCGCCCTCTTCTCTGAGTCAGGAAAAACATTAGTTTCAATACTTCGATTAACAATATCTAGTAATATATCTAGTAATATATCTAGAATTCCATCGAAATTTTTACTATGAACTATATCACACAGGTAAAGGATCATTTTCACAGTACGTATGTTTCACTCTATGTACAATAGATTTGACCACACTCTGGTAGACTGTCTGAAAACATGATAACTTATTCTCTGGAACTTGACTGGCTGAAGACGATCCTTGCAATCACCTTGCTCTAAAGTTTTCAACAATATTCCTAATTTTATTGTCGAAGAAGTCTAAATTTATTTGCTAGCACTGTATCTGAAAACTCCTCTGGTAATTTATTTTTCTTTTTGTTTCCCGTCAAGTTATCTAGCACCGTATAATTATAACTTATTAATATTTGTTCCCACCTCCATGGTCTTTTGTCGATAATATTCAAGGACACTAGTGCGACGTTATGAGAAACAATTTATTAGGGGAAATAGGCACCAATAGATTCGCCATATTTTTCTCTATACAGTCCGCATGGAGGATTTTCGTTATCAACAAATTGAAAAATACGCACTTCACAGACAAATACCCCAAAAATCTAAGTCAAAGCAGGGGTGTGGGGGCGGCAGCCCCCACCTATAATACTAGGATAGGTTAGGTAAGGTTGTTAGGTTAGGCTAATATCCTTTCAAAGGGGTATAGGCTAGTAAACACTAGGATAGCCTATACCCGGTCAGAGGTAAGAAGAAGAGTCTTGCAGTAGTCTCCTTGAATGCTACCATTTTGTCTATAAAATTAAAGTTTCCTTTTTACTATAAGTCTATTCTCTTCATTTCTTGCATCTTGATAGTCTCTTCTTGCCATATACTGTATGTCCGGAACCTACGCCATAGTCTTTCTCTTTTCTTGTTTTCCTTTTTCGCTCTTAATATTTCTGCATTACACCACGGCGCATGGTCTATCACTACAATTTCCTTCTATGCATTATTTTAGCTAGGGGTCTAGGCTATTGGGGTTGCTTTGTTCGAAGTAGTGGGTGGTGGACTTCTATAGTCTGTCCGTTACAGGGTGGATTACTTCGGCCAAGCAAACCGATAGTCTGGACAAAATAGATTGTGGCATTTTATAGTTGTGTCGCAGTGCGCCGTAGGTAGGCTGTATTGCCTACCTGGGTATTCTTTCTCTACTCGCACGAGCACTGGCACAATTATAAAATCCTGTTGAGTTGAAGTCAGCTTAGGACGCCTCAACGATTATTAGGATAAGCTTAGGTGGGTGGTGGTTGACAGGGGTTTGTTTCATCCTTGATTAATTTGTTTATGCTTGATATTTGCTTCATTATTTTGGCATGTATTTAACGTAATTTTATTAACGTAGATTCAATCGGAGCTTTCTCTTCTTTGTCCAGCTTAAAAAGGATCCTCCTCGGTATTGGTATCGAGTTTTGTTGATAGTTGTAGCTAAAGATATCTTTTCACCACAACTAGGGGTTCCAGTTATTTTCATTGTTTGTGTAACGGAACCAGTTCGGGGATTGTGTGCACCTTTGGTCCCCAGAGAGCCTGGAAGTTGCGAATGAGCTCTGTTCTCTTGCGATAGGCTGTGTTAAGAGTTGAGGCTACGGAGGTGCTGTGTATTTAATTCTGTTAGTCCAAGGACTAGAAGCCTCTACTGTCAGTCGTAACACCATTTAGCTGTTTTGCAATTCATAATAACTACATTTAGTCTTCATATCATTAGTTCGGACTTCAGTGGAAATGCAGGACCACGCATATCATGAATTTGATGAAGGTCAACGGAGTATAGACCAGTGTGATAGCCCCTTAACCCTTTTCGTCTCATATGACGCTACCGCCCAAAACTATCAAATGACGCTACTGTGTCATATGAGCCTAGTGAAATAGCTCAATAATAAGTTATATGACACTGCTGCGTCATTTTGAGCTCGGTAAGTTAGATCATAATCTGTCGATTGATGGCAACCCAAAATTCCTAAGACTCCTAATGGTCCCTCAGTGTGAGAAAAACTGTTGTGGGGGAAATACCGGGCGGTCTGCCAACCCGTCAGTAAGTTAATATATCCTGTCTGAGGGGGTTAAGATTAAGATTCCCAAGGAACAAGCCTGTTTCTCAGGTAATATATAGTAACTTTGAATAAAGACAGGGCAGAGTATATCTCAGGTTGCAAATATTTCCGCAATTAGACCAGCTAGCAGTTATTGGATTGTTGAAGGTTCCTTTTGCGAAATGACCATGTCCGCCACTACTGTTTGAAGCTTAATGATAATGATATACTATGACAAATTACGATTAATTATGGATGGTTAATTGGGTATATTATAGCATACTGACATATTAAGTAAAATACACACCAACATAGGTTCAAAGTAAGCCCGGAAATGTTGTGGCAAAAAAAAAAGGGGGGGAAAATGCTATATCTTGGTGTATTTTACCATATACTCGGTTTAATTTCAGATGGCGGTAAATTGAATCGCTTAGCAACTGATTCCTCGATACTTAATCGATAAGGTACTTAATGGTGAAATATGAAATTACTACATATCTATGTCCAAGTCCTCAGAATTAACAACCTATTTAGTTATACAAACTTCGTAATAGTTGAGTAATAGAGATGAGGACATGACAATTTTCCATCAGCTGAAAATAAAGAGACTATCTGTAGTTATATATCACGGTAATATGAATTACCAAAACATATATGCTTATATAATCGCTATTTGTCAAAGCATATTACGTAATTAATTGTTTATTTGAAACATAACTAATTCCAATACTCTCTTGCTCCCACTTAAACTTTGACGGCGCCCCAATCACACCTTTTCCATCTTCGCTAACACTTCTACCCCCACTCCGCAAACCATCACCCTCCCACCATCTCCCCCATCATAACTCTCCAGCCAGAAAGGACACGCCAGAGGTTCTGTGACAGAGTATAATGGCCTGAGGCGGTGTCTCTGTTTCATATGCTAGGAACTGCACCTGGGACAGTGGCCTGGAGGTGTTTCTGTCATAGTCATCCTTTCCGGGGTTCCCCTGGAACTATGATTATATATAACTGATATAGGCATAATATATGTTGAAGGGATGTTTAACTAGTGGTACATTTTTAAGGGTGTACAGAAAATGTTTTAAACATTTACTTAATTATGTATAGTTCTAAAAAATTTGCTAATTTTTGTTTTTTATTAAATTTGGTAACTATTATATTTAATTGTTTTATAGTTTACGCCACTGTGTCGGACATGCGCCGACACCATTGTAAATCGCTGCCCGTACCAGCGTCGGCTATAGCCGATGGCACTTATTGACCATTGAAATAAGGCTTGTAGAGGGTTCAAATTTGTATGGGAACTGCTTTAGAAACCCACGGAACAATACCTATGCTGGCAACCCCCCTAGTACAACCGTGTGCGTGTGGGCGCGCGCGGGAGTGATTAAATTTTAAGAGTATTTTGCCTACCAATCACCCCTTGTTAATTGTGACTTTACCCCGCCCCCCAGGACCCCCAAATAATCTAGGTGAGCAGTTTTATGTTATTTTCCTTCATTACTAAACCATCCCCTGAGTTTTTAGGAAAAAATTATTGACAAGTGGCTGTTTCTGGAATGTACTTTTGTTATTAAATCAGCTGGTGTTTAATGGTTTAAAATGATCCCCGACACCTTGCTACCTTCATGGAAGCCCTCTCTACAAGCTGGACATGGAAGAGATATGTCCACTAAACCCATTTAGCATCAAAGCCATTCTGAAATAGTTCATTTTCACAGTCATTGCCTTAAAAGTAAATTTTGTTACTATATCTAAATTGCTTAAGGTTATATTGGGAGTAGCATTTGGCGAAACAGAGAATTATTAAGAGTATGAGAGGTTTAAACTTGTCTATCGGGGCCCGACTTAAGTCTGTATCGAAAAATGTGGACTATGTGGCGGGGCCCGACTTAAGTCTGTGTGCAATTTTGGGCAATATTGGCTCTGAGAGAGAGACGAGCGACGGGAGGAGACTGAGTTACCTCATGACTGCTCGCCACGGCCGCCGTGGACCGACTGAGATGTACTCCACTTACATCCATCCCCACTCCCTCGCTACATACGTAATTATATAAAGAAATTACCGTATTTTAGCGATTTTTGCCCTTCGGTTGCACGATCATTGCAAGACAACCAGTGATCGTAGAAGGATGGTTCGGGTGTCATTGGAAAGCTCAATTTACGTCCTTTCAGGGATACATACTTGTATTACGCTCTGGGTCTTGTTTATTCATGAAAAAGAGAACAGAAACAACCCCATTTATGGTAAAAAAAAAACGCTGGGCGGCACAGTGAAATATACTCCACCACCCGCTCTTTGAGCGTTAAGGGCAGAAAGGAAGAGGCAGACAGATTGAGGTGGAAGGATGGAGTTGAGAAGTACACGAGTGCAAGGGGTGTTGGGTGGGAGGGGCGCCAACTGACGGTGGACAGAAGTCTTCATAAGAGACTTGGACAATCATCTCATGACGGTGCATGATCAGTCGTGTTTCACAAGGGAAAGCGCTGCTCCCTCGAATAATCTGGTCCTTCAGGCTCCGGAAGCAGACTCGTTGAGGCCTCTGACGGCCAGCTGAACCTCCACTAGGTAACTCTAGATAAATGCATGGAGGAGCTTCATATATGGCCACCCACTCAAGGATTATGGCATCTTGCAATAGGTAGGTAGACACTTATCCTCGGTAACTTTTTTCTACTTCTTCACTTTGAAGGTGCAATCAAACTTTCCAGTTACTTTTTTTCCCCAGTAATGTTCTAATCTTGGTTTCACTTGTTCTTCATGCATATTTCTATTATACTGGAGTTTACTGGCTTCTTTTATCGTTTAAAGTTCCCTATGGTACCGCACACCTTTAATCGATATTTTGCCATGAAAGTCCATACATTCATTGTTCCTCCTTAACACGTAAATTTGACTTGATTCTTCCTGCTCACTCTATCTCAATGATACCCTTTTCTATCTATCGGTATATATTGCGAGACCTCTTCATCTCCAAGGAGGTGGTCCCAAATTAGTCACCACCATGCACCCATCCTCCCATATAATGGTATAGTTTACTGGGTGGGAAACTGATGGCTTCGACTACGGTCTAGCTCTAACATCTGCTGCATCACATTAAGTACAGCCATTTGCTGCTGATACATGCTCATGGATTGATCAATAAGTGCCTTCATTGTCATTTTATGTTCCCTTTGTCTCTCTGACTGTAATTGCTGAATGGCAGGCATCTGTTTTTGCAATGCCATTTGTTGGTAGAGCTGTTTATTCTCTTGGTGTTGTATATACATCTCCATCATTCGATTATGATGCCTCTCATTAATTAACATTAATCGAATATGTGGTCTGTAATGCATTTCCATAAACTGTTCTTGATTATGCTGCTAATGCTGCAAAAGTTGTCATAGCGCGGTCCTACACTAAAGTTCGCTCGGTCAATGACTTTTGGGCACTTGCGCGTGTCGTGCCCTTGTCTGCACGTGCCTTACGTGCTGGGCCCTTGTCCTCGGAGCTACTCTCGTACGTGCATAGGTAAGAGGGCTTTCTGACAGCCACTCTGTCTCCCACGGCTGCTGACACCGCCAGAAGTAGGGCTGGTTGTGTCATCAGGGCGCGCGGATGAGGGACGTGTGGGCTCCATGACAAGTGCTTGTGTACTGCTTGAGCGCACGTGGGGTGGTGGTATCGAGAGTTGCCAAATAGTACTACACCCACACCAATTTGTAGCCGCCTGGCTGAAATCCCGCGGTTTTTATATGCTTTTAAAAACCAGGGTCTTGAGTCTCCCCGCAGTCGCCCAGTAAAACCTCTTGATAGTCTCCCTGTAGCTGCCGGGTTAAATTCCAAACTCGCCTCCATATTCATTAATTTGGCTGATACCATCTATGCCGGGGCTGAGGCTGCCACCATCGCCAGAATAAGATTGGGAGCAAGACTTTTCACAGCAAGTGACGGTTCACTTCACCGCAGCGAACGAGCTCGGACGCTAATTGAAACTGCGGCGAACCGACCCACACCAGGGCTACCAAATCAAGATGCTTAACCCTTATGCTACGGGCTTATTTGCGCTATTTAGGGCATATGCAGGTACTCCTGAATGATTAATCAAGTATCTGCATTAAATGAACTGTATTCTGCCGAAAAATAGGCGAAAATAGGTTAAAAATGACACTAGAACGAGCTTTGTAGGTGGCGGGGTTCACCCGCAGCATTGCCATAGATATTCGGGAAAACTTGCTAATTATTAGCTCTCGCTCGGCAACACTGTCGAGACAGCCGCGTGAGACCACAGTCTACCTCAGTGAGCGGCTGGCTGCTCTGAGGGTCGGACGGAGGTCCCTCACGCTCCCGTCCACTGACACTTGATTTCTACGGCTTTTAACCCTCTCACTACCATATGATGCAGAGGTTACCAGATTAGCAATAATAAATAGTTCTCTCACTCTTATAATTACCTCTCCAAAATTAGTTTTCTGACCACAGCTAACTCAAAGACAACTGCAGAGGTTGAAGTAACTAAACTAAAGGTTTCTAAATACCCCTGATGGTAACAAAGGATTTAACCCTTTCGCTGCGGGTGACGTTCTGGAATATTTTGGCAAGTTACAGCAATTTCCAGGCTTTAAAAGCCTGTAAAAAACTTAAAAATTGAGTGTCAGTAGGCGAGAGTGTGAGGGGCCCACCTCCGACCCTCAGAGCACCGAGCGGCTCGCTGAGCTAGGCTGTGTCTCGCGCGGGTCTCTCTCTGTCTCTCTCACCAGTGTAGCCAAGCGAGCGAGTGTTACATAATAGCGGGGTTCCCGCGTTTCACTGGGACCACTGCGGGTGAACCAGACCACGTACAGGGTCCGTTTTGGTGTAGTTTTCGGCAGAATACACTTCATTTAATGCAGATGCTTGATTTATCATTCAGGAGTGCCTGAATATGCCCTAAATAGCCCAAACATAGCCGCAGCCAAAGGGTTAAAGTATCCCTAATAGGCTCAAAATTTCGTCAAGGACGTGAGCGGGTTAAAGCCTGGAAATTGCTTTAAAGATATCCACTGGGAAGCTATGTATTCTACAAGCTGTTCCAGGGGTCCAGTCAGTGCACCACCTTTTAGATGCATAAACACGGGGGGGGGGGGGCTAGCAGCTTTCTGATGTAGGTGTGGATGGGTGGGTCGTTCTGATAGGCTACTTGCAAGCCAAGCTGCTGGACCTTTCGCCAAACTGCCTGGGTCCAGTTAAAAGTGCAGCCTCGTAGTCAAATATTTGGGAACTCTTTGTGTGCTGCCTGCCAAGCTGGTGCCTCAAAATCCAAGACAAATTTGTCTATTGGCAGATCTAAAAGTTGTGATTTGAGGACTTTAAAAACACATAAAAAGTCTACATATTTGTGGCCACTCATGAGAATAAAAAGCAATGGAACTTGTTTGGTGAGTGACCCGTTGGTAATGAAGGCATGTATAGAGTATAGCTGAATGAATGGTTGTTTCACCAGTTTGAATGTTCCGTCCAGGTACCAAGTTTTGGCAGTTTGAAGAGCTCTTTCTGGCAGTCTGATGCCCATATCAAATTAATTAGGTCCCACCTTTACCTCCCATGTGTCAAAAGATGTCTGGTACGTGGTCAATATCTATCTCAAATCCCTTCAAAGTGGTTGGGTCTTGTTTTCTGGCGGAAGCGATTGAAGACATGCTTAAGTTGCTGTGGCTGGCAGTTGGGGATCCTGGTGCTTTCGCAGCAGGTTCTTGGGAGATCTGCAAACCTGATTTGTAGGGCTTTTCTGTAGCTGTTTCTTTTACTTTATTTCTGAATTGATTCTTGAGAATAGCAGAAGGGTCTGCTGCATGCAAATGTTGATTTCCATATATATATAGCATTCACTAAACTGCATTACATGGGCGCATGGGAGTCATCTGCGGGGGGGACGGGGGGGATCCCCCCCACTTTTCATTCAGGGGGGGGACAGCATTGGCTCGCTTCGCTCGCCAATTTTACCAATATCTATCTCTGAATGTTCCCCCCATTTTAGAAAGCAGATAACGCCCCTGAGTATTGTATATATATGTAAAGAACTTAATTCTTTGAAGATAACGATGCATTTTGACAGTTTGTTCTTATCATAATCCAATTATATGCAGCTTGTGGAATATCTGTGGGTATTTACCCTTTCACGCATTTATGACGCAGAGGTTGCCAGATTAGCAATAAGAAATAGTTCTCACTCTTATAATTACCTCTCTAAAATTAGTTTTCTGCCCACAGGTAACTCATAAGACAACTGCAGAGGTTGAAGTAACTAAACTAAAGTTTTAACAAAGGCTTTAACCCTCGTCTAGCGGGGTTTTTGGGGCTATTTTGGGCATATTCAGGCCCTCCTGAATGATCAATCCAGTATCTGCATGAAAAGAAATTTATTCAGCAAACAACTAGGCGCTACAAGCTTCAAAATGAGACCAGAACGAGCTACGTAGCACTAATCGTTTTCATGCAGTGCTACCACTAACATGGGAGTTTAGCATATAGCGGCATATTTTTCCCAGCTACGCTCACTACTGGCTACACTGCCGGCCTCTCGAGAACAGAGGGAGCGTGAGTCAGTGGGCGGCGGTAAGCCCTGGGTGTCGGCCGTGTAGCCTGCTGCGCTCCCGGCCATTTGCACTCTATTTTAACCCTTTAAAAGCCTTAATAATGCTCCTAACTTGCTGCTTTTTAGATACGGACTTAAATCGGGCCCCGCTCTTTAACTATCCCCAATAGGCTCAAAATCGTGTCGTATGTCGGTGAGGGTTAATTAAAAGAAAAAGACTCAATAAATCCTTTGACTTCCATGCTAATCATCAAATTGTATGTGGAATAAACTGTCAGAATGCATTGTGATCCACAATTGGATAGCTTCTAAGGAATACAGCTATCATTATGGTATATAATATGAGCTTCCGTTCATGAGCATATACTGTACTCTGTGCAACTCTCCAACTCAGGAGCTAACCGATATTCCCAGTAATTTTTCTATTCAATAGGTGAGCTCTGGAACCCTCTCCCTGAACCCATCTTTCCCTCATCCTATGACTTAAATGGCTTCAACCTCAGTGTATCAAGGCATCTATTTTCAAGATGGGCAAACATCTCGTCGTATGCCCTGTCTAAGAGCGCAGCCTCGTCCTGGCCAAAGAACTGGCGACATGTGTCCAAGATTTCGGAGAACAAACGGTCCGATGCTTCAGGTGTTAAGTGGACTCCGTCGGGACCAAAGTCCGCCTCGGAGGTGTTCATGGATGAATACTGCTCCCGAGTGAAGGGGATGTGGCGCTTCAACCAGCGGTTAACTGCGTTTCTTATGCGGTTGAACTCCGCAGCCGAGATCCCTCATGGAGCTTGCCTCTTTTCCACCCCGATCACCCGGGCTTCGCCACCCGTGCGACGCACCACCTACTCAGCCAGCACTTCGATCCCTTCTGCTACCTCCCTTGGACTGACCGTACAAGTCATCTTTAATCTCATCACTGGGTGTCTGTATTGAATTAGTGCAGGTGGATCCCCTGCAGTGTCCACATGCTCGATATTATTCTGTTTAACACCTTACGAGCGGCCTATGCGGTTTATTTATGTGTACCGCACAGCGGGGTGTTTTTAGCCAAAATAGGGCTGTTTACGTGATCATTTTCATGCCTAAATAAGACCCAGAACGTAAAACAAGTACCTATCCCTGAAAGGGCATAAACAGAGCTTTCGAATGACACCATAACGATCCTTGTATGATGGATAGTTTTCTTGCAATAACCGTGCAACGCGAGTGCAAAAAGCAGGTAATTCGGTACTTTCAGTACATAATTGAGTATGTAGCGAGTGAGAGAGGGAGGAGGGAGCTGAGATTTGTGTCAGTAGGTTCGCCGCGGTGGTCTGGAGCAGTCATACGCTCGCTAGTCTCCTGCCACCACTTGTCTCTCTCTCTCAGCCACATTACGTGCTGAAATTGCCACTCGAGTTATGTCGAGCGCCGCCACATAGTCCAGCTTTATTTAACTCGACTTATGTTGCTCGCCGCTAAATAAGGGTTAACTCTGTTATGCAACCAATATCTCTACCTTGTACTTCTTTTTCTACTTCCTCAGTATACTGTTGTAACAATACTGTATCAGATTTGTAATATTATGTCTCTTCCCATTTTGCCTTTTTGAAGTCTTTGTTATTGTTTGAGTAGGCCCTATATCAACCACACTTTGTTGTTCTCCTCTGCCCCATGTGTACATCCCTTTACGATTGTCATCACTATTTAGTAGTGTAAGTCTGTTGTCATTAATTTTATCCAGTCAACAATAATTTTACCATTTTCATAAATCTTTTGGTATCCTAGAAAACCAACATGGCCATTGTAGTCTCCCAAAATTGCTACTGCTTCACTATCATTATTTGATTCCTCTACCATGTTTTCAATTTCTTGCCTAATTTTCTTATTTCTTTCTTTATCTTCTGCTTTATTCTGTACAGAGACGTATACTATAATTAATTTTATTTTTGTCTTCCCTAGAGTTCCTCTTAAATGTAATATATCTTTATTAATGGTCTCTATTTTGTTTAAATTGATGTCTGATTGTCTGTACAATACCATCAGTCTTCCTCCCTTCTTATCATTTGCATCCCTCATATTATCTAATTTTAGTATATTTTTGTTTAGATGGATCTTATCTATTTTTTGCTGTGTTTCAGTGAGACATACTACCATGTTTTCTGCCAAAAGTTGTTCTATTTCATAAATGTTTGGATTTGTTAGGCCTTGTATGTTCACTAATAATATTTTAAATACTTGGATTTGGGTATTTTTTCCTCTAGGATTTTTCTGTTCTATTCTTGTATCAGTGTCTTTGCATAATTTATTTGTACTACTGTTTTCTACTTTGAACAAATTCCCCTCTACTTTATTTATTTCCTCATCTCCTTCAATTCCTCTCTCATTTCTTTCACCTCTTTCCACAGCTCTTTGGTGATCTGTAAAAAAGATCCTATACTGATATTGGTTGTATGATCACTCTTTTCTTTCTGATTGTTATCTTTCTCTTCCAGTCTTTCCCCTCTTTGCTGTTCTTTCCAGTCTTTACTTATTGAACCTACAGTATTTTTGTTGTTTTGTGTACTGGTACTGGTATTTGTATTTCTACTGGTGGTGCTTGTGTGTAAAAACCAACAGTTCCTACCAAAACGGCATTGTCGCCTTTGGTAGTTTCTGCAAATTGTTTGCATACCAGTACTTTGCTTATGTTCTTCTGGTACTTTTGTTACTTCCTTTATTGTCTTTGTTATGCCCTGTTTTTCTATTTAAACCTGGGTAATGTGAGTTCTAATTGACTGGGTATATAAGGCTGCATGCACAATACAAGATATGAGGAATAGAGAACACAAAGAAACACAGGTAGCAAGTTACACGATCACGTTTATTTATATACCACTGCAGAATACTCGTGCAAGACAATATAATAGAATTGAACAACACTAGCATAAGTGGATCTGGATGGAGCCTAGTCTCCCACTTCCAACGTTTAGGTATTAATCTTCTGATCACTGGCTTTAATTCAACAGGTTTATATACCGAAGACCATCAATGTTACTTATAGAATCATATTCACTGTTAGATTTATTACTGGTAGCTCTGGTGCACAAGTAGTAGTTCACAGACTAGATTAGACACGCGTATTTTAGAGCACGGGAATTCTAGTAACCTCAGGGGGTACTGATCTAAGTTTTATATTCTTGTCTCAGAAATACATAGAACGCAAATCAGTGGGCGAACCTTCAGATATCACTAGAGTTTCCTTCTAGGTAATAATATCTGGGCATATGGTTGATTACGAGAGTTAGTATCGCCTGTTAAATAATGAACACTGATACGCTTAGCACTTCCTAATTGAATGGTTATATGAATTATACTGGGCAAAGAGATAGCCACTTCGTAGAAATATTAATTAGTGAATCTCTAAACAGCACAGTAATATGTAGTACTGCTAAAGGGAATCTTGGGTAGTATCTGATGGGTCTGGTCCTGGTTATCTTGCGTCCATGATGTTGGGGGCTAACGACTGGTTCCGCGGCCGTCCAGGGGGCCCATATGTGTGAAGTTTTCAAATACGTGGGCAGGTCCTTCTATCGAAATCTGCCACGGAGTCTGCCGGCTCTGGAATCTCACTCCGGAACAACACAAGGGCAGAGCTAGAAGTTAACTGCAGGGTAGTGACCCCTGGTTGGTGTCTAGCTTTCAACTGATTTGACTGGGGGCGGGAGCTAGATTTATAGGCTCGGTTCTGGGCCCTGTAGACAGTAGGGATCTCGAGTCTTATGGACTTATTTGAGCTCTCAATAGATATGGGGACTAGGTAAGATGGTATTTACTGTTGTGGCACATGGCTATAGGAAGCCTTTATATTTTCATATAACTGATCCTTAGTAAGAGGTACTATTTTGGCTATACTGGAAGTATTTAGGGGAGAGAGACTGGATCTACTTTGCGAGGAGGATGGGGACAGCTGTGATAGGAGTGCCTCTCTTAGATTGTTCAATCTTCATTCTATGGTATAGCCGAGGTGCTAATTTAGTGATCAGAGCATGCAAGAAAGGTAAATGGTTTATTGGGAGTTAATAGAGGTTAGTAAAGGTGTTAGTCATGCATGGTTAGTTCATTGATAGGAAGAATTCCTGTGCTACCTGGCAATGACTCTGAAGTCAAAACAGGGGCCAGGTATACCTCCGCGGGGGTGGGGGTCTCCCTCCTCGGGTGGGCAAAAAGGGGGAACTGGGCGCCCTCTCTCTGTGATAGTCGTCCGGCAGCTGTGGCTAGGGCCTTGCCATATCACCAGTGTTCGTAATAACCCTCTGTGTATGAGACAGATGTGGGTGTCCTTAACACCTTACGAGCGGCCTATGCGGTTTATTTATATGTACCGCCCAGCGGGGTGTTTTAGCCAAAATAGGGCTGTATACGTGATCATTTTCATGCCTAAATAAGACCCAGAACGTAAAACAAGTACCTATCCCTGAAAGGGCATAAACAGAGCTTTCGAATGACACCATAACGATCCTTTTATGATGGCTAGTTTTCTTGCAATAACCGTGCAACGCGAGTGCAAAAAGCATGTAATTAGCCACTTTCCCGATACAATTCCTTATATAGCGAGTGAGAGAGGGAGGAGGGAGCTGGGATTCGTGTCAGTATGTTCGCCGCGGTGGTCTGGAGCAGTCATACGCTCGCTACTCTCCTGCCACCACTTGTCTCTCTCTCTCAGCAACATTACGTGCTGAAATTGCCACTCGAGTTATGTCGAGCGCCGCCACATAGTCCAGCTTTATTTAACTCGACTTATGTGGTGAGCCGCTAATTAAGGGTTAATACCAAAACCGAAGGTGCCTTGGCTAGCTGGTTTTACTCGGCTGGTTGTTAATTGTAGGGTTTGCTGGATGTGGTGGAGACTGGGTTGCTAACTCTGCCACATTTATCTGGAAGTATGGCAATAGAAGTTAGTTACTGGCGAGGCGGCTAGCCTCGCACCGACGACCATTGGGTGCAGGGTTGTGAATGGGTTGTAAGAGAATAGATGGCATGCTAGGGGCTAGTAAAGTTCTAATGTTGTTCTGGCCTACTAAGTGAAGGTAGGCTGGATAGGAGTATATATATAAAAGGTTGGAGAGCGTTAGCAACGGACAATTCAAGGATCTTCAAGAGGTATGAGAGAGAGGCTAGGTCGGACAAGAGTAGAGAAGTGTGGGGTCTTATAAGGGAATTTGACCCTAAGGTCTCTGGGTGTGGGGGTGGCATTAGGCTGCAGTTGATATGGAAGTTTGAAAAGGCAGTAGAATACGTTAGCCAAATGCTACCGGGAATGCAACTATGGGGTGGTATATGAGTCTGGAAAAGATAGAGTTATGTGATCAGTCCGAGGGGTTATGGATACTATTAGTTGGCCCTGGGAACTGCGTTTTCTATTAAATATAAATATACCAACAACAGCGGCAGTTCGTAGGGGTACTTAGTTATTGTTTCGGGGTACTTATGACAGATACTGGTAACCAGGTTATCTTATACAATCTCTGGTTGGGGTAAGAGGTGTATGACACGAAGTAAATTGGCGTAGTGTGGACTGTGGATACGAAGGAGGCAAAGGGAAGACGTATGACAATTGTGGAAAAGTAAATGGAAAAAGGTGAACACAATGGCGGATAAAAATACTTAACCTAAGGATTGAATACATAGATTTATGGGGCGATGGGTCTTCAGAAGCTTAGTCTGGCAAGACAAGATGTTCGGGAATGTTAATATTAATACTTAAAACTAAGGATTGCATACATCGATGAACGACGACATTATAGTCGTCGTCCTACTAAGGTGATGAAACCTGGTTGATCTGTACTTGGCACAATACGACACAAGGACAGTGCCGCTATGTCGTATCAATGCTGGTGGCAGTTAATATTATAGACTTAGTTACTAGAGGAACAATGCAAGGGGCGACTGAGCACGGGTTACATATATCTATACTCGTCATGGGAAATGATATACGAGGTCTAGGGACAAGCGTGGGTGTTTTAACTTCTAAGATATATAACATCTACTTCTCGGATGTAAGAACATACATAGATATAATTATGGCTGTCTGATGTGTTGGCATTGGCTCAATGTCGGGACAGGGCATGGGTGTTTTTAATATGAATGTATATTCCTGTTCATCATCTTTGTAGTTAGGAGTGTAGGACACGAGGGGGGTAGTGTACGTGAGGTGTGGAAAATGGTCAGTTTAGAAAGGGTAGGTGGGTGCGGCCTGGAGCTGCTTAGCCCTGCGGGCTTGGGCCTGTCTGAAATGGCTGGCTCGGTCAGCTGGTCCTTTCGTTCTGTGGACCTTTCCTTTGGGTGTTTCTGTGTGGTGTTCATTCGTGGCTTCTGTGGTGGGCTTCTCGTTCTGGGGCATTTTAATCTTGACTTCTTCAGTTAGTGTTCTTACCATCCTGTCTTCTTTTTCTTTCCGGACATTTATATTCCTCGAGTTTTCTTTTACTTTGTTGTCTGCAATCTTTTGAATCTGGTCGTCATTTCGGATGTTTTCTCTCTTGTTTATTTTTGGGCTGGTTCCTGTATTTCCCTGTTGTTTCATACCTTTTTCTTCACCTTCTCTATCCTGTGTTTGGTGTCTTCCCATTCTGTCTTTATTTTCTTGTCTGTCTCTTGGATTATACCATTGGTCATTTGGGGTGGATTTATGGTTTTGTATTTGTAGTGCCACTTCTCTCACATGTAATTTGTTGCACGCTGTTCCCATGCAAAATTCTTTCCTGCACAGGGGTGGGTGGTCATATGTGTATTTATCCCTTTTCAGGCAGATGGGTGTTTGCTCTTGCATAGTACCAACAGACTCTGATTTCATTTATGTGTCGACTAGGCCTACTGGTACCAGTATTATTATTTGATTTGCTGGCTCTGTTTGTACTTCTTTTGCTTCAATGTTTTTCAACCGTTTTGTTTTATTGACATAGTTGTTTTCATTGTCCTCATTCCTTACTATCTTTCTTCCCACATCATCAACTTTCTTTAGTGATTCTCGTAAGTCTTCATCTTTCTGTCTTATGATTTCTCTGAAGTTAAGAACTAGATCATTTAAATGTTTCTAATTTTCTCTTGCAAAATGTCTCTCCTGTATTAGTTTCTTCATGTTTGTTTCCCTTTCTTTCAATTCTTTCTTCAGCTTCTCCATAATGTTTTTTTAGGCTATTTACTTCTGTTTCATATTGTTCAGCTTTGGTTTTCCATTTTTTCTCCAGATTTTCTTTATTTCCATTTCCCTCACGATCTTCTGAATTTTCCTCTTCTGTGTGATCCCTTTCTTGGTTCCTGTTTGTATTTTCTCTGCATCCACTGCAGAAGGATTTTAGGTTCAGAGATTCTTCTTCTCCACTGCCCTGTATAATTCTTGTGATCAATGCAGTTCTTCCTACTTCCAGTTGTGATGTGATCCCAGATTTTGCATTCATCACATCTCATTGCTTTCTCCTGTGATGTTACATTTTTCTTGCAGCTTCCACATGGGTATTTCATGTTTGTTGTTTTTTTCTTTCTGTCTGGAGTTGTTGCGATCTGCTTGGTGTTCTTGTTATAGTTCATAAGTGAGTTTTTTTCAATTTGGTTTGGTGTTACTTTTCTCACTTAGTTTGGGGACAGTTTGCTCTGTTTTCTTGGGGTAACTGTTGGTCTTCTCTACCAAAATCCCATCCAACATCATGTTGCTGGGAACTTTAGCCATTTTTAGCCTAGCCTAATTTTTCTTTATCAATTTATTAAGAACAATTTATGAAAATTTACCTATCCCACTACAACCGGTTTCCCTAAGCCCCACAGTAAAGCCGTTGTAAAGGCTTATCCCTCAATACTTCATCTGATCTTCAGTGAAGACAGTGACTGATTACAGTTCAATTATGATAGTGGTTAAATAGGAGGTCTCGCGAAGGTGTCAGTGTTACAAGTCCGGAAATACAAGACCAGGCCAGCCTGTATTATGATGCTGTAGCTAAGAAACGCAATATTGCATCACCCCCAGAGTTTACTGCTTCACGAGGCTGGTTCGAAGGTAAGGCAAAATTCAAGCATGTGACCTACCATGGTGAGCAACAGTCGGCAGATACCGAAGCTGCAGCTTCCTTTATCCCTGATGCCGAAAAAATGATAGAGGAAGGATTAGACTGGTGTTTATTGGGAGCGGTCACCCCGTCTGCCAACGCTACAGGGACTCACAGGATGCGCCCTCTTATCCTCTACCATTCAAAACGGCCAAAGGCATACAAACATGGATAACCTAAGTGGGTACATATGGAAGGCAAATGCTAAGGGTTACATGACTGCCACCATTTCTCTTGAATGGTTTGATAACCCTTTTATTCCAGATGCGCAAGCTTTCTGCGAAGAAAACAACTTGGCCTTCCAAGTCATATTGTTTATGGACAATGCTTCTTCCTTGTCGGGTGGCACCCTGCAGTACAGGTGGTGTTTCTATTACAGAATAAAATCGAAAGGACGGGATCAGGGGGCGAATAAATATGTAGCACAGGAAGCAATCCGAGGAGAAGTGGGGTGGAGTACGTTTGAAGAAAGGATAGGGAAAGCTAAAGGGAAGTACAAAGTGAGGCTAGAGGGGATGGAGGAAAATAGGTGGCCAAAGAAGGTACCCAGATGGGCGAGCTAGGGAGCAAATGGAACAGGGAATGCAAAAGAAGGCTGGAAAGGATAAATATAATAAAGGACCATGTGGGAGGGGAATTTAGAAAACGAAATGAGAGGGATTATTGGGTAATAATTGAAAATGGGAGAGGATGTATCAGAGAGATAGAGAAAGGGATAACAAAGGAGGGAAGGGGTAGAAAACAAAGCCACGCTGTCGTATTACAGAGAGAAAGAGAAACCAGCCAGAGAACTTTTTTTATGATGGGGGATGGGGATCTAAATTGCTGTTTAAGGCAAGGACAGAATCCCTAGAGACAAATGAAAGAAAAAGGAGGTGGAACGGGATATTACCGCACTGTAACCAATGTGAACTAGGAGGAGACCCAATAGTCGAGGACATAGAGCACATAGTAGCAGAATGCACAAAATATGAAGAGGCGAGAAACGAGTTGGAGAGATATACGAGTAATAGAGTTGGGGAGCTAAGGTGGGAGGAAATAAAGCAGAGAGACGATAGAGGGGTAGGGGCATTACTGGGGGCTAACACACGATATGGAAACGCAAGACGTGGAGATGATGAAGAGAACGCTAGAGAGGATATGGAGAAAGATAAATGGGTAGGGGGGGGACGTGGTAGGTAGGTCCAAAACAACTGTCCCTAGTACTATCCTTGTACTCTAAACTTATCCTCTTACTAACGTTTCTGAGCCAGTACCGATACAATGGTCAGCCCTGTGGATCTACACGGTCTGCGGGCGAGCTCGAAAGAAGAAGAAGAAGGGGTTTCCTTGGCACCTGCCATATTTCAGAGATTTATGTCAGTTAGACAGGCAGATAGAGGGAGTGTTAGCATACCTGGATGATATAATCATTTGTGGTGATAACAAGGGTGCACATGATGAGAGACTAGCCAAGGTATTGTGCATATTGTAAGAGCATAATGTTCAAATAAATAAGGGTAAATCAGTGTTGCATGCAAGATCCATGGAATACCGAGGCTACCATATCTCCGGGGAAGGCATTAAACCTACACCTAGTAAACTAGTAGCGCTATTTTTGATGCTCCTGCTCCCACTTCTGCTGCTGAGGTTCATTCATTTGTAGGGATGGTGACCTCTTACTGTAGATTTACCAGAGACCTTTCATCAAAGCTATCACCATTGTATGAGTTACTGAAAAATGGAGTTAGATTTAGGTGGACTGATATTGAGGAAGGAGTATTTCAGGGACTAAAGGATGATTTGAAAGACTGTGTCATGTTAGCCAACTTTGATGGGGAATTACCCTTGATCATTGAAGTAGATGCATCTCCTGTAGGTGTTGGTTGTGTACTGTTACAAAACCAGTGCATTTTGCCAGCAAAACGTTATAGGCAGCAGAGAAGAATATTACTCTCAGATTGCCCGGGAGGGTTTAGGCCTAGTATTTGCAGTCAAAAGGTTCAGGTACTTTTTGCTGGGTAGACATTTTGAGGCTAGAACTGACCATAAACCCTTACTGGGTTTGTTTGGTAAGGGTAAGGCCATACCTCACAATGCTAACTCCAGAATTCAGCGGTGGGCCTTGTTGTCACAGTATGATTTTAACCTTATGCAAAAACCAGGAAAGGCTAATGTGGTTGCTGATGCCCTCAGTAGGTTTCCTCTAGAGGATGAACTGGTAACGGGCACCCCAGCAGAGTATGTTAATCTGGTAGAGTCTCTAGATTTTGAGGACATCTCCTTTCAAACTATTAGACAAATTACCAAGAAGGATTTGACTCTGAGTAAACTGCTAAATTGTATTAAGTTTGGTTGGGATTCTGATGTAAGTTTCCACCTAGTTGATTATAACACTGTGAAATCAGAATTAAGTATACATGGCGATGTTATACAGTACAGGAACAAAGTCCTAGTACAGTCACGGCGGTAAATTGTGGACCAGGGGATGAACCCCTTTCTAGACACCACGCATGTGTATCTCATCCGAACAGTCTACTGTCAGTGAAACTGGGGAGTTTATACTGCCAGGCCCCGCCCACTACTGCGTCGCTAGTAAGTTGGCAAAAAATATCAAGTAGAGAAATCGTTTAGAAACTCCACAAACACACACTTCACTATATGTTTTTAGAAAGAGTGTGTATAAGCTAAAAATATGTAACGGTAGTATTAAGTCCCGCAGAGAGTGTAAATTTGGCGTTGTATATCGTAGTTATGCCAAGTTATATATTTAAATGCTATATAATGCAGACGGTTTTAGGTAGGCTATGTATCGAGTATGTTCTGTTCAGGCACATAACGGAATAGACATCAAGATGAAGAAGAGTGTTATGTTCAATACCCTCGTCCCTTACATAATGCCTACTGTCTTTAGGTTTTAACCTTTTTAGCGCGAGTAACTTCCGTCTTAATATATTCAATTCAATTTAAACGATATTATACACATTAAGAAGGACATATAGCGATTAAAAGCTGTTAATTATCTTAGTAAATCCTTATAGCTACCACAAATCCGTCCAAAGATGCATATAACCATCTAAATATAGCTACAATTAAATTGAATAGAATTCTCCCAGACTGAAAGGATTAAAAGTTCTTACGTATAATTTATCGTAGAGATGAGTTAAAGCGAATGGCGAAACACAATAAGCCTACAGTAGGTTACCTTCTATGTAAACTACTATATTTTACATGACTGTTTCTGACCTCGTTTAGGATACGTCAGTTTTTCCATCCACCTTTAACCCCTTATTGGCGGCGCACGACATATGTCGACTGAAATAAATTTGGACCATGTGGCGGTGCACGACATCTGTCGAATGCCATTTTCAGCACGTAATGTTGCTGAGAGAGAGAGCTGAGCGGTGGGACGAGCGTAGTAACCTTATGACCGGTCCCCGGTCCCCACCACCGCGGTGGACCTACTGAACTGTATCCCACCCTTCTCCCCCCTTTCTCACTCGCTACACAGGGAATTATGTAAGGAAATTACCTTATTTTAGGTTTTTTGCACTCGTGTTGCACGATCGTTGCAAGAGAACCAGTGGTCGTACAAGGATGGTTCGGGTGTCATTGGAAAGCTCTGTTTACGCCCTTTCAGGGATAGATACTTGTTTTACGCTCTGGGTCTTATTTAGGCATGAAAATGAGCACGGAAACAACCCTATTTAGGGTAAAAAAAAAACGCTGGGCGCTACGGTCAAATAGACCACCTAGCCCGCTAAATAAGGGTTAAAACCACTCTTCATCATCGTAACGTTGTTTCGCTCCCCCACTTACCAGTGCGCTTTTCGTTTTCAGGACATATTTTTGAATATTAATAGTCCTACAGAGAGAGAGAGAGAGAGAGAAAGTGAGATTTGTATATATTTACATAGTTACACTGGCCACTCATATCTTACGATCCCTGCAAGGTGGCAGGATTTAATTTTCGAAGGAATGTATAGAATAGCTAGACATGGAAAGGATATGTTATGCATAGCTGCATCTCTTTTGTTTCTGCTCTCTTCAATTGAAAACTGTGTTAATTTCCGCCAGGTTCTCTTGTCAGTAATAATTTCCTACCCCAGACCAACTTCTCTGTGGTATGAGTCTATGTATATATTGAGCCGCTGAATATAACTTCATTAGGGAGCTCATTCCACTCACCAATTATAGTATGGGTGAAGACATTTTTAGTTGTGTCTAGGTTCGCTTTCCTGCCTATTAGTTTTAATTTGTTTCCTCTTGTGGAACTCTCCTTAGCCATCTTAAGTAGATTATTGGAATTTACGTTACTAGCCTAAATATTTTCAGAATCTTAAAAAACACTATCAGCTGTCCACTTATTCTCCTTTCTTTACCGAAAAGAGATCGAGTTCCCTTAATCTCTCATTGTGTGGTTTATTTTTAAAGGATGGGATTAATCTTGTTCTACGCTGAACGGATTCGAGTGTTTGTCTTTTATTTAGTAAGGAGAACAAAACATCCACAACATACTCCAGATACGGCCTCACAATACTTAAATTTGTATAATGGTAAAATGTTTGGTTTACTATGACAATGAACATTTCTTCTAATGAATCCTAGTGCTCTGCTTCGTTAGCTGCTTGTGGATTTTATATTTTCGTTTTTAAGCAGAGAGAGAGAATATGCCAACTCAAAACAAGATTCAAAAGACTGGGCTTCTCAAATGGGACTCCAGACTTGAATGTCCTGATGTGCAGGTTTAGCAATATTTAAGGTTTCATATCAGAGAGTGTGTATAGGAGAGAGGAGTCTTCCTATGCATTCTATTAATAAAAAGGTGCCTCTAAACGTTGCCAGTTACCCTTTTTCGAGAAAAAAAAATCAGCGCCATCTATTGCAGGGTTCCAGAACTACTGACCGTGAATAAATCTACGGATGTACCCTCCATTTTTGTTTTTTATTATATGTACCGGTACACTACTTTTCTCTGATTGCGTATGCACCTTCGCCCTTTTGAGATAATGTAACTGATACTTGTGTAACATTTGTACTTTTCTCAATAAAACAATCAAATCAAATCTCTCTCTCTCTCTCCATCTCGTTCTATATATATATATATATATATATAGTAGTGGCAATATATATATATATATATATATATATATATATATATATATATATATATTTGACCAAGTTTGAGTGTGGTTGTGTGTACTTCCAAGTTAGTAACTTATATTACAATGTAAATACTTGTCTTCAATTGAGATTAGTTTTTCATATAGGCTACATTCATTGTAAATAAATTTAGTCAATATCAAATAATCATCAACAGCCTTCATGATCCATTGCAAACCAGCCTATATTTTCAAGGTCAACCACAGCCTCCTTACATCATCACGGAGGCTTGGTTCAGCTTGGTAAGCTATGTAATTAACCCCTTCTATACCGACGACGTCTTTTGATTTTATTCTGGCTCCTACTAATCGATTGTATTCACTTTAGGAAGGATCTTTAGCAATTATAAGGCTTCGAACTATCTCAATCAATCCTTTTAACTACCACAGATCCTTTCTAAGCTGTATAAAATCGTCTACATATTGCTAGAATAAAATATAACGTACGTCGACGGTACAGAAGGGGTTGGAGTATTGTTCACATTTCAGTGTAGGCAATACTTTGGAGTGCTTTTGCATATCAGTGTACTCTTAAATCATTGTATTTATAATGTCTATGGCTGATATGGTGATAGCAAACAAGTTACATGAGTTTCTACAGACTCTACACGATACACACACGTGTACACCATTGCAGCAAGGGAGAGGAACTGTCAATAAACAGACGACAGAAGTATTTTCCCGCGATAGGGAGGAGCTATGCGCTACCACCATCTAGTGCAGGGTTCCAGCCAAATCTGTAAATAATGGCCAACTACTATTAACACGTCTGATTTTCCCAGACTCCTCTCTCTCCTATTCTTACTCTATGGTTCATATTCTCCTAACACCAATTTTGTACTATCACTGTCATTACCACTTTACATTATAAAGGTTAATTTCCTTATATCACTACCCCATGAAAAAGTGCTATGATATGTATAAATGAGATTAATGTATTCCTTGATTTATATAACAATGGTGTAGTTTATTAAGGCTCTACTTGTTTGCCTTAATTTGAAAGAGCCCCAGAATGCTTGTATCCTTCTATAGTACAGTACTTAGTTGTTAGCGTTTGTGTGTGAGATGTTTGTGTATATGGTACCTAGCTACTAGGGTTGGATCAAATACTGATTTTTCAGAGGTCAAATACAAATACTTGTGACATATGATGCAAAAATACAAATACAAATACTTGTGACATTATGATGCAAAAATACAAATACAAATACTTTTATTTTTTAATTCAACAATACAAATGAAAATACAAATTCTTCTGAAATTAAGATGTAAACATACAAATAAAAATACCTTTATTTCCAAGTTCAAAAATACAAACCTAATACCGGTACTACCTACATATCAGAATTACATTTTATGATCATTAATGCTCGGAAGATTTCTGGGCTCAACTTTGCTCGCTCTGGAGTGTAAAAATTACCAGCTTTGCTAAACACTCTCAGAAGGTGCGGACGTTGCACAACAGCCTAGAATGCTCTTGGCAAAGTGCCTCATAATTTTGAAGTTTTGTATATCACGCCAATACTTTAGTGGTTTGATGTCATATAGCAGACACCTTCCTCTAGGTACGTTTCAAGCTCCTTCTTCACCACTGTAGTGTGGTTTGTTGACGGGCTTGCCATCGATGGCCCAGGTGAAGGCATGTAAGCAAAGAGACGAGGTCGTTTGGCAATTATGCCATCTTTGTCTTGGTTGATGCTCATGGAAAGCTCATTCTCTTGAATTTCTTCCTTCTGGACCTTCTCCTTGGTAGACTCAGCAATAATTAAGTCCACAATCTTTGAAATCTTTTCTTTCTGTAGTTCCTCCAGAAATGGATGCAACCTCTTTTTGACAGCTGAATGTAGTGCATTTGCCAAGTTAAAGCAGTAGAGCGGTTTACATTCAATGAACAGTTTGAGGCTGTGCTCAAGACCAAATACAACTGGTGCAATACAAGAAAGTGTAACAAGGTTTTCTCCTTCTACTTGCGACATCGCCTCTTGGAAAGGTTCCAAAACTTGTACCACTTCTTTTAACATTGCTATTTCCATTCCCTTCAACTCTGCTACAGTCTTCTTTGATCCTAGAAGACGAATGGCTGAGTTAACTCCGCTGGTGTCCTTGAGAACTGACTTAATCATTGTCAACTGAGAGTTCCATCTAGTAGCGTTGGCGGCTTGCAGTGCAACCACAACCTTTTCCAAGAATGGTGCAGCCACAGTAGATCGACATATTGAAGCCACACTACTGTAGCACTTGTGTATCACAGTTGCAACTGCACTATTTCTGACACTGGGATCATTGAAGGCATCTCTTATACACAGTTGCTGTGTGTAAGCGAAGCAACTGGAACGCTCCGGTGGAAGAAGGGCAAGCACTTCATCAAGATCAAGTTCTTCTTCCAAAATGTCAAGGGCATCTTCATTTTCACCACTACTTTTACTTCTTACTTCGTCTCCATATAATCCTGACAGACAGACATCAAATGCTCTCACCATTGATGAAGCATTGTCAGCAACCACCCTCCTCACCTTGCCACGAATTCCGAATTTCATGACAATTTCCTCATATGCTGAAGCGATGTTCCCAGCTGTATGTCGTTCCACAAAATGATCGCAAGCAATGACACTTGACTTCAAATCCCATGATGAATTGATGAAGTGTACGGTGACGCCGAGAAATGATACCATTCTCCGATTTGTCCAGAGGTCCAGTGTCCGGTAAATACAACTGAGGTGTTCGAATTCTGTCAGCAAATGCGACTCAATGTGCTTCGCTTTCTGCGGCAGTAAACTAGTTCTGAGTGTGGTTCTGCTTGGAAACAAGAATTGTGGTTCTGCTTCGTGCAGAAGAGCCCGAAAAGTCTTGCTTTCCACAATTCTCAAAGGCAGTTGATCACATGCGATGGACTCCAAGTGTTTCTTTGTCATAGACCGCTGTTTGATGTGATTAGCGTCAAATTTTTTCTCCGTTGCAGGTTTGAAGAAAGAGGTCAATCTGGGCTGTGACGCATAGCTCTCATGCTTCTTCTTTTCCTCTGCAGCTCGCAAGGTCTCCTACTCCTTATATTGAACTTTGTGAACTCTTCTGAGATGCAAAACTAGGTTAGATGTTGCCTTTGTCGATGCCGAATATGACTTTTTGCACTGTAGACAGTTGGCATGAGAGTCTTGTCAGTGGATTTGGCATTAGCAGAATAAAACTTTGTCAGTGTAGCTGACAGTTGAACTTGGGGCATTTGCACGTCCTCATCATTCTCGATCGAATGGTCGGCAGATGTCGATATGCCTTGTTTGTGCAAGGAGACGATTAATTTTTGGCCACCCCTTTGGGTATTCCCTTTGGGGATGGCAATATATAGATAGGTTTACTTTAGATAATTAACCCGTACAGCCCCGGCCGGTTTTATTATTTTTGCGCACCAGAACCCGGGCAATTTTTCAATTTTTGGTTTTCTTATAAATATATCAGAATGTGTTACAAAATAATGATAGACCTGAAGAAATGTGAAAAAAGTACTTACCTAGGCCATTTGGGGGTCCTGGGAGGTAGTGGGGGTCCCCAGCCTCAGTGGAGCCTTAGCGCCATTTCAAATCTCCCGCGCCAGCAGCCAGTTGCCAGCCGCCAGGCAGCATGACTTATTTTGCACCTCTCGGACATAAAGTGCGCTTCAGAGTTCATAGAATGTCTTTGTATATAACATAATGTCAATATAACTGAAGTTGTAGTGTGATAAGTGCCTTCATTCAAGTATTACAAGTGCGCACGAGTGTTAGCGTCCCCGTTGCCATGGTGATGGTGGCCATCTTGGGCGGCCATCTTTGCTCAGGACAATAACAAAACGCACGTACGAATACACGGCCTACAGCGGACCGAGTGACCCACAGCACCCTTCCCTCTTTCTTTCTCTGTCTGGCTGTCACTTTCACTCAAGGTCACTCTGTCTCTCCTTTTCATTGAATTATTTGTAATTGTTCATTGTTTTACCTATGATTATGAGGTGTATATACATTGTTTTACGCACTTATTGTCTCGTATTCTTATAATTATTTGCACACAGTTTTATAAGTTTAGAATTTACTTAGTGTTTTATATTGTTCGGTACTTTGCACTTGTAAATTATATATATATACACACTGTTTTATATTCACTTTTTGCGTCTTTTATATACACTGTTAGTAGTACATTATAGCGTCTTTTATCACAGTCTTTGAACACTTAGAAGTGCTCGAGGGTGTGAATCTCTGAAGCAGGTGGGAAAACACAGTCCCACATCACATTCTTCACACATCGTCCGGGTGTCTGTCCGTTTGGGTGTGCGTCTGCCTGTGTTGCGACACACATGACACCGTCTGCATGGGTTGGGTTTTACTTGGTTGGCGGGACCAAATCGCAAAAGTGGCGTTGTGTCAGTCTGGCGGGGCCTTCTGGTGCTTGAAAACGAGCTGAGGTGGTATAAGAAAACAGAATCTCACCTACGTTCGACCTCACCCTCTACAACTGCCACATCCAATATCACCTGAAATTTCAGGTGAAATTGAGACGATGGAGTCGTACTGAGGTCGAGTAGGGAGCTTCTGTTTTTTATACCACCTCCCGATCGTCTTCCTGGCACACTCGACCGACGATATGACAGAGTCTGACTTGTCAACCAGCCGCATGTTGATGTTGTAGTCAATGATTGCAACTGGTTTTTTGACCGCCTCATCTGTGGCTCTATCACGGCGTTTGGTGTCCTCTAAGCGGGGCAGGTGGATACTGGTGAGGATAATGACGTCACGATTGTCCATCCACGAGAGCATCAAGATATTATTTGCCTGGAGGTGGATGATGGAGCCCTTCTCCCGCCTTTCGGGTAGCTCTGGCATGTAGACACGATTCCTCCTGACGGTGCCACAGATGCCAGTGTTTCTGCTGTACAGGAATTTGGCAAGGGAAGGGCTGGTGTACCAGTTGTCGAGGTACAAGATGTGGCCCCTGTCCAAATATCCCTCCAACATGGTGATGACAACGGCCCCAGATATCCCATATGTCCTCTCCTCCACCAGTTCAGTGACCTTGCCCATGTAGAGGATGATGTCCTGGATGTAGCCGGTTTTGCAGTCGCACATCACGAACAGTTTCAGGCCATAACGGTGACGCTTGCTGGGGATGTACTGTCGGATGCTAATATTCCCCCTCCACAGCACCAGACTCTCATCAATGATGAGTTTTTGGTGAGGTTTGAAGGAGGCTGCAAACTTAGTTTTCAGGTATTCAAATATAGGTCTTATCCTCTCCATTGGGTCTTTGGTATTCCTGGGGCGTTCCTGGTTCCTGGTGTGGCTTGCCAGGCTATCAATAAAGTGCAGGTTTCCCATGATTGCCATGAATGTATTCCTGCTCATGCCTTTCCCAAAGAAGGGGGTTGCGATGAGGGGATCAGATGACCAGTACTTCCTGAGAGACGTCTTCTTGGTGACCCCCATCAGGATGACCAGTGCCAGGAATGAGTAGAACTCATCGGAAGACAAATCCACCCATGAGAGACGTGCCGAGTTCCTCTTCTGCTCCTTCCCTGCCATAAAATAATAGTTGTACCAGTTCGTCTGGTCAACAATCAAGCCAACAAGGTTGGCAGTGAAGAACTGCAGAAAAACACCCAGTCTTGTGGTGTCAGGTCCACGATTGGGCATGGTAGGGCCGGCCTCAGCTGCCCCCACAAAGTGGTATTGTCCTGGTAGATAGTTCTCCCCATCCACCCAATCCCACCTATCAGCGCCTTCGTCGTCGCATTGGGGTCATCAGGGTCATCGTCAGGGGCACCGGGGCGGGTGCGGGTGGAGCGTGGGCGAGAGGTGGACCTGGGTCTGGAGCTAGACCTCGAACTTAATCGAGAGATAGATCTAGAGCTCGAGTCGTTGCTGGGGCGTCTTATTTGCTTCACCTTCTGCATTCGGCCGCGGGTGGCATGCCCGCGAGATATGACACGCCCACGTCGTTGGGGCAGGTCGGGGCGTTGTGGAGAGGCTGGTGATAATGCAGTGGCGCGAGAGGGGCCTGGTTCAGGTGAGGGAGACATTCGTGGGGAGGTGTACGGGATGGAGCCTGAAGGTGATAGTGGGGGGGAAGAATGGCGAGGCGGAGAGTCTGGTGGTGGTGACTCATCTCTCCCCGCGTGCTCTGGGTCGGGAGTGAAGAGGGAGCGTTGTGGGTCACGTGACTGCCCTTGTCTCGCACCACGTTGTGCCCTTTCTCCATCACCAGGTTGTTCTATTTGTCCATCACCACGTTGTTGTTCGTCACTATGTTTATGACGACCATAGAACCTCCCCGGGGTATTTTTCTTGAGTGGGGAGATTATGCGAAGTGGGGAAAAGGCAGGCGGGATTGTGGGGGTACCTCCTCTTCACTCCCAGGCTCGCCCCTTCTTCTCTTCAATCCCCTTCGTTCTTCCCCAGGTACATGCACGTAATTTTTAGGGTCAGCAGGTTCATCTGCAACAACAACCTCTTCCCCACTTTCTGAGGATTCAGTGGGGTCATGGGGAAGTGGGCGGCGGGGAGGTGCACTTGCCCCTTGCTGTCTTTGTGACGGCCTTCGCCGCCTGACAGGAATCTGAGCAAGCTCTTCCTCTAGCTCTCTTATTTCGGCTTGCGAGGGGGCATACTCGTCCATTGCCGAGTCAGTGTCACTATCAGGGCTGTCAGTGTCTTACAGTATATCCATGACCTCCTCTGTACTGCAGGGGCGGGTAAGGCGGGCACTATAACGTCGAGACATGGTGTTTCACTCGAGAGGGTGCGCGGTAAACTGACCATGAGGTGTGGGAAGGCGGGTGCCCCTCCCGTCCCCGCGCGCGTATGGACAAAACGTTTTGGGATTAGTCCGCCGGCTCCCAAAGTAGTTCCCATATAAATCTAGAGCCAATCTAAGAGTTACGACTGGAGCTATAAGGGTGACGCGTTAGGCGCATCTCTGGGGCTGTGCGTTACATACATAGCCGACGCGTCAGCCGCGTCGCTGGGGCTCCACGGGTTAAATCATTACATAGAAAGTAGCCTAGGCCTATATTCTTTATTTTAACGCTGCTCGGAATACCAGATTTAGATCAAAATTGAATACAATTATAAATTTGTAAATAATGATACTTTCAGTTTTAACACTATTTCTATTTGACAGTTGACACTACTAAAATGTCACAGTGATCATATAGAAGTTAGAACATGCAATATTTAGCCTATGTGCTTTAACCCTTAACTGGCGGCGCGCAACTTATGTCGTGTGAAATAAATATGGACTAAGTGGCTGTTCACAACTTATGTCGTGCGCCATTTTCAGCACGTAATGTTGCTGAGAGAGAGAGCTGAGCAGTGTGAGGAACATAGCAACCATATGACCTTCCCCCACCACCGCGGTGAACCAACTGAACTGTATTCTAACTTCCTACCCCTCTTCTCACTCGCTACACAGGGAATTATGTAGGGAAAGTACCTAATTACATGGTTTTTGCACTCGTGTTGCGCGATCGTTGCAAGATCGTACAAGGATGGTTTGGTTGTCATTGGAAAGCTCTGTTTATGCCCTTTCAGGGATAGATACTTGTTTTACGCTCTGGGTCTTATTTAGGAATGAAAATGATCACTTAACCCTTAATTAGCGGCGAACAACATAAGTCGAGTTAAAAAAAGCTGGACTATGTGGCGGCGCTCGACATAGGTCGAGTGGCAATTTCAGCACGTAATGTGGCTGAGAGAGAGAGACAAGTGGTGGCAGGAGACTAGCGAGCGTATGACTGCTCCAGACCACCGCGGCGAACCTACTGACACAAATCTCAGCTCCCTCCTCCCTCTCTCACTCGCTACATACTCAATTATGTACCGAAAGTACCGAATTACCTGCTTTTTGCACTCGCGTTGCACGGTTATTGCAAGAAAACTATCCATCATACAAGGATCGTTATGGTGTCATTCGAAAGCTCTGTTTATGCCCTTTCAGGGATAGGTACTTGTTTTACGTTCTGGGTCTTATTTAGGCATGAAAATGATCACGTAAACAGCCCTATTTTGGCTAAAAACACCCCGCTGTGCGGTACATATAAATAAACCGCATAGGCCGCTCGTAAGGTGTTAAACAACCCTATTTAGGGTAAAAACACCCCGCTGGGCGCTACGGTCAAATAGACCACCTAGCCCGCCAATAAGGGGTTAAAGCTTTTTTTTTTACGGAATTAGGAATTAGCCTAATTAAATTAGTTTAGGTTACCGAAACATTAAACATATAAATCAATTTAACAATATGATAATAATATAGTCAAACTGTTGTGAGAACTGGGAAGCCTGCATATAGCCTACTTTGGGAGTTAACTGAATGCGCAACAAGCCCTGCCTTACATATAGATCATAGTAGGCTATGTTATATCCAAACCAGTCCTATTTTAATGCTCCCTAATCAGTTTGTACTAAGTTTAAATTAAATAAGAACAAATAAGCATATAAGGAACACAAAAAAGTAAGCCAGAGCTTCCAGCCCGACTATAATTGACTATTGCAGTTGCACTACTACTGGCCCACTCAAGAATATAAACAAACTTCCTAGACAGGAAATTTACTAAAATTAATATATCTTAATTCACCCACCATGTAGGCTACAATGTGTTTGTTGCGTTGGGGTCAGCCTGTGATAATATAGGAAAACTCGAGCTCACGGGAAGAACTCACAGTTGCACGTCTGCCCAGATGCACGATTATGCTCGCACTGAGCCTGTGATAACTCAGCGAGTCAGATCGAGTGTCGACGGAAAAGTGGCGCGGAATTTAAATTCAAAACAGGCGGAAAAAGATACACAACAGATTCTGAATGTTCAAAGTTACTGCTTGCATATAACAATATCAGTAATACAAATAACAAAATTACAAAAATAAATCAAATTCACGTGTTTTCGTCCTCACAAATTGTCTGTAAGTACTAAGTAGCAATATCAAATAACTATGTTTCCTTTGTTTATGGAAAAGGCAAAAGGCAGTAGGCTACCCTTAAACTAGACTACTGCCTGTAATACTGTAAAACTAACAAGTGTCAAAATACAATTACAAAATACTTTTTATTCTGGGTGCCCAAATACAAATACAGTGCAAATGTATTTAAATACAATTAAAATTAAAATACAATTGTATTTGATCCACCCCCGCTAGCTACGTGATCACGAGTCGGAGCGGGTGGTGGTGGATGGGATATAATTCCAAATGAAGCCATTACTTTTAAGCTCTTCGGTGGTCTAGTTGATTAGGTGCTGCAGTGATGCACTACTGGCCTGGGTTCGAACCCTCGCTGGGGCATGACACAGAAATATTAATATACACATTTGTATTCTTAGTTAAAGTAGGGCTATAAACACAGATGAATTTTTAAGCCAGGATATGTCAGTGGGCAAATCAAGATGGGAGCCTCTGTTCGAGAATTCCAATACCTTGTTGTCATTTGTATTCGGTAAAATGTTAATGTGTATGGTTGTCTCAGTAAAATTGCGAGGTGATACGTTGTGTACCGCTCGTAAAACTGTCATTTACCTGCTGTAACGCGAGTTTATTGTATACATGTAAATTGACCTACGGTAGGATAATACTATATTATTTGTTTTACATTAACAGTAGTTACTTATTATTATATTTCTATTATTGTATTATCATAATCATCACCATCAGCAGCCTTAGTTAGTCCAAAACGTTTCTAATCTAGCTGGCCAGATGTTTTCCTGTTCCACCCTACTTTAGCAAAGTTTCTGATCTCATCCCTCCATCTAGTCGTTAGGAACTTAGGATAAACTTTGTCATCAGCGAATCTGAGGTTACTTTGATGTTCCCCATTAACAAACTCGCATGAACAAATTTGATATTGACACTCCAGTACCTAAGTACTGGAGTGTCAATGCACGTTATAGTCTGATAATTTTTATTGCAAACAGTAGCATTTCAACTGTAAGGCATACATTCCATTTTCTTTCTCTCAGACAAATGCAAACTAATCTTGGTTTACTTACACTTGTTCTACTGCTCGCCGCAATAAGGAGAAAACATTCAAATGGCACCAACGCCTTCAAACTCAAGAATCTCATACTTCCTATGTTTCTGCCTGGAATCAAGCCAAATCTGTTCTTCAACTCTCCAAACATTCTTTCGTCAATAATAAATGCACTGGAGTATCCAAATCTAGCTCTTCCCAAGCTTTTTTTGCATCTAGCCAAAAACCTCTCCCAACAATTTTTCTTGTTCGTCTTTCCCTCTTCTTTTCCACTCTGATGGCACTAATGTCACTTCTTCCTCTGACAAAGCTGAACTCTTCGCTCGAACTTACGCTAAAAACTCTACTTTGAAAGATTCTGGTGATATTCCTCCCTCTACACCCCCCTCTCTCCTAAATATGCCTAACATCATAATCTCTTCTAAGGATGTTTTTCTACAATCTCTGGGCTTAATAATAAGAAGGTATATGGACCGGATGGTGTTCCTTCTGTTGTACTCAAAAACTGTTCTCTCGTGTGGAGTCCCTGCCTATACAAACTCTTTCGTCTCTGCGTCTCCTCCAACATCTTCCCTTCTTGCTGGAAGTTTGCTCTCATTCAACCTGTCCCAAAGAAGGGTGGCCGCTCTCAACCCTCCAACTAACGTCCAGTTGCTCTCATTTCTTGAATCTCTAAAGTTTTTGAAACAATTCTTACTTCAAAATATCTTTAGCATTTATCTTCCCATATTCTACTCTTAGATCGAGACTGTCAAAAGGTTTTGTTGGTGAAAGGCGACAGGACTCTTAAGATCAAAGGCCTACATTTTTGTTTTAAAGAAACCCCAGTAGCACTCAAAACAAAGTAATATGTGATTGAGACAATTCCCCTCCATACCTTTATCACTCCTCCACATGTGTCGAAACCCCCTCCTTCCCCTCAACTATCACCTATTTTTCATCTTATTCCCTTGTTTATCGCGCAATATTTCCAACCTGGTTCCAAGGTCGTTTACTGTGCATATAGAGAGCGTGGGGAAAAAAAAAAGCAAGACTGAGGGTTTAGAGAAGGAGGAAATGCGTCGCGGTCGCCTCTCGCCTCATGACTGGAGGGTCGGCAATAATTAGTCTTTTTCACCCCCCCCCCCCCAAACATTTTTCCCACTTGTTTTACTACTGTTACATGCTAATATCTTTATATTAAATGTAAAATAGGCGCATATGAATAAGTAATAACGACAGTTATGGTAAAATTACAATTTTAGGTGGGAATGAAGCCAAATATCCTCGCTTGTTGGGAGGGTTTGAACTACCAATAGCGTGCCGCTCTCGGGTTAAGGTTATCACTCGATTGAAAAATAAATATTTTGCCTAATATGAGTGAAACAGCTTTTCTATTATCTTACAACCATTTCCTCTGGTGTAATTTGAGTGATCAATTGTGAAATATTTTTTGACATGAACATATTTTGCTACACAATCATTTGAAATAGTTGAGTAATCAAGATGGGACTCTGCAATTTATCGTCAGATGGAACAAAATATTAAACACTCCGAATTCCCCAATCAAACTAAAAAATAGCGGCACACATTTACATACAAATATCTGCCTCTTTTTGTAATCACAATTCATATTAAAAGCCGTAATGCATTAATTATATTCAGAAAATACTCATTAAGTACGTTATACTAGTGACCTGCTGATAAAAACATACTCGTAAAAAATGTTCAGGGAAACAGGAACCGGGTAGCAGTGTATTTTAAGTTTAATATTTTGTTTGACTGGAACAGAATTATAACAAGGCGTCGACGAAGTTATCCAGGGCTCGTGATAATTATGTATATGAATGATATTTTAGTGTATTATAATTTACCATATTTGTCTGTTGAACAAAAATACATATATTTTGTGAATAAGTTGATAGTATTTAATTTATCGGTGACAAATACGTATAAGGTTCTATGGAGCGTCTTAATTAAATACTAAATGGAGAGAAAGAGAGAGAGAGAGCAATTACCTAAAGGTTCCGTAAAAAATAATTGGATGAGTATGATGGAAAAATTGAGGGGGCGAGGACGAGCAAAATGATGAAAAGAGGAATAGAAAGATTGATATATCGACGAACATATATATATATATATATACCGGTATATATATATTTTTTTTTTCTATGTGATTGAGGGAGGCAAAAGGCAGAACTGCCTATAGCGAGTACCTCCCCCATAGTTGAAAGAGTGACAGGGCCAAAATCAAGGTACGTTCGAGCCAAAATCCCTGGACACACGGAGTTTGAAGCAATTTAAGTCATAGGAAGAGGGAAAGACTGATTCTGGGAGAGAGTTCCAGAGCTCATCTGTTGAGTAGAAGAAAGACTGAGAGTAACGTTTCACTCTCGGTTTGGAGAGTTACACAGAGTAGAGGTGGGATTGAGTTGCAAGTCGGGTACCACGTGCCCTACGTAAAGGAGGTGGTATATACTGGGAAAGCTCTGAGGAACACTGATTATTATAGTAGCGATAGAATAGCGAGAGAGATGCAACATTGCGGCGGAGAGAGAGTTGGTGAGGGGACGGGAGTTAATGATACGAAAGGCCTTCCTTTCAACTTTGTCTAGGAGAGCGGTGTGAGAGGAACCGCCCCACACATGTGAACAATACTCAATACAAGGACGCACTATGCCCCTGTACAGAGCAAGAAGCTGTGCAGGGGAAAAGAACCCCCTAAGGCGGTTGAGCACACCCAGCTTCTGGGAGGCTGCCTTAGCAAGACTGGTAATATGGTCCTTCCAACTGAGAGCAGAAGAAAAAGAGACCCCAAGAATATTGAGAGAAGATGAAGGATTGATTTTTGTATTGTTGAAGAATAAGGGATATTCTGACGGGTAGATAGATGGAGAAATTGGGTTTTGGAAGCATTAAAGGTAACTAGGTTTTCTCTGCCCCAATTGGAGATAGTATTTAGATCAGAATTTAAGAGGTCTATGGCGTCACTAAGTTTGTCGTTGAGGGATTGCTGGCTGGGGCGTTCTGAAAAACTAATGGGAGTAGTGTAAGGTTGATTCGTCTGCGTATGAATGGATGGGAATTGAGGTACAGTTGAGATCATTTATAAAAATTAGAAAGAGAATAGGAGATAGGACAGAGCCCTGAGGAACACCAGAGTTTATAGGGTGACGAAGTGAACAATGGCCGTCCACAAACGCGGCTATGGAACGGCCGGAAAGGAAATTAGAGATGGAGGGATATATATATATATATATTGTTACGTATCTTGATCCTCAAGTGGTTAACTTGATGAATCTAGATAGCACAGAGATATATATTAAGGTATCAGTAAGCTGAAGGCAAAACAAAAGTAAAATCTAATAAAATAATTTCCTGTTGTTGCTTCCTTTCCTTTTGGATCTTAGGATTTAGTATCCTTTATTGACTGATACTCTTTAATTATGAAAAATACTGAAACTAATTAAAGTCATGCAGTATTTATAAAGAATATTATTTAACCGAAGCCTAGTAGGCTATGGTTATGAACCGAAGAAGTTATATCTAAAGAAAGACTATTAATTCTATAAAAAGTCTTGGAAGATAAATATTAAAGTAAGAATATTTCTGTCTCTTACCCTTTTTGAAATGAATAGATAGTTTTCTTATATGTCCTTTTATTTATATTTAATGTAATTATTCTTGGTTCTTGTCTTACGTTAATAGGATTATATTATTATTATCATCAGGAGTAATGTCAAAGTCACATAAAAAGTTAGATATATATTTAATAATTAGTTAAATGTATTTCTTAACCACGTAACATTGAGGTTTGATTATGAGTAAATAAAGTTACAGGATCGCTTCATAGATTCGATTCAGGTCTCACTCAAATAATATGAAAAGCAAAATATAATATTTTGAAGCAAAAGAATTTTCTTCAGCTTAGGAAATCACTAGAAGTAATATTATCACAGCCATGTTAGTCTAAGGCGATATTACTAATACGAGACAATAGCATCACCGTACTAAGCACCGTTAAGCAATGTAAGCTTAATTCAAAGAAAATGAAAGAACTCGTAAGTATTAATATAAAACAATAGTATTACTTTCATCATAACCCAATTACTTAAAGAGTTGCTTTAGTCCACAAGTTAGTTAACTAAAATAGTTAAGTACATAATAATAGCGTTAACGTTAATTCCCAATCAAATAGTTAAGTACATAAATAGTAGCGTTAACGTTAATTCGCAATCAAATAGTTAAACACATAATAGTAGCGTTCACGTTAATTCCCAATCACATATCTCACTAACCAACATAACGTAAGTGTTTACACCGAACACACTTAACACACATTTATATAATCTGACTGACAGTCACAATCCCATTATAATACTTCACCCCGTCTTCCTCCAGCTGCAAGTTCACCTTCCCCAACTCCAAATGGGACTGATTTGAATGCCCACAACTCGGGTCTTATATACCAAACAATGATGGTGTAGGAACGAATCAGGAGGCGGGGGGTGGTGCCTACTCCAATCATAGCTCCTCGAGTCGCATAACAGGTGCCTGGTCCACTCACAGCTCCTGGCGTCGATCATACGTCATAGCGTCGGTCATCAGTAGTTTGCAGGGTCCCCTATGACGCACGCAGGTGTGAAGGCTAGTGTGCTGGTATGGGGCGAGCTGGTTTGCCCACTTGCTCGTTCGCTCGCTAGTCTGCTTCACCGTTTGGGTAGTTTGGCTCCTTCAACTCTAATTCTAACTCTTAAATTAACATACAGGGCTCCGTATGTCAGACCTCCCCCCTAGAAAAGAGTTTAAGGAGTATAGTACATAATATTAAACATAATACATAAATAGATTCACCACCAGATTGGCAACAGCAAGATTATAATGAGGATATAATAAGGATATCACCCAAAGTAGGCAACGTCTCCAGGTACCACATCAGAACATAGCCGGAACATAGCTGGAGCGTTTATTCGAACTGCAAGGCATTATCTCACAGCTGAAGGCTTGAAAGCGCACTACAAAGCATGATATTTACCTCGCTACAAGGGAGAGCTAATTGCCAAAATCCTCTCATTAAATTAAACTTACTGCTGTATGAGGCCAAACTGGTAAATGCAATCTTTGATCCGTGGCAGTGGGTAGGTATCGTTCTTTGTGACAGCATTGACTTGCCTATAGTCCCTACAAAACCTATGGCTCCCTTCTGGCTTTGGCACAAGTATGACCGGACTACTCCACTGGCTTAAGGCCCTAGTGATCAGTTCATTAGATAACATAAAGTCAAGCTCGACCTGCAGTATACTCCTGCGTTGTGGCGAGACACGGTAGGGGGATAGTTTAATGGGAGTTGCATCCCCTACGTCGATGTCGTGCACGGCCAAAGAAGTGAGCCTTGGAGTATCACGGAACACATTGGGAGACTGAGATAAAACAGAGATTAGTTGGTTCGCTTGATCAGAGGGAAGATGACATAGTTTAGATGGTAATTCCCTCAAAGCCACTGAATTATACTGAAAGTTGGATAGGCTACATGACAAGTCAAAGTCTGCATGGATACCTTCAGGCTCTGGAACAGTCTGTTGCGGGTCAGTAAGAGAACTGAAGACTTCGTCCGCACCAGGCTGTTCACAGGTCCTGACATTCACTGCCACAGTGGGAGAATCTGGAAGAGAGGAATCAGGGGACCTATGGTAGGGCTTCAACATATTTATATGGAATACTTGCGTGGGCTTTCTCCTGTCTGGGGTAGTTACTAGATAATCGGTAATGCTCACCCTCCGAATGATCTTATATGGGCCCCTGAACTTGGCAGATAAAGGTTGGCCAAAAAGGGGGAGCAGGACCAAAACCTCATCACCGGGCTTAAACTCCCTCTCACGGGCTTTTCTGTCATACCATTTCTTCATGGAGCTTTTAGCCACTGTCAAGTTTTGAGCGGCAAACTCACATGAGGATCTCAGCCGGGTTATGAAATCTGAAACATACTTGAGGAGGTTTTGGTTCCCCTCCTGGCCAACTAGGCTATCCTGCAATAGTTGCAAAGGACCTCTTACCTGGTGACCGAAAACTAGCTCATTAGGGGAAAAACCCAGGGATTCAGTTGGAACCTCACGAGTAGCAAATAAAAGAAAAGGTACCCCCTTATCCCACTCAACTCCGGTCTCTGTACAATACTTACGTAACATTCCCTTTAATGTCTGATGATATCGTTCGAGAACCCCTTGACTCTCTGGGTGGTAGGTGCTAGACTTTACATGCTCGATACCCAACTCCTTCAGGGACTGCTGGAAAATGTTAGAGGTAAAATTAGTTCCTTGATCACTTTGCACCTCATGGGGGAAACCCATTCTGGTGAAGAATTTGAGCAGTTCCTTGATAACAGTTGGAGCTGAGGTAGTCCTTAAGGGTATAGCCTCTGGGTAGCGAGTTGCCATGTCCATGATAGTTAATAAATAAATGTTACCTTGGGAAGTCTTAGGCAATGGGCCTACAATGTCCACTACCACCCGAGTAAAAGGATTCTCGAAAACGGGCAAGGGCACCAGAGGATGTACAGGCACCTTCTGATTGGGTTTTCCTGTCATCTGGCAAGTGTGACACACTCTACAACACTCCACTACATCTGCACGCATTCCTGGCCAGTAAAAGTGGGCTCTGATTCTGTCTAGAGTTTTTCTCACACCTAGGTGTCCTGCCAATGGTATACAATGTGCCATTTCCATGATATCTCTACGACTCCTTTGAGGTAGAAACATTCACCACCCTCCTTCTCACATTCCTCTTCACTCACGGACCTGGCAGCTAACTCCTTGCATTCACTATCATCTCTCTGTAGCTCTACCAGGCCACTAGGACAATTTGGAGGTGTTTCATGGTCATCGTTAGGGTCAAGATGAGCCATAAAGGTGTCAGATAAATCCACCTCAGTCACATCATCAGGCACAGTTGGAGCGTCATTCACACTCTCATCATCCCTTTCATCAACTCTTACATTCGGTATATTTCTGTCTGAGGGAACTGCTACTTGAGACATTGAACGTGTGACAGCACACACAGGGAAAACAGTTGGCAACTCCTTGTCGAGCTCACCGGTTAGTGGCTCGTTAACAGGGGAAAGTGACAAAATGGGGTCTGGTCGGACCTTCTCACCTGCTACATCATTCCCCAAAAGGAGCGTTACCCCAGGCACAGGGATATCTTGGGACCTACACAAAGCTATGGTGGCCTCACCCTGTAGTAACTCACATTCAATTTCGCCTTTTACCAAGTATGCATAAAACTGGCCTCCAGCACCTCTCATTACAACTGGTTCGCCAGGTGGGCACTCAGTGTAAGGATTCACCATGAGGGTGCTAGTAGAACCTGTGTCTCTCAGAATTTTTACCTCATGCATACAACCATTTAATCTCACGTTGCCAGATGAAATAAAGGGACGGTAACTGTCCTGCACTGATGGTGAAATTATTATTGGCTTAACCCTAGTGGGTTGCACCACACATGCTACTACACCCCTGTCTAGATGATTTACGTTAGCTGCTAGGTACTCCTGTCGAGAGTCCTGCATTAAAGGAACTTTTGGTGCTAGGTACTCCTTCTGTCGGGAGTTCTGCATTACAGGCACATATGGAGTTTGAGATACGGCGGCAACTGTCTGCCCCGATCTCTCGGTTCTCTCCTTGGCCCAGCACTGATAAGCTAGGTGGCCTTGCCACAAAAAAGTACATACTTTAGGGGATACGGGAACGTTCCCTCTTTGAGCATTACTATTAGTTTGGGGCCCACCTCTGTTACCATTGCCCTGAGTCGCATTTTTAGTTGGGGGAACAATTCTATTTTGGCTAGCTGGGGAAGACGTTATATGCTTGTGACGGGGTCGGTCAGATTTGTGATTGGGTTACTTAAAATTAGAACTAGAATTATCGTAGGGCTTCTTTCCACGAAATTTGTTGTTGAGCACGTATGTGTCAGCCATGTCAGCAGCGTCGGCAAGACAATCTACCTTTTTCCCCTTTAAATGATAGGATACAGAAGAATCAATTTTCCATAGGAAATTTTCTAACAGGACCATCTCCTTCAGATCGTTGTAGCTTGTGACTTTCTTACTCTTGACCCAATGATTGAAAGTTTTAGTCATGGTCCTGGCAAATACCTTATGGGTTTCTTCTACTTTCTTCTGGTTTTTACGGAAAGATTGCCTGTAAGCCTCAGGCTGCAATTGATAGGTTTTTAGGATAGCTTCTTTGAGATTGTCATAATCTTGCCTAATTTCTGCTACTTCTGACAAATACGTGGCTCGAGCCTGCCCTGTCAAAACAGTTTGTAACATAAAAGGCCATTGATCTCTTGTCCACTTCATACCTCCAGCAACTTCCTCAAACAAAACAAAGAAATCCTGCACATTATCCTCAGTGAAAGGTGGAATGACACTAGTCATAGTCAATCCCAGAGGGGGAGCAATTACGGGAGCATTTGTATTGACATTTAGTTGATCCGTTTGATATTGATAATGTTCGGTCTTTATTCTGGCTTCTTCGATATTTATTCTGGCTAGTTCTAAGTCGGTGTTTGCTTTTATTCTGGCTAGTTCTAATATTTGATCACCAGTCAAACCAGGTGGCAATTGTTCATCAAGTTGGCTAGGTTTTCTCGGGATCCCACCAACTGCTCCGTCACCCTCCCCGCCTTCTACAGGGAACAGGTGGGTTTTTATGGTCTGAGCCACCTCTACTTTAGACATGTTTGAGACAGTTAATTGGAGATATGAGGCAAGCACTTTCAGTTCGGATTTTGACAGAGTCAATATCAGGGGCTGTGGGTTCTGATTCTATGAAAACTCAAGCATCTTCGTCATTAATTAGTTGAGGCATGATTAATATTTGATTTTTAAGTAGTGAAACGGTAATAAAACTGTATGAAACGAATCCAGGCAAGGTCGCCACTCTTCTGTTACGTATCTTGATCCTCAAGTGGTTAACTTGATGAATCTAGATAGCACAGAGATACATATTAAGGTATCAGTAAGCTGAAGGCAAAACAAAAGTAAAATCTAATAAAATAATTTCCTGTTGTTGCTTCCTTTCCTTTTGGATCTTAGGATTTAGTATCCTTTATTGACTGATACTCTTTAATTATGAAAAATACTGAAACTAATTAAAGTCATGTAGTATTTATAAAGAATATTATTTAACCGAAGCTTAGTAGGCTATGGTTATGAACCGAAGAAGTTATATCTAAAGAAAGACTATTAATTCTATAAAAAGTCTTGGAAGATAAATATTAAAGTAAGAATATTTCTGTCTCTTACCCTTTTTGAAATGAATAGATAGTTTTCTTATATGTCCTTTTATTTATATTTAATGTAATTATTCTTGGTTCTTGTCTTACGTTAATAGGATTATATTATTATTATCATCAGGAGTAATATCAAAGTCACATAAAAAGTTAGATATATATTTAATAATTAGTTAAATGTATTTCTTAACCACGTAACATTGAGGTTTGATTATGAGTAAATAAAGTTACAGGATCGCTTCATAGATTCGATTCAGGTCTCACTCAAATAATATGAAAAGCAAAATATAATATTTTGAAGCAAAAGAATTTTCTTCAGCTTAGGAAATCACTAGAAGTAATATTATCACAGCCATGTTAGTCTAAGGCGATATTACTAATACGAGACAATAGCATCACCGTACTAAGCACCGTTAAGCAATGTAAGCTTAATTCAAAGAAAATGAAAGAACTCGTAAGTATTAATATAAAACAATAGTATTACTTTCATCATAACCCAATTACTTAAAGAGTTGCTTTAGTCCACAAGTTAGTTAACTAAAATAGTTAAGTACATAATAATAGCGTTAACGTTAATTCCCAATCAAATAGTTAAGTACATAAATAGTAGCGTTAACGTTAATTCGCAATCAAATAGTTAAACACATAATAGTAGCGTTCACGTTAATTCCCAATCACATATCTCACTAACCAACATAACGTAAGTGTTTACACCGAACACACTTAACACACATTTATATAATCTGACTGACAGTCACAATCCCATTATAATACTTCACCCCGTCTTCCTCCAGCTGCAAGTTCACCTTCCCCAACTCCAAATGAGACTGATTTGAATGCCCACAACTCGGGTCTTATATACCAAACAATGATGGTGTAGGAACGAATCAGGAGGCGGGGGTGGTGCCTACTCCAATCATAGCTCCTCGAGTCGCATAACAGGTGCCTGGTCGACTCACAGCTCCTGGCGTCGATCATACGTCATAGCGTCGGTCATCAGTAGTTTGCAGGGTCCCCTATGACGTACGCAGGTGTGAAGGCTAGTGTGCTGGTATGGGGCGAGCTGGTTTGCCCACTCGCTCGTTCGCTCGCTAGTCTGCTTCACCGTTTGGGTAGTTTGGCTCCTTCAACTCTAATTCTAACTCTTAAATTAACATACAGGGCTCCGTATGTCAGAATATATATATACAGTTTATATACTGTATATATATAAACGAATCTATTTAGTGAGTGAGGGAGACAAAAGGCAGAACTGCCTGTAGCAAGTGCTTCCCCCATAGTTGAAAGTGACAGGGCCAAAATCAAGAGACGTTCAAGCCATAATGTCTGGACACAGAGATTGACGCAATTTTGTCATAGGAAGAGGGAAAGACTGATTCTGGGAGAGAGTTCCAGAGCTCAGCTGTTGAATAGAAGAAAGACAGAGTAAAGTTTCACTCTTGAGTTGGAGTTGCACAGAGTAGGGGTGGGATTGTGTTGCAAGACGGGTACCATGTACCCTATGTAGAGGAGGTGGTATACACTGGGAAAGCTCTGAGGAGCACTGATTATTGTAGTAGCGATAGAATAGCGAGAGATGCAACATTGCGGCGACGAGAGAGATTGCAGAGAGGACAGGAATTAATGATACGAAAGGCCTTCCTTTCTACTTTGTCTAGGAGTGCGGTCTGAAAGGATCCTCCCCACACATGTGAACAATACTTAATACGCACTGTGCCCCTGTACAGAGCAAGAAGCTGTGCAGAGGGTAAAGAACCCCTTTAGGCGGTTGAGCACATCCAGCTTCTGGGAGGCTGCCTTAGCAAGACTGGTAATATAGTCCTTTCAAGTGAGAGCAGAAGAATTTTGAAAGACGATGAAGGATTGATTTTTGTATTATTGAAGAATAAGGGATAGTCCTCTGGGAGTTCCGGACGGGTAGTAAGATGGAAATATTTTGTTTTGGTAACATTTAAAGGCAACAAGGTTTTCTCTGCTTTAATTGGAAATAGTAGTTAGATCAGAAGATAAGACAGTGTTGTATGGCTTCATTATGTTTGATTTTGAGGGATTGCTGGCTTGGGCGTTCTGGAAAACTAATTGAGTAGTGTAAGGTAGAGGGTGGATGGGACTCGTTAGCCTTGGTCGGCAACTCATCTAGGGGAGACAACCTTATACAAATCCGGGTGGATGGGACTCGTCAGCCTTGGTTGGCAACCTGTCTAGGGGAGTAAACCTGATACAAATCCGTACTGCTTACCTAAGGGTAAGGCAGGTTAGTGGATGGATTAGCCGAACACCACTGTAGAAAAATAGTGCTAACAAGATACACAGAGGGCCTCGGAGTCGGACGGATCCTAAATTGAGTGGTCAATCCTGTAAGTCCTTCACTAAACTGGCTCGGGTTGTCCCTCTCACAGGGAATAGGTCCGCTTGGGAGCATTCTGTGTATGGCCACCCTCGTAAGGGGAGTAAGGCGTCCGGCAATAGATAGATAGATAGAGTCATCTGTACAAAGGAGTACAAAGGAAATCAAGCAACAACATATCTAGTGACCCTTCTAGGTTGCTTGTCCTCCAAAACACTGAGGATCAAGTGTCCAAACAGTGGTTTAGAGTGGGTAAGGGAACATTGGAAAGGGAATTACTGCCCTGGAACTAATGTCCGTGGCAGGATTAGGAAGTTAGTAGAGGACAGATGGGTTAGTAACTGAGGGGGGGATAAAATAAAGTTATTCATTTACAAACGCAGTCAGTCGCGGGTTTGATGCGAGATATTTGTCTAAGCGGAGTTTAAATGAATCAACGGTGATGCAGTCTATAACGTTTCGGGGAAGCCCATTCACCAAGTTGACAACTCGATTGAAGAAGAAATTCTTAGATTCGTGCGAGTTAAAAGATTTCCCAATAATTTTGCAACCGTTTCCCCGCGTGTAATAGATTGGTCGATAGTGAAGTACTTACTACAGTTCATATTGTCGATGCCTTTGATGATTTTGAACACTTGAATTAAGTCACCTCTTAATCTGCGCTGGGTTAAAGGAAATAGATTTAATTCTCTAAGACGCTCTTCGTATGGTTTGTTCTTTAGGCTAGGTATCATTTTGGTAACTCTACGTTGAACTCGTTCTAGCTTGTTTATATCTTTTTGGTAATAAGGGCACCAGGATTGAACGCAGTATTCCAGAAGAGGGCGGACTAAGGAATTGTAAAGGGTTAGGATAACTTCTTTGGATTTATGCTCAAATGACCTGCCTATAAAGCCATTATTTTGTTTGCCTTCTTAACACTTCTGAACATTGTTGACTAGGTTTTAGGTTACTCGATATTGTTACTCCCAGATCGGTTTTCTCTGTTTACATTCTTAAGCCGAGTGCCATTCAACAATAGTTTTTTTTTTTTTTTTTTTTTTTTTTTTTTAAGAGACAATGAACGGAGGAAGGAAAAACACAGATAAAACAAAAAGGTCCATGTGCCTAAAGGCATCCTCCATTCATAAAATGTTTGTAACAACTGGATTTAAACATTTGTTGATTGTAAGTTTGTGGAAAGCAATTCGAGGGAAGTGAATTCCAAAGTAGTAGCTCTGGGGATAAATGAATTCTGATAAGCAGAAGTTCTGCATTGTGGAGGAGAAAGTGTAAATTCATGGGCGCTCTCAGCTGCCCTAGTTCTACGGGGAAAGATGTGGAGAGGCGGCACAATTGAAGCAAGTTCCTCGGAACAATTGCTGTGAAAATCTGTAGAATAATGCAGGATGCAACGTTTCTTCGTATGGCTAATGTAGGAAGGTCCTGTGTGATTGCAGGGTTATTGATTAATCTAATAGCTTTATTTTGAATTTTTGTCCAACTGCCTCAATGCAACCACTCCACTTCCACCCCACAGAGGTGAACAGTAATCCATCTGAGAGCGCACATGACTTTTATATATTACGGCCAACTGCTCGTCAGTGAAGAATTCGCGAACTCTGTACAGGAGTCCCAGTTTTTTAGAGGCATTCTTAGCAATGCTTCTAACATAATGTGTCCAGCTCAAGTTAGTAGTTAATGTTACACCGAGAATGTCAATACTAGGGGAAGTGGGAATATTTACATCATTAAAAAATATATGGGAGTCAGTGAGATTCTGTCGGTTAGAAAATTGAATGTACTTGGTTTTCTGTGCATTAAAGGAAACTAGATTCTCTTGTCCCCATTCATTAATTCTAGAAAGGTCCTGGTTCAGAGAAATTGCAGTGTTTATTTTTGAATTTATAAGATCGGGTTGGGTGAAAGAATTGGTAAATGTGAAGGAACTGTGGAGTGTTGAGTCATCTGCGTAGGAATGTATTGGATTATGAGTGGTAGATATGAGATCATTGATATGAATGAGGAACAGAGTTTGCTTTCTCATTTAGGTATCCGATATGTAGTACTTTATATTTATCCGCATTGAAACTCATTTGCCAAATTTGGGCCCAACATGACAATTTATCTAGATTGTGTTGCATATCGTCAACTTGTTCTTTTGAGAGTACGCTATTTACAATTTTTGTATCGTCAGCAAATTTTTAGATTGTACAGGTGAGACCCTCATCTATGTCGTTGATGTAAATTAGAAAGAGAATTGGTCCTAGTACCGATCCCTGGGGTACCCTGCTACTTACATTGGTCCATTTAGATGCCTTACCGTTTATGACTACTCTTTGCTTTCTGTTGCCGAGCCAATTTTCTATCCATTTCAATACACCGTCTTGTATTCCATGCGCTTTTAGTTTTAGCAGTAAACGTTTGTGGGGAACTTTGTCAAAGGCCTTTTGAAAATCAAGGTATATAATATCTACAGCTTTACTCTCATCGTAGAGGTTGAGGATATCGTGGAAGAAGTCTAAGAGGTTTGTTAAACAGGAACGTTTTTTACGAAAGCCGTGTTGAGTATCTTTAAGTATGTTATTTTCCTCTAAGTGATTCACGAGTCTGTCTCGTATGACCGTTTCTAGCATTTTACATACAACTGAGGGTAAGCTAATTGGACGATAGTTACTGGGTAGGGATTTGCTGCCTTTTTTTAATATCGGTGTTACGTTGGCTAGCTTCCACTGATCAGGCATAGTTCCAGACTGCAAGGATTTATTGAATAGTAATGTCAGTGGTTTGGAGAGCTCATCCTTAGCTTCCTTTATAACTCTAGGCGAGATTGTATCAGGTCCAGGCGTTTTATTTACCGTGAGTTTATCTAAACAATTCAATACTTCTCTCTCTGTAACGGTGATATTGCTTAGAACATCTGAATTATCAATCTGAATCGGCGATGGTGTAGGGATATCACTGAGGTCTTCTGTTGTAAAAACTGATGCAAAGAAGGTATTGAGGGCATTACTCATTTGTACTTCGTCTTTGGTGTATTCTCCATTTTCATCGACAAACAACGGTCCAACAGTTGAAGTAACTACTTTTTTCTTTCTGATATAACTATAGAATTCTTTCGGGTTTGTTTTACTTTGATTCGCAATATGTAACTCTAAGGTCTTTTTACTTTGCTTAATTAACTTTTTGGCTTTGCGTCGTAGCTCTACAAATTTCACCCGTTCTTGTCATTTTGTGAGGATTTTAATCTATCATTAGCAATTTTTTTTAGCAAGCAGGCAGTTTGAAATTTCTTTATTCCACCATTTGGGCTTATTATTATGGCCTGGATGCCGTATTTTCGATGGTATGCAGTCTTGCACTGCTTTTAGGTAAGTGGTTTCGAATAACTTCCACGATGTATTTATGTCGTTATTGTTAATTAAAAAGCTCCAGTCAGTTTCTTTAAACATAGCTCTAAGTTTATGGAAGTTTGCTTTCTTGAAATTAGGGACTTTTTCGATGCTACTATTTGGTTCGTTAATAGTAAACTTTAAAGTGAAAGTTATCGTACGATGGTCGCTGTTACTAAATTCATCACCAACATTCAAATTCTCTATCAATTCTTATTTTGTTGCAAGTACAATGTCAAGAACATTATTACCACGGGTCGGCGTTCGAACAAATTGATATAGCGAACTCTTTTGCAAGTTCGTATACAAGTCATGTCCGGAGTGTGAAGTAAGAGTATCGCCCCACTTGGTCACAGGTAAATTAAAGTCGCCAAAAATTACGGTATCTTGTGAGTTACTTACATCTGCAATTTGTTCGTAAATTTCTCGGTCAGTTTGCACTGATTGAGCTGGAGGTCTGTATATTAACGGAAGTATTATTTTTGTACCTTTATTATTCTTTATTAGCACAAAAGATGTGTCGACGTTCACAATTTGAGGTTTTGACAAGAGGGTAGGGTTAAGACTTTCTTTGATGTAAAGTAAAACGCCACCTCCATTTCGATTTATTTGGCTTTTCTCTGTGTATGAATGGATGGGACACGAGGTACAGTTAAGCAGATAAATTATGAAAATAAGAAAGAGAATAGGAGATAGGACAGAGCCCTGAGGAACACTGGAGTTGATAGGATGAGGAAGTGAGCAATGGCTGTACCCAGAGTTCTGTCCTGTCTCCAGTTATCTTTCTAATATTCATTAATGATCTCAACTGTACCTCTAGTCCTATCCATCCATATGCTGATGACTCACCCAGCTTGCAATCATTCCAAAAGTCAATAGCACGCCTATCTTCTGATCTATAATTTGTTTCTGATTGGGGCAAAGAACATTTTGTTTCTTTCAATGCCTCCAAGACCCAATTCTGCCTCTATCTATCTGTTGCAATCTTCCACAAGACTTTCTATTACTCTTCTACAATACACAAATCAGCCCTTCATATTCTCTCAATATTCTTGGTGTATCTTTTTCATCCGACCTTTCTTGGAAAGCCCATATTACCACTCTTGCTAAAACTGCATCCCAGAAGTTAGGTATGCTCAACTGTCTGTGTGGGTTTTCACACCGCACAGCTTCTTGCTCTGCATAGTGCGCCCATGTTTGTTTTTTGTTTTTTTTATTGAGTATTGTTTGCATGTGAGGGGAGGTTCCACCCATACCTCACTTCTAGAAAGAGTAGTCAAAAGCATTTCGTCTCATCAACTCACTTCCTCTTACCAGGTCCCTACAATCTCTTTCTACATGTCGTAATGTTACATCTATTTCACTCATCTATCGCTATTATACAACAATCGGTGTTCTTCAGAGCTCTCTCAGTGCGAATGCGATGCAGCTGCCTTTCAACACAGTCCCACTCCTATTCTGTCCAGCTCTCCAACCCAAAATTGGCAAATGTTCTCAGTCTTTCTTCTACTCAAGTGAACTCTGGAACTTTCTCCCTCAATCAATCTTTCCTTCATCATATGACTTAGACTGCTATGAACTTTGTGTGTCCAGGCATTTTATCCCCAACGTTATTTCCATTTGGCGCTCTGTCAATCGTTTGGCTTTGGGGGAGACACTTGTTACAGACAGCATGCCGTTTGTCTCTCTCATATACATTAACCCACTGAACCCCAGCTAGTTAATAATAAATGTACCACCCAGGACCAGCAGGTTGTGAATTTTTATTTTTTTCCAGAAAACACCAGGAATGGGTTAGAAATGAAGGAAAACCCACAAAAAAACTATCACCTAGGTCATTAAGGGGTCCTACGGTGCGCCCGAAAGTCGGAATTAACATGAGGAAATGGGTAGGCAAAAACAGGTTTTTGCGCGCTCACACGCACTCGGTTGGACTTTTGAGAGTTTTCAACCATCGGCATTGTTGCGTGGGATACTTGCACAGTTCCCATACAAATCTGAGCCCTCTAGGTGCCATAGTACCGGAGTAATTAACCGCGACGCACCCTATGCGGCTCTGGGGTTTAGCGTTACAAACATTGCCGACGCAAACATGTCGTCGCTGGGGTTCTGTGGGTTAAGCACATATTTAGTCCTAACTCAACCCAACCTAAACTAGCCTAACCTAATGTATATACTGTATAGGTAGGGGGGATTTTGAGCAAGAGGAGGGAATATTATTCCCCCTGGGGGAAATAAATCCTGGGCCAGATTTCCCCCTGGGATGAATTTCTGACGTGGGTAAAAATAGAGTGGTACACCATAAACTGATCATTTATAACCTCCAGGTCTGCGTCCATGACCTAATCCCCTCTTCCTCCCACCTTATATCCTTACCTCTCCTTTACCTTTCCAGCCCCATATGTTTACATCCTCTACCACCTGCAGGTGCATATTTGACTCATCCACATTAAGGGGAGATGTATCGTTTTTCTGGCCCCCCTTCTCCCTCATGTTTAGCCCCATTAGTTTTCAGATTTGAGAATGTTTTCCCCATTAGTTTGTCAATTTTAAGACCTTTTGCCCAATTTCTTTCTCAATCTTAAGACCTTTCGTGCTATTTAACCCGTACAGCCCCAGCAACGCGTCTGACGCGTCGGCGATGTATGTAACGCACAGCCCCAGAGACGCGTCTGATTAGTCACCCTAATTGCGCCGACCGTAACCTCAGGTGTAGCCACTCAAGAGGGCTCAGATTTGTATGGGAACTGTGTACGTATCCCACGCAACCGTGCCGATGGTTGAAAACTCTCAAAAGTCCACGTGCGTGCGCGTAATAACCTGTTTTTTTGGGGTAATTGCCTTCAATTTTTTACTCTTGTAAAATACGTTTTCGGGGGCTCTGTAGGACCATTCTTTAAGCTTTTTGAGCGGTTTTTCGTGGTTTTTCCTTCATTCCTAACCCATTCGCTATTGTTTCTGGAAAAAAACATTTTTTGAAAACCGGCCGGGTTCTGGTGAACAAACATTACAAAACTAGCCGGGGCTCCACGGGTTAAGTGTCGTTTTAGTCCTGCCGAACGGTAGTGAGTGTAATTTTGGAAAAAACGACCGTCGGCTGGGATTTTTTTTTACTGAAAAATGTACAACTTATTCTAGAATGAAGATCTAATGGATGATTTGTTTTGTTTTAAAGTTTGATGGAAGTCTAGGGAGGAAACTAAAACTAGGAAATAATAGACCCAACAATAAACCCTTCACCCTTAAGTCTTATTCAACTGTAAATAGTTTCCCTCACACCTTCTCTTTCATTCACGAATATGCATCACTTTCTCATTCACACTCACGCATTTCCTCACACTCACATCCTTTACTCTGGGACACTCACGTGGTAAAACAGTCAAGGAAATGGGTGCAAGAATTGCTCACAAGGTGATACAAGCATGAAACTTCCCGGAAATGTTCACAAGGACCTACTTTACAATTTCAGAGCAGGAGCCACCGAGATTTCTGTATTGCATAGCAACGGTTGTTAGGCAAAGCATTTTCCTTAGCAACCGGCAGCAACGATGCAGTTTCTGAACTACTATGAAGTGTTATGACTTTGTACTTTTATTTATTTTCCTATATTCACTCCTAAAATGGTTCAAAAGATGTATAAAAACATATATATCTATATAATAGAGTGAATGTCAGCACACAACCAGGGCACACTGGTGACATCACTGCTGTGTAACTCAGCATGGGGTTCAGTGCCAGCTGATCTAGATATACTAGTACTTTAATAAGTACTAGTATATCTAGATCAGTGTCCCAAATGCTATCTAACAGCCCCAAATCCACTAGCTACTAAACTGTAGTTTGTAGTTTGTAGTTGGTAGATGTAGTTAGATAGCCGCGCCTGAATTGACAGGATGTGCCAGCGCGGGAGAGCCGAGCCAAGGGTAACGGGGCTTAAGAATTACCCGGAAGGTGTACAGATCGCACAGGACTTAAATGGCACTGGATGAACGATCGGGCTAGGTGTAGGGAAACTGAACCTAGTTGTATCCCATAAAGGAATGTGTGCAACAGATGTATTTGATAAAGGTGGTAAAAGGATAAACCCTCGGCTTTAATCATATTTTGTTTCCAGTTTCAGCAAGTTTGATATATTTGATCTGCGCACAGTGATAGTCAAGACGTACTGAATATTCACAGAAATGGCCAGTGCCTCATCTTCATCTGTTCAAGCAACTGATTGGACTATCTGTGTTTTTTGTCAACTGGACATCAAAGAGTCTCTCATATCACCAACTGACAGAGGCTATGAAACCATAGTAGACAATATCACAGTTTAGTAACCTTGACTCAATGCCAATCAAAATCAATCTGGCACGACTTGACCATGGGAATGGTATTCAATTAACATTGAAAGAACAGAATGCAAAGTGGCACAAATCTTGTTATCAGAAGTTTTCACATACCAAACTGGAACGCGCAAAACGAAAGCACAAGTCTGAGGAAGATGGGACTGCTTCAAAACGAATTTTCACACGTAGCACTAGCAGTGGTGGTGATACTGCCTCAAGTGGAACAGTTGGCAGCAATTGTCCCAAATGCTTCTTTTGTTCCCAGCAGCAAACAAAGGAGAACCTCCGCGAAGTCTGTACATTTCAACTAGATTTTCGTGGGAGGAAATGCGCACATGATCTACAAGATGAAAATCTTCTTGCAAAATTAAGTGCAGGAGACCTTATTGCCCAGGAGGCAAAGTATCATGCAAACTGCCTTACAAACCTGTACAATTGAGCACGTGCAAAGGTATCACAGGATCAGGATGCCTCAGATGACCAGACATGTAAAGGAATTGCTTTGGCTCAGCTGATTTTCTACATTGAGGAGAAGAGGCAAGATGAGGATGTGATGGTGTTCAGACTTGCAGATCTTGTGAAGCTCTACACTGACAGGCAAAATCAACTTGGAGTGGATGTTACTGCACGAGTAAACGGTAAGCATCTGAAAGACCGCATTCTCATGCATCTCCCAAGGATGAAAGCTTACAAAGAAGGACGAGATGTGTTCATGGCTTGTGAAGAAGATGTTGGCTCTATTCTCTGAGAAGGATACCAGACTGATCGAGACGAGCAGAGTGTCATGATGACCCAAATTGCTGAAATGATCCGACAGGACATCTTCGCACACAAAATAACATTCTCTGGATCGTTTGGCCATAACAGCCAAGTGGAGTCTGTTCCACAGTCCCTTTTGTCACTGGTCAGCATGCTTATCAATGGTTCAAACATCACAGATCAAACATCCAACACAACTATCAGCCAACCAATACTATCCATTGCTCAGCTGTTGGTGTACAACAGCATCAAGAGACGCAGGGATTCTGTGAGAAATCCACAAGTATATCACAGCAAAGATCGTGAAACGCCACTACCCGTCTATGTAGGTCTTAAGGCTCCTGCACTAACCAGAGATAGAAAGTTGATTGAGAGTCTATATACTCTTGGTATGTCGAAATCAGGAGACCAGACTCTCATTGTTACTGATGGTGCCAATGTGCTATGCTTACCTACACGAGACACCAGCAACATTGCTCCCTGCAACCATGAGGAGGCAGACTCGAGGATCATGGTGCATGTCAGTGATGCTGTTATGCAGAGCTTCCACAAGATCCTTGTTCGAACTGTGGACACTGACGTGGTAGTATTGGCAGTGGCAGTCGTATAGCAGCTGGCTCAGAGACAGCAGATAGAACTCTGGATTGCCTTTGGTTGTGGAAAGGACTTTAGGTACATCCCAGCTCATGAAATACGTGCTTCACTTGGCACAGAAAGATCCTTGGCACTGCCTGTGTTCCATGCTTATACAGGTTGTGATACCGTGTCCCATCTGGTCCAGGTGGGAAAGAAGACTGCATGGAAAGTGTGGGAGGCACATGATGAATTTACTGAGACATTCTATGAGCTGCACAATGCACCTGAACAAATTGGTGAAGCGACTGAGGCTCCTCTGGAGTACTTCACCATTCGACTCTATGACAGGACAGCAACTTCTCGTTCCATCAATGAAGTCAGAAAGAATCTGTTCATCCACAAAGGACATCAAATATCATGTCTACCTCCAACCAAGGCTGCTCTACAGCAACACATGAAGAGGGCAGTACTACAAGGTGGGCACCACTGGGGCTGCACCACGGTGCCAGAACAACAGTTGCCCTCTCCAAGTGAGTGGGGATGGACTTGCCCAGAAAAGTGGAGGCCTCTGTGGTCTAACTTGCCCGAAGCCAGGGCAACCTGCCCAGAACTACTGAAGTGTTCTTGCCGAGGAGGATGCACAGACTGCAAATGTGTTGATGCGCATCTAAAATGCACAGCCTACTGCAAATGCAAAAGTGACTGTGACAAAAGTGTCTGAAGCTTTAGGAGTGGCATTTTTATAGCCTGACTTGCCCTAAATTAGATTTTATGCCACATAATTCTTGTATATGATCTCCAAATGCAATGCTACATGTTTTTTAGAACAAGGAGTTGAGAACAAACCATAGCACCTCACAGTTTTCCAGAAACTGCATTGTTGCTGCCGGTTGCTAAGGAAAATGATTTGCCTAGCAACCGTTGCTATGCAACACTGAAATCTCGGTGGCTCCTGCCCTGAAATTGTAAAATAGGTCTTTGTGAACTATTGTGGAAAGTTTTATGCTTGTATCACCTTGTGAGCAATTCTTGTCCTATTTAGTACCGATTGTCCTCACTATTAAGCTCTCTTCCTCTTCTTCCCTCGCGCACTCACACCCATGTTCTGTCTCCACTTGCTCTGACTCTCTCTCTCTCATTTTATTACACTTCTGCCTCACTCTCTCCCCTCCACACCTTACTTTCTCTCCTCTTCAGCCTCTCTGTTCATATCACTGCTTGTTTGCCTCTATATATACAAAAGGAGTACAAAGGAAAGCAAGTAACAGCACATCTATGGATCCTTATGAGGCTGTTTGTATCTAAACTACTGTACCTAGTGTTACGCTGGCCAGCTTGCCAGAATTCACTCGTAACTCGCTAGCGCTCGCCAGGGCAGTGAAACGGGTTATAATAATCGTAGAACAATGTTCTTTCTTTCATGTTGTCACAGCCAGATCAGTCGTGATCTTTATTCTTGTCTGTGACACTTGGAACTATTTTAGAGTATAAGATATGCAGTGTGAAGTTAAGGAGAAAGAGCGAGGTAGACAGCGAGGTTGTATTATGTGCGTGTGCCTCCCTCGCTCGCGCGGGCTTTCCCACGCCCTTGATTGGCTGGCGGGCCTGGCGCGTCCTAGGACGCTTGCTTTTCATGACGTAGTGGTCTGTGATTGGGTGCCGCTGTCCTAGTGTTGGTGCTGGGGGGGTCCCCGCCGCGTATCTCCTTAGAGCTTGGCATAGCGTGCTTGGTCCTAAATGTCCTTTGCAATCTGTCCCCAATATAACTCCCTATACTACTGTTTCTCTCTCTGAACTTCTTCTTTTCCAATACTTCCTCTCTTTATTCAATTACTTATCCCTTCTGGTTCTGCATACGACTTCCATAGTCGGCCAGTCGTATTACCCGCACCAGCTCTCACATTTGTTTTGCACTAGCTTTAGGGATTAGTAGAGTCATAGTCATATGGTAGCCTAGTGTTGGGGTGCTTCTAATTATTGAGCTGTTCTTTCCTATTATTTAATGCTAGACAGTGGAAGGTATCTTTGGTCATTGTCTGAGTTATGTATGTGGCAAGTCAGAGCCTGTACAACATCGACGAAGCTAGGTAGCCGGTAACCCTTGTGCCTATTTTCCTTTGCGAATGTGGCAGTATACAGGTGAAGGGCTTTTGCCTACACTTACCTGTATGCTTGCTACCTCATTTTGTTGACCTTTGTGGAGCGCCAGGGTAAGACCAGATACTTGAGATCTGGACTTACCAAGAGAGCCTCCAAGTCACTTAACGTAACATAAGGGAAATCTGTTCAAGGGGAGACCGTAGGCTACGAGTATGCTTGCGATCTGCCTAGTTTCCTAGTACCTTATATGCCACTGCTAGACTTTATTAGTGAGAAAGACAGCATTGTGTTTATTAACTTTAATTGTGTATGCTTTAGGAATTATTCACGCCTTATTTTAGCCTAGGTTGATGCATAGTGCACAACCCAGTTTGGCTGTTACATTGGCTAAGGAAGTACTGTTTTGAGTGGCAATTAATAGTGCTGTCACAGAGTTGTTGCACTTCCTTGTTTCATATGCATGTATCCTACTTTTTGGTGTATTTAAGATACACGCTTTGGTGTCCTGCCCCTGCATTATTTCTGTTCTATATTAACGAGCATCTTAGAGCATCAGACGTTTTCAGAAGATTCTTTATCTGATGGCTGTAGGACTAGACTTCCAGTGTATTCCAAGAGCATTGTAGAGTTTAGTGGTGAGTACAGACTCACACTAAAGTTAACGTAAGCATATACTCCTTTATTAAATCTTGTTATAGTTTATTCAAGCATTGTTATTACTTAAGTGCATTTTATTAACGTAAAGTACTCCTGTTGTGAGTAGGCTTTGCCGTCATCGGTAAGCCTTTGTAGAAGTGCACAAAAACCCAGTTAATTGATATCCCGTTATCCAGTAGATTAACTCTGGAGGGTTTTAAGTGTTTTGTTCACCGGCGTAATACTTCGAGGGTTTGGAATTAGCATACCGTTGTTGCAGATATAGCCTATCATCTAGTCCATTCTTAAGTGCCCTTGTTTATTTCGTAGTGCCGGTCGTAACAAATGGCGACCTTAGACCAGTATATAGTGAACTGAATATTGCAGGTTTTTTGTTGGAGAAATCTTATTGCCATTTGGGGTTGAATTTATTTCTCGCATTGTTGGCAGTAGACATTGTTTTGAGGATATATAGAACTTGTTGGAGTTATTAGTGACCTAGTATTGCACTCAAGAACATCTTCGAATATTTTTTGATGAATAAAGCTACGCGAAAGTTTGGCTACTTTTGTCTTGACTGAGAATTTTGTTGTTGACTCCATCATGTCACTGGACGGGTCTGAGCATAGTGAGGGCACAGTGCGGGAGGCAGGCGAGGAGGTGGAGAAGGTGGAGTTGTTTAACGGCGTTCGGGTGGTGAACAATGAGGAGGATGCTCGGAGATTTTTGGAGGAGCCTGTGTCAGCGGACCGGGTGTCGGGGCTGGACCGGTATGGATTGCAAGTGTGTAGCCACGGTCTTAGGGTTTCCCGGTACCAGCGGTTTGTCGAGAGGTGAGCTGGTTACCTGTGTGCTCGGTGGGGTGCATGGGGCTTCAGGTGGAGCGGGAGCTGGGGCACCTTCGGCCCAGCCCCCATTCCACTCGACTCCTATCATGGCGCCCCCTCGGGTTCCGGAGCCGGGTACGTTCCCGCAGGCCGATGCCCGCTGGCGGTTGGGTCTCTAGGTGATTCACGGGGTGGGTCCCCAATAGTAGCACCCCCTCCTCAGGGTTTGTCTTCCGAGATGTTGTTTCAGCTCGAGCTCGCCAAACTTAAGCAGCAGGAGTGACAGGCTGAGCAGGAGCAGCGAAAGCATGAGGCTGAGCTAGAGCAGCGTGAGCGAGAGTCTGAGCACAAGTTTAAGTATGAGAAGGAGCTCAAGCTGAGAGAGGCTGAGCTTAAGTTTGAGTCTGAAAGGTATTGTGCCGATGTTGACCTAGAGAAAACTCTTGTAGCGGTGACGAGGAACCGGGTCGCCCAAAGGGGTCGAGCCCATGACCAGTCCCTGTCGCATCTACTTAAGTTGGTTCCAGTGTTTGATGAGTTAGGAGTTACAGAATTTTTTCTCCGGTTCGAGAAAAAGTGCCAGGAGCACCAATGGCCCGAAGAGAAGTGGGCAGCCCTTGTTTCTTCGCAATTGACGGGGAAAACACTCAAGGCGTATGATGCTTTGCCCCTAGATTCCTGTGAGAATTATGAGTTGTTGAAAGAGGCTGTCCTGAGGGCGTATGAGCTACAGCCAGAGACCTATAGGCTGAAGATAAAGGGCGGTTCCAAAAAGAAAGGAGAGTACTTTCCAGGAACACGCTAGAGAGCTGTCAGATGCATTTGAAAATTGGGTGAGGTCGGAGAAGGCAACTACTTTTGATGCAGTAAAGCAATTAGTGTTGTTAGAACAATTGTTTAAGTGTACTGGCAGTGACTTGACTCTTAACCTGAAAGAAAAGCAACCAAAAACTCTGCAGAAGGCGGCTGAGCTGGCTGACCTTTGAGTGTCATTGATTCGTGGGTGCGGGTCTGCACAGAGAGCTGAGGCAGGTAACCAGGGGCGTACCACTCCACCCCCCCAAATTAATGACACAACTAATTATCCATTTAAGAGTACTGTTGCCAATTATGAACCCAAGTCGAAACCCTTCCCGTTAAAGAAAGGCCAGGGCCCTTCCTCACCTCAGAGGAAGTTCAAGAGCGAAGTGGAGTGTTTCAAGTGTCATGAGAAGGGGCATATTGCGCGCTCATGTCCGAGCACACCGCCTACAGAAGTGGTATCACTAGTGAGCAACATCGGCGTTTCTTTGAGGTCTTCCGCGTTTGCCCGGGGTAAACAGTCGGTTGCGAAGTCATCGCCGGTGCAGAAGCAGCAGGAGGACTCGTCACCCGTCCGTGATGTTTTTTGTGGTCATAGGGGGCACGGCACTGTGAGGTGGGCTGGTGTGGAGCATAGGCTTGAGTTGCTGTGTGATACGGGCACTTCCCAGACACTTGTCAAGAATTTCACTGGCAAGCCTATTAACGCGGCTCGGGTTGTGATGGTTCAAGGCATCAATGCTACGCGGTCTTACCCGCTGATCAGAGTAGAGCTTGAGGTGGACGGTGTGACACGGGAGTTGGATGTGGGTATGGTGGAGAAATTGCCAGTTGAGGGGGTCGACCTCCTTCTCGGCAATGACTTTGCGGTGCCCACTTCCGAGGTTCTACCCTTAGTTGTTGCCGAGAGGGCGGCCGACACGAGTAGGGAGGGGCAAGAGTGGCTCGAGAGGTGCCAGGCGCAGCAGATGGCGTGTGCTGACACCAGATCTCAGTCTGCTCAGGTGTCACAGCCTAATACCCAAGTTTTAGACCAGCGGTGGAAGGGTCGGAAGGAGGAAGTCAAGGCTGGTCGGGTTGAGAGTTTGGATCCAGCGACACTCCTTGGTGACTTGGTACTTGCACTTATTATGAGCTCCGGAGTGGCCCCAGAACCTGTCCCCCCTAGTGACATGGTAGGGCGTGATGGCACTCCGCGACAGAGTAGTTCCCAGGGGCAACTAGAAGATCTTAAGTCTTGAGAGTTGTGGGAACGGGGCTATTGAACTCGAGGACGGGGAAGCATGTCATGTGAACATGTTAAAGGAGTTTGTGAGGCAACCACCTGAGCAGCCTACTGTCCCTGTGTTGGTCTGCAGGGGCCAAGGTGGAGAAGGAGAGGGGGGCAGTGGGGCACAGGTGGAGGAAAGTTGGGATTGTCATGTCTCGGTGGAGCAGTGGGCGGGGGACATGAGTCAGGTGGCTGTGGAAGCGCTTGAGCACCTGCCTGAGCATCAGTGTGCAGCGCTCCAGCACCTGCTCGGTTCATACCCCACTGTTTGTGCCGAGAACCCAGGCCTCACAACTCATGCGGTGCACGATGTTCCGCGGACAGGTCACTTGAGTGTTAGTAAACTGTTGGCCTCGTTGTTTCAGTGGTTCAAGGTGGGCGACGAACCTTTGGCATGGTTGTCAGGTCAGGGTCGACCCATGGCTGCTAAGGGTGGTGGTCAGAATCAGGACATTGAGCAGATTGGTGAGGTTGGCTGTGAAGTGGATGCGCCCGGCCGTCGCATAGCCTCCCAATGCTGCCCTAGTAAAATGCAACAGCCCTACCATAGACCGACTGTATCTGGCCATGTCGCTGAAGGCGGTGATGCTGCGCAGGCAGATGTAGTCGCAAAGAATGCGGGGGTGCGCATGTACGGTATCGGCGGGGAAGCCTTAGCAATTATGAACTATGGGAGTGACTGCACAGGTGGTACAGAGTGTCCCTCTCATGACCTGGCGGTTCTAGGGACAAAGGTGGAGAAGGAGGGAGACTATAGTGTAGAAACTATGGTCCCGGCTGGGTTGTGGGAGGGCACTAGGCATGTTGTTCTTCGAGATAAGTTGCAACCTCTTGTTCCTGAGCGCCAAGAGAAGTTGTTTACTAGGCTGTGGCAGTACGTCTGCATGTTTGTTGATTCTCCAGGCCTGATGTACGGGGTAGAATCCGACATGGTGGCTGGAGACAGTGCAAGCCACAAGTTAGCTCCCTACCGTATAAATCCTGCTCGACAGCCTGTCGTAAAAGTAGAGCTCGACTACATGTTGGAAAAGGGTCTGAGGGATAAAGGATATCGTGAGTGGTCGTTGCCAGTAACTTTGCAACCTGAGTTAAGTGGCAAGATCCGTGTTTGTGTTGATTGCAAGAGTGTGGAAGCATTATCCCTGACAGACGCCTATCCATTACCCAGAGTTGACGACCCCATAGACCGCATCGGGGCTGCCTCGTTTATCACTAAGGTGGAAATAGTGAAAGGTTATTGGCAGGCCCCGTTGCCGGAGAGAGCGAAGAGAAGTGCCAGTCTTGTGATGGACTGGGCAGTTTATCAGTGTCAGGTGTTGTTTTGCTGCCGGAACACAAGTTGGATGTGTGGCATGTTAAGGGCACTGATAATGTTCTGGCTGATTGTTTGTCACGGGAGGGTATGTTTGAAGGAGAACCCTCGCCGTTCAGTCAGTGTTTGTTTGAGAATGGAGAAAAATTAGGCTTGCCCCTGTAGTGCAACGCCGCCAAAAACACTATTAAAAATATAAAACCTCACATAAAAACTTTCTTTTTGATAGTATACAGGGTGATTCAGTAACCCTTTTCATAAATTTAATGGCAAATTCGGGAGACAAAAATAAGACTAATTTACTCTATGACCCTTAGGGTGAGTCTTTGATATGATGGAGTTATTACACCTTTAAACTTATTGATAGAAAGAAAAGAAAAAAATCTAAGGAGTGAGAATGAAAATTTCGTTGCTAACTGGCAGGGTAGTGTAACCAACTCTTGGTATCAAAATGGCTGCATACGGTAGCTGGATGCAGTTCGTTTCGCAATTTACAAAGGTACATTACTACTGTATTTGTATTATCATCATCATTATTATTAATAATCATTGTATTAGTAGTAGTAGTAGCAAGGGGAGAAGCAGGCGGAGGAGGATAAGTAAGAGGAAGAGGAGGAGGAGTAAGTGGTGAAAGAGGGGTAAGTGGAGGAGGAGGGATCTTCCTGCCGACTTTGAGCTTTGATACTCCGCTCGTCTTAATGAATCTGGAATCAATCTGTACATGAATCTAAAGATTGTTTCTTTGCTTACACGTGGTATGTAAATGGTTGCATATGGTAGCAGTTGTCCCAATGCTCAAAAGAACATTAGCATTTTATCACCATCATCATAATTAATACTCTATTCATCGTAGCTGTAGTAGTAGTAGTAATAGTCGTAGTTGTATTATTATTATTATTATTATTATTATTATTATTTATACAGTATTGTGAAATTTATTGTTATTATTATTGATTGGTGCTGTTGATAGTTTGTACAGTAATTTTGTCATGTGGTGCTTTAAAGCTTCTCATTATGTTGGTTTTTGTTATTATTTTATCATAAATAAATTTATGGTTAATGAAAATCTCATGTTTGTACATACTTTATTTACAAATACTTTACAATACAGTATTACAGAATACATTTTGATACCAAGTCTTGGTTAAGCTACCCTGCCAGTTAGCAACGACATTTTCATTCTCACTCCTTAAAAAAAAAATCTTTTCTATCTATCGATAACTTTAACACCTTACGAGCGGCCTATGCGGTTTATTTATGTGTACCGCACAGCGGGGTGTTTTTAGCCAAAATAGGGCTGTTTACGTGATCATTTTCATGCCTAAATAAGACCCAGAACGTAAAACAAGTACCTATCCCTGAAAGGGCATAAACAGAGCTTTCGAATGACACCATAACGATCCTTGTATGATGGATAGTTTTCTTGCAATAACCGTGCAACGCGAGTGCAAAAAGCAGGTAATTCGGTACTTTCAGTACATAATTGAGTATGTAGCGAGTGAGAGAGGGAGGAGGGAGCTGAGATTTGTGTCAGTAGGTTCGCCGCGGTGGTCTGGAGCAGTCATACGCTCGCTAGTCTCCTGCCACCACTTGTCTCTCTCTCTCAGCCACATTACGTGCTGAAATTGCCACTCGACCTATGTCGAGCGCCGCCACATAGTCCAGCTTTATTTAACTCGACTTATGTTGCTCGCCGCTAAATAAGGGTTAAAGGTGTAATATCTCCATCATATCAAACACTCACCCTAAGGGTCATAGAGTAAATTAGTCTTATTTTTGTCTCCCGAATTTGCCATTAAATTTATGAAAAGGGTTACTGAATCACCCTGTATAAGTGCAGTATATCACAGCAAGAATCTAAGACACTCGGAGTTGTTGTCTTAGTAGGCTAGGCTTGGTGAAGCTTGCTCGTTGAGCGTGATATAATTATTATGATGCCATTATTTTGGGGAGGTGTTGTGCAGATTTTTTGTTTATAATGCAGTGTTTTATGCTTTTGATCGTGCCTTGTTTTCACAACTTGGGAGAGTAGCTGGGTGATGCGGGGTTGGTGGGCATTCTGTCTGGTCAGATGTGAAGTTCACCTAAGGCTGAAACGTCCCACATCTTGGGCGGGGTGTTACGCTGGCCAGCTTGCCAGAATGCACTCGTAACTCGCTAGCGCTCGCCAGGGCAGTGAAACGGGCTATAATAATCGTAGAACGATGTTCTTTCTTTCATAGTGTTCATGTTGTCACAGGCAGATCAGTGGTGAGCTTCATTCTTGTCTGTGACACTTGGAAGTATTTTATATCAGTAATAAAGTATAAGATATGCAGTGTGAAGTTAAGGAGAAAGAGCGAGGTAGGCAGCGAGGTTGTATTATGTGCGTGTGTATGTACGTGTGCCTCCCTCGCTCGCGCGGGCTTTCCCACGCCCTTGATTGGCTGGCGGGCCTGGTGCGTCCTAGGACGCTTGCTTTTCATGACTTAGTGGTCTGTGATTGGGTGCCGCTGTCCTAGTGTTGGTGCTGGGGGTATCCCCGCCGCGTATCTCCTTAGAGCTTGGCATAGCGTGCTTGGTCCTACATGTCCTTTGCAATCTGTCTCCAATATAACCCCCTATACTACTGTTTCTCTCTCTGAACGTCTTCTTTTCCAATACTTCCTCTCTTTATTCAATTACTTATCCCTTCTGGTTCTGCATACGACTTCCATAGTCGGCCAGTCGTATTACCAGCACCAGCTCTCACATTTATGTTTTGCACTAGCTTTAGGGATTAGTAGAGTCATAGTCATATGGTAGCCTAGTGTTGGGGTGCTTCTAATTATTGAGCTGTTCTTATTTAATGCTAGACAGTGGAAGGTATCTTTGGTCGTTGTCTGAGTTATGTATGTGGCAAGTCAGAGCCTGTACAACATCGACGAAGCTAGGTAGCCGGTAACCCTTGTGCCTATTTTCCTTTGCGAGTGTGGCAGTATACAGGTGAAGGGCTTTTGCCTAGACTTACCTGTATGCTTGCTACCTCATTTTGTTGACCTTTGTGGAGCGCCAGGGTAAGACCAGATACTTGAGATCTGGACTTACCAAGAGAGCCTCCAAGTCACTTAACGTAACATAAGGAAAATCTGTTCAAGGGGAGACAGTAGGCTACGAGCATGCTTGCGATCTGCCTAGTTTCCTAGTACCTTTTATACCACTGCCAGACTTTATTAGTGAGAAAGACAGCATTGTGTTTATTAACTTTAATTGTGTATGCTTTAGGAATTATTCACGCCTTATTTTAGCCTAGGTTGATGCATAGTGCACAACCCAGTTTGGCTGTTACGTTGGCTAAGGAAGTACTGTTTTGAGTGTAGATTATTAGTGCTGTCACAGAGTTGTTGCACTCCCTGTTTCATATATATGTATCCTACTTATTGGTGTATTTAAGATACACGCTTTGGTGTCCTGCCCCTGCATTATTTATGTTCTATATTAACGAGCATCTTAGAGCATCAGACGTTTTCAGAAGATTCTTTATCTGATGGCTGTAGGACTAGACTTCGTGTTTTCATAGAGCATTGTAGAGTTTAGTGGTGAGTACAGACTCACAATAAAGTTAACGTAAGCATATACTCCTTTATTAAATCTTGTTATAGTTTATTCAAGCATTGTTATTACTTAAGAGCATTTTATTAACGTAAAGTACTCCTGTTGTGAGTAGGCTTTGCCATCATCGGTAAGCCTTTGTAGAAGTGCACTAAAAGTTTAAAACCCAGTTAATTGATACCCCGTTATCCAGTAGATTAATTCTGGAGGGTTTTAAGTGTTTTTTTCACCGGCGTAATAGTTCGAGGGTTTGGAATTAGCGTACCGTTGTTGCAGATATAGCCTATCATCTAGTCCATTCTTAAGTGCCCTTGTTTATTTCGTAGTGCCGGTCGTAACACTAGACTATCATGTAGAAGATAAAAGATGGCATAGCAGGGACAGGTTTGATCGTATCCATGCAGAATGATAAACTAACATGGTAGGCTACTCGACAGAAAAATAAGATAATATAACTACTTACTATATCTATTCTACCAAAAGATGTATTTTGGACATGTCTTGTTATTCATCTGTAAACACAGTTATCAAGCTTAAAATTTCACCCTCTTAACACCCTTTCAAAATACATTTTTAAATGTTTCGGTAGAAAAATGTCCGGGCCGAAGACCGATTCCTCTTAAATTACAGGCTCGCTATCGCTCGCTGAGGAAAAATGTTGAAACCTTAATGGCACGAAAGGTCTTAACATTTAAAGGACTGGGGCGAAAACCCTTAAAATTGCCAAACTAATGGGGCGAACATCTTAAAATCTCAAAAGGAATGGGGCTAAACATAAGGGAGAAAAGGGTCAAGAAAAAAAAAAACTCAAGTGGAAATCTCCCCTTAAGCAGAGCCATCATCATCTCACTTGCCTTCTCTCACACTGCCATCAATTGACCCCCCCCCCCCCCCTCAACTCTAAACATCCTGTGGTCAGGGCTCGTCCTGCCAGTTATTTTTTATGCTGCAAGATCATGGCCACTTGGTAATCCCCCTTCCCCCCTCCTCCTCCCATGTACAGTCACTTATAAATGTTCGTGGACCCCAATTGGAAAGTGTCGTCACATACTGCAATGGTTGTCGTTCAATCAATGGTTTGTTTGTCTTATTTTTTTTATTTTTTTATTATTATTATTTTTTTTTGTTTTTGTTCTAGTAAAATTGAATATATTGTTCAAAACAAAGTACGAACATATATTCAGTGACTACACATCTATCTATGACCTAACTCATTCAAGAAACACAATTAGTAGTCAATGATATAAGATGATGAAGGACAAAACATTATGAAATATCAAGTTCCTGTTCGTTGAGATGTAGGATTAAATAGTTTATGGATACAACAATCCATATACTTGCTTGTGATGGAATGTTAACAATACAAATCATATTAGGGATTATAATAAAGATATATAAATGATAGGGTATCTCTTGCAAAATAATTAGAATTACTGCAGAAATCTGACTCCACATTTGTGTTCTCTCTACAGCGTAAGAGGACGGTAACGAGGTAGAGAGTAGGCTAGGCTTTAATCTCACCTAGATAATAGATCATCATAATGCTGTTTTATTAAGTCTCCCTTTAGGATATCAATGGGTCACAATTTCAATTATGAGATGGCACACCTATGAAAATCAATGTCATCTTTGTTATTTTGCTCAATATAACGTAAAACAAGCTAATTTGAATACAGGTTTCTTGGCTAATTCCGTCTTATTATCACAGAGGCAGTCATAGCCAACCCCGCATAGATATCGATTTTAAATCAGTAAGGGTCGGTTACACTGGACTTATCATCCGTCGTCCTTCGACCATAGTCCTTCGATCTTGGGCATGAAATTATCTTCTCCTTATCGCACTTCACACATCGCCTTCATTTTCCACCACTTCGGCCTAATTAGATTCCCCTCATATTAGTAAAGTTTCACAATCGCTAATATAAATTGGACGTTATGTCATATTTAGGCCATTATACTAATTTTCACTGACTATACAGTGGAAATAGTCTACAAAAGCTAAAGGTTGTGGCTAGCGCGTAATTCATAAAAAGTAAAAACACATTTGTAACAGTATGCTAGCTGGCCTATATATTGTCTTGGAGTGCTTCAATGAGGTACAAAACTTATAACATATTAATGATTTTTATATGCACAGTAATAATGTTATTATATTAACATAAATTATATTAGTGCTATTTGTATGAGCTTTTCATAGCCTTTCGGTCTAATTACCCGAACACTTCGGCTATACTGTATATAAGTAAGCGATTTCATATTCAGTACGTTGGTTTTCCTATGTACAGTATGCATGCTGGAGAACATTACAATTAAGTATTATATATTTATTTTCCTACAGTGGTAATATCTTACAATAAATGAGTGTATATTTGTAGGCTAATATTCCAGATTAGTAACGAAGTTGCGAAACCACTAACTAGCGAAACCACCGAGTAGCGAATGTGGGTTTCCGGTACACTCAGGTTATGTATGATACATTTGTTTGACTTTTTAAAGATGGGGGGAAAACACTTTACCTGGATTGACTTTTCAGTATTAATGTGTCTAAGAAGGGTAGTTTATTGTCTTTCTTTAGTTTGGTTGTGAATTTAATAATTTGATGTAGATATAATTATATTAAACTCCCACCGAACTAGAGAAAGACAATGATTAACTATCCTTCCTAGACATAAATATTGCAAAGTCAAACAAATCCTCCATAACCTCAGTGTTCCTCAAACCCACATTCACCAACCTCATGACAAGGTCGACTCCTACGTCCCTCTTCAACACAAACGAAATATAGACTGGTATGTACAGTCTACGACAGAACTTGTTGTCATGGCCTGAGGCATAGACTACATATAACCTAGACACGAAAGCGTGACGTCACACGGTTAGTTTTCCGCGCGTCCTAGGGATTTGGTGGCAGCACTATTGTACTGTACAACAACCAAAGCACCTCAGTGGCTTGTCCTTATTATAGATAGTCTGTGCCCGCACGCGCCTGCCAGCTAGCTTGCTGCAGTGTTTCCAAAGTTAATGGAATATCCGCAAAACGAGGGAGCAATAGATTAAAGAGGGAACGTATTTAAGAGTTAATTAATGTTGGTAAAAACACTTTTAAATTATTTAGTATAAATTAGATATATATATAAGCAAGATGAAAACATTAGTATACATATAAACTATAAAACATAGGCTACTCATATATGATGCAAGCTGTATACCTTCAAGCAACACAACAAGAATTAAATTGTCATTTTGAATATATATTAGTATGTTACATGTTATAGATGTTATTTGTCAAGTAGCACTAAAACTGGACATTTATACTTATGACATCTAGGGATATTTTGTCCCACCATTGACGTTGGCAACTCCCGAATCTCACATCAACAATGGCAGGTGTTGGAGAAGTTTTGCTTGTGTACCTCCTCATAATGACGACAATTACACGATGACTGGCGCCTTTACAGTAGCCTCTATTTATGTCTATTTAACTATGTCATGTCTGCAGAGTCTCTGGATAATGTTCAATTGATTATTAATAGCGTTATTAGTACAAGGTAGGGATTATTACGAATTAATGAGAACCAAGGACAAGGATAGTCAATATAATGTCTTTGTGGGGACCCTCCCCTCCCATTGTCCTTTGCGATCGTGCTGCCATCTCTCGAACGCGCGGATCACTATTTACAGATTTGTGGCGTCTTCATTCGTGTCTAGGTTATAATTATGTAGTCTATGGCCTGAGGCAATGTGTTAGTTCACTCCTCATTTAATAGATGGACCTTTAATCGTTTCTAATAAAAGGGGGAGGCGTTCATATAGAGGAAGGAAGGAGGAGTCAAACGTGTGTGCGTGTTCTAGAACAACACTCAAAATATGTTTATTTTAACATAACAAACAGGCTATATTATTTGATTAGCCCATGCCGGATCACAAATAAGTAACACACACCAGGTGTTGTGTTATTTATGGAATTTAATATACAGAAAATCAAGTTTCTATCCTTCAAACTTCCCATCCCCCCCTTCTCTCTGCTGCCTTCCCCTATCTCCCTCCTTCTCTCTCCTAACCGAATATATAATTTTCCTCATCGTCGTGTTCAAAGCTGTCCATAAAAATTACTTTGGTGTTTTAATAATACTGTTCTTTTAACCTTTACTGATTCTCAATAATGAACTCGTATACTATTCTTTACCTTATACAATGTGTTATAGAAAATAAATAGATATGCTCCATTGCAAAACACTCAAAAGTTGCCAACCTTGGCGTCCTGGTAAACAATCGTATACATATATTAGTAATTGAAACGGGATGTTACAATCCACGCATCAAGACAAGTTGGATCACATTGTAATCTAGCTTGGACCAAATTATAACCAAATATATATATCATAAAGACAAGATAATATCGGCTCAGTTAGAGAAAACACTTTAGATGAGCCGAAACGTGTCTTTTTATAATAAAAACAAATGTTGACAATAGAGTAAATCTTGTTTTCTTCCATACCACTATTCACAGCACTGTGGTTGACCAATTCATAATCTACCTTAACATGTAATATGACACGCTATGATTATTGCATTATACTTTTCACAGTGGATTCTTAATTACTGTGGCTTCCCATTACCAGTAAACAGTTCGGCGCTAGCCATTGTAATGATTTACTATAAAGTAAGTCATCGAATTGAACAATTAACGATACTCCAAGCAATCTGGTTATGTTGTTTTAAAGTTGATATACATTGTTTAGGCTTTTATATTTTTACTTCGTATTAATAACTCTGCGTAAACAGAGTTTGGTATCGCCCCCCCCCCCCCCCCCCCCGTATAGTGGGTACCATACAAAAAAAGTCTGTCGTCGTTGTTGTCGTCCGTCTTGCTCCAAACTCCTCCTAGACCTTTGGACGGATTTTCACCAAATTTCACACTAACATTTGTTGGGTGAATGCGAACGTCAGTCAAAAAATATTTTTTTGAATTTATGCAATAGTTATGATTTTAGGTCCCCCCCCCCCCCCCCCCCCCATCCCTCACCCAGCAATGACATCGTTCTTAGTGTGTGAGCCCCAAAGGGGCTCGCACACTAAGAACGCATTTGTTCTGGGGACGAAAACATCTCGCTAGGCATTTGCTAGGTTAAGTTATGCCGGAGTCACACAAACCCTTTTTCGAGCAATTTTTACGGGCAATTATGGTCTGGAAGCTTCAAAAATTACACTTCATAAGAATTCAGCCGCCTGACTTAATCTACCTTCAGTCTAGTTACCGATACAAGTGTGAAAAAGTTCCGAAATAATACGAGAAAAAACTTGCTCATGGAAAATTGACGGAAAAAACGGTCGTGTGACAGCGGCTTTAGTTTAGTTGGTAGTAATTGGTAGTAATATTTGGATTGATGGTGATAGTAGTGATGATGGTTGTAGTTGTATTGATGATGACAGTAGTAGATATGATGGTGATAGTAGTAGATGTAGTCCGTCTGTCCCGTAACTCCTCCTAGACCGCTGGACGGATTTTCACCAAATTTCACACAAACATTTGTTAGGTGAATGCGAACGTCAGTCAACTTTTGTTTTTAATTTATGCAATAGTTATGATTTTAGGTCCAACATATTGTTTCCCACACACACACACACACACACACACACACACACACACACACACACACACACACACACCCAGCAATGCTGGCGTTCTTAGTGTGTGTGCCCCGAAGGGGCTCACACAAAACGCATTCGTTCTGGGGCCGAAAACATCTCGCCCAGCTTCTGTTAGGTTAAGTTAGTTTAGTTGACATTAAAAGTGATGATAGTAATAGTGGGAATGATGGTAATAGTAGTGATGATGGTGATAATAGTAGTGATGATGGTTGTAGTTGTAGTGATGATGATGACAGTAGTAGATATGATGGTGACAGTACTAGTAGTAGTGATGATGGTCATAATAGTAGCGATGTTGGTGACAATTACTGTAATGTTGATGGTAGTGATGATGACAGTAGTATATATGATGGTGATAGTACGTAGTACTAGCTACCCAGCTACAAATCTGTCTTGCTGCCATGCAATGTGTTGCAAATGAAGCTTCTCTCTTAGAATAGGGAGTAATAAAGTAACATGGGACATAATTTTAAAAGATATTGTTTTTTCAGTCAATAAATTCAAAGATAAATTGTTAAAAATTGCGTGCTGCTATGCGAGAGAACTAGAAGCATGGTCTAAATGATTAATTAAGTTAATTAGAAATAAAATGTTCTCGCTTTAAAAAAAATGAATTTAATCTTTCAGAGTTTATAGACTATAATTATAATAAGCTTAAAGCTGATTTAATAAATTTACATAAACATTTTGTAATCATTACAGTAGATAAAGCCAGCAATAATTATAGCTTCACATGTAAGAAATTTTATCTTGAAAAAAGAATTAGGTATTAAGGGTAACATATTACGTAAAAATATTTGCGGTAATTCTGTTTATGAAATTCAAAATAATCTGAATATTGATAACTTAATCGATGAACATACCAAGAAAAATATAACATTTGATATTAAACTTTCTGATAAGAACAAGTGCATTGCAAAATGATACATGTTACCTAAATTTCATAAAAGACCTTATAAATATCGCTTTATTGCCGGAGCAAAATTTGCTACCACTAAAACTCTATCAGAACAAGTCGTAAATTGCTTAACACCTTACGAGCGGCCTATGCGGTTTATTTATATGTACCGCCCAGCGGGGTGTTTTTAGCCAAAATAGGGCTGTTTACGTGATCATTTTCATGCCTAAATAAGACCCAGAACGTAAAACAAGTACCTATCCCTGAAAGGGCATAAACAGAGCTTTCGAATGACACCATAACGATCCTTTTATGATGGCTAGTTTTCTTGCAATAACCGTGCAACGCGAGTGCAAAAAGCATGTACTTCGGTACTTTCCCCATATAATTCAGTATGTAGCGAGTGAGAGAGGGAGGAGGGAGCTGAGATTCGTGTCAGTAGGTTCGCCGCGGTGATCTGGAGCAGTCATACGCTCGCTAGTCTCCTGCCACCACTTGTCTCTCTCTCTCAGCAACATTACGTGCTGAAATTGCCACTCGACCTATGTCGAGCGCCGCCACATAGTCCAGCTTTATTAAATACGACTTAAGTTGCGCGCCGACTTTTAGGGGTTAAAATACATTAAAAGTACTCATAAAAGATATTGTAATACCATCATGAGAAGAACTGGCATTAACTATTATTGGAGTGTTGACAATTCGTTAGAAGTTATTGATAAAATAAATACCATGTTGAAAGTTACCTCGGTACATAGCTTCGACTTTTCAACTTTGTATACCAATTTGCCTTTAGATTTAGTATATTCAGAGCTTTGCTTTATTATAGATTTGCACTTTGACAGGTTCGTTAGGAATTTTAATTATTTCATAAATGTTTATACATATTTTAACCCATAATTAGCGGCGAGCAACATAAGTCGAGTTAAATAAAGCTGGACTATGTGGCGGCGCTCGACATAACTCGAGTGGCAATTTCAGCACGTAATGTGGCTGAGAGAGAGAGACAAGTGGTGGCAGGAGACTAGCGAGCGTATGACTGCTCCAGACCACCGGGGCGAACCTACTGACACAAATCTCAGCTCCCTCCTCCCTCTCTCACTCGCTACATACTCAATTATGTACTGAAAGTACCGAATTACCTGCTTTTTGCACTCGCGTTGCACGGTTATTGCAAGAAAACTATCCATCATACAAGGATCGTTATGGTGTCATTCGAAAGCTCTGGTTATGCCCTTTCAGGGATAGGTACTTGTTTTACGTTCTGGGTCTTATTTAGGCATGAAAATGATCACGTAAACAGCCCTATTTTGGCTAAAAACACCCCGCTGTGCGGTACACATAAATAAACCGCATAGGCCGCTCGTAAGGTGTTAATAATGCATCACTTAGCTCTACTCCCACTAGTTCTGTATATTTTGATAGAACTAAACTTAAAGATGCCCTTAAATTCCTCCTTTTCAATACTTCTGTTAGATTCGGGCCGTACATTTTCAAACAAATATTAGGAATTCCTATGGGTGGAAATGCTAGCCCTTTAATTGCAGACTTATTCTTGCTTGCTTTAGAATTTAAATATATAAAAGACTTAGTTGACAGTAGCAAGAAAAATAAAATCCCAGAAAAATTAGCACTTGCTAAACTGTTAAGTAATAATAGTAGATATATTGATGATATTCTTGTTTGCAATTTGTTAAATTTTAATCAAGTTGCTAAACTTATTTACCCTAATTCTATTCCCCTCACACAATGTAACGTAAATTATAAAGTTGAAAATTTTCTTGATATAAATATAGAGATTGTTAATGAACAGTGCATACTTAAAGTATATCACAAAGTTGATGATTTTAATTTTAACGTAATAAACGTTCCTTTCCCTAGTAGTAATATCGATAGTAAAATAACTTATAATTGTTTTTATTCCCAATTAATAAGATTTTGTAAAATCTGCACTAAAGTAGATGACTTTTGGGCTAGAGCTAGGTTACTATACAGACACTTAGTGGACAGAGGTTTGGAGGCAAGTAAATTGCTCCATAAATTTAATCTTTTTAGGGTCAATTATTGTGACTGTATTCTAAAATTTGACATCAATAATTTTAATCAAGCATTTTTAACTTGAAGTTTCTTGTATACCTCTGCTTACTTTTTGTCTGTATTTATTGTTTTTTGTCTGTATTTATTGTTTATCTTTTTCTTTTTCTATTATTAATATTAATATTGATGATTTTTTTAATTTATTGTTCTTGTTAAAAGAGTACTCTTTGTTTAAATCTGTTGTTACTTCATATTTTGCAATTATTTGTCTTTATATTATATGTGTTCATTGTCGATAGTATCAATTGCTTACTTTTGTGATTTCCTTAGTTTATTTGTAGGGTAGTTATTGATAGGGGTCACTTGAGGCATGCTATGCTTACAGGTACCTACCCGATAGCACTATCGTTAGTGAGTGCTGTACTGTATTTTATATATTATTTTGTAATAGTATAGATATCTTATCAATATTTGTATTTTGTACTATTGTTAATGTCTTGTCATGTTGCAAATTTGATTTTAAATAATATTTTGACATTTAACATGTAGTTTCTTTATTCATGCAGAGTTTAGTCAAATTTGCCAGAACGTCCCGGACTTCCCAAACTTGACTACTTCCTTTAACGTGACGATAGTGCGTTGTTATATGTGCGATTAGTTTGCTTGGGAAACATATTAACTTGCTCATGTAGTAATGTACACCCTATTTGGTGGATTGTGTTCTTTTATTTAATAATTTTCATTTTAGTAAGCGTTGTTTCCACATAGCGATTTTGATATTTAATTTGACTTTATATTGTCCTTGTCCCAATTTTGGTTTGTTTAGTTTGCAAGTTTTACATTTTAATTTATATAGGTTCAGGGACAGTATAGATGTGAGGCCGGTCTGTACTAGTGGCAACATTAGTATACGACGTGTTCCCCATGTACTGTCCCTTCCTTTACTTGTATTCGTTGACGAACCAGGACCGGCCACGGACTAAGTGTCAGAATAATTCTCTGTACCCTCGCACCCGGCAAAATTATAAAAACTTAAAAATGAATGAAAATAACTGGCGTCTTTTCGATGATAATTGTAAATGTAAACTCTGTGTGAATGAATTTGATTTTGAACATCAAACATTTTTTAAAAGTTACATTACCAATACAAAATTTTTGTTTTTAAATTCTTCTGTTAATGTAACCTCTCCATGTAAAGTAAAGAATGTTATCGATTTAATAACCTGTGATAAATGTGGTATACAATATGTTGGAAAGACGGAGCAATGTTTAAGAGAAAGAGCCTACGGGCATAGATCAGGAATTAAGAACGGCATCGACTCAAGATTCTTCTATATAAGCATTTTAACACAGATTGTACTAAATTTGATTGTAAATACAAAATTATAGAAATTGTTCAAAGTAATCAAAATGTTTTAGATAGAGAAAATTATTGGATTGGAAAATTAATGACCATCTATCCATTTGGACTTAACAATCAAATAAAAAATGTAGGCAACATTTTGTATAAAGATTTATTAAAAAACTATTTTAATAACCCATATTTTAACTTCCCTGTTTTAAACAGAAGACCTGGTAGACACGGTAATAGAAGACTAAATACATTTAATAAAAAGAAAAACAGGTCTGATATTAAAATTATTGTTAATAATTTATATTCATTATATCGAAATTTCGGAATTAAAAAATTAAAAGATTCATTGAAAGGCCTACAAAAGAAAAGTTTTCTCCTTTTATAGAAAATATTCTAAACAATAAACATAATTTCACAAATAAATTTAAGAATATAGTCTTTGCTTTTATGGGATATATTAGAGCTAATTCTAAGAAATCCAAAGATAACCGTATTAAAGATAAAGTCATGTCCACTTTAAATTATTCCTCTAAAATTTTAGACAAAATTAATGTTAACAGTCTTATTAATTCAAAGAAAGTTAAGTCCATGTTACCAGATGGTTGTAAAGATTTCAAACCATTAATAGTGTATTCATATGAACGACCTGTTGGGTCTATTATTTGTAATTATAATAAAGTTTTAGGAAATCTTTCAGATAATGATATTTTCAATAATAATAAATGCGTGTGTGAAAGAGTCATGGAAATGCCAGCTAGCAGACGTGATGCACTAGCAAAGTTCATTTATAGTCCGATATGTCACATATTAACAGGTGATGTAGAACTAGTTAAACATTTTGCAAACGACAAATTAGCGGAGCTATGTCGTAAAGGATTTAAATTTAGAATAGGGAGTAATAAAGTAACATGGGACATAATTTTAAAAGATATTGTTTTTTCAGTCAATAAATTAAAAGATAAATTTTTAAAAATTGCGTGCTGCTATGCGAGAGAACTAGAAGCATGGTCTAAATTATTAATTAAGTTAATTAGAAATACAATTTTCTCGCTTAAAAATAATTTAATCTTTCAGATTTTATAGTCTATAATTATAATAAGCTTAAAGCTGATTTAATAAATTTACATAAACATTTTGTAATCACTACAGTAGATAGAGCCAGCAATAATTATAGCTTCACATGTAAGAAATTTTATCTTGAAAACATGAAAACAAAATTAGGTATTAAGGGTAACATATTACGTAAAAATATTTGCGGTAATTCTGTTTATGAAATTCAAAATAATCTGAATATTGATAACTTAATCGATGAACATACCAAGAAAAATATAACATTTGATATTAAACTTTCTGATAAGAACAAGTGCATTGCAAAATGATACATGTTACCTAAATTTCATAAAAGACCTTATAAATATCGCTTTATTGCCGGAGCAAAATTTGCTACCACTAAAACTCTATCAGAACAAGTCGTAAATTGCTTAAAATACATTAAAAGTACTCATAAAAGATATTGTAATACCATCATGAGAAGAACTGGCATTAACTATTATTGGAGTGTTGACAATTCGTTAGAAGTTATTGATAAAATAAATACCATGCCGAAAGTTACCTCGGTACATAGCTTCGACTTTTCAACTTTGTATACCAATTTGCCTTTAGATTTAGTATATTCAGAGCTTTGCTTTATTATAGATTTACACTTTGACAGGTTCGTTAGGAATTTTAATTATTTCATAAATGTTTATACATATTTTAATAATGCATCACTTAGCTCTACTCCCACTAGTTCTGTATATTTTGATAGAACTAAACCTAAAGATGCCCTTAAATTCCTCCTTTTCAATACTTATGTTAGATTCGGGCCGTACATTTTCAAACAAATATTAGGAATTCCTATGGGTGGAAATGCTAGCCCTTTAATTGCAGACTTATTCTTGCTTGCTTTAGAATTTAAATATATAAAAGACTTAGTTGACAGTAGCAAGAAAAATAAAATCCCAGAAAAATTAGCACTTGCTAAACTGTTAAGTAATAATAGTAGATATATTGATGATATTCTTGTTTGCAATTTGTTAAATTTTAATCAAGTTGCTAAACTTATTTACCCTAATTCTATTCCCCTCACACAATGTAACGTAAATTATAAGTTGAAAATGTTCTTGATATAAATATAGAGATTGTTAATGAACAGTGCATACTTAAAGTATATCACAAAGTTGATGATTTTAATTTTAACGTAATAAACGTTCCTTTCCCTAGTAGTAATATCGATAGTAAAATAACTTATAATTGTTTTAATTCCCAATTAATAAGATTTTGTTAAATCTGCACTAAAGTAGATGACTTTTGGGCTAGAGCTAGGTTACTATACAGACACTTAGTGGACAGAGGTTTGGAGGCAAGTAAATTGCTCCATAAATTTAATCTTTTTAGGGTCAATTATTGTGACTGTATTCTAAAATTTGACATCAATAATTTTAATCAAGCATTTTTAACTTGAAGTTTTTTGTATAACCTCTGCTTACTTTTTGTCTGTATTTATTGTTTTTTGTCTGTATTTATTGTTTATCTTTTTCTTTTTCTATTATTAATATTAATATTGATGATTTTTTAAATTTATTGTTCTTGTTAAAAGAGTACTCTTTGTTTAAATCTGTTGTTACTTCATATTTTGCAATTATTTGTCTTTATATTATATGTGTTCATTGTCGATAGTATCAATTGCTTACTTTTGTGATTTCCTTAGTTTATTTGTAGGGTAGTTATTGATAGGGGTCACTTGAGGCATGCTATGCTTACAGGTACCTACCCGATAGGACTATCGTTAGTGAGTGCTGTACTGTATTTTATATATTATTTTGTAATAGTATAGATATCTTAACAATATTTGTATTTTGTACTATTGTTAATGTCTTGTCATGTTGCAAATTTGATTTTAAATAATATTTTGACATTTAACATGTAGTTTCTTTATTCAAGCAGAGTTTAGTAAAATTTGCCAGAACGTCCCGGACTTCCCAAACTTGACTACTTCCTTTAACGTGACGATAGTGCGTTGTTATATGTGCGATTAGTTTGCTTGGGAAACATATTAACTTGCTCATGTAGTAATGTACACCCTATTTGGTGGATTGTGTTCTTTTATTTAATAATTTTCATTTTAGTAAGCGTTGTTTCCACATAGCGATTTTGATATTTAATTTGACATTATATTGTCCTTGTCCCAATTTTGGTTTGTTTAGTTTGCAAGTTTTACATTTTAATTTATATAGGTTCAGGGACAGTATAGATGTGAGGCCGGTCTGTACTAGTGGCAACATTAGTATACGACGTGTTCCCCATGTACTGTCCCTTCCTTTACTTGTATTCGTTGACGAACCAGGACCGGCCACGGACTAAGTGTCAGAATAATTCTCTGTACCCTCGCACCCGGCAAAATTATAAAAACTTAAAAATGAATAATAATAATGAAAATAACTGGCGTCTTTTCGATGATAATTGTAAATGTAAACTCTGTGTGAATTAATTTGATTTTGAACATCAAATTTTTTTTAAAAGTTACATTACCAATACAAAATTTTTGTTTTTAAATTCTTCTGTTAATGTAACATCTCCATGTAAAGTAAAGAATGTTATCGATTTAATAACCTGTGATAAATGTGGTATACAATATGTTGGAAAGACGGAGCAATGTTTAAGAGAAAGAGCCTACGGGCATAGATCAGGAATTAAGAACGGCATCGACTCAAGATTCTTCTATATAAGCATTTTAACACAGATTGTACTAAATTTGATTGTAAATACAAAATTATAGAAATTGTTCAAAGTAATCAAAATGTTTTAGATAGAGAAAATTATTGGATTGGAAAATTAATGACCATCTATCCATTTGGACTTAACAATCAAATAAAAAATGTAGGCAACATTTTGTATAAAGATTTATTAAAAAAACTATTTTAATAACCCATATTTTAACTTCCCTGTTTTAAACAGAAGACCTGGTAGACACGGTAATAGAAGACTAAATACATTTAATAAAAAGAAAAACAGGTCTGATATTAAAATTATTGTTAATAATTTATATTCATTATATCGAAATTTCGGAATTAAAAAATTAAAAGATTCATTGAAAGGCCTACAAAAGAAAAGTTTTACTCCTTTTATAGAAAATATTCTAAACAATAAACATAATTTCACAAATAAATTTAAGAATATAGTCTTTGCTTTTATGGGATATATTAGAGCTAATTCTAAGAAATCCAAAGATAACCGTATTAAAGATAAAGTCATGTCCACTTTAAATTATTCCTCTAAAATTTAGACAAAATTAATGTTAACAGTCTTATTAATTCAAAGAAAGTTAAGTCCATGTTACCAGATGGTTGTAAAGATTTCAAACCATTAATAGTGTATTCATATGAACGACCTGTTGGGTCTATTATTTGTAATTATAATAAAGTTTTAGGAAATCTTTCAGATAATGATATTTTCAATAATAATAAATGCGTGTGTGAAAGAGTCGTGGAAATGCCAGCTAGCAGACGTGATGCACTAGCAAAGTTCATGTATAGTCCGATATGTCACATATTAACAGGTGATGTAGAACTAGTTAAACATTTTGCAAACGACAAATTAGCGGAGCTATGTCGTAAAGGATTTAAATTTAGAATAGGGAGTAATAAAGTAACATGGGACATAATTTTAAAAGATATTGTTTTTTCAGTCAATAAATTAAAAGATAAATTTTTAAAAATTGCGTGCTGCTATGCGAGAGAACTAGAAGCATGGTCTAAATTATTAATTAAGTTAATTAGAAATAAAATGTTCTCGCTTAAAAATAATTTAATCTTTCAGATTTTATAGTCTATAATTATAATAAGCTTAAAGCTGATTTAATAAATTTACATAAACATTTTGTAATCACTACAGTAGATAGAGCCAGCAATAATTATAGCTTCACATGTAAGAAATTTTATCTTGAAAACATGAAAAAAGAATTAGGTATTAAGGGTAACATATTACGTAAAAATATTTGCGGTAATTCTGTTTATGAAATTCAAAATAATCTGAATATTGATAACTTAATCGATGAACATACCAAGAAAAATATAACATTTGATATTAAACTTTCTGATAAGAACAAGTGCATTGCAAAATGATACATGTTACCTAAATTTCATAAAAGACCTTATAAATATCGCTTTATTGCCGGAGCAAAATTTGCTACCACTAAAACTCTATCAGAACAAGTCGTAAATTGCTTAAAATACATTAAAAGTACTCATAAAAGATATTGTAATACCATCATGAGAAGAACTGGCATTAACTATTATTGGAGTGTTGACAATTCGTTAGAAGTTATTGATAAAATAAATACCATGCCGAAAGTTACCTCGGTACATAGCTTCGACTTTTCAACTTTGTATACCAATTTGCCTTTAGATTTAGTATATTCAGAGCTTTGCTTTATTATAGATTTGCACTTTGACAGCTTCGTTAGGAATTGTAATTATTTCATAAATGTTTATACATATTTTAATAATGCATCACTTAGCTCTACTCCCACTAGTTCTGTATATTTTGATAGAACTAAACTTAAAGATGCCCTTAAATTCCTCCTTTTCAATACTCATGTTAGATTCGGGCCGTACATTTTCAAATAAAATATTAGGAATTCCTATGGGTGGAAATGCTAGCCCTTTAATTGCAGACTTATTCTTGCTTGCTTTAGAATTTAAATATATAAAAGACTTAGTTGACAGTAGCAAGAAAAATAAAATCCCAGAAAAATTAGCACTTGCTAAACTGTTAAGTAATAATAGTAGATATATTGATGATATTCTTGTTTGCAATTTGTTAAATTTTAATCAAGTTGCTAAACTTATTTACCCTAATTCTATTCCCCTCACACAATGTAACGTAAATTATAAAGTTGAAAATGTTCTTGATATAAATATAGAGATTGTTAATGAACAGTGCATACTTAAAGTATATCACAAAGTTGATGATTTTAATTTTAACGTAATAAACGTTCCTTTCCCTAGTAGTAATATCGATAGTAAAATAACTTATAATTGTTTTTATTCCCAATTAATAAAATCTGCACTAAAGTAGATGACTTTTGGGCTAGAGCTAGGTTACTATACAGACTCTTAGTGGACAGAGGTTTTGAGGCAAGTAAATTGTTCCATAAATTTAATCTTTTTAGGGTCAATTATTGTGACTGTATTCTAAAATTTGACATCAATAATTTTAATCAAGCATTTTTAACTTGAAGTTTCTTGTATAACCTCTGCTTACTTTTTGTCTGTATTTATTGTTTTTGTCTGTATTTATTGTTTATCTTTTTCTTTTATTAATATTAATATTGATGATTTTTTAAATTTATTGTTCTTGTTAAAAGAGTACTCTTTGTTTAAATCTGTTGTTACTTCATATTTTGCAATTATTTGTCTTTATATTATATGTATTCATTGTCGATAGTATCAATTGCTTACTTTTGCGATTTCCTTAGTTTATTTGTGCTATAAATGTAGGTTATTTGTAGGGTAGTTATTGATAGGGGTCACTTGAGGCATGCTATGCTTACAGGTACCTACCCGATAGCAGTATCGTTAGTGAGTGCTGTACTGTATTTTATATATTATTTTGTAATAGTATAGATATCTTATCAATATTTGTATTTTGTACTATTGTTAATGTCTTGTCATGTTGCAAATTTGATTTTAAATAATATTTTGACATTTAACATGTAGTTTCTTTATTCATGCAGAGTTTAGTAAAAATTTGCCAGAACGTCCCGGACTTCCCAAACTTGACTACTTCCTTTAACGTGACGATAGTGCGTTGTTATATGTGCGATTAGTTTGCTTGGGAAACAGATTAACTTGCTCATGTAGTAATGTACACCCTATGTGGTGGATTGTGTTCTTTTATTTAATAATTTTCATTTTAGTAAGCGTTGTTTCCACATATCGATTTTGATAATTTAATTTGACTTTATATTGTCCTTGTCCCAATTTTGGTTTGTTTAGTTTGCAAGTTTTACATTTTAATTAGTCTCTCAGTGGCCTAGTGGGTTCGTTGCTGTACTTACTGACCCGGGTTCAAATCCTGGTTAGAATGAATAATACATATAGGGCTTTACTTGTTATTCGAGGTTATAAATGTGCCCCAGAATGCAAGTATCCTTCTCTGGTAGGCCTACATTGTTGCTTGCTTGTGTGTGATATCAACCTGCTTCGTCATGAGTGGAGACAGGAAGTAGCTGATGCAGTGTGTTTCAAATTAAACTATTTCTCTCAGTGGCCTAGTGGGTTTGATGTAGTACTGCTTTACTTACTGACCAGGTTTGAATCCTGGTTGGGAAATATGCAAACATTCTTAATAAGCTAGTCTTGTTTGCTAAAGTGGGTTTGGGCGGGATGGGTAGCCTAAAGCAGATATCTGGCTTCTTTCTTGCAAAGGTTGTTTTGTGAAGGGACCAATGAATAGGACCATAAGAACTTCGCTTAACCCCTACAGACATTAATAGTTAACTTACTGGCAAGGAGGCGGACGACACGGCATTATCCCCACAACTGTCAAAATCTCACTGAGGGACCGTTAGAAGTCGGAGGAACTTGGGGTTGCCACCAATCGACAGATTCTGATCTAACTTATCTAACTTACCGAGCTCAATATGACGCTAGAGCATCATATAACTTATTAGAGAGATATTAAGATAAGTTCATATGACGCACTAGCGTCATATGAGTATTTGGGCATAAGTTCCATATGACACGGAGGGGGTTAAGTTGTAAGCTGAAGTTAATGCAGATAATACGAAGGAAATGATTTAATCTTATTCAATATAGCCTATTTTGATATATTTTTCATGACCTGTATTCTTGTAGAGTTTAAACATGGATGTACCCATCACCTGATAAACCCGAAGACATCATAGACAATTCTTTGAGAGACCGACTGCCTACTCAGGAGCTCGAGTTAACTGATAACTCAACATATCAACTAATCCACGCTTCATCTAAACATAACAAAGATAAAGTGTATGATAACCTACGTTATACATACGTTTTGAAACGGGAAAATAAATGTGTTGTGTGTGATCTTGCGCACCATACATAACTTAAGAACATGTGACGCTCACCGCTTCCCCCAGAACCGTATGGCTTACTCGCTAGGACTCGCCAGGGCAGAGAATATAGCTACAGTCTACCTATCATTGTGTACTTTCCTTCTCGAGAAAGCTTGTGTTGCAGACAGTTCAGAACTGTTCTTTATTTTCGTCTGTCACAATCCTTTCTATTTTATTTAGTCAATTGAAAGTATTGTGTTAAGTAGTTGAATGATGGGAAGGAGAGAGAGAGAGAGAGAGAGAGAGAGAGAGAGACCAGGTGGTGTGACTTGGTGGTGAGTGTGGCGCGTGGCTGGCCCCCTTACATAGGCCTCGCGGGATTCGTTGCCTCCTGCCTAACACTGCCTACTAGGCGACTGTCGCGCGCCCTCGTGCCATTCCTGCGAACTGGGACTCCAGCCATGCGGTCCCTGGGAATATCCTTGTCAGATCCGTCCCAGATGCATACTCTAAGCATCTCCCATGAACTGTTCCACACTGTCTTAGAATCTTTCTCTCCTACTGCCTCTATAATTTCCACTACTTCCTCACCTTTTATTAACAATCCCCCTCTGGTTCTCTGCATCCACACCTTGAATTGGTGGCCAGACTGTATTATATGCTGGATCTCGCATTTCTTATGTACTAGGCTAAGGTTGAAGATAGTCATTGTCTTTTTGGGAGATTGTATTGCTCGGACTGTCTCCATCTATCACTAATGTTTCTACAGGGTTAAATAATGCTAGACTAGGGATCAGGTACCTTGCTGTTGGTGTTTTCACTGTGTGTAGGCTACTTTTGAGCTGCACGACACTACGGATTCTGTGGGTTACCTGGGTGGATCTTTTGTCTGTGTACCTTGGAGTTTAGACTGTGTAGTGCGTGAGGGCTGCTTGCCTAATCCACCTAACACTGTTCTAACTCTATTTGCTTTTACTTTTGAGGGTCGCTAGGAGGATACTCGATACTTGTGATCGAGAATCCTCAAGAGAGCACCCCTTCATATTAACGTAATCAGGCCGCACAGACCCAAGGTCCACACTAGGCTAGGAGCTGCCTTGCTCCACCAGAATTCTGTACCTTTGCACATCCCAGCTAGACTTTATTAACCCGGGTAGACATTAGCTGGATTAGATCATATACTCTTTTATGCATACCCATTATTTCTACACAAGCATTTTGAGGTCTAGGTTGCTGTAGAGAGACACAACCAGCATAAACCGGTTTTGTTAATAGGAGTACTACTTTTTCGTGGCGAGCATTATTACTGTTGCACCGCTTATAATATTCTTGTGTCCAATAACATTATAGGTCTAGCCTTTTTGTGTATTTAGCCTACACGTGCATTGTCCTGCCTCCTGCCATTTTGTGGTTACATTTCCGATACGTTCTTCTTAGTAGCATCCGACATTATTCAGAAGATTCCTTGTTCGGTGCTTGAGGACTTTACAACACTTTCTTTCATAAAGGAGTGACAGATATTATTGATTAAAGTAACGTTACGTAGTACAAAGGAGTACAAAGGAAATCAAGCAACAACAGATCTAGTGACTCTTCTAGGCTGCTTGTCCTCCAAAACACTGAGGATCAAGTGTCCAAACAGTGGTTTAGAGTGGGTAAGGGAACATTGGAAAGGGAACTACTGCCCTGCCACTAACGTGGCAGGACTAGGAAGTTAGTAGGGGACATATGGGTTAGTAACTGAGGGGAGAATAAAATAAAGTTATTCATTTACAAACGCAGTCAGCCGCGGGTTTGATGCGAGATATTTGTTTAGGCGGAATTTAAATTAATCAACGGTGCTGCAGTCTATAACGTCTCGGGGAAGCCCATTCCACAAGTTGACAACTCGATTGAAGAAGAAATTCTTAGATTCGTGTGAGTTAAAAGATTTACCAATAATTTTGCAACCGTTTCCCCGCGTGTAATTAGATTGGTCGATAGTGAAGTACTTACTACAGTTCATATTGTCGATGCCTTTGATGATTTTGAACACTTGAATTAAGTCGCCTCTTAATCTGCGCTGGGTTAAAGGAAATAGATTTAATTCTCTAAGACGCTCTTCGTATGGTTTGTTCTTTAGGCTAGGTATCATTTTGGTAACTCTACGTTGAACTCGTTCTAGCTTGTTTATGTCTTTTTGGTAATAAGGGCACCAGCATTGAACACAGTATTCCAGAAGAGGGCGGACTAAGGAATTGTAAAGGGTTAGGATTACGTCTTTGGATTTATGCTCAAATGATCTGCCTATAAAGCCAATTATTTGGTTTGCCTTCTTAACAACTTCTGAACATTGTTGACTCGGTTTTAGGTTACTCGATATTGTTATGAATAACCTTCTTCTTGTTTGCATTAGATCACTCTTGTGATTTAATTAAGTTAACTATCTTTTCCTTGTGTACCATAACTAAGCAACCATATGTTATAGGTAATAGGCTGTTTCAGAGAACATCAGCCTATAGTAGAAGCACATAGATACTGAGAGTTAAGATACCCCGCTATCGCAGATATAACTCTGGAGGCTATATGTGTTCTTTGTTCGACGGGATTATATATCAGGGGTTGGATCTAGCGTTTCCGTTGTTGCATTTATGCCAGTCTAGTCCAATGTATAAGAGCCACTGATTTATACGAGACCCGATCGTAACAAACATAAGATAAAATACTTGATGGAATAGTAAACTCCCATTATATCACGCATGTTTTATTGTGAGTTAATACATAGTGATATATAATTGTACTATTATTGACGTATTATATAATGTTTGATCATGTTTGATTGTAGATTTAATAGTAAAACAAACTATTAATTGTATATTTCATAATTGTGTGCTGTTTATTGCAGATGTCCAACACAAAACAAATATGTGCCCTACTGCCCCGCTCTGTCCAGCAAAGAGGACATAATTTCATAGGAATTGGCCACCAGCATAATCACCCACCTCAAATAGGCATTGTTACTGTTGCCGAGATCAACATGGATGTCAGAAAGAGTAATGAAGATCCACACAAGTCTACCGCTGCCATTGTTAAAGAAGTATGACATATACATACTTACAGCATATGATTTTTTATATTCTTTATTGTAATATTGTTTAACAATTGCAGTGTTGCTGGAAAAAAAAACATCTACAATATATATAATTTGATTAACCCGTAGACTACCAACAATTCCTCAGAATCTAAATACAATTGTGTAATGATACTTATGATGGCTAAAATACAAATACAGTCATGTCATCAGTACTTAAGCTTAACTTTATCTATATTTTCCTTATTAGGTCATGCTCAAGGAAAATCTGATCGACCTGTGTCCAGCTTTGTCATCAATGGACACCATGGTTCACATACACAACCGGCACCGGAGAAATCTGATTCTCACTTATTTTATTAGAGGATCAATTGCCACTCTTTCTTGATAGGCGATTGGGAGGATGCTAACAGCCGCCACATCCTGTTTGCGTCATACAACTTGACTTGTTGGCACAATACAGGTTATATGTAATATTTTGACAGATATTCCAATATTTGTATTAGGCTAAGTAGGAAAGATGTGTACTCTGTACTATAACAAAACTATGGTAATTGACCACTTGAGTTTCAGGCTAAAAGGAAGTTGGAGCTGTAGGTATCGGTTTTTAACAGAATTACTAGCTTAAATAGCCTATGGTTATAGTACATTTATAAATACCTAAACTAAAATTCAATATTATTTTTATCCATCAGAAACTTACGTTATTATTACATTTCTGTTTAATATCGATGTTTACAGCTCCAACTTCCTTATAGCTTGGAACTCGCAACTGGTCAATTCCCTTCTCCAGGCAGTAGGCTACCTACACACAGGATTAATCGATTTATAACAACATACTAATTTATTGACCTTATAATACACTTCGGAAGTAAAGGAGTTAACAAACTGCTACTGCTATTCTGACAGGTTCATGGATGGGACCTTCAAGATAATCCATCATCCATTCACACAGCTATTCACCGTCCATGCTTTTGTGCAGAGAGTCGGAAAAGCTAAACAAGTTCCACTAGTATTCGTGTTTATGACTGCACGTAGGAAATCGGACTACGTAACAGTATTTTCCCAAAATCCGCAGCCTTATATCATCATATGGTGTGGAAAGGGTAGTACTTGATTTTGAAATAGCTGCTTGGCAAGGTATAGTAAGTCTTTACTCACGTGGAACGTAAGGGATGCACGTGCCACTGGGGCCAGGCAGTATTTAAGAAAGTAAGTATCCTGAGATAATCGGTTGGAGGAGCAAACAAATTTAGTTTAATCTAATCCAAATAAAATATATATGCTGATCACTAATAAACAAATCATAACCTACATTTACCTATAACTTTCAGTTATCTAAATATTCCCATTTTCTCAAGCGCAATTTATAATACTCTAGTAGCTCATGGTGGTGTTGTATGCAATTGTATGTCCAGAGCTAAACTCTTCAGGAATCCACTAATTGAAGATCCAGGAACAATATTTGGTTGGTAACACATTTCCCACTGACGGCGAAATAGCTGAAATGGCCACGCCATTACTCATACATGATGTTGGGCATTTGCATGGAGGGGGCAGGTCATCGGGCCTGGCTTGTCATCTGTGGTGACCGTTCTTCTACACCAAACCCTTCCAGTAGGGAGAGATCCATGGATGCTTTCAGGCCAGACAGCTTTGGACCCACCTTGGGAAAGACTCTCAGCCAATTCCCCGAATGTGTGAAGGCCCATCGTTTTCATCGGTAGTTTACACACAAGTGCCATGAAGTCCACTATTGTCATCTGGTGAGAAGAGTTATCAAGAGTTTGTTGAAACCAGATTTCAGGATAAGAAGCACCTACATGATACAATCCCTACCAACCGCAAGACTGTTTTCGTGAAACGTAATTCTACTCCGCCCACAGTAAAGAAATCGATGGCGAAAAAGGATGCTGCAGAAACGATTAGGTACATTGAATATGCTAGAGAAAGAGGGTACAGCATGCTGGAACTCCTGAAGTATGAATTGACCAGCACATCCCAGTTCCTCACCACTGAATGTAAAGATGGCATCAATTGAAGAAGCCCGATAAAGCCTCCTTAACCAGGGAACGTGTCGGTCAACTTCCACAGGAGACGAGGAATGTAAAGAGTGACACTCAGATGACAATAGTGGACTTCATAGCACTTGTGCGTAAACTACCTATGAAAAAGATGGGCCTTCACAATTCGGAGAATGGCTGAGTCTTTCCAACAGCATTCTTGCTACAGGCTCCGAGTCCACAAGAATAGACATTATTTTTTATGTATATCAAAAATCATCAATCAAGCAAATGGAACGGGCACAGAGAAGTTCTTCAGAACAAATCACTATCACCATTAGGTCCGACAATCAGAAACTCCCTGTCGATCTTCCTATGTTCTGGAGCTCTAAATTGAACAAAGTTCGGTTGCAGGAGTATGTCTTCAAGTGGATGCTGCAGAATGTTGAGTCGCACAAGGAGATCTTCTTTGGAGGAGTATATGGGGGTGAATGCAGGAAACTGTTAGCTGGCACTGAAACACAGATCACAAAGCTCTCAAGCAACCAAGAAGAAACCGACGACAGAATCATGTTCCATATTAATGATGGTGTTGTGAAACACAGGGTTCAATCAGTCTTGGTTGACTCACCTGACACAGATGTCTTTGTCAACCTCATCTTCCACTTCAACAACACCTGGCAACTACAAAAGCTGTACGTGAAGCTTGGTAACCGGAAAACAAAGAAAACTGTACCAGTCCACCTGTTGGTTGATCAACTGGACAACGTTTTGGTGTCGTGTCTCCCAGCCATTCATGCTCTCAGCGGTTGCGACAGTACCAGCAAGGTGGGTCCAAAGCTGTCTGGCCTGAAAGCATCCATGGATCTCTCCCTACTGGAAGGGTTTGGTGTAGAAGAACTGTCACCACAGATGACCAGCAATGCTGAAAAGTTCCTTGTGTCTGGATTAACGAAGACCGACTGTTCCACTTTCGATGAATATCGATGGGAGCAGTACCACAACTCCAAGAAAGAACTGGACTTCAACCAGCTTGTGTGCTGTTACAAGAACACATAAAGCGAGCATATCTGCAGTGCAAGATTTGGTTGCAAGCCCCAACTGCTGCAGTCACCAAAGTAGATCCACTCCAGTATGGGTATGAAGCAACGGATGTTGGCATAACACCAGTGATACTGCCAGTATCGTGCAGGCCCGATGACCTGCCCCCTCCACGCAAATGCCCAACATCATGTATGAGTACCAAAAAGTGTACTTGCAGAGAAAGGAACATAAAATGTGTGATGTTTTGTGGCAGTAGTAAAGGCAAAAAGTGTAGAAATCCAAATAATTAAATTCCAAAATACATACATATGTTGTGGCCTTGGTGGTATTGTATAATTGTGGTGCGTAACATGCTGAAATTGGTTTTTGGCAATTATCTTAAAAACCATTGACTTTTGGATATGAAAATGTATTACCGACTCCCCATAATGTGGCCATTCCGCACATTTTGAGTGGTCAAGCAACCTCCTATGTCCAACGGTTCTGGAGATGCAGTCACGGCGGATGGTAGTACTTCGCGCAAAAAGGGCGTGGCCATTTCAGCTATTTTGCAGTCAGTGGGAAATGTGTTACCAACCAAATATTGTTCCTGGACCTTCAATTAGTGGATTCCTGAAGAGTTTAGCTCTGGACATACAATTGCATACACCACCACCATGAGCTACTGTAGTATACATGTGATGCTTGTCAAACAAACCGTTAGACATTAATAAGTAAAATTTAAAAACACAAAAGAACAACAGGAACGGCACAATATAAAAACAATAGAACTTATCAAAATCACTATGTGGATATAACGATATACCGATATAATGTTTTGGAAATACAAAAACAAAAACACATGTACATAACTATATGCGTACGTGAATGTTTCCCAAGCAAGTTAGTCGCACATATATTAACATACTCTCGTCATATTCAAGTCAATTTGGGAAGTTCAGGACGTTATAGTAAATTATGTATGATTATAGAAAGTATAATTAAAGTCATACTATTCTATTCAAGCTAGTTATATTAGAAGATAATAATACTGCATGTTGAAAACAAACATGACTACACCAATAGTAAAATAATACATACATTACTCACACACGATAGTGCTATTGGAAAGGTACCTGTGAGCATAGAATGAACACATGACCCCTGCCATCTGCTACCCTAAAAATAACTTAGATATAGTACAAATAAAATAAGGATATCACAAAGGCAAGTAGTTGATACTATCAAAAGTGAATAATTATAATAAGATAGAAATAAAGAGTACTCTTTTAACAAGAACAAAGAAAATTAAAATAAAGTAATAATAACAATATCAGTAGATAAACAATCAATACATTGTGACAAACAGTAAGCAGAGGTTATATGAGAAACTTCAAGTTTAAAATGCTTTATTAAAATTATTGATATCAAATTAAGACTACAATCACAATGATTGACCTTAACCCTTCCCGCCCGGGCAGCATTTTAAAATTACACCACGGCAGATGGTCAGGACCCCGGTTGTCATTTTAAAATCCGTAAGCTTGAAAGCCTATTAAGCGTGTTTTGAAAGCTGTGCGTCCGACGCATGTAAACAAAGCCTGTCTTTGCGACACCGCACCTCGATAAACAGGAGACTCGGATCAATGTTGTTGTATGCTATGACGAAATTAGTGTCTGCAAAGGTCCGATATTGCTAACATCGCATCAAATTTCTCTTCACGGAAGTAGTCCTCACAACTGAACCAGTTGACCTAGAGAGCTCTAATCAACGCCAGTTTACATATATGAAACAGCACTACGTTTGGAGTTGCTTGGAAATTATCTAGCAGCTAAAATAACAAAGATACGGGTAGCCTATTAAAGAAGTTTTTCGGCCAGATCGCCCGGATCTCTACGTCCTTAGGATGGCGAGCCCGGGCGGGAAGGGTTAAACAGATGAAATTAATGCAATGGTTTACTTGCCTCGTCCACGGGTGACCGGTCAACTCAACCAGTAGACCATTTCAACCAGTAGCTCTAAACTAGTACCAAATCAACCAATACGGTTAGGTTAGGTTAGTACTATATTTTGGCACTGGTTTGGTTGGTCTTGGTTGATTTGGCACTGGTTGAGAGCTACTGGTTGAAATGGTCTACTGGTTGAGATGACATAGAACCCCTGTCCACTAAGAGTTTGTGTAATTACCTAGCTCTAGCCTAAACTTCATCTAATTTACTGCAAATCTTATAAAAAACAAAATTAGTTGAAAATAAAATGAACCATGTTATATTATCAATATAACTGCTAGGGAAAGGAAAGTTTGTTACGTTAAAATTTAAATAGTCAGCTTTGTGATATACTTTCAGTGAGCACTGTTCATTATCAATCTCTATATTCATATAAAACATTCATATGATTGTTTTATAATAAAGCAAAGTTCTGAAAACACTACATTTAACACCTTAAGAGCGGCCTATGCGGTTTATTTATGTGTTTTTAGCCAAAATAGGGCTGTTTACGTGATCATTTTCATGCCTAAATAAGACCCAGAACGTAAAACAAGTATCTATCCCTGAAAGGGCATAAACAGAGCTTTCGAATGACACCATAACGATTCTTTTATGATGGCTAGTTTTCTTGCAATAAACGTGCAACGCGAGTGCAAAAAGCATGTAATTAGGCACTTTCCCCATACAATTCCGTATATAGCGAGTGTGAGAGGGAGGAGGGAGGTGGAATTCGTGTCAGTAGGTTCGCCGCGGTGGTCTGGAGCAGTCATACGCTCGCTACTCTCCTGCCACCACTTGTCTCTCTCTCTCAGCAACATTACGTGCTGAAATTGCCACTCGACCTATGTCGAGCACCGCCACATAGTCCAGCTTTATTTAACTCGACTTATGTTGCTCGCCGCTAATTAAGGGTTAAAGACAAATTGGTAGGCCCTATACAAAGTTAAACATTCGAAGCTATGTAGGCTACTGAGGTAAACTTCGGCATGATATTATTTGTCATCAATTACTTCTAATGATTTGTCAGCACTCCAATAATAGTTAATGCCAGTTCTTTTCTTGATGGTATCATAATATCGCCTATGTGTACCTGTATTGTTTTTAATGCATGTTAATCAATGTACGATATGTTCCGACAAAGATTTAGTGGTATTAAATTTTGCTCCGGCAATATAGCGATATATATATATATGTAATATTTTATGAAATTTAGATAACATGTATAATTTAGATTTTTTTTTTTTTTTACCATTCAGGCCACGGGGCCCGTCATATGTCGGGCGAGAGAACCATGGCCACCCCTGCGGGGCCTGACATATGTCAGAAGGGATGTTGAGCACATTATCGGCTCCGAGAGAGAGTCCACGCGTTGGGATGACGACTGACGTAACTTCTGCACCATTCCACACCCCCGGCCTCGCGAGACAAAGAAAAAACTCAGGAATTTACCGTATTTTAGGGTTTTTGCCCTCGTGTTGCGCGATTGTTGCAAGAGAACCCATCGTCGTACAAGGATGATTGAGGTGTCTTTGGAAAGCTCTATTATCGCCCTTTCACGGATACATAATTGTATTACGCTCTGGCTTTTGTTTATGCATGAAAAAGAGCATGAAATGAAACTCGTTTAGGGTAAATATGCCCGCCTGCTAGGTAGTAGAAGTTACAAACATCCTCGTTTGACAGGGGTTAAATAGGCAATATTTGCTCATCCCTATGGAGTGGTTGTGAAGAGGACAAGATTAAACATATAGTTTATAGTAATCTACATTCCAATCATCAATAACCCTTAACAATATCCCTTTATCACAAATTGTTGTTATACATGGCCTAGTAATGGTAAACTGCATCACTTACGTTATTATATATATATATATATATATATATATTTTGTTACGAATCTGGACCTCAGTTGCTTAGAGACGGTATACGAAAATAATTACTAATAGAAATGCACCTTGTATATACCAAAGAACACCACAACGCAACAGGTAAGAACACTATTAACGCTTCCAGGCTCTTCTCAGGGCTAAGGTGCACATTGCCCTGCTCCTATTCTGAATAATATGTAGAACAGAAATAATCATGTAACTTACTAGCTACGAGAACTCGAAACCAACACCGGGATTAGCAATGCTGGGTTGGATAATCAAAATAGTTAAATACATAGGCTACCAGCAGACCTCAAAGAATAAAGAGTGCAGGTGTACTTGGAGCATAACAGGCTATGAGCGCCCTCGACAGTACTAAACCGTGCGCAAACCAGCCAACGGTAATCCACTCTCAACCGAAGAGAGTTGCACATAATATTTTTACATATTATAATGATCTAACAATACAAGGCAGTGTCCTAAAAATGACTACTAACCTCGGGGTGATATTAGTGGAAGCAGGGGTGCCCTGACCACCTCTAATATCACACCAATATATCCTACTTCAACCTGGGCCCCCCCAGTGAGATACCGCCCAAAACAATGAACTCTTAGAGAGTCCACCTCCCACACTCCAGACTGAAGCTGGATTCCTAATTACTATTAAACACTCCATTGCCTCAGTTCGAAATCCGAGATAGGGAACAAACAATTGCTGGGGCAGAACCGTCAAGGTTGCTACCGGGTCGTAAGCACAAACACGGGGAAAATATGTAGGGGTTATGGATGCGTGTGTGTGTGGACTGTCTATGGGATTAACAGTGCTTATTAGTAAGGACCCCGGCAAGCCTCCCAGCTCTTCCCTATCACGGATTCAGAAGTTAGCCACCGGAGGTACAGTTGGTCAAGGATGAAAGTATACAGTTTTTCGTCTGCTATAGTCACACATAGTTTGTCATGTTGGCAGCCCTGGTAGCCATATCTCAGAGCCCACCCACCTTATACAGGGTGTTTAAAAACGTGTTGCTGGACTTAGTTGTCAGACGGAAATATGAATATATTGCTCTATAATCTTCGACGTGAATATCACTTCGGATATATTAAACACTTAATGTTATTGATAGATATACAAGAAATACGAGCGTGAAAACGAAAATCAAAACGTCTACCTATATACGATATGTCAGTGGAATACAGGTCCATTTTCACACGTGGTAATATGTGGCTAATAATATAGGGTATGGTGATATCAATGTTGCAGTTGGTTTGCAGGTGTTCTGCTAATAAAAATAATAATAATAAATAAATAAATAAATAAAAATCACAAGTAAAGTCTCATTATGCTTCGAGGACTGACTCCTAAAGCAATGGTGCTCGCAAGATGAGTAAAATTGCTGGGTCATTACCCTATTGAACACACAGGCTTCCTTACGTCCACGTTTAGGAATTAGATTTTTGTGTATCTAAAGTAGACGAATATGGAGTGGCTATAAAAGATATTACGATATACACTTAACATTATAACATTCATAATAAATAATGAGTAGAAAGAGGAATCTAATAATACTTGTTAATTAATAAGTAGGTAAATATTGATATTTCACTTTCATCCCCAAGACTGGATTATATGTGATCCAAAGGGCAATGAAACGGAGGCGAGCGCCGGCTTGGGCTAGTGGAAAGGCTGTCATGGCTGCCAACATGACAAACCATGTGTGGGTATAGCAGACGAAAAACTGTATACTTTCATCCTTGACCAACTGTACATAATATATAAAACAAAGGGAAATATAATAAAATGCTGATCAGAGGAAAAGGATAATTAACCCTTAATTAGCGGCGAGCAACATAAGTCGAGTTAAAAAAAGCTGGACTATGTGGCGGCGCTCGACATAGGTCGAGTGGCAATTTCAGCACGTAATGTGGCTGAGAGAGAGAGACAAGTGGTGGCAGGAGACTAGCGAGCGTATGACTGCTCCAGACCACCGCGGCGAACCTACTGACACAAATCTCAGCTCCCTCCTCCCTCTCTCACTCGCTACATACTCAATTATGTACCGAAACTACCGAATTACCTGCTTTTTGCACTCGCGTTGCACGGTTATTGCAAGAAAACTATCCATCATACAAGGATCGTTATGGTGTCATTCGAAAGCTCTGTTTATGCCCTTTCAGGGATAGGTACTTGTTTTACGTTCTGGGTCTTATTTAGGCATGAAAATGATCACGTAAACAGCCCTATTTTGGCTAAAAACACCCCGCTGTGCGGTACATATAATAAACCGCATAGGCCGCTCGTAAGGTGTTAAAAGAAGAAATTAATGTCTAGGATTCTCTGTTAATTACGTTACGTTACTATTATGCAAGCAAGGACAAACAAAAGGGGCAGACTGGTGTGCAGGGCTTTACTTGCTTATTCATCGAGGTTTTAAATGTGCCCCAGAATGCAAGCATCCTTCTCTGGTAGGCCTACATTGTTGCTTGTGTGTGTGTGTGTGTGTGTGTGATATCAACCTGCTTCGTCATGAGTGGAGACAGGAAGTAGTTGATGCAGTGTGTTGCAAATTAAACTACTTCTTTTAAGTCTCTCAGTGGCCTAGTGGGTTTGATGTTGTACTGCTTTACTTGCTGACTAGGGTTTGAATCCTGGTTGGGAAATATGCAAACATTCTTAATAAGCTAGTCTTGTTTGCTAAAGTTGGCTTCGGTAGCCTAAAGCAGATATCTGGCTTCTTTCTTGCTAAGTTGTTTAGTGAAGGGACCAATGAATAGGACCATAAGAACTTCGCTTAATGCAGATACTACGAAGGAAATAATTTAATCTTATTCGATATATTTGTATATATTTTTCATGACCTGCATTCTTGTAGTTTAACATGCGTGCAATTTTCCTTTCAGTACCCAGCACCTGATAAACCCGAAGACATCATAGACAATTCTTTGAGAGACCGACGGCCTACTCAGGAGTTTGAGTTAACTGATAACACAACATATCAACTAATCCATGCTTCATCTAAACATAACAAAGATAAAGTGTATGATAACCTAGGTTATGCATACGTTTTGAAACGGGAAAATAAAGGTGTGTTGTGCACTATACTTAAGAAGGGGAATGCTCAAAAATCGCGATTAAAAGGGGAATGCGGGGACAGGATGACCCTTCTCGGGGAAATATTCAAAACAAATATTTCTAATGCTTTATTATTGCCCAAAAGGCCTTAAATATACATATACATTATGGAGCTAGCGTTTATCACAGTTTTTGTAGAGATTCCCTGAGTATGATCTGTTCGAGGCACTGGTTTAAAAAAAATTAGAGGGTAAAAAGTTGGGTCCACTAAACAAATAAAATAAAATATAATTACAGACCGATTTAGCTGAAATTTTCTAGGATGAGGGCCGGATAATGGTGCAACTCCCTCCTAGGACCTGGGCACCCTAGACTCCAAGAAAATACCAAATCTGGAAGAAAGAATAGATAGGTACTTTTTAGTCACATAAAATCACACCATTTCTCTACTTTCACATAAAAAACCCAAAAGAGGCCCTGAAACATGTTTTATTTTGCCGACACTCTGTAATTATATGAACACTTGTATAATAAGTAAATTTGGCAAAAAAAAAATATATATTTACGGACTTTTTAGTAACCAAACACCCCTCCATTCAACATTTTCTCCAAAAGGCCCCCTCAAAATGACTTGAAACATTCCTCCTTGTCCCTCAAACATGTCCAAATGTGCTGAAATTGTGTTAGTTTATACTTAGATGTCTAATAAGTAACCTGGGAAGACAATAATTATATTTACCTAAGTTTGGTAGCAGTCGGTGCACACGGTGTGGTGGTGAGTGGGGCACACAGGGCGGTTACACTTGATGCACCTGTTGCTGGTCTTCTTGTCCTTGTCCCTGGGGCACATGATGCATCGTCGACGGCTGGCGATACCCGTGGCTGCCTGAGGTGATGGCGGAGGAGGCATGGGATAGTGGAAGGCTTCCCGGATCACGTTTTTCACCGACGTGTGCTGTCCGGGGAGGTTGAGTCGGTGCGCGGACCAAGGTTTGATGAGTGATGAGCCCAGGTCTTGCATATATTCTCTCCCCCCAATTTCTTTCTTCCCTTCCCTCAATAATATGCTGTTAAATATGATGTGGGAGTTGAGGCAGGCAATGTTGAGTACTCCCAGGAAAATGCAGATGGGCCACCGTCGAGTCTGCCTGCCAGTTATAGTTGGCACACAGCTGATCAAAAGTGTCAACGCCCCCCTTGTGTTTGTTATAGTACAGTAGTGCAATGGCCTTGTTTTCCTCTCCTATCTCGGTGGTATGATGGCGTGTTGAGAGAAGGGCTACTGTCTTGTCCCTTTTCGGTTTGTAGGATATGGCTGTAATATAATCTTGAAACAAAAAGGCTGTAGTTCCAGTGGGCCGGGCATTGTGGGCTACCCTGTTGGCTGCCTTGTTGGGGCCGTAGATGATGGGAGGAATAAAGGGCTTCTTCCGTACAGTCCCGACTGTCGTGAGGTCCTTCTCCTTTAGGTCCTTGGCCAACACTATGGATGTGAACTAGTTGTCCGTTGTAACTGTCCGGCCACTCCCATAGCAGTCTTCCAGCAACTTCATGGTGAGGTAGTGGCCCTGGTTCATGCCTGCCTGGACAGGTACTGAACCCTTCCCCAGGTAAGGATATGCGTTGAACATGTAGTACGTCCGGCAGTCACAGACGAGGACCAGCTCGATTCCATACCAGTGAAGGGAAAGAAAAAAAATATATATAAATACTTCGGAATCCAGGTAAGGTAAGTCAATAAATCGTCCAAGGTAAGTCATTGGGTGGATGGGACTCGTTAGCCTTGGTCGGCAACTCTTCTAGGGGAGACAACCTTATACAAATCCGGGTGGATGGGACTCGTCAGCCTTGGTTGGCAACCTGTCTAGGGAAGTAAACCTGATACCCTTAGGTAAGCAGTACGGATTTGTAAGGCAGGTTAGTGGATGGACTAGCCGAACACCACTGTAGAAAATAGTGCTAACAAGATACACAGAGGGCCTCGGAGTCGGACGGATCCTAAATTGAGTGGTCAATCCTGTAAGTCCCTTCACTAAACTGGCTCGGGTTGTCCCTCTCACAGGGAAAAGGTCCGCTTGGGGGCATTCTGTGTATGGCCACCCTCGTAAGGGGAGTAAGGCATCCGGCAATAGATAGGTAGGTCATTAGTGAAGGTAAGTCATTAGTGAAGGTAGATCAGGTAAGTCATTAGGCGAAGGCAGTGATCAGGTGGTCAGATCAGTCTATACATTTGTAAAGGTAAGTCATTCGTGAAGGTAAATAAATAAATAAATAACATAAATTACATGCATATAATGGATTAAAACATGAATAAAAAAAGGTGTATATACTGTAATAGATAAGGTAAGTCTTTCATTCACATTCACTCTCTTTCCCACCAACTCCAAAAGTGTCCTCACCCACACTTTCCCTTCACCCTTCCCACTTATCATTTATCTCTACTTTCACCCTAAACAAATTTATATTTTACTTACTTAGCTGGTTTGTTTGGTCTTGAACACACAGCATCCTCGAAAGGCCAAGAGTTGTTCATCAACAGTCGCACCATCACCCGGGATGTAGTTCCTCCTGCAGTGACCGATGAAGAGGTCCCACAACTCACGTATGGCGGCGAAACGGTCCATCTGTCTTCTGGCTACGTGAGTTGTTGCATCATCAAATCGGAGACATCTCGTCAGGAAACTGAAGCGGGTCTCCGACATGGCACATCTATAAAGGGGACACCCTAAACTGCTGCTGAACATCTCCTCGGCTGAAATATGGTTATCTTTCTTGGAGCCAGCTATGATTAGAACACCCAAAAGTGCCCTCAGTTCAAGCAGCCCTATGTCGCTGTGGCTGTTCGTGACATTCTTCATCCTGTCCCTCACTTTCTTGATGAAGGTGTTTGTGTGGACACAAATCATGGCCAACATAGTTTGGTCGAGAAACACCGAGAAGATATCAGGCAGAGTGTTAGCTATGAAGGTGTGTGGTGCGGGCCCCTCCACGTACGTCTGGGAGGTTCTCTTTCTTTTGGATAGCCGGTGTGCTGCTGGTGGTTGCTTGCTCCAACTACCGCCATCGCTGGCAACCACCTTGTTCCTTGGCCCAGGAATCTTATAAATATGGTCGGCTGCAGGGGCTGTAGCTCTTGTGACTCTTGTAGGGGGTACCATAGGGGCTGCCGTGGGGCCTGGTCGGGCTGGAGATACTGCGTTGTCCGTGTCCGTGTCAACTGGTGTGCTGGCACGTGGGGAGCGCGAGGGTGAGCCAGGTGAGGGTGGGTTTAGGGCGGGGGAGGGAGGGTCGTCCGGTTCGTCGGGAGGGGGAGGTCCCTCTTCGTCGGCCCCATCAGCCTCGTCTTCAGAGTCATAATTTGGCTCATGCAGGTCGTCCAGGGGCCTGATTATTGGGTCAATTGTGACATCTTCACCTCAGTCCACAAATTCAATTGTGTCATCCTCCTCGTCTTCCAGTTGGTCGAACAGGGACGCTATTTCCGAGCTTGTAAGCTTGCCAGTCTTGGCCATGGCAGTCTGTTCAAAGCAAGAAAATCAAACATTAGGAAAAATGTTCCTAAAAAATACTAAATGTTGTCAAATACCTATCGTTTGGGTATGGCAAGCTACGGAATTTATCTATCCATCATTTAAGCACTATCAGGCATAAATAGGTACATAAATATAGCTATCACAAACACAAAAGCAAAAAAATCCAAGAGAAACAATCGTACCATGGCGGTCTTTTCAAAAGCCAGACAATCGAAAATTAGGAAAAATATTCATTTAAAATACTAAATGTTGTCAAATGCCTATCGTTTGGGTATGGCAAGCTAGGGAATTTATCTATCCATCATTTAAGCACTATCATGTATAAATCCGTACATAAACATACTGTAGGCATCACCAGCACAAAAGCAAATAAATCCAAAACGAAACATCGTACCTTAGAACCGGAGTGGTGGGGTCAGATTGACCCGAGGGGCCTCTTGGGGCTGAAATGGCTCGACGTATGGGGCTGTACGTCTGCACTCGGTGGAAGCAGGCTGTAGACTGGTGTTCCCTCACCAGAACTCGTGGCTAGCTGGCCGTGTCACGTCAACACACGCAAAAACTTGTGCGCGCGCAATATTTTGGGGTCCAGCTGACCCAGGTTACCCCTTCTAGGGTTAGGACATAAGATAAGATACTAGATGGCATAGTAGACTTCCATCATATTACGTATGTTGTATTGGGAGTTAATACATATTGCGATATATAATTGTACTATTATTGACTTATTATATAATGTTTATCATGTTAGATTGTAGATTTAATTGTAAAACAGCTATTAATTGTATATTTCATAAATGTGTGCTGTTTATTGCAGATGGTAGCAAGTCTTGGGAGATGCCCAACACAAAACAAATACGTGCCCTACTGCCCCGCTTCTGTCCAGCAAAGAGGACAGAATTTCATAGGAAATGGCCACCAGCATAATCACCCACCTCAAATAGGCATTGTTACTGTTGCAGAGATCAACATGGACGCCAGTGACAATGCATTATATTTTATATCATGAGTTGAATAGAAGATGCATTGGTGTGTAGAGTTGAGAGGAAGAGCGAGCGAGCAGCGTGGGGGTAGTGAGTGTTGCTTTCCCTCCTCCTTCCTCCCTCCCGGAGGAGTCCCTCCCCCGCGTGGTCTTTCTCTCGGTTTTGATTGGCTGGTGGTTCCTGGCGCCTTCTGCAGGCCTGCTGCCTGGTGACGTAGCGACCTGTGATTGGCCGACCACCATGCCTTTGTGTGATCCTGAGGAGCTACCTTCCTCAGAGCTTGCCTGACCAGCATACCCTTCACACCTCCCTTGCCACCTGTCCCCGACTTCTACCTATAGAACACTTTCTCTCTCTCTCAACTTCTTACCTCTCATTCTTCCAATCTATTTAACATCATAACTCCCCTTTGGTTCTGCACGATTTCATACATCGGCCATCGTATTATATGCTGAAGCTCTCAGATATTCCATGTTTAGTTAGACATTTTGGAGGGGTTAACATTTTGTCGTAGAGGTTCGACACACTCGCGGTGTCTCCCTACCTATTTCTTGGTTGTCTGCTGGGCTATTTAATGCTAGACTGGGGTAAGGCTACTGTTGTTGTGATTTCCGATGTGTACCAGGTTTTGTTGAACTGGTACAATCGCAACGGATACGTGGGAAGCCTAGGTTGTCTTTCTGACTGTGTACCTTGTGAGTTTAGCACTGTGTTGCGAGTGAGGGCTTTTGCCTCTGCCACCCAACACTGTGCTAACTCGTTTTGCTTTGACTTTGAGAGGGTCGCCAGGAGAGAACCAGATACTAGCGATCTGGATCTCTCAAGAGAGCACCCCGTCATTTAACGTAATTTGGCCGTACAGTCTTAAGGACCTCGCTAGGCTACGAGCTGCTTGCTCAGCCATAGTTTCCTAGCCTACGACATCCCAGCTAGACTTTATTCGCCTAGCAGACACCCGATTAGGATTATAAGCTCTTATGTTATGTATGTAGCATTTTTTATTCACGTTGATTGTAAGCCTTGGTTGTTGTTGAGTTGCACAACCCGAGCAGGCTTTTGCGTTGCCTGATGTTACGACCGGCACTACGAAATAAACAAGGTCACTCAATATTGGACTAGATGATAGGCTATATCTGCAACAACGGTACGCTAATTCCAAACCGTCGAACTATTACGCCGGTGAACAAAACACTTAAAACCCTCCAGAGTTATTCTACTGGATAACGGGGTATCAATTAACTGGGTTTTAGTGCACTTCTACAAAGGCTTACCGATGACGGCAAAGCCTGCTCACAACAGGAGTACTTTACGTTAATAAAATGTTCTTAAGTAATAACAATGCTTGAATAAACTATAACAAGATTTAATAAAGGAGTATATGCTTACGTTAACTTTAGTGTGAGTCTGTACTCAACACTAAACTCTTCAAGGCTCTATGAAAACACTGGAAGTCTAGTCCTACAGCAATCAGATAAAGAATCTTCTGAAAACGTCTGATGCTCTAAGATGCTCGTTAATATAGAACAGAAATAATGCAGGGGCAGGACACCAAAGCGTGTATCTTAAATACACCAATAAGTAGGATACATATATATAAAACGAGGGAGTGCAACAACTCTGTGACAGCACTAATAATCGCCACTCAAAACAGTACTTCCTTAGCCAACGTAACAGCCAAACTGGGTTGTGCACTATGCATCAACCCAGGCTAAAATAAGGCGTGAATAATTCCTAAAGCATACACAATTAAAGTTAATAAACACGATGCTGTCTTTCTCACTAATAAAGTCTAGCAGTGGCATAAAAAGGTACTAAGAAGCTAGGCAGAGCGCAAGCATGCTCGTAGCCTACTGCCTCCCCTTGAACAGATTTCCCTTATGTTACGTTAAGTGACTTGGAGGCTCTCTTGGTAAGTCCAGATCTCTAGTATCTGGTCTAGCCCTGGCTCCACAAAGGTCAACAAAATGAGGTAGCAATCATGCAGGTGAGAGTAGGCAAAAGCCCTTCACTTGTATACTGCTACACTCGCAAAGGAAAATATGCACAAGGGTTACAGGCTAGCTAGCTTCGTCGATGTTGTACAGGCTCTGACTTGCCACATACATAACTCAGACAACGACCAAAGATACCTTCCACTGTCTAGCATTAAATAATAAGAGAGAACAGTCCAATAATTAGAAGCACCCCAACACTATGGTACCATTTGACTATGACTCTAATAATCCCTAAAACTAGTGCATACATTTATGGAGAGCTGGTGCTGGTAATACGACTGGCCGACTATGGAAGCCGTATGCAGAACCAGAAGGGATAAGTAATTGAATAAAGAGAGAAGTATGAAACCGAAGAAGTTCAGAGAGAGAGATAGTAGTATAGAGGGTTATATGGGGGACAGAATTGCAAGGGACATGTAGGACCTAGCACACCAAGCCTAGCTCTGCGGAAGGTAGCTCCTCGAGACCCCTAGGATCACACACAAAGGCATGGTGGTCAGCCAATCACAGGCCGCTACGTCACCAGGCAGCAGGGCTGCAGAAGGCGCCAGGAACCACCAGCCAATTAAAACCGAGAGCAAGGACCACGCGGGCGGGAACCTCCGGGAGGGAGGAGGAAGAGCAACACTCACCTCCCCCACCCTGCTCGCTCGCTCTCTCTCTCTCCTTCACTACAATGCATCCTATATTCTAGCAATGATATAAAATACTTCCAAGTGTCACAGACAAGAATAAAGATCACCACTGATCTGTCTGTGACAACATGTACTCTATGAAAGAAAGAACATCGTTCTACGATTATTGTAGCACATATCACTGCCCTGGCGAGCGCTAGCGAGTCACGAGCGCATTCTGGCAAGCTGGCCAGCGTAACATCCCGCCCAAGATGTGGGACGTTTCATCCGCAGGCGAACCCCACATCTGACCAGACAGAATACCCATCAACCCTGCATCACCTAGCCACTCTCCCAAGTTGTGAAAACAAGGCACGAACACAAACATAAAACACTGCATTATAAAACATATCTGCACAACACTTCCCCAAAATAATAGCATCATAATAATTATATCACGCTCAGCGAGCAAGCTTCACCAAGCCTAGCCTACTAAGACAACAGCTCAGAGTGTCTTAGATTCTTGCTGTGATATACTGCACTTATATACTATCAAAAAGAAAGATTTTGTATGCGAGGTTTTTATATATTTTTTAATAGTGTTTTTGGCGGCGTTGCACTACAAGGGCAAGCCTAATTTTTCTCCACTTCACCAAATACTGACTGAAGGCGAGGGTTCTCCTTCACACATACCCTCCCGTGACAAACAATCAGCCAGAACATTATCAGTGCCCTTAACATGCCACACATCCAACTTGTGTTCCGGCAGCAAAACAACACCTGGCACTGATAAACTGCCCAGTTCATCGCAAGACTGGCACTTCTCTTCGCTCTTTCCGGCAACGGGGCCTGCCAATAACCTTTCACTAGTTCTACCTTCGTGATAGGCGATGCAGCCCCGAGGCGGTCTATGGTGTAGTCAACTCTCGATAAGGTATAGGCGTTTGTCAGGGATAATTCACACCCACTCTCGCAATCAACACACTCACTGATCTTGCCACTTAACACAGGTTGCAAAGTTACAGGCAACGACCACTCACGACATTCCTTATCCCTCAGACCCTTCGTCAACATGTAATCCAGCTCTGCATGCACCGCAGGCTGTTGAGCAGGATTTATACAGTAGGGAATTAAACTGAGCCTTGCACTGTCTCCAGCCTCCATGTCGGATTCTACCCCATACATCAGGCCTGGAGAATGAGCAAACATGCAAAAGTACTGCCATAGCCTAGTAAACAACTGCCTTGCACTGTCTCCAGCCTCCATGTCGGATTCTACCCCGTACATCAGGCCTGGAGAATGAACAAACATGCGAATGTACTGCCATAGCCTAGTAAACAACTGCCTTGCACTGTCTCCACGAACAACATGCCTAGTGCCCTCCCACAACCCAGCTGAGACCGCAGCTTCTAACCTGTAGTCTCCCTCCTTCTCCACCTTCGTCCCTAGAACAGCCAGGTCATGAGAGGGACCATCAGTACCACCTGTGCAGTCACTCCCATAGTTCATAATTGCTAAGGCTTCCCCGCCGATACCGTACATGCGCACCCCCGCTTTCCTTGCAACTACATCTGCCTGCGTAGCATCACAAGTAATATTCACAACCTTCAGCGACATGGCCAGATACAGTCAGTCTATGGTAGGGCTGTTGCATTTCACTAGAGCAGCATTGGGAGGCCATGCGACGGCCGGGCGCATCCACTTCCCAGCCAACCTCACCAATCTGCTCAAAGTCCTCCCTTTGACCACCACCCTTGGCAGCCATGGGTCGACCCTGACCTGACAACCATGCCAAAGCCTCGTAGCCCACCTTGAACCACTGAAACAACGAGGCCAACGGTTTACCGACACTCAAGTGACCTGCCGGCGGAACCTCGTGCACCGCATGAGTTGTGAGGCCTGGGTGCTCGGCACAAACAGTGAGGTATGGACCGATCAGGGGCTGGAGCGCTGCACACTGCTGCTCAGGCAGGTGCTCTAGCGCTTCCACAGCCACCTGACTCGTATCCCCCGCCCACTGCTCCACCGAGACATATCAATCCCGACTCTCCTCCACCTGTGCCCCACTGCCCCCCTCTCCTTCTCCACCTTGGCCGCTGCAGACCAACGCAGGGACAGTAGGCTGCTCAGGTGGTTGCCTCACAAACTCCTCTAACAGGTTCACCTGACATGCTTCCCCGTCCTCGAGTTCAATAGCCCCGTTCCCACAACTCTCCTCCACCTGGGATACTCTGTTGCGGAGAGCCATCACGCCCTACCATGTCGCTAGGGGGGACAGGTTCTGGGGCCACTCCGGAGCTCACCTTTTGGGTCAAGTACCGAGTTACCAAGGAGTGTCGCTGGGTCCAAACTCTCAACCCGACCATCAGCCTCGACTTTCTCCTTCCGACCCTTCCTCCGCTGGTCTAGAACTTGGTACACCTGTGACACCTGAACGGACTGAGATCTCTCAAGCCCCTCTTGCTCCTCCCTACTCGTGTCGGCCGCCCTCTTGGCAACGACTAAGGGTGGAACCTCGGAAGTGGGCACTGCAAAGTCATTACCAAGAAGGAGGTCGACCCCCTCAACTGGCAACTTCTCCACCACACCCACATCCAACTCCCGTGTCACACCGTCCACCTCAAGCTCCATTCTGACCAGCGGGTAAGACCGCGTAGCATTGATGCCCTGAACCACTACAACCCGAGCCACGTTAACAGGCTTGCCATTGAAATTCTTAACAAGTGCCTGGGAAGCGCCCGTATCACGCAACAACTCAATCCTATGCCTCACACCAGCCCACCTCACAGTGCCGTGCCCCCTATGACCACAAAAAACATCACGGACGGGTGACGAGCCCTCTTGCTGCTTCTGCACCGGCGATGACTTCGCAACCGACCGTTTACCCCGGGCAAACGCGGAAGACCTCAAAGAAACGCCGATGTTGCTCACTAGTGACACCACTGCTGTAGGCGGTGTGCTCGGACATGAGCGCGCAATATGCCCCTTCTCATGACACTTGAAACACTCCACTTCACTCTTGGACTTCCCCTGAGATGGGTAAGGGCCCTGGCCTTTCTTAAACGGGAAGGGTTTCGACTTGGGTTCATAATTGGCAACAGTACTCTTGAATGGATAATTGTTTGTGTCATTAATTCGGGAGGGTGGAGTGGTACGCCTCTTGTTACCTGCCTCAGCTCTCTGTGCAGACCCGCACCTGCGAATCAATGACAACCTCTGGTCAGCCAGCTCAGCCGCCTCTTGTAGAGTTTTCGGTCGCTTTTCTTTAAGATTAAGAATCAAGTCACTGCCAGTACATTTAAAAAATTGTTCGAGCAACATTAGTTGTTTTACTGAATCAAAAGTAGTTGCCTTCTCCGACCTTAACCAATTTTCTAATGCATCTGACAGCTCTCTAGCGTGTTCCTGGAAAGTACTCTCCTTTCTTTTTGGAACCGCCCTAAACTTCAGCCTATTGGTCTCTGTCTGTAGCTCATACGCCCTCAGGACAGCCTCTTTCAATAACTCGTAATTCACACAGGAATCTAGGGGCAAAGCATCGTACGCCTGGAGTGCTTTCCCCGTCAATCGTGAAGAAACAAGGGCTGCCCACTTCTCCTCGGGCCATTGGTGCTCCTGGCACTTTTTCTCGAACCGGAGAAAACATTCTGTAACTCCCAACTCATCAAACACTGGAACCAACTTAAGTAGATGCGACAAGGACTGGTCTTGGGCTCGACCCCCCTGGGCGACCCGGTTCCTTGTCTCCTCTACACGAGTTTTTTCTAGGTCAACATCGGCACAATACCTCTCGGACTCAAACTTGCGCTCAGACTCTCGCTCCCTGAGCTCAGCCTCCTACTTTCGCTGCTCGAACTCAAGCTCAGCCTGGCACTCCTGCTGCTTAAGTTTGGCAAGCTCAAGCTAAAACAACATCTCGGCAGACAAACCCTGAGGAGGGGGTGCTACTATTGGGGACCTGAATCACCTAGAGGCATACCCAACCGCCTGCGGGAACGTACTCGGCTCCGGAGCCCGAGGGGGCGCCATGGTAGGAGTCGAGTGGAATGGGGGCTGGGCCGAAGGTGCCCCAGCTCCCGCTCCACCCGAAACCCCATGCACCCCACAGGCAGCCAGCTCACTTCTCGACATACCGCTAGTACCGGAAAACCCTAAGACCGTGGCCACACACTGCAGTCCGTACCGGTCTAGCTCCGACACCCGGACCGCCGACATAGGCTTCCCCCAAAAAATCCGAGCATCCTCCTCACTGTTCACCACCCGAACGCCGCTTAACAACTCCACCTCCTCGCCTGCCTCTCGCACTGTGCCCTCACTATGCTCAGACCCGTCCAGTGACATGGAGTCAACAAAAGAAAATCTCGAGTCGAGACAAAAGTAGCCAAACTCTTGCTAAGATGTTCTTGAGTGCAATACTAGGTCACCAATAACTCCAACAAGTTCTATGTATCCTCAAAACAATGTCTACTGCCAACAATGCGAGAAATAAATTCAACCCCCAAATGGCAATAAGATTTCTCCCAAAAAAAAATGCAATATTCAGTTCACTATATTCTGGTCTAAGGTCGCCATTTGTTACGACCGGCACTACGAAATAAATAAGGGCACTCAATATTGGACTATATGATAGGCTATATCTGCATCAACGGTACGCTAATTCCAAACCCTCGAACTATTACGCCGGTGAACAAAACACTTAAAACCCTCCAGAGTTAATCTACTGGATAACAGGGTATCAATTAACTGGGTTTTAGTGCACTTCTACACAGGCTTACCGATGACGGCAAAGCCTGCTCACAACAGGAGTACTTTACGTTAATAAAATGCTCTTAAGTAATAACAATGCTTGAATAAACTATAACAAGATTTAAGAAAGGAGTATATGCTTACGTCAACTTTAGTGTGAGTCTGTACTCAACACTAAACTCTTCAAGGCTCTATGAAAACACTGGAAGTCTAGTCCTACAGCAATCAGATAAAGAATCTTCTGAAAACGTCTGATGCTCTAAGATGCTCTTTAATATAGAACAGAAATAATGCAGGGGCAGGACACCAAAGCGTGTATCTTAAATACACCAATAAGTAGGATACATATATATAAAACGAGGGAGTGCAACAACTCTGTGACAGCACTAATAATCGCCACTCAAAACAGTACTTCCTTAGCCAACGTAACAGCCAAACTGGGTTGTGTACTATGCATCAACCCAGGCTAAAATAAGGCGTGAATAATTCCTAAAGCATACACAATTAAAGTTAATAAACATGATGCTGTCTTTCTCACGAATAAAGTCTAGCAGTGGCATAAAAAGGTACTAAGAAGCTAGGCAGAGCGCAAGCATGCTCGTAGCCTACTGCCTCCCCTTGAACAGATTTCCCTTATGTTACGTTAAGTGACTTGGAGGTTCTCTTGGTAAGTCCAGATCTTTAGTATCTGGTCTAGCCCTGGCTCCACAAAGGTCAACAAAATGAGGTAGCAATCATGCAGGTGATAGTAGGCAAAAGCCCTTCACTTGTATACTGCTACACTCGCAAAGGAAAATATGCACAAGGGTTACAGGCTAGCTAGCTTCGTCGATGTTGTACAGGCTCTGACTTGCCACACACATAACTCAGACAACGATCAAAGATACCTTCCACTGTCTAGCATTAAATAATAAGAGAGAACAGTCCAATAATTAGAAGCACCCCAACACTATGGTACCATTTGACTATGACTCTAATAATCCCTAAAACTAGTGCATACATATATGGAGAGCTGGTGCTGGTAATACGACTGGCCGACTATGGAAGCTGTATGCAGAACCAGAAGGGATAAGTAATTGAATAAAGAGAGAAGTATGAAACCGAAGAAGTTGAGAGAGAGAGATAGTAGTATAGAGGGTTAAATGGGGGACAGAATTGCAAGGGACATGTAGGACCTAGCACACCAAGCCTAGCTCTGCGGAAGGTAGCTCCTCGAGACCCCTAGGATCACACACAAAGGCATGGTGGTCAGCCAATCACAGGCCGCTACGTCACCAGGCAGCAGGGCTGCAGAAGGCGCCAGGAACCACCAGCCAATCAAAACTAAGAGCAAGGACCACGCGGGCGGGAACCTCCGGGAGGGAGGAGGAAGAGCAACACTCACCTCCCCCACCCTGCTCGCTCGCTCTCTCTCTCTCTCCTTCACTACAATGCATCCTATATTCTAGCAATGATATAAAATACTTCCAAGTGTCACAGACAAGAATACAGATCACCACTGATCTGTCTGTGACAACATGTACTCTATGAAAGAAAGAACATCGTTCTACGATTATTGTAGCCCATATCACTGCCCTGGCGAGCGCTAGCGAGTCACGAGCGCATTCTGGCAAGCTGGCCAGCGTAACACTGAGGAAGTACTTCTTTTGTTGTGGGAGATAATACTATTGTGCATTTATCGTTATTCCCGTACCAGTTAACACTGTATTTCCCTACACTTGTCATATCTTGTTCCTGCTCTATATAACAGTTCAAAATCCGATTCGATCATCTTAACTACGCAGCATCAGACTTTCTTCAGAAGATTCCTGTTCGATGCTTTAGGACTTTCATTAACTTTCTTTGATATAGGAGTGACAGTTTATTATTGTTTAGACTAACTTTAATTATACCTTCTTGTTTGCATTAAATCATTCCAGTGATTTAATTAAGCTCTCTATCCTTTTCCTTTTATACATTATTAACGTACTTGTATGTTGTTGTGATCAGGCTGTATCAGAGATCATCAGCCTGTAGTAGTAGTGCATTTATACCGAGTTATAGGATACCCTGCTATCGCAGATTTAACTCTGGAGGGTATAGGTGTTTTTGTGCGCCGGCATTATAAGTTCGAGGGTTGGATCTAGTGTTACCGTTGTGGCTGTGTGCCTTTCTAGTCCAATAATTAAGAGCCCTTGTTTTATACGAGTCCCGGTCGTAACAGTAATGATACTTATGATAGTTAAAATACAAATAAAGTCATGTCATCAGTACTTAAAGTTAACTTTGTTACGACCGGGGCTCGTATAAAACAAGGGCTCTTAATCATTGGACTAGGAAAGCACACAGCCACAACGGTAACACTAGATCCAACCCCTGAACTTATAATGCCGGCGCACAAAAACACCTATACCCTCCAGAGTTAAATCTGCGATAACGGGGTATCCTATAACTCAGTATAAGTGCACTACTACTACAGGCTGATGATCTCTGATACAGCCTGATCACAACAACATACAATTACGGTAATAAGGTATACTAGGAAAAGATAGAGATCTTAATTAAATCCCTGCAATGATTTAATGCAAACTAGAAGAAGGTATATTTAAAGTTACTCTAAACAATAATGAACTGTCACTCCTATACTAAAGAAAGTGAACGAAAGTCCCAAAGCATCGAGCAGGAATCTTCTGAAGAAAGTCTGATGCTGGGGTAAGATGATCGTATCGGATTTTGAACTGTAGTATAAAGCAGGAACAGGATATGACAATTGTAAGGACATATAGGGTTAACTGGCACGGGAATAATAAAAAATGCGCAATAGTAGGAACTCAAACAGAAAAATAAGTACTTCCTCATCAACGAAACAGCCTACTAGGGTTGTGCAACTCAACAACAACCTAGACTAATAAATGCCGTGAATAATAATGCATACATAACAGAAAGAGTTTATAATCTAAATCTGGTGTCTGCTAGGCGAATAAAGTCTAGCTGGGATGTAGTAGGCTAGGAAACATGGCTGAGCAAGCAGCTCGTAGCCTAGCGAAGTCCTTAAGGCTGTGCGGCCAAATTACGTTAATTGACGGGGTGCTCTCTTGAGAGATCCAGATCGCTAGTATCTGGGCTTCTGGCGACCCTCTCAAAGTCAAAGCAAACGAGTTAGCACAGTGTTGGGTGGCAGAGGCAAAAGCCCTCACTCGCAACACAGTGCTAAACTCACAAGGTACACAGTCAGAAAGACCACCTAGGCTTCCCACGTCTCCGTTGCGATTGTACAGGTTCAACAAAATCTAGTACACTTCGGAAATCACAACACCAGTAGCCTTATCCCAGTCTAGCATTAAATCCCCAAGCAGACCACCAAGATACAGGAAGGGAGACACCGTGAGTGTGTCAAACCTCTACAGACAAAAAGGGTAACCCTTCCAAAATGCCTAACTAAACATGTGTTATCTGAGAGCTTCAGCATATAATACGATGGCCGATATATGAAATCGTGCAGAACCAAAGGGAAGTTATGATATTAAATAGAGTAGAAGAATGAGAGGTAAGAAGTTGAGAGAGAGAGAAAGTGCTCTATAGGTAGAAGTCGGGAGACAGGGGGGCAAGGGACATGTGAAGGGTATGCTAGTCAGGAAAGCTCTGAGGATGGAACTCCTCGGGACCCCTCCAGGATCACACACAAAGGCATGGTGGTCAGCCAATCACAGGCTGAGGTGTGGTGGAGTGGTCTTGCCACTGGCCTGGTAATCCAAAGGTCCCGGGTTCAAATCCCGATGTATCAATGGGAAGATATTATTGGGATATAATTTGTGCTGTACCTAGTATCAGTGCATTACCACAAGCCCACCGAAACGTCAATAAAATACCCTCATTGTTCCCTGATTAAATAGCACTGTATGAATATTCCCATATTCAAAATATGCTATAGGGGTGCAATGCCTGGTGAGTTATCTGCTCAACAGGTGGCGTTGTGTGTGTGTAAGTGTGAGAGTCCGAGTGTAGGGGGTGAGACAGTGAAGCACGGGAACGAGGTGGCTTCAGAGATGGGGTCGTTTCGGGCCATGAGTGAGCACCGTGCCTCATGTGAAGGCAAAATGGCAGGTGCTCGTTGTACTCTACGTGCTTCACATGTCTCACTCCCTAGACTGGAACAAGACCTCACGGGCTTCACTGTTCATTGTAAAGCGGTGAATGTTAAGGCTCTCAGCCTATGCCCGAGAGGAAGTAAGTTGGAATATAAAAAAAAAAAAAAAAAAAAAAAAAGCTGCCACGTCACCAGGCAGCAGGGCTGCAGAAGGCGCCAGGAACCACCAGCCAATCAAGAGGCGCGAGACGGCACGCGCGCGAGCCTACAAAGCGAGGGGGGAGGCAGCACATGTATACGCACGCACACACTACCACCCCACTGCCTATATTATTCTCTCTCCTTAACTATATACAATGCATCCTATGTTCAACTCATGATATAAAATGCTTCCCGTTGTCACAGACGAAAATAAAGACCTCCACGGGACTGTCTGTAACAACACAAACACTATGAAAGAGAGAACAACATTGTAGATAGGCTGTAGCCAAATACCTTGCCCCGGCGAATGCTAGCGAGTGGCCAAGCGAGCGGCTGAGCCCACATGGCATTCTGCTGAGCTGCAGGCATCACAACTTGATCTATATTTTCCTTATTAGGTTATGCTCAAGGAAACTCTGGTTGACAACCCGTGTCCAGCTTTGTCATCAATGGACACCATGGTTCGCATATACAACCGGCACCGGAGAAATCTCCGACCCCAGGAACCTTCTGATTATCACTTTACTTAATTAGAGGATCATCTGCCACTCTTTTTTTTTAAAAGAGGCGATTTGGAAGATGCTAACAGCCGCCACATCCTGTTTGCGTCAGACAAACAACTTGACTTGTTGGCACAAGCGAAATGCTACGTAATAAAATTTATCTTATTATATTCATATAATCTATTAACTAATGAATTAGGCTATATGGAACTCGCATTTAACTCCATCAATAGGCTACTAAACCAGGTTCTACATACTATTTTGACTGATATTCCAATATTGGTATTAAGTAGGAAAGGTGTGTACTCTGTAAGATAACAAAACACTGGTAATTGACCACTTGCGAGTTTCAGACTATAAGGAAGTTGGAGCTGTAGGTATCGGTTTTGAACATAATTACTAGCTTAAATAGCCTATGGTTATAGTACATATATATAAATACCTAAACTCAAATTCAATATACTTTCTATCCATCAGAAACCTACGTTATTACATTTCTGTTTAATATCGATGTTTACAGCTCCAACTTCCTTATAGCCTGGAACTCGCAAGTGGTCAATTCACTTCTCCAGGCAGTAGGCTACCTACACACAGGATTGACCGATTTATAACAACATACTAATTTATTGACCTTATAAGACCCTTCGGAAGTGAAGGGGTTAATAAACTGCTACTGCTATTCAGACAAGTTCGTGGATGGGACCTTCAAGATAATCCATCATCCATTCACACAGCTATTCACGGTCCATGCTTTTGTGAAGAGAGACGGAAAAGCTAAACAAGTTCCACTAGTATTCGTGTTTGTATGACTGCATGTTGGAAATCGGGCTACGTAGCCGTATTTTCCCAAAATACGCAGCCATATATCATCATATGCTGTGGAAAGGGTAGTCCTTGATTTTGAAATAGCTGCTTGGCAAGCTATAGCAGAAGTCTTTCCTCAAGTGGAACTTACGGGATGCGCATTCCACTGGGGCCAGGCAGTATTTAGGAAAGTAAGTATCCTGAGATAACGGTTGGAGGAGCAAACAAATCTAGTTTAATCTAATCCAAGTAAAATATGTATATGCTGATTACTAATAAACAAATCCTTACCTATATTTACCTATAACTTTCAGTTATCTAAATATTCCCATTTTCTCGAGCGTAATTTATATATGTGATGCTTGTCAAACAAACAGTCAGACAATAACCCGTCTATCGGTACCAGTCATATGACGGGCTAGAGAACAATGGACAATCTGGCGGTACCCGTCATATGACGGGCGGCATTTTGAGCACATTATCGGCTCTGAGAGAGAGTCCACACGTTGGGAGGACGATAGGCGGGCTCTGACCATTCGGCCCGACCACAGAGCCGCGACTGAGCTCCCCACTGCAATATTCCACACCCATGGCCTCGCAAGACCAGGATAAAACAAGGGAAATTAAGTTATTTTAGGGTTTTTCACCTTTCGTTGCGCGATCTCTACAGGATAACCCGTGGTCGTACAAGGATGATTCAAGTCTCATTGGAAAGCTCTATTATCGCCCTTTCACGGATACATAATTGAATTACGCTCTGGCTCTTCTTTATGCATGAAAAAGAGCATGGAAGGAAGCTCGTTTAGGGTAAATATGCCCGCTTGGCAGGTAGTAGGTTACAAACGGTCCCGCTCTTAGGGCGTAAAAAATAAAAAATAAAATAATAATAATAAAAAGGAATGGCACAATATAGGCTAAAGACGATAAAACATCAAAATAACGATGTGGATAAAAAGGCAGGGATCTGCCTTGCTTAGGCCAATCGGCTTTCTGCAGACTCCCATTTTCTTATGTTCTTATGTTCTTATATACCGAAATAATGTTTTGAAAAACAAACAACAACACATGTACAGTCAGAAACCACAATCTCTGAGACACCTGGATAGGGTCAAGACATTTGGAGCGTATCGTTTCTGGACGACAGCCCACCTTAACTATCACGAGGCCACACACGTATGAACTCAGGCTTCGAGCCAACAGAGGCTTCACTAAATCTGCCACGTATAATATTATTGATGTTATGCTACAGTACACAATCATAGGCCTATTATGGATATTTTAATGACAAACATATGTTTGTTTAATTTATTCCCGCTTGTATCTACATTCAACACAGATACGAAAGAATATCCTCATAGGTTGAAATAAATTAACAAATACTTCCAAACCGACCAGTGAATGGACAGGCTCTCGGTGTGTGTGTGTGTGTGTGTGTGTGTGTATTTGTGATTCATCAGACGTCATCTGTTGTAGTCTACATAGTAAACACATAATCACATACGGTTCATCCATTTGTTATTATGCCTTTAACCTTGTTGAGCTGAGTTTGTCTATATTACAATACATCAGATCTTATAATACTAACATCGACAATTTATCTACAGCCATTGTTAAACGTAATATCACGATGCTATTCTTATATCGGCTTTACCCTTTGGAATTGTATATACACTTTCATATTCAGTTAATACCGAATACATAAACATATCAGACACCGAAGATTTACTTTGTGTGGTATTACATAATACCCACCTATGTCACTACTCATAACCCCCTCCGTTTCACACCTGAATGTAATTTACCGGTGACCGGTCAACTCAACCAGTAGACCATTTCAACCAGTACCAAATCAACCAATACGGTTAGGTTAGGTTAGTTTAGTTTAGGTTAGGTTAGTTTAGTTTAGTTTAGTTTAGTTTAGTTTAGTTTAGTACTACATTTTGGCACTGGTTTGTTTGGTCTGGGTTAATTTGGCACCGGTTTTCAATTTTAGATAACACACACACACACACACACTACGGAACACTCGACTACAGCTCGTAACTAGCCATTCACGTCATAATCCCCCATTGATGTTTTAAACAATACCTGTGTATGACACATCAAAGCAAGGTAAAACTTTACACCAGTACAGAACATCCTCCTCTTCGAAATGAATACAAGTATACATGACGTGATCACAGGGAACATGGAAATGAAGACGGCTGTGTGGGGCATGCGGGAGGAGGGAATGAACCTAAACTACCAGATTTCGGGATTTCGGGAATTTCCACACCTCTCACACCATACACACACATCACACAGTTTTTCCTACACCGAGAAATGACTCTCCGGCTGTCATTTCTCGAAGACTTCTTCTAGCCGGAGACATTGAAAGCAACCCAGGACCCACGTACACATACATATGTCCAACTTGCTCAAAACACATCACTTCGAGTCGCCATACTAAGGGTTCAGTTCTCTGCAATTCATGCGGGAACTGGACCCACTTCACCTGCACAACACTTGCCTCCAAGAAACACAACACAAACACCTGGACCTGTTCCTCATGCCCCTCCCTCTCCCAGTCAAATCCCTCACCTAAAACCCGTCCACCTCTCCTCCCCAACCCAGCTAAGCTTCCCATATCATCCACTCCCCCCCCCCCCCCTAAAACCCGTCCACCTCTCCTTCCTAACCCACCTAACCTTCCCATACCATCCACATCCTCAACTCAACACACCACACCCCATCCTAATCCATTCCAACCCTCATCTCCTTCTCCCCAATCCCCCCCCCCCACCTCACCCATCCCAACCCCCAGGCCCTCCCTCACCCCCCCCCCCCCCCCCCACCCTATCCTCTTGCAGCAGCACCCAACATACATCGTGCACATAACATTAACATTCTTCAACTGAACATAGATGGCATCAACACAAAGAAACATGAACTCTCACACTTCATCAAACAACACAACATACACATTGCCATCTTACAAGAAACAAAACTCCGCACAACACAAAAAACACCCACATTTCATAATTTCACCACCATCAGACAAGACCGGGCTGTCGGCGGGGGCGGTGGACTCATCACCCTGGTACACAAAGAAATATCATACATAGTAACCAGTGTACAAACCAAATCCCTCCTCCCCCCAAATGATAACACAACAGAAATACAGTCAATTAAAATGCGCACTGGCAACAACTCCAACATAACCATCATAAACACATACATCCCTCCCCAAACATCCCCTACAGTACCAAATGAATACAGACCACACTTACAACACATCACAAACACCCCACACATCATCCTGGGTGGTGACTTCAACGCCAAGACGTCGGCCTGGTTTGTCGACAACCCCGACACAGACAGAGGGCTGGTACTACAAAACCAAACCGATAACCTCATCATCCTTAATGACATCCATCAACATATCCATATTCCTCACCAAGCCCTCTATAACCCATCATCTCCAGACATCACCTTTTGCTCCCCAGAACTCGCCCCCACAACATCCTGGAGGGTGGTCAGAACCTTAGGCTCTGACCACCTCCCGATCATTATCACCACCAAAACCATACTCACCCCAGCTAGCCACAAACACACATACACCAATTATAAAAGAGCTAACTGGGAAGTATTCACAAATGAGACAGAACAACACTTCACAACTCTAAACAGTACACCCATCACTAACATCAACAATGCTGTACACATACTCAATAAAACTATCCAAAACGCTGACAAGAAACACATTCCAAGAGGTAACAGAAAAAGACACAACCCCAACTTCACACCAGAAATTCAAAACCTCATCAGACAACGCGACATACTGAAACACTCGCCAGCACCCCACACACAAGACATCACACAACAAATTCAAGCACTCAACACCCAAACTAACAACAAAATACAAGAACAACAAAAACTAAATTGGAATAACTTCCTACAAACACTTGATCACCAAACAAACCCCAAAAACTCTACAAAACACTAAACAGCATCACACTTTCCAACAGCAACACAACACAATCACATGCTGCAATCACAACAACAGACTCTACTCCTTCATGTAAACAACAAGCAAACACTCTCATCAATCACTTCTCACATGTCAGCCACCTAAAACCTCACAAAGACGACCGACGTGTCATCCGACGTAAGAGACAATTCCCCACAGACCCTGACTATACACCCTTCACCAATCACCAGACAAAGCATATCATCAACAATCTCAAGCACTCACCCGCCTGTGGCCTAGACAACATAAGCAACATACACCTCAGACACCTGGGACCACAAGGCATACAAGCACTCGCTAACATATCAAACTACAGCTATTCACACAACACAATACCAGACATTTGGAAGCATGGTATCATCATCACATTCCCCAAACCCAACAAAGACCCCACGCTACCCTCCTCGCACCGCCCCATCACACTCCTTTGCTCCCCCTCCAAAGTCATGGAACGCCTAGTATTACAACTAATTACACCTGACCTACCCCTAGCTCCAACACAACATGGCTTTAGGCCACTGCACTCCACAAACACTCTTCTCACAGACCTTACACAAAGAGCTTTCGACGGCATCAACTCAGCTAGACCACCACACAGATCACTATTAGCCACACTCGACATTAGTAAAGCCTTCGATGCCATCCCCCGCCACAACCTAGCAAACAAAATCTACAACACAAACATGCACAACAACACAAAAAGGTGGCTGGCCAACTTCCTAGCAGGTAGATGTGCACACGTATCTTTTGCCGGTCAGTCATCTAAAATCAGAAACTTTCCAAACGGAGTCCCACAAGGATCCGTTCTATCGCCCGCACTCTTCAATCTGTACATGCACGATATAACTACACCCAATACGCCCCAAATAAACTTAGCCTCCTATGCAGATGACATAACACTCACATGCACACACCATGACCCAAAAAGAGCAACAGATCTCCTTCAACCCTATCTCAACACACCACATGGCTGGTGCACTACAAACAGACTTAATCTAGCCCCAGCCAAATCCACCGCAACCCTGCTCACAAGTTGGACAGGAGAACACGAATACATCCCTCAACTCACCATAAACAACACACCCCTAACACATACACACACACCCGAAATCCTAGGAGTAACATATGATACTCGTATGACATTCAAACAGCACACCACAAACATTAAAAAGAAACTGACACCCAGACTTAACGCCCTCAGGTCACTTGCTCACACAACATTTGGACACAACAAAGAAACTACCACCACAGTATATAAACAATACATAAGATCAGTGATGGAATACGCAAGCCCAGCCTGGGCTTCTAACCTAGCTGAATCACATCATAAGACCTTACAGACTATTCAAAACAAAGCCCTGAAGATCATTACAGGCTGCACAGCTACTGCACCCACAGATCACCTACATCAAGAAACCAAAATCCTCAAAGTCAAAGACCATCTGGACATGAGAGGCACTCAATTCCTGGCAGCAGCCTCCACGAACCAAGACCACCCACTAAACTACATGGCAACACACCCACAGACACCAAGAAATATCAAAACAACACCCAGCACACGGTATCACACACAATTATTGTCCTCTCTCCCTCCCTGCCCACCCCGAACCAACTTCCAGAAGCACATCCATACTCATATCTCTCACCGATCCATCCACTCGCTCACAGACAACACGCAGCTGCATGCAAGACCTCCCGAAATCCATCCTTCCGAATCCTCCCTTCCTCGCGAGGACAGAGTCCACCTGGCCAGGCTGAGATGCGGACACCATCCAGCTCTCCTGAGCTATCAGAAGAGACTGGATGACTCCGTTGTCGACGCCTGCCCGGGATGTAACACAGCACCCCATACCATTAAACACATCATAGAAGACTGCATTTCACACAACCACTTACGCCAACAACACAATCTACACTCAATGAAAGCTCTGTGGGAAAGCCCGATCGTGGCCATGGCCTTTCTCAGGGATTCGGGGCTGTTCGGCCAGGCAGCTTAGGGTACAACAACAACAACAACAATCAGATTTCGTAATAGCCAATGAAAAGTTTAAGGATGGAGCCCGAATTATTCCCGGGGCAGCAAGAAACACCGCAGCATTGCATGGCTATGGGTTGTTGAGGTAAGTTTACACACTCAACGTGTTCCTTCTACACTTTGTATTAACTACACAGTTTGCAAGGGTTGAGTTTAGTATTGCATATTATGTAAGACATCTGATCCGCATGCTTATATGTTAATGTGTTTTTCCGCTAATAACCCTCTCCGACATATGACGCAATTTTGAGCCTATTAGGGATACTTTAAAGCCTTTATTACCATCAGGGTTTTTTACAAACCTTTATTTTAGTTACTTCAATCTCTGCAGTTGTCTTTGAGTTAGATGTGGGCAGAAAACTAATTTTGGAGAGGTAATCATAAGAGTGAGAGAACTCTATTTCTTATTGCTAATCTGGCAACCTCTGCGTCATATATGTCTGAAGGGGATAATTAACATTGCGTCATATGTATTGTCATATTTCAGCTTCATCCTGTGTGTCATTACCCATCGACCCACCGCTTGTCTTCCCGGTCTCCCTGCCTGCAAATCTGCCTGCTTACCTTTTGCTAGCCTGGCGTGCGCACCTCAGCGTTACGGGCATATTGCTTGACGAGGTAAGATGGATACCCAATCTGTTGGTTCTACCCTGGCCAATTTACCCTATCATTTTGCAAAGTTTGGCAGCAATGTGCAACATGTTGTGGAAACTACCTCCATGCATATATTTGCCATTTTTGCTATGTGTTAACGATACACAACATATTGTGTTCCAGATGCTTTGTCCATGAGTGTCAATCTGCCTGCTGGTCTGCCTATCCTCTTGCCTGCTGGTTTGTCAACTGGTGTGCCTGTTTGATACCTGATTCTCAACACATTGGTAAGCTTTGCATCACTGTTGCTGGGTTGTGAACTTGTTCACAAGCTGTGCTGAATACACATTCGTCCTACTAAACACGAAATACCCACATATTAAATGAACATAAAGGCCTTGCACTGCTCACACAATTCAAAACGACAACAATGCAAACCACTAACGAGACAAATGACACTTGGACTAATTCACATGGAGGTAGGATATATAATAATTAAAGTTAACTTCTTTACATGTGACATTAACCAATATAATATCGGGTAGGTATGATAAATCATGGGATACCGTTGTTCTATGGCTACCTTATAGTGATATTTAATGAAGTTCGTAACGGTAAGTGATAAAACCGCTACTTGTGAATGTTATTCCTTGCTGGTAAATATCATGAATTGCATCTTTATTCGAACAAATCTCCTACTGTAAGCAGTTTGAAGTGAAATGCCTTCTATATTAGGTTTAATTATACACCAATCATGTGCTTTGCCATTTCCCAACAACCGGTCGGTGCCATTAGGGAGGCAATCGCTGCAATAGTCTGGTGTCTTGAATATTATGAACAGAGCAGCTTATATGAAAGTCGGCGACTGGGAACACGACAGGTCATCATATCTTATTTTCATTTAGGAACATTACAAGGCAATTAATAGTTGAAAATACTGTAGATAATTTTATGAAACCAAAGAAGTAATAATACACGCAGGAATATTTATAAATTACATTATTCACTTGTATTATTGCTATGAAGATGTCAGCGAGGTTCGATGTAAATGAATTGGAAGGTGTCTGTGGCTGCATTAACCATTATCAGTGTTGTCAGTCGTTGGATGAAAGTCATCGTGGAAACATTGTATTTGACTCTTACCTATGATTTTGTAGATGAGGTAACAGAAACTCGGTTTTATAAATCCTAATTAATTAACATTTAGGGATAAACTGACAACGTTTAAACTGTTGTATGCGTAAGGCCAAATGGAATTGTATTACAATTGTCTTGCATTAGTCGGACATCAATAGTAATAGATTAAACTGTACTGAGGTTAATACAGAGATAATTTATACATAGTTCTTACTGCTAATTTTTTTTGTTTTTACTATTTTCATCAATAGTTTCACACTGTTACCTTCACAGGTTTCACGAATTGTATTCTTATTTGTTTACCATTATCACTATTATTACAAATGCTATTTCTTACTATTATTGTATCCACAATATTTATTTTGTTGTTAACCTAGACCCACTTTATTATCCCCGAGATATAGAGCTCTCACTCTCCCCCCCCCCCCATATCCTACCTCCACTTTCCCTCCCCTTTACCGGCCTCCTCCCCCTTTCCCCAGAGAGAGTCGAAGCTTGCGTCTTCACTATAAACAAGTATATACAAATGTGGGTATAATTCTCCATTCAAGTATCGCTCTTCTGTAAATATAAAATGTCTTACGGGTTTTTTTTTAGTTGATTCCCTAGACTTCCATCAAGCTTAAAATGACTCCCCCTTGACCCCCTTTCAAGATAAATTTGTACATTTTTCGTTAAAAAAAAATCCCGGCCGCCCCCTTAACCCTTAATTAGCGGCGAGCAACATAAGTCGAGTTAAATAAAGCTGGACTATGTGGCGGCGCTCGACATAACTCGAGTGGCAATTTCAGCACGTAATGTGGCTGAGAGAGAGAGACAAGTGGTGGCAGGAGACTAGCGAGCGTATGACTGCTCCAGACCACCGCGGCGAACCTACTGACACAAATCTCAGCTCCCTCCTCCCTCTCTCACTCGCTACATACTCAATTATGTACCGAAAGTACCGAATTACCTGCTTTTTGCACTCGCGTTGCACGGTTATTGCAAGAAAACTATCCATCATACAAGGATCGTTATGGTGTCATTCGAAAGCTCTGTTTATGCCCTTTCAGGGATAGGTACTTGTTTTACGTTCTGGGTCTTATTTAGGCATGAAAATGATCACGTAAACAGCCCTATTTTGGCTAAAAACACCCCGCTGGGCGGTACATATAAATAAACCGCATAGGCCGCTCGTAAGGTGTTAAATTACAGGCTCGCTGTCGCTCGCCAGGAAAAAATCGACACCTAAATGGCACGAATGGTCTTAAAATTGACAGAAATGGGGCAACCCGTCTTTAAATCTCACAAGCAATGGGGCTATACATGAGGGAGAAAAAGGTTCAGAAAAAATCCTCCAGGTGGAAATATCTCCTTAAGATTGGGATAGGGGTAAGATGTTCTTTTACTTTATATTGTAAATATCAAAAATCCATTCAAGTATTCACGGCTCTGTGATTGTAATCTCTAATTTGTCTCGCTTGAATGGTGACTATACACATTATTCTCTCTATGACGTAGCACTTTGTATTGATCTGTGTTGGTGGTATTATTAATATAGGTCATACAATTAATTTGTGCTAATATTTTTGTTTTTAATATTGTAGGTATGGGTGGAAGACCACAACGCAATGTGCGAGCTCCAAGGACACATGCTAATCGCCCTAAAGTTATCACTAGGAGAACCCTAATAGTTGGTTATCACAAAGCTGGGAAGGGGATACGGGAAATCAGCCGACGTATGGGTATCTCCACTAATACAGTGACGCTGTGGGTGGAGCGACACGAGGCGGAAGGTCACTCACGTCTTGACAAGGCCGAGACCTGGAGGTCCACGTGTCACGACGCAAGAGGAGGACGAGAGACTAAGACAGGCAGCGGACAGACGTCCACTGGACACTGCTGTGAAATTAACAAGAGACACAGGCCTTCATTGTCACCCAATAACCACAAGGCGACGACTGAGGGAGGGTGGATTACATTGCTTCATACCTGCAGTGAAGGTATCTTTAACAGAGGACCAACGGCAATGCTGCCTTAGGTTTTGTCAGGATTATGTGAACGCAGGCCTGGATTTCTGGAGGTCTGTAATCTTCGCAGATGAGACTTCCTTTTCATCAGTAGCTGCCCTAGGCCGCCAATGCTGGCGACGACCAAAACACAAGATATGATGCAATCAACATTCATGAAAGGGCAAGAAGTGGCAGAGTGGCTGTCGCCTTTCATGGCTGGATGTGGTGGGGGGGAGTAGGAGAGTTATCAACCATTGCGGGACATTTGGATTCAATTGAATACATTAATATTCATGAAACCTCCTTTCTGCCTTCAGTAAGGGCTTATGCAATCCCAGAACCGGAACCCATCTATCTCGTGCAAGATCGCTCACCAATACACACTAGCAGGACAGTCAGGGCTTGGTTTGTTGCACACCCAGAGATTGTGCTAATATATTGGCCCACGAAAGGTTGCGATTGTAACCCTATAGAGAATCTGTGGGCGTTGATATAGCAGGAGTGGGCAGTAGAGGAAAAGACGAGAGAGGCCGTGAACAGGAGGGCGAGAGAGGTATGGGAGGGTATGAGACGAACCTCCAACATCTGCACTAATCTAGTAGATTCCCTACCACGACGTCTGCAGGAAGTAATAGAAGCTGAGGGGGGGGGGGGGTCCATGGGTCCATGTATTAAGCAACAACAGGGTGTCAACGAAAGCCAAGTCCATTAATTTTAGTCTGCATTATTGTATATGCAAAAATATAATTGTAGTTTATAGTTCAAATTATGCCTTTGGAATGATAAAACAAAAAAACAATGCTATAACATGTTAATTCTCCTGTATTTCTTTTCATATTTATTCTAGTCTTCACACGAAATTGCTCAGGTTTGACACCCTGGGCAACGTGTGTAATACTAACCTGTAATTTGTAACTATGTTTAAAATATAATTATAATGTTCCATTCTTTGTTTTAATAGGACGTGGGTTGTGCTTTGTGTAATTAGTTTCATATATGGCAACCGGAATTACAAAAAAACATGGTGTCAATCCATTTGTGTCATTACATTGTAATTCCAATTACCAATACAATTGAAATATATCAATTCAAATTAATTCATGCGTAAAATATTTAATACAGTATAATTTATTATAATTCGGAATATAATTTGAATTCATCAACCAAATCCAATCCAATCCCCTATAAAAGTATGTCCTCAATTAAATTATATTTGAAACCTGTTGAATGAAAAGTCGGTTCTAACCATTAATATAATGGAGCATTATTCTAATGGAAAATTACATTTATAGTTTGAATTACACTTCTATGCTTTGTATAATTATATAATCAATGATCTTTGACATAAACCAATTATGTCCTTTAAGAACCAAAGGTTCGAATTTAAATAATGATTGTATAAACAATCACGTTCTTTACCACCCAGAAATTCAAAATGAACGTGTAAACTTGCAAATAAAAATACAATATACAATTTACACTGTATATTGTGTGCAGCAACATGTATTTTAGTTTGTATTTGAATTTAAAGAACTATAATTATAATTATTGAAGCAAAGTCATATTACAGAATAATAAATGTTTTCTTTATGTTTGGCAATTCCGATTCATATCCAATTCAGGGACTTTCATAAATTCCAATTAATATAACGATTTACCCAATGTCTTAAATATTTATGAATAGCGATTTCTCAGACGAAATTATTTACATGAGATAAGATTTATAGGATTCCACGGGTAGTTCAAAACTAGCGATACAGCATCCCCCAGCAGGAGGTTTCAGGCATGTTATGTGTGTGCACACAATATAACACACACACACACACGCCGAAATCCTGTTCATTCGCTGTGCACTTTGGGAAGTGTTTGTTTGTATTCTTAATGGCTTAAAACCTATGGGTAAATTATTTCATGTCCGTGTTTAATGTAGATACAGGAGGAAATAAAAATAAACAAAGGTAGTTTTGTCAATTATATATCCATAATATGATTGCGTACCGTAGCGTTGTTGTTGTTGTTGTTATTATTAAAGGGCCTTCGGGCGGATGCCACCTGCTTGGCCCTAGAAGACTAACCGTCAGTGGGACCCTATACTATGTCGGCAACATGTGTCGCCAAGAGGAAGACACATAAGGCACGAGAGAGCTGAGAACACACATCCGCATCCCGGACACCATGGCCTAACAATAGCCCTAAGCTGAACCCCCGAGACGACAAACGGCGAACCGAGTCCCTAAGTTTGACCCTGTGACTATAGAACCGCGGACACACCTCCACCAGATGCTCAGGGGTTTCGGGCTGTCCATACCAGCGACAGTCCGGGCACCGTATCATGCGGAGTCGGAACAGGTGTGCTGACAGCGCAGTGTGTCCAATACGCAGCCTGGCCAGCGAGACATCGAGTTTCCGCAGGGGGTGTCGACTCCAAGGCTGGGGGCACGAATCCCACCGGTATCTCCCCATGGTCGTCTGTAGCAACAGCACCCGTAGCTCCCTGTCCCAAAGTCCGCGACTAGCCCGCCCGACAACCCGGGCATGTGTCCCCGCATCCATGTCAACCGACTCAACCTCTACCGAAGCGTGCGCCAGCTTCGCCGCAGCATCAGCCACCGTGTTGCCACGAATGCCCGAGTGCGCAGGAACCCACTGGAGGACCACTTCCCACGGATGACCTAAAAAGTGAACCAGCAACTCCTGGAAGGCGAAGACAAGACGAGGATATGTAGCCGGGTGGGCCGCAAGGAGCAGATGGAGGGAGGCTTGGGAATCCGAGTACAAGACGACCCGTTGAGGCCGAATATGACACCGCACAAACTCCAGGGCTCGAAGAATGGCAAACAGTTCCGCCGCTATGATGGGATGGTGCCCAGACAACCTCCAGGTCTGGCAGAGGGAGAGGTCCTCGTAGTAGACAGCCGCGGACGAGGAGGCCGGAGGAACGCAGGAACCATCCGTGAAGACACCGAAGTGCCCCTGATAACACGACCTCACCAGCTCAGCAAAATAGGCCCGGGCAAGTCCAGCATCCGTCGACGTCCGGTAACCTTCATGGAAGGTAACCCGGATGCGAGGAGTGAGATCAACCCACGGCGGGACCGGAGACACAGAGGGGGTCGGGGAGAGAGAGGGAGGGTCCACAGCTATCTGCCGATAGTGGAGGAGGCTCCTCACCAGGAAAGGCTGACGCCGTTTCACAGGCCACGATGGTGCATTCCTGGAGACCCCTGACGAAGCATGCAGGCCCGACAACGGGTGATGCCCAGGAAGAGTAGCAACTCGCCCCGCCCACCTACAATCCGCCAACACCCGAGACCAGGACAGAGGCAACGACCCACTTTCCGCTAGGAGGGACACGGTAGGGGAGGAACAAAAATCCCCCAACGCCACCCTGAGGGCCGTGTTATGAACAGGGTCCAAGCGGCTAAGAACTGACGACGAAGCCGAGCCATACACTGCACTACCATAAGCCACCTTACTCTTGATGAAAGACTCATAAAAACACAGCAGATCATCCCGAGACGTCCCCCACGTGGACCCGGCTATACACTTCATTATACCCAGCTGCTTCATGCAAGACGATCGCAGGTAGTCCACATGATTCCTCCAAGTCAATACCGGCCCATCCCAACGCAGACCTAAGAAGGTGTGTGACGTACGATACGTGAGAGGCTCACCCCCCAACGTAATCGTAGGCAGACCCGGGAGTTTAGTCTTCAATGTGAAGCACATGAGAGCGCTCTTTTGGGCATTGAGTCGTAGGCCCCAGTCCCTCGGCCACTCACAGAGCTCATCAACCGCCAATTGCAGAGCAGTCTGGGCCTGTAAGAGCGTGTCCGCTGAGCAGACGATGGCAAGATCGTTGGCATACACCATCGTCGTAGCATTACGGGACCGAGGGACATCAGACAACATGGCATTCAGGAACAGTGGACCCAAGATCGACCCCTGAATCACCCCACGGCGGACAGGGAAAGGCCGCGACGTAGAGGTACCGACCGCCACTGAAAGGGACCTCTCGAGCAAGAAGGTGCAGAGCCACGATAAAACTTTCCCACGAACACCAAGCATACCCAATTTGTATAGGACCCCGGCATGGGAAACCGAATCAAAGGCACTCGCAACATCGATGAACGCCACGAGGAGCACCTTCTTGTTCCGATATGCATCCTGGATGCGATATTCCAGGTGGAGGAGCACATCCACGGTGCCCCTAGCCGGGCGGAAACCATGAAGAACATCAGGAAGGAGTGCCTTAGTCTCCAGCCACCAAGTGAGCATCTGTGAAACCATCTTCTCCATCACCTTACACACCACCGACAACAAGCAGATGGGCCTACGTGAAGATGGTAAAGAGGGATCCTTACCCGGTTTAGGGAACGGAAGGAGGAGGGCCGACTTCCACAGACCCGGATATGTACCAGTAGACCAGCTCCTGTTATAGAAGTCCAGCAACACATCAAACCCCTCCTGCGGCAGATGGGCAAGCATCTCATACGCCACATCATCGTGACCCACAGCCTTACCCTTGGGGAGTGAGTCCAAAGTGCGGTGCAATTCATGGGCGGTCAGCGGATCGGCAAGGCCGTCAGGATCAGGAGATTCAAGATGGTACGAAATTACTGACTCCAGCCGATCCACATCCGGTAGTTGCGGTGGGGCCTCAAACAGCACCCGATAGAGATCTGCCAAACAATCCGCCTGCTCCTGCGCATCGCCGACTAGCCGACCGCCAACAGTAAGAGGGAAAGAAGTGTCCACCCTCTGGCCATTCATCTGCCTAACAAAACGCCACGCCCTCTTGCTGGAGCTGGCAAACCTCAACGTAGGACAGAAGGCAGCCCAAGACCCACGCTTCGCCTTCAAGAGAGTGCGTTTGCACCGGGCATCCACCCTCCGTGCCTCCCGCTTGAACTCCACACAGGGATGACGGCGCCAGACAGACCAAGCCCGATGACGAACCCGGACCGCGACCGCACATTCCTCGGTCCACCAAGGAACAGCGGGCCTGTCCGTAGGGGGCCGGCCCGTCATCCGAAAGGCCCCACTGGCCGCAGCAGTGAACGCCCTTGAAATGGCCTCAGCACCCGAGCCCACCGACTCCGCGAGAGAGGGAGGATCCAAGTGGAGGCCACGTTGGAACTGTCCCCATCCCTCAGCACCGAACCTCCACCTCGGGCGGGAACGCGGAGGGGCAGGAGAGGAAAACCCAAAGACATCAAGCAAGACTGGCAGATGATCACTCCCCATGTATGGACCCGTGGTAACCCGAGCACCTAAAAACAGGTCATTACCCAAGCAGAAATCTAAGGTGGAGGAGGACGCGGTATGCGGATCGACGCGGGTAGGGAGACCAGGTGGGGTTAAAAGGTCAAAGGAAGGGCTATCCAATAACGCATCAAAAAGCGAGGTACCAGTACGGTTCCGAGATGCCCTGAGCACCAACGGATCCCAGTACGGGTGACGCGCATTAAAGTCCCCCATCACCAGACAGGGCGACGGCAATTGAGTAAAATAATGTTGGAATTCCGGCAGAGCAATATTCCGACAAGGGTTATAACAGATGAACACAGTAGCCCACCCCTTCCGTAAGACCACGCTCACCGCCAGAACCTCCAGGTCTCCACCAGCAAACTGTTGCAAACCGAACAACTTGCTTGGGACCGTATCCCGCACCGCTAGAGCCAAACCACCACCCCTAGAGTCCCTATCCACCCGATACACATTAAAATGAGGGATCCGGAAATGTAACGTGGAAGAAAGCCAAGTTTCGCATAGCCCTACCACTATAGGGGCTTCACGTTCCACCAACAACCGTAAATCCTGAGTCTTACGGTGAACTGACCGAGCATTCCACAAAAGAAACTTCTCCGATAACCTGGGCAACCCTAACGGGACACCAACAGAGCCAACAGTCTGGGTATCAATGCGAGACAAACTTCCTTGAGAGTACGGCCTGACACTATGCACTCCCAGAAATCCGCCACCAACGAGCCAAATGTATCAGTTACAGGGGGGGGAGGGGCAGACTGCTGCCTCACCGTCGGACTACCAGCACTAGACGCTAAAGGACCAGAGGTAGGCCGGGGAGAGACAGAAATATTATTCGGGCAAGGGGGAGGGAGCATCTGGGGGACTGGCGGCGGAGCCCCGGGAGGAGAGGCATCCAACAACCTGTGCCGAGGCCGAGGACCACTACGACGGCGCAGATGCCTCGGGGACGATGGACAATGAAGGACCACTTCAGCGTCAGAGGAGGCCCCCTCTGAGACCCGAACCTCACGCCGAACCACCTCGCCCATGACCCCTACGCCAACACCATGTGGCCGAATCACATCCAGGTCATCCGCCTGATCCCCCAACACCTCAAACCTGTTGCCCGTGACCACCGAAGCATACAGCTGGTCACCCGCCGCCGCCGACCTCGCGGGAGACGCGGGCCAGCAGAGCCATTTACAACCGGAGACGATCCTAAACCCGGAGGAGACCGACGCTGGGTAGGATTCAGGTCCCGAACCTTCCGGTTGAGATCAGGCAGGCCAAACTTTTCCTGTTTGTAGTCCTCATGGATTTCTAGAGCCTTCAAGAAAACGGGGCAGGAGCGGGAGGTCACCCGATGTCCACCACCACAAAAATAACAACTAGGGGAATTAGGGCACGAGTGGTCACCCGACGCCACAGGATGAAACCCACTACAGTTCCGACAGCGCACCTTATTCCGACAGGTGATCGAACCATGACCAAAAAAATGGCAGGTGAAACACCGGAGCAGCCTAAAAGAGTACCTCGAAACTGGATAGCACACCGAGCCTAAGACAACCCTGGAAGGCAAGCAACCCCGAAAACGCAAGCGGACCACCCCTGAACTCACCGAGGGAGAACCCAACCCACCCCCCTCGCCTCCACCATCCCGCTCCACGCGTTTAGAGAGCCGCGTGACCTCCTCCAGGGCCGCTGACGCAACCCCATGATCATCAGACAGGACCCTAAGGGACCCCATGATGGCACTCTCAGAAATGACAGGGTCAACAGGGCCGATCTTCCCCCAGGAATACCTGCTATCCCCCGGGGAAATGGACTCCCGGCACACCACCGTCCAGTCCCCGAAACTAGTCAACTCCTCTAGAGGCCTAATCCCCTTACCAATAACCCCGCAGGGAAGAGAGACACACAGGGCCTCACCCCGACCCAGTACCTTGATGCCCTGTGGCCGCACATACTCACCAAATGGAGCGTCCCCCACAGCCGCCGTAACCCTGGCAGAATTGTCAAAGACACGCCGCTGAGGAACAGAATGAATAATGTACGTTACCAAGTCAGCGTCGTCCGAGCCATCCGGCACCCCTACCGATCCCCCCACGGCCCCCTGGGCCAGGTCCACCGGCACACCGGGCACCCCATCCACCGACAACTTCCTCTGCACCTTGGCCCCATCATTGAGAGGCCCGGGAGGGCCATCAGCGACCTCATCAAGGACCAGACTCCGCTTCAGGCCACCAGACAACTGATCGTCCATGGCCGCCAGGCCCGCCACATCCCCCTCACCACCCCCACTACACACACTCATCCCCCAGCACTACCCACCACGGTCCCACTGACTCTAGCCAGGAAAGCCAGCTGGCAAGCTCGATGGCCCACCTGAGCAATAGCCCGTGAAAGAGCAAATGAAAAGCACAAGAGACCAGCACGTCTGAACAGTACGGCCGTCTTCTTCCATACCGTAGCGTAACAACATCAATAATATTATACGTGGCAGACTGAGTGAAGCCTCTGTTGGCTCGAAGCATGAGTCATACGTGTGTGGCCTCGTGATAGTTAAGGGGAGATTTCCACTTGAGGGATTTTTTTCTGGACCCCTTTCTCCCTCATGTTTAGCCCCATTGCTTTTGATATTTTAAGATGTTCGACCCATTAGTTTGGCGATTTTAAGAACTTTCGACCCATTTCTGTCAATTTAAAGACCTTTCGTGCCATTTAGGTGTCTATTTTTTCCTGGCGAGCGATAGCGAGCCTGTAATTTAAGAGGAACCGGCCTTTGGCCGGGAAATTTTTCTACCGAAAAATGTACAAATTTATCGTGAAAGGGGGTCTAGGGAGTGTAATTTTAAGCTTGATGGAGGTCAAGGGAACACACTAAAAACCTCCCCTTAAGGTGGGCTGTCGTCCAGAAACGATACGCTCCAAATGTATGGGCCCTATCCAGGTGTCTCAGAAATTGTGGTTTCTGACTGTACATCACTATATGTGTAAAGTGAATGTGTTTCCCAAGCATATTAGTCGGACATATATTAACTCTTGTTTGGCGGGGCCCGACTTAAGGCGGTCTAGAGAACCATGGACAAAAGAGCGGGGACAGCCTTAAGTCGGTGGCGATGTTGAGCACATAATTGGCTCTGAGAGAAAGTCCGAGCGGTGGCAGGAGCGTAGGTTGACTCTGACCGTTCGGCGCGGCTCCCGCGCAGGCACTGGCCTCCCCTCCACACACACCCACATCCATTGCCTCGCTAGACAGGGAATTATGTAAGGAAATTACCGTATTTTAGGTATTTTTCCTTCGTGTTGCACGATCGTTGCAAGACAACCCGTGATCGTAGAAGGACGGTTTAGGTGTCATTGGAAAGCTCAATTAACGCCCTTTCAGGGATACATAATTGTATTATGCTCTGGCTCTTTTTTATGCATGAAAAAGAGCACGGAAATAAGCTCGTTTATGGTAAAACTACCCGCTTGGCAGGTAGTAGAAGTTACAGACCTAGCCGCTCGAGGAGTGTTAACTACTCTCGTCATATTCAAGTCAATTTGGGAAGTTCAGGACCTTCTGGTAAATTATGTATGATTATAGAAACTAAAATTAAAGTCATACTATTCTATATGCTCAGGCCCAATCCCCACTTTTCCTATTTTTTTTTTTTGTATTTTCCTCTATTTTATTGTTATTTTTATTTTATTTTTTTCTTGGGAGTCGCCGACTCAAGGCAGAGCAAGAACAGGAAAACACAAAAAACAGCGAACAAACACAGACCAAACACAAAATTCACACACATCTAGGTCACCCAGGAGAATACCCAGAGACCAGGGTCACCAAGGTCGCTCCAGCACTCCCCTGGCCCCCGACCACCCGGAGAGGCTCTGATCTCGGCAGGCAGACATGTAGCGGAGCCAAAGCCACAAGCCCGCCCACCACACTTCCAGGCGCACCCTTCATATTAATCGTCTCCCCGGGCCAGGCGCCTGATGGACTATTATCTAGTCCAACTTGCGCCCGACCCCTTCCCCCAAATGACCACGTGTTCACTCAACTATTCACAAGCATTCTCCATTCATTCCTGTTTATTACCACTTCCTTTGCCTGATCTATAGTCATTCCTCTATCATCCAAAGTTTGTCTTACACAGTCTCTCCATCTCAATGGGGGTCTTCCTGCCCTTCTATCTCCCCTTGTATCTGACTCATATATTCTCTTTGTAAGCCTTTCATCTCCCATTCGTTCAACATGACCATACCAGCTCAGCACCCTTCTGTCCACTCTGGCTGACAAATGTTCCTGCTGCCCCACTCTCCTACGTATCTCTTTATTCCTCAATCCGTCTCTACGAGTAACTCCACACATACTCCTCAAGCAGCTCATCTCCATCACATCCAGCTTTCTTCTCTCCTTTTTCTGCAGAGCCCATGTCTCAGCCCCATACATCACTGTTGGCACAACAATTCCTTGATACATTGCACTTTTTACTTTCATTCAGAGATTTCACGTCTTCCACATACTTCCCATTGCTCCGAAAACTTTCCTTCCTTCACACATTCTCTGTTTTACCTCCATTTCCATACCTCCACTCCTGCTTAGCGTTCCTCTTAGATATTTAAAACCCTCTACTTGTTCCAATATTTCCCCATCCAGCCTCACATCTAGATTCACCCTATGATCACCCCTATTACACACCATTACTTTACTTTTATTGACGTTCACCTTCAGTTTCCTCCTCCCACAAACCACTCCAAACTCTTTGACTACCCGCTGCAATTTCTCCTCAGAATCCGCCACCAACGCTGTGCCATCAGCGAACAGCAACTGATTCAACTCCCAATCTCTACCATTCTTTCCTACTAAACTCAATCCTCTTTCCATTTTTACCTCCCTCACCACACCATCCATAAGCATATTAAACAGCCATGGTGACAATACACAACCCTGTCGCAAACCTACCTTTACCTCAAACCTTTCACTCAACTCACCATTTCCTACTCTCACATGCTCTGCTCCCTTCATAAAAACTCGTAACTGCTTCCAACAAATTTCCTCCAATTTCATAAATCCTTAACACCTTCCACATTGCTTCACGATCCACACGAGCATACGCTTTTTCCAAATCTACTCAAACTAGTTATAATTATAAGATAATAATACTGCATATTGAAAACAAATATAAAAACGCAAATCAATTTGCAATTTGACATGATAATAACAATGGTAAAAAAATACATACATTACTCACAAACGATAGTGCTATTGGAAAGGTACCTGTGAGCGTAGAATGAACACATGACCCCTGCCACCCTAAAAATAACTTACATATAGTACATATAAAATAAGGATATCACAAAGGCAAGCAGTTGATACTATCAAAAGTGAATCATTATAATAAGATAGAAATAAAGAGTACTCTTTTAACAAGAACAATGAACATTAAAACAAAGTAATAATAACAATATCAGATAAACAATCAATAAATAGTGACAAACAGTAAACAGAGGTTATATGAGAAACTTAAAGTTAAAAAGGCTTGATTAAAATTATTGATATTAAATTAAGACTTCAATCACAATGATTGACCTTAAACAGATAAATTAATGCAACAGTTTACTTGCCTCAAAACCTCTGTCCACTAAGAGTTTGTGTAATAACCTAGCTCTAGCCTAAAAGTCATATAATTTAGTGCAAATCTTATAAAATCTTTATAGTTGAAAATAAAAATAATCATGTTATATTATTATCAATAATACTACTAGCCTCTGAAGTGCGCATGGGGGTAATTGGAAACGTCCCCCTGTGCTGACGTATTTGAGGTGTTTCCGTCACTAAAATATTCATTGTGCCATTAATAGCATTAATACTTATCCATATGCGCCTATTATGGGTTGATTATAAAGGTATTAACCTGAAACAACAATAAAACGAGTGAAAACAGCGTTTGGATGGTCAAAATCGGAGATATAGCCCGCGAGTTGTATAATGTATGGGTGAGGCAACTGCTTTCCCGCCAATTTCCCCCAAGGCCACTGAGACACAGTCGATCGATACTCTCTCTCTCTCTCTCTCTTGCACTCGCTTGCCATCAGTGATGACCACACCCTGCTTGCAACTCGCTAATGTTAGCACGAAAATATAACTCAGAATAAGGGAATAACAGGGAAAATAGGTGATAACTGAAGGAGAGGAGGAAAGTGGGGAAGGAGGGGAGGTAGAGGACTGAGATTTTGCATGGCCCAGGGGCCAAAAAAAAATAAAAAATTATTATTTTTTTTTTTTTCAATGTCAATTTTTTTTTTTTTTTTCACTCACTCATAAGAGTCTCCCAGCAGTTCCCGGGCTAGGGAAAGGCAAGTTTGTTACGTTAACTTTTCAATCGTCAGCTTTGTGATATACTTTCAGTGAGCACTGTTCATTATCAATCTATATTCATAATTATACAAAAATCATTTTTTTTTTTTATAATAAAGCAAAGTTCTAAAAACACTACATTTAAAGACAAATTGGTAGGCCCTATACAAAGTTGAAAAGTCGAAGCTATGTAGGCTACTGAGGTAAATTTCGGCATGATATTATTTGTCATCAATTACTTCTAATGAATTGTCAGCACTCCAATAATAGTTAATGACAATTCTTTTCTTGATGGTATCACAATATCGTCTATGTGTAGGCTACTTGTATTCTTTTTAATGCATGTCAAGCAATGTACGATATGTTCTGACAAAGATTTAGTGGTAGTAAATTTTGCTCCGGCAATATAGCGATATTTGTATGATCTTTTATGAAATTTAGATAGCATGTATAATTTAGAAATAAAATGTTTATTGTGTAATTTTTTTTTTTAAATAGTTAGGCAATATTTGCTCATCCCTATGGAGTCGTTGTGAAAATGACAAGATTAAACATCTAGTTTATAGTATTCTACGTTCCAATCTTCAATAACCCTTATCAATATCCCTTAATTTAATTACGAATTATTTTTATACATAACGTAGTAATGATAAACTGCGTCACGTTGTTATTGTATATATATATATATATATATATATATATATATATATATATATATATATATATATATCTATTATTTATTTATTTAGTCAGCCAGTGTCAATTGTTCATGTTCAGATAATCATGCCTTAATTGTGCCACCTCCTTGAAGTACTAATGTAGCAGATAACACCCATGAGTTTAACAATCTGTCATATGCATGCATTTCAAACTTATTTTCAATTATTAGTAACAGGTACTTAATATGAACTTCATATCTAATAATTGCGTTTTTCCCCCTAGGTCCAGGATTTAGGACTGCGTCAATCCTACTTAAATGACCACAACGTGAAGCAGTTGATCAAGAAGCTGTTGGCACTACAGCTCTTGCCTCACCAGCATATCCTTCCCATATTCAATAACCTAACCGAAGAGATAACCACTCCAGGTCTTATCCAACTGGCCGAATATATGAGGTCCACATGGATTGAAGGCTCCAGTTGGCCACCTAAGTCCTGGAGTGTCTACTTCATGGCCATTAGGACAATGATTTAGAGGGATGGCATCAAGCCCTCAACAACAGAGGACGAGTGCAGCTGCCATTCTACACACTTGTCAGTACGCTGCACAGAGAAGCGGACTTGGCTGCCCTCCAAGTCCGTTTGGTTGAATGTGGCCAATTGCAAAGACTGCAGAGGGCACAGTACAAGCGGTTGCAGCATGATTCCTACAGCATGTAGTGAACTATATTGTCCAACCTTGGCAAGAGAATAGGGATTAGAATACGTTTGAAAATATGTATGTGTAGCCTACCCTAGGCTGGAAGCAGCCAACCATCTGCAACGGCAGACATCATTCTATCTATTCAAGACAATTCCATGTTCTGTGCAATTTTTTTATTTTGTTTTTCTTCTGTGAGTATGCCTTGGTCACCTGATGGCCGTTATCCATGCTGCACAACCCCCATGCTGTGTCCTCGTCAGCAGAGGGAAGATAGAGGGGTAGGGGCGCTATTGGGGTTAACACAGGAGATGGAAACACAAGACATGGAGATGGTGAAGAGGATGTTGGAAGAGAAATGGGTGAGGGAGGGGGAGCGGAGGTGAGGGGGAGGGGGGGGGGGGTTATGCAAAAAAAAAAAAAAAAAAAAAAAATCTCTTAAACTATCCTTCTACTCTAAACTTTCCCTCCTACTAACGTTTCTGAGCCAGTACCGATACAAAGGTCAGCCCTGTGGATCTGCACGGTCTGCGGGCGGGTTCTAAAGAAGAAGAAGAAGAAGAAGTCAATTCCCTACCCTAGGATTCTTCCTCAGATTTTGTCCAGATTTTCTTTGGTGTACCGACAGCCGTCCTTCCCTACACTTTTAATTGTTTCTCCCAGTCATACTTTTCTATTATCTCCACATACCAACCAAACCACCACATCCATAACGTATAACCCCATTGTAACACTTTCAAAGATGTTATCTCAACTCTGCTCTCGGTGATTCCTGTCTCACTTTGACATTGCACAACCATCTTGCCATTCTCACATCATTATAGGCACAAGTCAAAGAGTATCTTCCTCATGAACTAGACTGGACTAGTTGTGTTGTAGCATCTGAAGTACGTTCAGTACACGTTAATTATCGTTTATTACAATGTATCATTAATTTATTTGTACATGTTAATAAAATCCGAACCATAATTGTGTGGGTTAAAAGACTTGTGAGCAAAACATCCGGTAACCAAGCAGTCGACACACTTCATACGGACAGTTTTTCAGACACTTGCTATTGGTTTAGGTCTTAATCAAATCACAGTCTGAGTGTGTATAATTACTGTAATGTAGTATTATATTACTGAATCAATGTTATTATCTTCATGAAACGCAGCAAAGAGATGAATATGTGATGATTGTCTACTAATGTCTTGGAAAAAAGAAACAAGAAAAGTAGGCTAACCGGCACATGACATTAACTATATTGAGTAAATGTAGGGTAATAATGTACCGTAATTAACACATATGACACAGGAATTGAAGAAAAGGTAGTGAGTGTTGGAGATGCTTAAACTTAAAGGTGTTGATAATGTATAAGTGTGCATTTGGTGAAACATCCAGAGCATTAAACTTTAATATGGAGGTTTAACCCACTGACCCGAATGAATTTCGAATATAACCTGATGGACCTGAATGAAACTCGATGATGAGTCGATGAATCCCCGTACGCAACTCGAAGGAAACCCGATGTGGAACGAAGAAGACTCAATCATGCGTCCAATATAACTCTAATATGGCCCGAAGACGGGGAAATAACCAGAATTATTACCGAAGCTCAGTCGATCAACAACCGAAATAGAAGAAGTTAAGTCGAACGTCAGTCGAAGATCAGTCGATGATGCAAACCAGCTGCCAGACGTACCTGACGCTTATATAAGTAGGGTTGGGGTCACAGCCACACCATTAGCAATTCGTTGCTCAACACGGCAACATGGCACACAGTCTCAACATCCCGGACACCTCACTTCCACAAGCGGTATATTAACTCCTTCAGACATATTATGTTCCAGTAAGTCCACGGAGGCGGGCGCCCGGTATCATTGCCACTGCACCACACAACTGTCAAAACCACACTGCTGGCCGTTAGAATTGTCGGAGGAACCTGGGGTTGCCACCAACCGACAGATCTTCATCTAACTTACCGGACTTACTGAGTTCCATATGACGCTAGTGCGTCATATGAGTTTTTGGTCATAAGTTCCATATGACGCTAGTGCGTCATATGAGTTTTTGGTCATAAGTTCCATATGACGCGATCGCGTCATATATGTCGCAAGGAGTTAAGATGAATTGAAGAAGGCAATCGAGTTCCAGGAGTTTGTTAATGCGAACCTTAAGTATCGGCTTATGTGCGGCACTCTCATCGAGCAAGAACGTGAATGCCAAAAACGACCCAGGAAGCAACGGAGTTGCAAAAACTGTGCTTCCATGCTGACTCCCTGCCTAGGCAAACTCTTTCGTCTCTGTCTATCCTCTAACGTCTTCCCTTCATGCTGGAAGTATGCTCACATTCAACCTGTCCCAAAGAAGGGTGACCGCTCTCAACCCTCCAACTATCGTCCAATTACTCTCATCTCTTGTCTTTCTAAAGTTTTTGAAACTATTCTTGCTTCCAAATTTCTTAAGCATTTCTCTTCTCATAATCTGCTCTCAGATCGCCAGTATGGCTTCCTTAAGGGTCGCTCTACTGGTGATCTTCTTTCATATCTTACTAACTCTTGGTCATCCTCCTTTCGGGACTTCGGTGAGACTTTTTCTATTGCACTAGACATATCAAAAGCCTTCGATAGAGTCTGGCACAAATCTTTAATTTCTAAACTACCCTCCTTCGGTTTCTATCCCTCCATCTGTGCCTTTGTCTCTAATTTCCTTTCCGGCCGTTCCATAGCCGCGGTTGTGGACGGCCATTGTTCACTTCCTCACCCTATAAACTCCGGTGTTCCTCAGGGCTCTGTCCTATCTTCTATTCTTTTTCTAATTTTTATAAATGATCTCCTTAACTGTACCTCAATTCCCATCCATTCATACGCAGACGACTCAACCTTACACTACTCCATTAGTTTTTCAGAACACCCCAGCCAGGAATCCCTCAACGACAAACGTAATGAAGCCATAGAACTCTTAAATTATGATCTAAATACTATCTCCAATTGGGGCAGAGAAAACCTTGTTACCTTTAATGCTTCCAAAACCCAATTTCTCCATCTATCTAGCCGTAAGAAACTCCCAGCAGACTATCCCTTATTCTTCAACAATACAAAAATCAATCCTTCATCTTCTCTCAATATTCTTGGTGTCTCCTTTTCTTCTGCTCTCAGTTGGAAGGACCATATTACCAGTCTTGCTAAGGCAGCCTCCCAGAAGCTGGGTGTGCTCAACTGCCTTAGGGGGTTATTTTCCCCTCCACAGCTTCTTGCTCTGTACAGGGGCATAGTGCGTCCTTGTATTGAGTATTGTTCACATGTGTGGGGAGGTTCTTCTCACACCGCTCTCCTAGACAAAGTTGAAAGGAAGGCCTTTTGTATCATTAACTCCCGTCCACTCACCAACTCTCTGCAATCTCTCCCTCTCCGCCGCAATGTTGCATCTCTCTCGCTATTCTATCGCTACTATAATAATCAGTGTTCCTCAGAGCTTTCCCAGTATATACCACCTCCTTTACGTAGGGCACGTGGTACCCGTCTTGCAACTCAATCCCACCCCTACTCTGTGCAACTCTCCAACCCAAGAGTGAAACATTACTCTCAAACTTTCTTCTACTCAACAGCTGAGCTCTGGAACTCTCTCCCAGAATCAGTCTTTCCCTCTTCCTATGACTTAAATTGCTTCAAAGTCAGTGTGTCCAGGCATTTTGGCTCGAACGTCCCTTGATTTTGGCCCTGTCACTCTTTCAACTATGGGGGCGGCACTCGCTATAGGCAGTTCTGCCTTTTGCCTCCCTCAATCACATAGAAAAAAAAAAAAAAAAAGCATCAAGCCTTGGGTCGCACAGAGATCAACCTACGGACACTACAACCAGTTGATGAAGAAGCTTATGGAAACGGATAGGGTCACCTATAAGTACTATCTCCGTATGGACGAGGAGCTATTCAATGAGATTGTAACCCGTGTCACACCCCGGATCAAGAAGGAGACACCAACTGGAAGAAACCCCTGGAGCCCGGATTGCGAGTTTCCATGACACTACGTTTCTTGGCCACTGGTGAGGCATATAAGAGCATGGCATTGAACTTCCGTGTTGGTGCCAACACGATATCTCTGGCAGTACGGGAGACGTGTGAGGCCATAATACAAGAGTACATGCAGGAGGTCATTGTCTGCCCATCAACACCTGAAGGCTGGAAGGAGGTCGCCAAGGGCTTCAACGACAGTTGGAACTTCAGGCACACCATTGGGGCAATTGATGGAAAGCACATTGCCATACAGCATCCAGGAAACTGCGGATCCATGTACTATAACTACAAACACTACCACTCCATTGTGCTCCTGGCAGTTGTTGATCACCTGGAAAAGTTTATGTACGTTGACGTGGGAGCGAACGGGTCAGCATCTGATGGTGGCATTTTCCAGGTGACCGACATCCGGAAGGCACTAGAGGATGGTGCAGCCGGCTTGCCGGCACTAGAGCCATTCCCCGGGGAGGATCATCCAGTGCCCTACTTCCTTGTTGGGGATGACACATTCCCCATGAGGGAGTGGTTGCAGAAGCCCAACCCACACCGAGGACTCGACGATGACAAGAGAAACTTCAACTACCGACTGTCCCCGGGCCAGGAGGCAGGTAGAGAATGCCTTCGGTATGCTGGCAAACTGCTTCAGGTGCCTCCTGACTACCATGAACATACACCCCAGCACCGTGGAGAAGGTAGTCCTGGCTTCCTGTATACTTCACAATATGCTCATCGACCGACGGCCAGCACAACAACCCACACCGCGTCATGATAACCAACACTCTGACTGGATAAGGGACCACTTGGATGGATTGGAGCCAATGCAGTGCCAGAGGGGAACAGCCGCTGCCAAACTTGTGAGGGAATACCTGACAGAGTACTACCACCGGCCCCAACAGCGCCTTGCCTGGCAGGAACCGGACAACTAAAGAGGTAAGTTTCCAGTCAATTCATGTCCAAAGTATTCCATCGCCCACATCGTATAACCAAATCAGGAATAGTAATCCTTTGTTAAATAAAATTGATATTCATGACTTCACACACAATTTGACCCCCATTTTATAATTGTTGAAACCAATTTAAGTTGTCTGTTCATTATAATTGCAATGACATATAACACACAATTTGAGCCCCATTTCATAAGTGTTTAATTTTGTGTTGGTTCTCTGTTCAATATAATTGCAATGACATATACCACACTCAATTTGAGCCCCATTTCATAAGTGTGTTTTATTTCTTTTGTTAGTTCTCAGTTCAATATAATTGCAATGACATATACCATACTCAATTTGAGCACCATTTTATAAGTGTGTTGACACAAAATTTAAGTTCTCTGTTCAATACATTTGCAACAACATATACCAATGTCATGCATTATTAGTTTTTCAAGTGAAGTCTTTTTACATTTGCCATAACCAGTTATAAAAAAAGTTAAATGTATATGAATGTTATCTTCGTTTAAATATTTATTAGTTCATTTTATCGATATATGTCCCCCTTTTAATCCGTGCTACTTATGGGACATTAAAAATTAAGAACATGTTATGACACTATACATTGGGGTATCTTTTAACTGTAACTGTCTTCGTGGTGCGATGCATAAGGTGTTGATTTTCGGTGTGAGCGTCCTGGGTTCGAATTCACGGACTGACACATGTGTTTGTAAATTTCATTAATCGATTTTAGGAGTAGAGTTGGTTGTTGGAAGGAACATAATAAATCATACATTCCAACAATAATAAGATATGTTTAGGAGAAAGTACAACATAATTACACATAGAAAACAAACTTTATTTTATTTATAATTTATAATACATATTAGGTAAAAACATTTTTATAAGAAATATTGCGGAGAGAGATAGTAGACAGATAGGTTATTAGAGGCTGAGTAGATTACAAAAAAGTGTAGACCATCCGGTCGACGAAGCCAGGGGAAATATCTAGGGGGTTGGTGGCCCTTCCATGATCCACGGGTGTGGCCTCAGGACGCCCCACCGAGGGTTGATAGCTCCTCCAACCTCGCGGTGTGTTGGTGGGCTTTCCACCATGGTAGAATGATGGTCCCGCAACATTCATATTTTCATAATGTGGGCTGTATGGGTTTGGCGTCTGTGCCAGACGAGGCGGTTGAGGGTTAGGTGCCTCCTGAAGCAGGCCAAAACGTGGGAGGGGTCCATACCCCCGGCTGTGGGCCCGCATAGCATTGGTGAACTGCATCACCTCAATCTCGTAGTTATCCACAAGGTCTGTTGGAAGCTCCGACAGGTTGTTCTGCACGAAGTGGTGGAAGAGCTTGAGGGAAGCGGTGGATGGGCTGTCAATGTTTCTGCTTCGGTCCCACTTCTTATACAGCTCGTCCAGGTGTTGCTCCCCCTGTCGTAGCTGTGTGTAAAACATATTTGCATTACAAAATGAACAATACAATAATATATATTAAATAAGCATTGATGCAGTGTACCTTATTGATAACGAATATGTGAAAGTGCACATGTTTAACACCTTACGAGCGGCCTAGGCGGTAATTTCTATGTACCGCCCAGCGGGTGTTTTTACCATAAATGGGGTCGTTTCCGTGCTCTTTTTCATGCATAAACAAGACCCAGAGCGTAATACAAGTATGTATCCCTGAAAGGGCGTAAATTGAGCTTTCCAATGACACCCGAACCATCCTTCTACGATCACTGGTTGTTTTGCAATAATCGTGCAACCGAAGGGCAAAATCGCTAAAATATGGTAATTTTCTTACATTATTACGTGTGTAGCGAGTGAGAGAGGGTGGAGGAGGGTGCAATAAATCTCAGTACGTCCACGGTGGCCGTGGCGAGCGTTCAGGAGGTAATCTACGCTCCTCCCACTGCTCCGTTCTCTCTCAGAGCACATTATGTGCTCAAAATTGCACTCGACAATAGCCGGGCCCCGCATATGGGCACCTTTTCTTTCGCCCGACAATTGCCGGGTGCCGCCAGTTAAGGGTTAAAACTAAATTTTCAGAATATATTAAGGAATCGGTAAAATTGCAAATCTCTAATAAAGCAAAGTTATGAATATACTTAACTAATCGGTTCAAGTGTAGATGTATAGTAAAAATCAAAGTTATAATCTGTCAAAGTACACATTTTCAAAAGTAAAAGTTCTGAATATACAAACAATTCTGTCAAATTGCAAATATTTGATAAAGGAAAGTTCTGAATATACTTAATTATCGGGCATAGTGCAAATCTATTATAAATAAAAATCTAAATATAATAACAATTCTATCAAAGTTGAAATCTACAATAAAACCATGTTCTGAATATTATCAATGAATTAAAAACGTAAGGATGAAGGCATGTTAACATCGGATAACTAATATTAATATTTACCTTGTCATACAGGTCGGAATTGGTCCCTTCCGGCCCGGTGTTGGTGGTGGTGGCTGTACGGCGACGCATCTTGGCAGAGGAGGACCCCGTGAGTTCCTGGGTGGTGGGAGTAGGACCTGGAGGCACCGGTGGGCTATCCACCTCGTCAGGTTGTGTGCCCGGGTCGTCGGCCACCTCCTCTTCAACCTCCATAGCTGTTCTGGTGGCTGTCTGAGGCTGCTTGTAGACCTGTGAAATATATAGGGGGGTTAGTGAAATTAGGACAATATTGAACATCTATTTCTAAAGCAGTTCAAACAATGATTTAAAACTGATGATATGGGGAATGAGGTAATACGTTTGAGAGTGTCATATATGTTTTATGAAATGCAATGCTCAAGCAAACAATTAAAATTGTGTTTTAAGATAACGTTAAGTATTAATATTAACTGACTATAGGCCTACTTCTATACTTTAGTGGTCTATTAATACATAAATCAATATATATGTATGTCATAAACATGAATAGTATGTTGGTGGACATGTGAAACTTGATCAACAATTATTTCCGTGACTCTACCGGTACATTTATGTCTGCGTGTGAATACTCCTTAAATACATGTCAATCAATAAATGAATAATAACATATTAAAATTATGTAATCCATTCATAATATACCCAATTTTTGTAGAAAAATCTATATACCTTTGATTAATGTATATTAAAAATTATATCTTGAAGAACACCCACTGATTTATTTTTTCCTTTATATTGATTGTCCTTTTGGAGAAACATTTAGTTATATTGTATACACGTACCTAGCTCTTCCTGGTTATGTTGTATAAACGTACCTTGCTCTTCCTGGTGGGCAACTTAACCAAATGTGGTTTGAGGAACGCAAAGGCCTCCTTGATCCAGGCATCCCTCTCGGTGAGCTAAGGTGCACCGGAAACTGACGGGATCTTGTCCAGCTTCCCGAACTGTGTCCGCATGCCCTCCATCCACTTGGCTAGGACCGGCACTGCAAAATCATAATTTATAAACATAAGCAGTGTATAGGTGGTGTTTTATTCGAAATAATAATGAGACACGGAAACTAAGAACATAAAGAATTGGGAGTCTACAACAATGTGGCAGATTCACCTGGCCAGGCGAACCACACAGTACACCGAAATATAACGGAAATACAATGCAGCACTTCACACGACACTTAATAATGATTCATTAATAAATACATGTCTTTGTTATTTCACTTAACATAAAATTATTTATACATAACAAACAAATGCATTCTCCTCCGCAGCCTTCTTTGACATGGTTTTCTCCCTCATGTCCCTGTGCGCCCGGAGTTTGCGGTTGTACAGGAACTTGTGGTCCCTGTACCACTCTGCCACACTTACTTCCTGCTTGTCCGGCAGGATGGCGTAGGTCCTCTTCCGTTTTGGCACTGCTGCTGACTTGTCCGAACGTTTTTTGATGGGCGGCGTTGTCTTGTGCGGCATCGGCGTTGGCTTGGGTGGCGAGGGCGTGGACTGGGTGGCTGTTGCCGGGGCGTCTGACTGGGTGGAATACTGCGTATAGTCAGGTTGCTGGGAGGGACTCTCACCTAACACAGGCATCTCTTGGGTGGCAATGAGTTCATGCCTGGGGGGAAGAGGTTGCCATTTCTTCACAGAAGCCATCACCTTCTCTGACTCGTCGGTGGTGTTGCCTGTATCGGGGTCGGAGTTGATCTGTTGCCCTGAAGCATCATACTCGGTGTCTGAGCACGTGTCGTCGACGATCAACAAGCCCTCATCATGTTCTGGTGGTGTTGCCAGGGCTTCCTGTGATGGGGCGAAGAGGTCCACCAATTCCGCCTGTTCGGGAGCCTACTTCTTGGGACGCCCCAACTTCGCCCCCTTTGAACCTCTGCGCATCTTGGGGAGTGGTGGAGTGTCGTACGAGAGAGAGGAGCGGTGTGGCGTTGTCGGATGGGGAGTGAGGCAGCATGTCTCTGCCGGCAGCTATATAAGGAGCCCCGTGCGTGCCTGCCAATGTATGATTAATCGGGTTGCATCTGGTGGTGCCGTGTGCATTCCCCCCTTGTTCTGCCCTAATATGCTGGTCCGTGTACAAATATGGTAGCATCAGGCATCCCACGTGGAGCCGCACCTAGCAAAACGATGCATCGGGTGATATTCCGCTGTTATTCGAGTGAGCATCGACTTTCAATCGACTGTTATTCTGCCAATTCTAGTCATGGTTGGGTCTATATCGAGTGTAAACTCGATACATCGGGCAAGCAACCAGTGATATACGGGTCGATATCTGGTATTTATCCTTGTATTCGGGTTGTATTCGACTCGTTTGAGTTACATTCGATTTTATGAGAGATTCATCCAGCTTTCATCGAGTCTCCTTCGGGGTAATATCGACTATCATCCGGTTACATTCGACTCAAGTTCGAGTAATTCGAGTCAACATTGGCAATTCAAAATACAATCGAACACGACCTGCATAGGTCGAATGTAACCCGAATATATCCGAATGTAACTGGAACGTAACTCGATCATGACTCGATAGATTTTTAACGTTTTTTTGACCGGATTCATCGCCAAAAGTTAACGCGTGAATTAACTTTTGGCCGAATCACCGGATGATTCGAGTCAAGCCCAGAACATCCCAAGAACTTCTCGAAGATAACCGAAGATCACCCGAAGCGTTACCAGAATCGACCGGAACTGGCTGAAATTTGAATTTTTGAATCGATTCGGCCGGGTTCGGGTGGGTTCGACTTCTGTATGACGTGCGCTTTAGGCTCTGCCCAATGTTGACGAAGAAATCATTAAGATATTCGGCTATTTTTTTGTCATCATTCACCATCTCACCATTTACCATAAATGTATTTGTTTTCTTAGTTTCTGTTCGTTTATTTATTACTTCCTTAATTATATTCCAACATTTCTTCACATTGTGACTGTTATCCTTAAATAATTTGTCATAATGATCACGCTCAGCTTTTCTCATTATTTTCTGTAGAGTTTTCTTATATACCTCATATTTATTTTTATTATAAACATATGGTCTTTTAATTGAAATTATATAAAGTTTATTTTTAATCTTTATAGAATTTCTCAATGACTCCGTCAACCATGGTTTTCTATGACGATAGTTAGATTTCATTGCTACAAGTGGAAAGGATTCATTGAAGCATTTACAATACAACTGATGAAACTTTGAAAATGCTTCCTGACATGTATCAATATTCAATACCATACCCCAATCAATAGCCTGTAGCATTGCTTGAAATTTGGTAATATTTCTTATATTATAAACTCTTCTTTTAATTATATTGTGGTTTTCCTTTATGGTATCATATTTTACTATACTAAACACGGGGAAATGATCCGATATGTCCGTCGTAAGTAAGCCGTTAATAACTGTCCTATCGTAAACATCATTACCATTTTTTTTTATCAATCAGAGTGGCAGATTTATCAGTAATTCTAGTAGGCTCATTTATTAATGGAAAAAAAATAATATGAAAACAAAAATTCCACGAAATCTGAGGTTCCCTTGTGATTATAATAATGTAATAAGTTTAGATTAAATTCACCCATTAGATAGATAGTTTTATGTTCACGATTAAGACCAGTTAGTAATGCTGACATATTCGTTAGAAATTTGTCTACATTAGCAGCAGGCGGTCGGTATATCACTCCTATTATTATGTTTTTAATCTTTATTCATTCTATTCCCTTCTATTTCTATAAATACAGATTCTACATTATCATTTACCACATTTAAATCATGTCTTGTCATTAAATGGAATATAATTCCTAATATATGCAGACACCCCCCCCCCCCCCTCCCCGATTACCTTTTCTGAAATTTTCTAAATGAGTATAACCCTCCAAATCATACAAATTCTGACTATAACTGTTAATCTAGGTATCTGATATGCCAATAATTGAAAATGTTATATCTAAAGTACCAAGATAATGTTTTAGTTCCCCTAAATATTTTGAGACACTACGGATATTCATGTGTAGTATAGAACAGTTATGCATTGTAATACCATTATCCTTAAACATTTTATTTACAGTATTCTCACAGTAGTAATGTGAATTAATGTCCAAGTTAGACATAAAATTATTATCTGGATTAATATTAGCCAATGGAGAATTTATATCATCAGCACTTCTGTCTAATATATTATACACATTGTTATCAATAGGTTCATCTACTGACCCTATTCCGCGATTTTCTATCCAATAAACATCTTCTAAAACTGTTTTCGTCATCTATATGATTAAACGGAAAAATATCACTCATACATGCTACACAAATTGCATCAATCTCTTCATTATAATTTTGTCTACATAATGAGCAATGTTGTTCAATCATTGATACAACAATAGTAAAAATATATATAACCCATAATTTTTATAAACCTCATTAAATTAACTCTAGTTAAGGAAATATTCTGTCTTGCTGTTACTACACTATGATTATTATTTTTTAGCGCACATTTGTCAAATATATTAGATGTGGTCGTCCGTAACACTCTGAATACACACACTTTACTCCTAATGACCGAAACACTCTGAATCACAGACACAAAAACACAACATTTAAACCAGTAAACACAAACATTGTCTTTTATCGACAACTTATTTACAAACATACATGAAAGAAATATTGAATGAAATTGAAAATTATCAGTCTATTTTTCTGCTATGATTAGATGAATTACCCGCATACAAAATACACGAAAGCAACACTCAAAATAGAAAGCTTAATACCCACTCCATAAATGCACAAAACTGACACCACATAATACTGTACATGGGCAACCATGAAACAATAATGAAACATTCCGAAATATTCAAGAAGACCATGAAGCTATCCAACAAAACGAAACATTCACTACATTCCCGAGATAGATCTCAACTCTTGCTCATTCTTAACTGGTCTGATTATATTAACCCTATCACGTTCTTGACGCAATTTTGAGCCTATTAGGGATACTTTAAAGCCTTTGTTACCATCAGGGGTATTTAGAAACCTTTAGTTTAGTTACTTCAACCTCTGCAGTTGTCTTTGAGTTAGCTGTGGGCGGAAAACTAATTTTGGAGAGGTAATTATAAGAGTGAGAGAAATCTATTTAATATTGCTAATCTGGCAACCTCTGCGTCCTGTGGTCGTGAGAGGGTTAAGGCAGTCTTTAATTAAAATTGTTCCATCTGCTGACCAACAGTCTTTTATTTTAGCATGTCTTTTGTCTATTCGTGCATACCATAACAACTGGGCTTTCTCTTTTGATAGGTCTTCATTGATAAATAATTATGGTCTGCTTGATCACACTCTTCTTATAGCCATTACCTGCTCCGCTTGTACTTGTACTTTTGATGGCTGGTTAGCCCAAGTTCGTAGACTTGGAAAACATATAATACGGTGGGTGCATTCAAAACCCCATCTCTCAAAGGAAAAGTGTGATTAGATGTGGAGAAAGCATACGATAAGATTAGTAGGGAAGTGGCAAAAGAGGTGATGGAGAAACTAGGAGTGAGTAAAAAGATAAGGAATATGATAATGAATATGTATGAAGGGGCGGAGGCAATAATTGTGTGAACATTATATTGTAGTGAAAGTAATCAGGAGAAGGAAAGGGCTAAGACAGGGGTGTAATTTGTCACCAATATTGTTTGCGATGTGCATGGAGGAGTTATGGAGAGTGAAGAGTAAGGGGAAAGGAGTGAAAATAGGACAAGATCAATAATGACATTCGTGGATAATATAGTATTGATAGCAGAGAAGGAGGAAGGTATGAGAGACATGTTACAGGAGGCGGACAGGTTTGGAATAGATTTGGATAAGAAGTTCAGTGTGGAGAAAAACAGCATGATAGTGGTAAATGGTCCAGAGGCAGTAGACATGATAATAGGAGGGGAAAGAATAGAAATCAGGGAGGAAGTGAACTATCTAGGGGTATGGATAGGGAAGAAAGGGGGACTAAGGACAATGAATCAGAAAATCATAAAGGGGGAGCAGTGTAGTGGGAACTGTGGAATGTTACAAAAACTAGAGTAAATAAATATAAAATAGTAAAGGAGGTGTGGAAGAACTTTGAAGTGCCAAAAATAATGTACGGGATGGATGTGAGAGGGAGTACAGGGGGAGAAATTAAGAGACTGGAGGCGGGACAAAATAAAATAGGAAGAATAGGGCTAGGTGCAAGAAGGTGGACAGCAAATGAAGCAGCGTGAGGGGAGATGGGGTGGAGTACGTGTTGCGCTGGCCAGCTTGCCAGAATGCGCTCGTAACTCGCTAGCGCTCGCCAGGGCAGTGAAATGGGCTACAATAATCGTAGAACGATGTTCTTTCTTTCATAGAGTTCATGTTGTCACAGACAGATCAGTGGTAATCTTTATTCTTGTCTGTGACACTTGGAAGTATTTTATATCATTGATAGAATATAAGATGCATTGTGTGAAGTTAAGGAGAAAGAGCGAGGGAGGCAGCGTGGTGGTAATACATTTTAGTACCATTCGTGTTTAGTCACCCCAGGTGGTACCGATATCTGGCCTGGCTCATGGACTATATGTGGGTGTGTATGTATGTGCTGACTCCCTCGCTCGGAGGAGTTTTCCCACGCTCCAGCGGGCTTTCCCACGTCCTTGATTGGCTGGCGGGCCTGGCGCGTCCTAGGACGCTTGCTTTTCATGACGTAGTGGTCTGTGATTGGGTGCCGCTGTCCTAGTGTTGGTGCTGGGGGGGGGGTCCCCACCGCGTTTCTCCTACAGAGCTTGGCGCGGCGTGCTTGGTCCTACATGTCCTTTGCAATCTGTCCCCCAATATAACTCCCTATACTACTTTCTCTCTCTCTGAACTTCTTTGTTTTCATACTTTTCTCTTTATTCAATTACTTATCCCTTCTGGTTCTGCATACGACTTCCATAGTCAGCCAGTCGTATTACCAGCACCAGCTCTCCATACATGTTTGCACTAGTTGTAGGGATTAGTAGAGTCATAGTCAAATGGTATCATAGTGTTGGGGTGCTTCTAATTATTGAGCTGTTCTTTCCCATTATTTAATGCTAGACAGTGGAAGGTATCTTTGGTCGTTGTCTGAGTTATGTATGTGGCAAGTCAGAGCCTGTACAACATCGACGAAGCTAGCTAGCCAGTAACCCTTGTGCATATTTTCCTTTGCGAGTGTAGCAGTATACAGGTGAAGGGCTTTTGCCTATACTTACCTTTCTCCCTCATTTTGTTGACCTTTGTGGAGCACCAGGGTAAGACCAGATACTAGAGATCTGGACTTACCAAGAGAGCCTCCAAGTCACTTAAACCATAGGGAAATCTGTTCAAGGGGAGACAGTAGGCTACGAGCATGCTTGCGCTCTGCCTAGTTTCTTAGTACCTTTTATGCCACTGCTAGACTTTATTAGTGAGAGACAGCATTGTGTTTACTAACTTTCATTGTGCATGCTTTAGGAATTATTCACGCCTTATTTTAGCCTAGGTTGATGCATAGTGCACAACCCAGTTTGGCTGTTACGTTGGCTAAGGAAGTACTGTGAGTGGTGATTATTAGTGCTGTCACAGAGTTGTTGCACTCCCTTGTTATATATATGTATCCTACTTATTGGTGTATTTAAGATACATGCTTTGGTGTCCTGCCCCTGCATTTATTTCTGTTCTGTATTAACGAGCATCTTAGAGCATCAAACGTTTTCAGAAGATTCTATACCTGATTGCTGTAGGACTAGACTTCCAGTGCTTTCATAGAGCATTGTAGAGGTTAGTGTTGAGTACAGACTCACACTAAAGTTAACGTAAGCATATACTCCTTTATTAAATCTTATTATAGTTTATTCAAGCATTGTTATTACTTAAGAACATTTTATTAACGTAAAGTACTCCTTTTGTGAGTAGGCTTTGCCGTCATCGGTAATCCTTTGTAGAAGTGCACTAAAACACAGTTAATTGATACCCCGTTATCCAGGAGATTAACTCTGGAGGGTTTTAAGTGTTTTGTTCACCGGCATAATAGTTCGAGGGTTTGGAATTAGCGTACCGTTGTTGCAGATATAGCCTATTATCTAGTCCATTCTTGAGTGCCCTTGTTTATTTCGTAGTGCCGGTCGTAACATACGTTTGAGGAAAGAGTGGCTAAGGCAAAGTTAAGATATAAAATTAGATTGGAGGAGATGGAGAAAGATAGGTGGCCAAGGAGAGTATATGAATGGGTTGAGGGCAAACGAGTGTAGGAGAAAACTGAATCAAATAGGAGTGACACAAAGAAGGGTAGGAGAGGAGTGGAGAGACATAGAGAGAAATACAGGACTAGGTCAGGGAAGGAAGTCGGAGAAGGAGATAAGAACGAGAGTGAGGGAAGTAAAAAGTCAGGAATGAAAAAGAAAAGTACACTGGTAAGATATAGAAGCAATGGGAAACCTAGGAAAGAGGAGTTCTACGACGGAAATTGGAGAGCTGAACTGTTATTTAAGGGTAGGGCAGGGTCTTTGGAGACGAATAGAAGAACATGAAGGTGGAAATATTATGTGTTTTACACCAACCAACTTCACATCTAAAAACAATTAATGAAATCTACAAATACATGTGGCACTCCGAGGACTCGAACCCAGGATACTCTCATCGAAATTCGGCGCACTATGCATTACGCTATCAAGACAGTTATGAGAGTGAAAGAGTGTCTGAGGTGCGTGGTGGGAGGAATGAGAGTGGAGGCGAGTATAGAACATATAGTGACAGAGTGCCAGTAGTATGACTAGGAGAGAGAGAGAGAGATTGGAAGGAGAGCTTAAACAGTTAGTGGGGGAGAGGGAATGGGAAGACCAGAAAGAAGAGGATGATGATGGAGTAAAGTTTGTATTAGGTCTCGGGACAGACGAATGGGTAGACGAGGAAATGGAGAAAAGAATGAAGGTAGTGAAAAACATCTTGGAGCAGGTGTGGCGGAAGAGAAGGATACGTAAGTAGAATAGGGTAGAGCGATGGAGGGAGGAGGAAAGAGATACGAGAGGAGGTGAAGAGAAGGAGGTAAACATAGGAGGTCTAAGAAGAGGTGGAGAAGGTTAGAACACTATTGAGAGGAGAGGAGAAGGTAGACCGGCAACAGTTAGCGAAAGGGGAGAAGGTGATCAGAGTAGGGGAAAAACATTAAATAGTAGAGATGTGTAGAAGACGGACAGTAAGAAGAGAACATAATATATTGAGAAGGTGGAGAAGGCGGTTACTGGGAGACTAGGAAACAAAATATTCCGCTTAAGCTTCTTCCTTCATTACTTTACTTTAACTATGACTACTAATGTTGTAAACTGTATGCCCATCTTAATCTAGCTCTAGCTTTTTCTGGAGAAGCCGTTAACTAGGCAAGATGTTCTGCAAAGCGAGGACAGATTTTTTTTTTACGGCAATGTTAAATGTTGGTAATATAACTACGTTCGTAATGACCATGCAGATACGTGCGATTGACATTTCTATAAAACGTTTAAATATTTAGCTATAAAGTTAATGATGAGCATATGGGTATGTTCAGAATATGTAACATAATACGTTTGATGTTGGGATTTTTTTGCGGTATTATTTACAAATATTCCATGTGCACAAGATGTTGTAAAACTGTATTATTTGTAACTAATTACTGATGTTGTTAACCCATAAACGGCTGCCAGGACTCAATAGAAGTTTTTGTGGTGCACTGCGACTGTCCTCAATAGATCCAGAGTATAAACAAATCTTTGAAACCTTATACTGCAACGTTTGATATTGGTGTTACAACTACGTTTGTAATGGTCATACAGGTGCGTGTAAAAGACACTTCCATAAAACGTGTTAATTGTTAATCTTACAATGTTAATGACGACCATTTAGGTAATTCTAGAATACGTATTATAATACGTGTGATGTTGGGAATTTTAGTATGTTATTATTTACAAATATTGTTTATGCACAAGACGTAAAACATTTATTATTTGTAACTTACTGATGTTGTTTTTGTTTTGAGTGCCACTGGGGTAGTGCCACTCAAAACAAAGACATTTGTGATTAGGTGAGAAAATCGCCCTCTATTACTTGCTACCACTCCCAACATATGTGTCACCCCCCCAAAAACAAAAAAAAAACAAAAAAACAACAACAACACAGAAGCAATGACAGCTGCTAATTCATGGATAGGGAGGGACACTGTGCTGTCCACGGCCGTAAAAGAAATGAACGAGTGGCTGCTCAAGACCCTATTGGACTATCACGCAGATCCTGGGAAGGTGAATTTTTCAAAAGAGCTGCCTCTACATCATGCAACTGCTATTGGACACAACCGTATATTTGATCTCCTCATTACCAAGATGAAGAAAGATACCCAGAAAGATAAATGGGACGATTATAAAAACAGCCTATTGCAGAAATTGATGATTGATTGGCAAACGGGTGAGAGAGCACGTCCTGGAGTTAGCTATGAAAATGTTTTTTCACGTTCTTAAAATAATTTAATAGGCTAGATGTGGAGTTGGACTATAAGGATGCTGATATGTTAACTAAATACAAAGTGCTGGCAGACTTGAACAGGCAAGATGCTTTAACCCTCCAGCCCCGGCTATGTATTATATATATATTCCTCGAAACCCGGGTGTTTTGGCCGAAAAACGTCTAGGCTAGGCTACCGTATATTCGTTAATCAGACTGCTTCCCGCATTCCCGCGCATCCCCAAGCGTAGCTGAGTTATTTACCTGTAGAATGGCATTAAGTAGAGCTCTCTAAGTCAACTGGTTGAGCTGTGATGATGATTTCATTGGAGATAACTTTATGGCCAAAACAGCCACTTTACACCACTTTTCGATACTTAACAACAACATACAGGCACACACGAACAAGCGACGCTCTCCTTCTTGTGGCCGGAGATGCGGGGCATCGGTCCAGCCGGCTGTTGTTTACATGCATCGGACCGACGCCTCGCACACGAAGCTCACAGGCTTTCAACCACTGGGCGTTCAAGAGGCCTTCCGGGAACCTGTTATATGCTTTTTTATGGGCGTTCAAGAGGCCTTCCGTGGTGAGAGGGTTAAGAGAGATCATTCAGTGTGGAGCCTTCTTACAGACACATAATAACCAACAAACCCCCGACATCCTTGCCAAATTGCAACCGAATACTTTGATGGCATCCATGGATGGATTGTATAAAATACCACCCACAGAAGCCAAACCAGTTGGAGCATGAACAAGTGACTAACAAAGAATATACCCTTCTGTTGGACTACCGTTTCATGGTGCCGTAACACACGGAACAAGCTTCTAAAATATGTGAATTGGAAACCCTCATGGATATAAACAGGAGCGAGGTACACCGACACGTTACACCCATCCATTGTTTCAGACGCTTTTGAATGCCAAGTCGTACAAAGCACTTCCCTTTTACCTACTCCATCTTGCCCTCTTCTTCTTTTGTGTACTCATCCTTCTCTTTGTGTACAACCTGAAATACCTGCAAGTTTTACAAGCCCAAGCAGAGATACTTAGCCAGAATACGACGATGACTAACGCCACAATAAAGCAAGAAATTGATCATAAACGAAATACTGTCACCATTCTGATGGCCTTCTTGTTGCCCCTGAATGTGTCCATATTAGTGGGAGAGATAGTTCAGGTTAGTGCCAATATTGAGCTCACCGTACTGCTGTTACACATATCCACTGAACTTTGATGAACCTTCTATATAAAGATACAGTATATGCTATACCACTTAAAGAAGACTCAGCAGTATATAAAATGCATGTATAGGCCTACTGATAATCTTTGCATATTCCAGGCTAAGCTTTCCCGCATGCTGTACCTGCAGAATATAGAGCACTTCCTAGAGGGTGGTTCCTGATCCTTGCAGTGATGTTGCTTTGCTTCGTAACATTCAATGTACACTTCACAAGCCACCACTCAGCATGGACAATGATTGTAGCATGGTATATTGATCTATAACCAAGTGGAAAAAATCACAGTATACTAACTGGTATATATACTGTATATATATGAGAGCTGAAAGCAGTAACAAGAAATAGCATGGAAGTAAAGAAGTCCTTGCATGACAGTGTGGTAATCCCGACATTGACTTACGGGAGCAAAGCGTGGACATTGGTGAAGAGACTCAAACCAAGAGTGAGAGGGGTGGAATTGAGTTACTTGAAAAGTGCGTGCAGAGTTAAATGGAGGGATAGACAGACAAATGAGGAAGTACGAGAGAGCTGTGGTAAGTGTGAAAAGGAACATCTTGAGATGGTTTAGATGTATGGAACGTATGGAAAGCGAGAGAATGACTAAGAGGTTGTATTAGAGTGAGGTGGAAAGACAGAGAGGGAGAGGTGGAAGGATGGAGTTAAGAAGTATATGAGTGAAGGTGGTGCTGGATAGGAGAGGCATCGACTGACTAGGGACAGAGGAGCATATGGGCTTTTCGTTTTCGTGGCCACGGCGTCCGGCAATACAGTATATATATATATATATTTTTTTTTTTTTTTTTTTTTCTATGTGATTGAGGGAGGCAAAAGGCATAACTGCCTATAGCGAGTGCCTCCCCCATAGTTGAAAGAGTGACAGGGCCAAAATCAAGGGACGTTCGAGCCAAAATGCCTGGACACAGAGTTTGAAGCAATTTAAGTCAGGAAGCGGGAAAAACTGATTCTTGGAGAGAGTTCCAGAGCTCAGCTGTTGAGTAGAAGAAAGTTTGAGAGTAACATTTCACCCTTGGGTTGGAGAGTTGCACAGAGTAGGGGTGGGATTGAGTTGCAAGACGGGTACCACGTGCCCTACGTAAAGGAGGTGGTATGCACTGGGATAGCTCTGAGGAACACTGATTATTATAGTAGCGATAGAATAGCGAGAGAGATGCAACATTGCGGCGGAGAGAGAGAGATTTCCAGAGAGTTGGTGAGTGGACGGGAGTTAATGATACGAAAGGCCTTCCTTTCAACCGTGTCTAGGAGAGCGGTGTGAGAGGAACCTCCCCACACATGTGAACAATACTCAATACAAGGGCGCACTATGCCCCTGTACAGAGCAAGAAGCTGTGCAGGGGAAAAGAACCCCGTAAGGCAGTTGAGCACACCCAGCGTCTGGGAGGCTGCCTTAGCAAGACTGGTAATATGGTCCTTCCAAATGAGAGCAGAAGAAAAAGAGACACCAAGAATATTGAGAGAATATGAAGGGTTGATTTTTGTATTGTTGAAGAATAAGGGATAGTCCGCTGGGAGATCCTGACGGGTAGATAGATGGAGAAATTGGGTTTTGGAAGCATTAAAGTTAACAAGGTTTTCTCTGCCCCAATTGGAAATAGTATTTAGATCAGAATTTAAGAGTTGTATGGCTTCATTACGTTTGTCGTTGAGGGATTGCTGGCTGGGGCGTTCTGAAAAAGTAATGGAGTAGTGTAAGGTTGAGTCGTCTGCGTATGAATGGATGGGAATTAAGGTACAGTTAAGGAGATCATTTATAAAAATTAGAAAGAGAATAGGAGATAGGACAGAGCCCTGAGGAACACCGGAGTTTATAGGGTGAGGAAGTGAACAATGGCCGTCCACAACTGCGGCTATGGAACGGCCGGAAAGGAAATTAGAGACAAAGGCACAGATGGCGGGATAGAAACCGAAGGAGGGTAGTTTAGAAATTAAAGATTTATGCCAGACTCTATCGAAGGCTTTCGATATGTCTAGTGCAATAGAAAAAGTCTCACCGAAGTCCCGAAAGGAGGATGACCAAGAGTTACTAAGATAAAGAAGATCACCAGTGGAGCGACCCTTAACTAAATAAGGGTTAAGGAAGCCATACTGGCGATCTGAGAGCAGATTATGAGAAGAGAAATGCTTAAGAAATTTGGAAGCAAGAATAGTTTCAAAAACTTTAGAAAGACAAGAAATGAGAGCAATTGGACGATAGTTGGAAGGTTGAGAGCGGTCACCCTTCTTTGGGACAGGTTGAATGTGAGCAAACTTCCAGCATGAAGGGAAGACGTTAGAGAATAGACAGAGACGAAAGAGTTTGCCTAGGCAAATATATATATATATATATATATATATATTTATATATTTATTTATATCTATCTATCTATCTATTGCCTGACGCCCCGATCCCCGAATGGGTGGCCACAAACAAACCGCCCCCATGCACCTCTGTCCCCAGTCAGTCGACGCCCCTCCCCCCAACCAGCATCGCCTTCGTTCATATACTTCCTCACTCCATCCTTCCACCTCTCTTTCGGTCTACCTCTCCCTCTCTGTCCCTCCACCTCGCTCTCGTACACCCTCTTAGTCATTCTCTCGCTTTCCATACGTTCCATATGGCCGAACCATCTCAAGTTGTTCCTTTTCACACTTTCCAGCACATTTACCTCCATTTTACTTCCTCATTAGTCTGTCTATCCCTCCATGTAAAACACTTTTTATGTAATTCATTTCCACTGCTCTCACTCTTGGTCTGAGTCTCTCAACCAACTTCCATGCTTCACTTCCGTAAGTCAGTGTCGGGATTACCACACTGTCATGCAAGGACTTCTTCACTTCCATACTGACCACCCTATTTCTTGTTACTGCTTTCAGCATTCCTACAACCCTCTTCCCCTGTTGTACCCTCTCCCGCACTTCTTCATCCATAGTCCCATCTTTACTCAACACACTGCCCAGATACTTAGAGTTAACGATCTCCATAGCCTGATCGTTCAGCTTCACCTCACACTCTGTGACTTTACCTCTTTCGAAGACCATAAACTTGCTCTTCCCCGTGTTTACCTTCAAATTCCGTTTTTCGCACACTGTTCCAAACTCATTTACCAGACCCTGCAATTCCCATTCATTATCACTCATCAGAACTGTATCATCCGCAACAGTAGTATAGGTAGCTTCCACTCAATTCCCTCCCTTTTTCAGCAATACACCAACATCCACTGCTCTTGATAGTATTTCTTTCATAACTCCATCCATATATACAGTAAACAACCACGGGGACATCACACACCCCTGTTTCAACCCAACATTCATGTCAAAGAACTCGCTCTGCTCACTCTCCACACATACTGCCGCCTTTGCACCCTCATACATGCTCTTCACTGCTTTCAACAACTTGCCATCTACTCCGTATATTCTAAGTACTTTCCACAAATCTTCTCTATCCACTCTGTCATAGGCCTTCTCCAAGTCCATAAAGGCAACATACACCTTTTGTTTCTTTTCCAGATATTTCTCCAAAACACAATTCAGGATAAAAATCTGATCTACACATCCTCTTCCCTTCCTAAAACCTCCCTGCTCGTCGTCTATCCATTTCTCCGTTCTCACTCTCACTCTCTCAATCACTACCCTACTACGCTCAGAAGACATATTCCTCGGTGGTTACCACACACTCCTCTTTCCCCTTTGCCCTTATATTGGGGGGACTATTATGCCAGTCTTCCAGTCATTCATCGGGTGCACTCCCCTTCTCCCATGCTAGTTTGCACATTTTCCATACCCATTTGATCACTATCTCACCACCATACCTCAACATTTCCCCACACACTTCATCTGTTCCTGGTGCTTTCCCCAACTTCACTCTTTTCATGGCTTCCCACACTTCTGACCTCCTCCTGATCCCCACCTCCTCCTCCACTACTTCTCTTCTTCTCCCTCCCATACCATATCCAACTATGTTTGCTGGCTCTTCATTCCTTACATTTAGCAACTCGTTGAAGTACTCCCTCCATCTTTCGACTCTCTCTTGCTTCTTGGCTAGCATTCTCCCATTCTTATCTTTCACACCCTTACTGTTTCCCTTGCTACCTTCCCTAACTTTCTTGACTTCTTTCCAGAACAGTTTCTTACTCTCCCTCCAATTTACACTCAGATTCCTTCCAAATTCCTCATCTACTCTACTCTTCTCTTACTTTCCTTCACCACCCTCTTACTCTCCACGTACCTCGCTCGTTTCTGTCTCTCGAAATCTTCATACCCACTACTACCCAACCACTCTCTATATGCTTTCTTCTTTTCTTCCACAGCTATTCTTACCTCTTCTGTCCACCATGCTGTACCTTTCACTCCCCTCCCTCTTCTCCTCATTCCACACACCTCACATGCTGCACAGATCTCTTCCTTAAACACCTTGCTCATCTCCTCCACTTCCTCCATAACTTCCAGGTCGAACCCACCTAGTCGTCTTTCTACTGCTCTCCTGTACTATTCCCTGATTTCCTCCTCCTGTGACCTCTCCACCCTCCTCACCATTCCACTTTCCTCTCGCCTCCCTCCAGGTCTCCTCACCCACTTCTTTTGTATCCTAACCTTAGTTACTACTACATAATGATCAGACAGACCCCTTCCAATACCCCTATACACCCTAGCATCCATCACAGAGTTCTTCATTCATTCATCCACACATACATAATTAATCAATGACTTTCGTTCCACCACTGTCTTATCCTTCATGATCACCCGTTTCCACGTGTACCTGTGGATCATTCTGTGTCGGAAGAAGGTGTTGGCTATCCACAGCCTCCTCCCTACACATACGTCCACAAGTGCACTACCATTCCCATTCACCTCTGATGGTACCCCCCACCCTCCCACCACTCCCTCAACTTTCCTATCACCCACCTTACCATTCATATCCCCAATCAGAAATATTCTTTCGTTCTTGTCAAACTTCTCCAGACACGCCTCCACATTCATCCAGAACTCTTCTTTCTTTCTTTCAAGTATATCCTCTGTCGTGGCATACACACACACAATCACCCACATTTGTATTCCTACTTTCATTCTCACCCACACAATCCTTGAACCCACAGACCCATACTCTCTTACACATTCCTTCCATATATATATATATATTGTTACGAAGGGAAGTTCGGGGAAAGCAGATGCTCAATAGCCTAGCCCACAGCACTGTCCAAAACGAAACACCGTAGCAAAAAGACACCAATGCTGTAAGTCATGCACCCAACACTGCCCACCGTACTACACCAACCCTGCTGCAGACAGACTCTTATCATCTGACTCAAACACCAAGACACGCAGGTTCTCTAGGAAAAGAGGTTATCTTTCTCTTTGCTCTATTAAAGCAGTAATACAAGGAGACAAAATATATATACTGTCCCCGAGTCTGGTTGATAGTGCTTTTAGTATATTCAAGAGTACTTCTAAGGTTATTCTACACTGCACAAAAAATTACCAAAACATAATACTGCTAGACTCCCAGGACAATCCATATCATGCTCAATCGCTTAGGAATTGAGAATAATATGAAGCAAAAACCGTGGGAATAAGTCTCCTGCAGTAGCCCAACAATTCACAAGGGTTGGCATATCAATAGGTTGCAGCTGGCTTCTAAGAGCCACCGAACAAATCACTGTAGATGCCAACCTCACTAATACATAAGATATACATACAACAATAAATAACAATGCAGTAGAATAAAGGAAAAGATATGGAGCCTATATCTAAGAATGCTAGAGAAATGGATGCAGTACTTATATCTAGGACAAACGAAAAAAAACAACAACTCTAGAATGCTAAATATTAATGTTTAAAGAATAAATTTAGGTTTAAACTGACTCAAGACTTGCTATGCTTCGATACAACAAGGACCAAAGAAAATATATGCAGTATTAACCCTTCCAACCTGGAAAGGCTCTTGAACGCCCATAACAAACTCGGCCCGCGCAACCCGGAAGGGCTCTTGAACGCCCATTGCTTGCGTGCATGCTTTCGAATGCCGCGCGTAAATTTTTGGTATCGTGGGAGGGTAGGTGGCGCCACCAGACGTAAACTACGCCACAGCAACAGTATCTACCCCGACGCCATCATGGATAGTACGCCAAATAGTGATTCCGCTGTGTCCGATACCGTGCTTCCTACGACGCCCGTCCTAGTTCGTCACGCCTTACCCCGACGCCATCGCCTAAATGTGTTATCTCCCGGAGGAATTGAGACGACATTGAGACTTTATGAGCGTGCTGTTGCCAAGCATAATGTTGATGATGAAGGCAGTGATCACTCCACTAATTATAAGTCGAGTGATTATGGCGATGAGAGTGACAAAGAGGAGCAATTCCTGGGATTTGCGAGAGAACATGAGTGATGATAGTGATGAAGGTGATGTACCAGCTTTTGAGGAAGCTGTCTTACCTCAAGACGGTGAACTTGAGAGAGTGAGTGAGTGGGAGAGTTCAAGATCACTCCAAGTTTCGCATGAGTGACACGACCCCAAGCCCTTCGCCAGCTAAATCGCCTTTCAAGTTACACTTGTATAAGAAGCAAATACTTTAAAAGGCGGCCGCGGAAGCTAGGGAACAAGCAAAAATACTTGGTGAGGATGAGGCTGTGAGTGAGGGTCAGCGTGGTGGTGACTCATCTCGCCCGCCATTGTCTCCCTTATCTACCCAAGCCACCCAAGATGACCCGGGTGCCCCGCATTCTTCCCCACCACCCCCACCACTGCCAAGGGTTGAGGACCCCCCCACTTCCTGCCTATTTGCCTCCTAGGTCCCCCAACAGGAGACATACTGCTGCCGAAAAGGGGAAAGGCAGCAAATATACCAAAAAAGGAAAGAAATGTAAGCCGGTTTTGTTCGAGGCTCCCGTGGCGTCCACCCCTGCCCGCCCCAGCCATACGCCCCCGCAACTTTCCCCATGGTCCTCCCCACCTCTCCTGCCTTCAACATGTCTTCCTGAAGAAGTATTTGAGCTCGCATCACCAATACCTGGGCCTAGTGACAGTGAAGCATTGCTTTCTGTCACTCGTCGCAGGCCAGGCCAAGGAGCCCAGGACCTCGGGGGGACATAGCCTCACCTGCCACTCCTTCCCCACCTCGCCCACCCGCATGCCGCCCACGCATCACTCGTTCCCCGCCAGATTATGTGGGAGCCACTGATGATGAAGGGCACCTCTCAGAAGACTCTGGCCATGATTACATAGGTCCACCGTCAGGGCAAGATGACCACTCTGACGATGAATATATGGACATCGACGACCCTCGACCCATCCGCTTGGCCCGGTGTCGTGCTGCCCGTCGTGCTGGCCGCCTCCCTGGCCGCCCTAGGGCGCGCGCCTCCCAAGTTGGCCGTGGGCGTGCTGGGCCACCAGCTGGAGCTCCTCGTCAGCGTAGACAAGACCCATTCTACGTTTTTCAGTGGCAAGACGTAGTTGACGGGGATGGGTACAACCCTGATGTGCAAGCTTTTGATGAGGTACTGGAGGGTTCAGGCATTACCCCCAATTTTCCTGCAGGCCCCAATGCTCCACCACACGAAATATTTGAGGCTTTCTTTGATGAGGAGGTGGTAGGGTATGTTGTCAAAGAGACAAATAAGCAGCACCAATTCCAGGTCCACTTTTTGGGTAAGGTGACCAAGGGCCACATGAGGCAGTGGACCCCAGTGACTCATGACGAGTTCATGGTGTTCCTGGCACTCACCATGCTAATGCCTCATGTCAAGAAGCATAGCTTGCCTGACTATTGGATCACCAATGATCTCATATCCACCCCTGCCTTTGGGAAATATATGTCTCGCGACCGGTACCTTGATATCCTCGCAGCGCTCCATCTTGTCACCAACCTTGACTTCCACCTCCCAGACAAGCTGTGGAAGATTAGGACGTTGTAGGAGATGATGCGAGAACGCTTCACCTCCTACTTCAAGCCCTTCCGCAAGGTCGTCATTGACGAGTCTTTTGTGCTGTTCCGGGGAAAACACAGCTTCCGGCAGTACATCCCCTCAAAAAGACATCGCTTTGGCATAAAATTCTTTCTGCTGTGTGACTGCCAAACTGGCTATGTCCTGGACTTCCTGGTCTACAGCGGGAAGGAAGGGGATGTGCTTGTGGACCCCCTCATTGGCTTTGGCGGAGCAGTGGTGCAAGCCATGATGGACCGCTATTTCCACAAGAATCGCGTCCTCTTCACGGACAATTACTACACGTCCCCCACTCTCTCAAAGTACCTGCATGAGTGCAAGACGGGGACTGTAGGCACAGTACGAGGGAAAAGGAAGGGCATGCCAGCTTTCCCTCCAAAGACCAAAAAAGGTGATTTGTTCAAGAAGAAGTCGGGGCCCATTCTGGCTATCCACTGGCAACACCAGTGGAAGGTCAACCTCCTGAGCACCATCCACAAGGGGGAAATGGTGGAGACTGGCAAGGTGGATCGCCACACCCAGGCCAGGGTGACCAAGCCCGATGCTGTCCTGGACTACATCAACATGAGGCTGGTGGACAAGTCCGACATGCAGATAGGCTTCATTGACTGCCTGCGTACCTCGTGCAGATGGTAGAAAAAGTTCTATCTGCATATGGTGGACATGTCAATTCTGAATGCCTACAATATATACAAGCTTCGGAATGTGAACACACCCATGAAGTTCAATAGCCTGCGGAGGTTCCAAAAGCATGTGTTGACGGAGCTCCTGGAGAAGTATGGTACACCACAGAGGGCAGTGGCACATGATGGGCCCGCCGCTACTGACCGCTTGCACTGTGCATATTACATGAATATGCACAGGCTTGTTCCCCTGCCTCAGAATGAATCAGGAAGAACGCAGCGGAAGCGGTGCCATGTCTGCTACAACATCAGGCTGAGGGCGAGGTCAGGTAAAAAGTCCACCCTGGAGTGTGTGGAGTGCAAGGTGGCACTCTGTGCTGTAGGGTGCTTCTTTGATTACCACTCCAAGCAGGAGTTCTAATAATCATAGTGAAAGTGCCAAAGATAATGACAATATGTACAGTATATATATAGGCAAAAAGTGGAAGTAAACCAATTTATTGTTATACAAAAGTCATGTATTATGAGAACATTTATACAAATACAATTACACCATAATAATATGTGAAAGTGACACATATGTATATAATAAGTGACATTCATATGATTACAACCTATAGAAATATATAAATCAGTGAAAAAAGACAATAAATTGTATATACAACGTTTACAAAGCATATAACTAAGTGAAAGTGACACAAGACCTAATATTTGATGGCCAAAGTATAATAAACACCTGTGATAACGAATAATCAGTGCCTAATATAACAATAACCTACCTCAATTACTAATAAAATGTATCGAGTGAAAATGAGCATTATCAGTGACAGTGACACTCTCTAAAGCATATTTATCAAAGTGAAAGTGACACAAGACCTAATACTTGATGGCCAAAGTATAATAAACACCTGTGATAACGAATAATCAGTGCCTAATACCTATCCTACCTCAATTACTAATAAAAATGTACTGTATCGAGTGAAAATGAGCATTATCAGTGACAGTGACACTCTCTAAAGGATATTTATCAAAGTGAAAGTGACACAAGACCCAATACTTGATGGCCAAAGTATAATAAACACCTGTGATAACGAATAATCAGTGCCTAATATAACAATAACCTACCTCAATTACTAATAAAATTTACCGTATCGAGTGAAAATGAGCATTATCAGTTACAGTGACACTCTCTAAAGCATATTTATCAAAGTGAAAGTGACACAAGACCCAATACTTGATGGCCAAAGTATAATAAACACCTGTGATAACGAATAATCAGTGCCTAATATAACAATAACCTACCTCAATTACTAATAAAATGTACGGTATCGAGTGAAAATGAGCAATATTAGTAACAGTGATACCCTAATAAACATACTTTATATAATTGGCCTCAAAATAACTATAAAATATCAAATAAACATCGCATTCTCAATATCAAACACTAAAATCGTCTAAGGGAGATAAACACTTTGGCGCGACGAGCGGCTAGGTGCGTGGTAGCTGTGGCCGGGGCGACGCATCCGAACGCGGGAAGAATTTTCCGCCGAAAAGCACTCGTCTTCCCGCGCTCACCATTATGCAACCAGTGGGGCTAGAGACCTCTACTCAACGGCATTCTACAGAGAAAGGTTTGTGGAACACTTTTCTTTTTCATTCATAACATTACATGCCATATTCATTGAATTACAGATGAGTTAACATAGCCCAAAGATCGTCAAAACCCCCGGTACCACAGCACAGTTGCGAGCTAGACTGCCCGGGGCTGGAGGGTTAAGCAAGCAAGCCCACCACAGACTAAACGAGACATGTGGTCGCTACGTAATCTGTAACAGGAGTGGAGTCACACAGCCACAGGACTCCCAAGCCCTAGGGAGAAGGGGAGCGCCAAGTACTGCTAGACTATAATTATAGACCTTGGGCTCTCATTAACAGTACAGAAAAAATCAAATAAATATACTGCTAGACTATATAATTAAACTAAGACCTACGGGCTCTCATTAACAGTACAGAAACAATCAAATAAATATAAGACATCATTGTGCAACTTATAGTAAACTGAAACTAATCCCATCCGGGTTAAACAAACTAAATAATTACACACTTAGTCGAGAAATATCGTCTAATGAGGATTTTGCGGAATTTCAAATGCTGCTAAAAGCTAAATTGATAACACTGGTCAACTCCGGTAAACGTACGGCTGACGAGAATCATACGTGATAGATGTTTGCTGTGCGACCTAAACATAATATTTTTTCACAAGTAACTAGTTAATATTATTTTGTGTTATACATTATATATTTATTAACTCTTTGAAGTTTATTCTGGCTATTCTTAGACGATTTATTCGGATAAGGAAGAGTATATGACAATCAAAAGTTGAAATGAGATAGGCCTAGTTGTTACCTTTAAAATAGCCTACCCACAGATCCTCTGTAAGCTGTATAAAATTGTTTAATCGTGATAGATTTGAATAAACTGACAAACAAGTGCGTCGTGATCGTCAAGGGGTTGATAATTACTTGTTTTAATTATTCTTATTTGTATAATTTTATGATATTGTGACTATTAATTCAAGTAGTCTGTAACTTTCAATTTGGGCATCTTCAGAGAGTAAAATTAATTTTTAAAACATGTCAACTAACAAGCAAAATAGCACATTTCAGCACATGTGATATATTGCCTTTCGGGCCTGATCAAATGGTGCCGTTCCCCACCCCTGTTCATCTTTTATCTAAATAACATGATATTAAAAATACCTGTACTTTAACTAAACCAATATCATATTAATTTAACACTAGATTAGCGGGCTAGCGGTTTATTTATATGTACCGCCCAGCGGGGTGTTTTTAGCCAAAATAGGGCTGTTTACGTGATCATTTTCATGCCTAAATAAGACCCAGAGCGTAAAACAAGTATCTATCCCTGAAAGGTCATAAACAGAGCTTTCCAATGACACCATAACGATCCTTTTATGATGGCTAGTTTTCTTGCAACAACCGTGCAACGCGAGTGCAAAAAGCATGTAATTCGGCACTTTCCCCATACAATTCCGTATGTAGTGAGTGAGAGAGGGAGGGAGGAGGTGGGATTCGTGTCAGTAGGTTCGCCGCGGTGGTCTGGAGCAGTCATACGCTCGCTACTCTCCTGCCACCACTTGTCTCTCTCTCTCAGCAACATTACGTGCTGAAATTGCCACACGACCTATGTCGAGCGCCGCCAGATAGTCCAGATATATTATACTCGACTTATGTTGCGCGCCGGTAGTTATGGGTTAATAAAGCTTGATAAATTAGAAGTAAACATTAGGCATACATTCACAACAAAGTCTAAACAATAAGAAAATATAAATATTAAATTGGCATCTGGCATCAATCTTCCTCTGAGGTGGCTCGACGCAAGACGGTTGAATCATGCAATGTACTCGTTATTTTCGTGTAGAACTTGAACACAAACTCATATTTTATTGAAGTAAAATATGGTACCCGAAATAATATATTCGTTAATGTATGGAGCATCATCGAAAATTTCAAACCCTAATGCAATACAAATAATAATGAGTATGCTGAGTACTGTACTCTGTACTATTGTAATCGTAAAAGTAATCATTATTTTATTTCAAACCCTTTCGGGGTTGGGCACCCGCCCCCACCTCCATGTTCTTCTATTCGTCTCCAATGCCCCTGCCCTAGCCTTAACCCTTCCTACCCGGGCTGCCTTAGGTAAGGACAGCTCGGAATAAGGGCCGCTACCCGGGCGTCCTTACCTAAGACGGCAGCTTAATAGCCTAATTAAGCTTGGTCTGAACGCCGTGCGTACGATGTATGTCAACAAACCCAAGCGTTGCATCACCGCACCTCCGAAAACAAGAAGGAGAAGACTCTTCAATGTTATTGTTCTGACGTAAGACTAAATTAGTGTCTGAAAAGCCCCCATATTGGCAACATCTCTGCAATATTTGCTCCACTGAAATCGTCATCACAACTGAACCAGTTGACTTACAGAGCTCTACTCAATGCCAAAATACAGATTGAAAACCGCACTACGATTATAGATGAGTGGGAAAGTTCTAGCAGTGAAAATAAACATAAATACGGTAGCCTAGGCCTAGACGTTTTTCAGCCATTTCGCCCGGGTACGGGCGACCGTCCTTAGGGAAGACTGCCCGGGTAGGAAGGGTTAAAACTTAAAGTCATAAACCAAATTAATATTACACATATACTGCAAAAAATACAATATATATATATTTTGTTTTATACAGTACTCGCAATGAATTAGATATTAAAGTAGGCCTAATCCCTATTACAGAGGAAGCATCCAGCAGTTATATCGGGGATGAAAGAACAACAGAAGTCTACCAGTAGGCCTACTAGTGAGCAGTCACATTTGGTGATGGACACCAAGAAGTATGACGTAAATGATCCTCGCCAAAAGCGTATCACAGATGCTATTACTTTATTTGTTGCTGGTACACTTCAGTCACTTTCAAAAGTAGAGGCTCATGATTTCAAGCATTTTATTGAGGCACTGGACCCTTGTGTCATCGTTCCAAGTAGGAAACATCTCTAACAAACTTCTTGAGGAAAAGTCAACTAAAATACATGAAACCTTAATTACAGAACTGGAAAAAGTGTCTCGTGTATCTCTTACAAATGACATATGGTCCAACAGACAGCTCTGCAGCTATATTGGCATCACTGTTCATTTCATCCTAAATTGGAAACTGCATACAGCCTTACTCACATGTAAGCTCTTCATTGGTAGGCACACAGCTGATAACATAGTTGCTAAATACAAAGTCTCAAACATAATAACTGATAATGCTTCAAACATGGTGAAAGCCTTCATCCTTCCTGGTTTTCACCTATCAGCTGCTACTGATTCAGATTCTAATCCCGAAACAGATCCTGAAAATGGTGGAACAGATGCCTCCACATCAGATAGTGATGAACCGTTCACGTTTCTGCCACAGCATGATAGTTGTTTTGCTCACACTTTACAGCTTGTAGTAAAAGACGGCATGAAATAAATAGGTTACATGCGTACTGTTGTCTCTAAAGCTTCAGCCATAGTCTCTCTTATTTGCAAATCCACTCATGCCAATGACCTTCTTCAGGATCAACGTAGAGTACGGAGAGCAAATACCACAAAATGGAACTCTGAAGTGAACATGATAAGATCTGTCCTCCAAATTCCCCAAGAAAAGCTAGATCAACTTGACTTAGACAAAGCATACAAACTAACTCAATATTATGTTCTATCCAACAACCAACTCTACTCCTAAAATCGATTAATGAAATATTACAAACAGATGTGGCAGTCCGTGGATTCGAACCCAGGACACTCACACCAAATATCAACACGTTATGCATTACACCACGAAGGCAGTTAAAGAATGGTGGACACTGCCTACGATTTATTATGCAACTTCGAATCCTGCATAACAATCTAAGCATGTACACACATCCCAACTTGCAACTCACGTAGGCTATGCACATGTGAATGGAAAGAGCAATTAATGGGGCCTTAATCACTAGGGAAGGCCTCTCGATAAATTACTCCTGAACCAATATCAATTATTATGTTCTATCCAACAACCAACTCTACTCCTAAAATCGATTAATGAAATATTACAAACACATGTGGCAGTCCGTGGATTCGAACCCAGAGAGAAACTGCCTTCAAGATCTTTGTGATGTTCTAGTACCATTTGAGGAGGTAACTGATATGACTCAGGGGGATAAGATTGTAACATACAGTTTTGCCATCCCTTGTATCCCGTGGCTTAAGGATACAGATGAATGATATGCATTCAAGATATAACAAGTTTGTTTGTGCTCTCAAACAGTCTTTGGAGAGGCGCCTTGCAGGTTATGAAGACAAATTGCTTTACAAGATGGCAGCAACACTTGATCCACGGTTCAAACTGGCCTGATGTAAAGAAGGTGAAATACAGGGGCAACAATCTACTCTAATAAGGGAAGTTGAAGAACTTATTCCCTCCTCAACAAAAAGCTCTGCAGAATCCTCTACCATGCCACCCATAAGTTCCCCATCCCCAAACAAGCAAAGCAAAATCTTCAGCTACTTGACTGATGCTACTCTCACAACACCACCAGAACTACAAAAAACTGCCTCTGGCACTGGGGAGGTCACAACCTACCTACAGGGTGATTCAAAAAAAGTGTAATGATTTCACATGTATGTCATTTCTTCATTTTTTAACCTACACACTTTATCTTTTCAGGTTGTGATGGTGGTATCATGCCATTTGGCATAAGTCAACTACAAGGTTCTAGCTAAAATGGTATTCACAGCCGAGCAGAAAGTCAAGATAGTTGAATTCTGGTATGAGACCAAATCGTACGTCACAGTCCGTCGTGTTCTGCCGCGAGTTCAAAGTTCAAACACGTGATGGACCTAAAAATAATGTTATACTGAGGTTTGTCAAGCACTTTGAGAGCAAGGGTACTGTCCACAGCACACACAAGGGGAACAGTGGACGTCCAGCAGCAGTCACAAAGAACCAGGCAAACATTGATACTGTGCATAAGTCAGCCATCAGAAGCCCAAAGAAGTCTCACCGCCGCCGCTCCCAAGAGTTGGGACTCTCCTCCTCCAATCTGTTGCGTATTATGACCAAGGAGCTCAAGCTATTCCCTTACACCATATCTGTGAGGCATAAACTAAAAGCTGAGGACATGCAAAGAAGGCATGTCATGTGTGATTGGCTCAGCCAAAAGCTTGAACGCACCCCAGGATGGATCAACTACATCTGGTTCTCCGACGAGGCACACTTCCACATCAACGGCTCCATCAACAACCATAACAACATATTCTGGGGCTCTGAGCTACCCGAGGAGATCACAGAGAGGCAGCTGAAGGGCCCAAAGCTCACTGCCTTTGTGGCATTTTTTTGTTTAGGTCCATCACGTGTTTGAACTTTGAACTCGCGGCAGAACCGACGACGGACTGTGACGTACGATTTGGTCTCATACCAGAATTCAACTATCTTGACTTTCTGCTCGGCTGTGAATACCATTTTAGCTAGAACCTTGTAGTTGACTTATGCAAAATGGCATGATACCACCATCACAACCTGAAAAGATAAAGTGTGTAGGTTAAAAAATGAAGAAATGACATATATGTGAAATCATTACACTTTTTTTGAATCACCCTGTATCTGATCTATTAGTCTAGGCAATCTGTAAGAAAATTTGACCCAACCCAAGACTAATTGCAACAGAAATGAATTTTGGTGCATTAGCCTCAGGAAACCTTCCCATTTAACATATGAAAAGTCCATGAAAATCCAAGTGGCGGAACATTGTTAAAACTGGGATAATTTGTGTATAGGTCAAATATCGGAACACACTACATTTTACCGCACTAATGTTTTATCATCCGTTCTGGTCATACTAAACATGTATTTGACCAAATTTTTTACTCTAAGTTATGCTTATTGAATCTTTCCTGTATTATAATGAATCGTGAAACCAGAAATAAAATAATATATTTATAAATCTGCAGGAATTTTTTTTTTTTTTTTATTCACAGCCATTAGGGTTTAGACAGCTTTATGATGATACTTTTCTCTTTCTTTCAGACACATAATTAATAATTGAGAGATGAATAAGACAACAATAAAGAGAACTAGAAAGCCAAGCTAACAAAAAACTTGCAAACATTGTAATTGTTCAGGTATGTTGATAGGTGTTTAAGACTAAAAGGTGTATTATGCATAACATTTATAAATGTACAAGAAAGTGATGTATGCAGCAACACTGATCTGTACAAATAGCTTGATTAGTTGTGTGAACAAAGTTTGTTTAGTATAGTGTTGGTAGTGGTTTAACTTGCCTGTAGATATTTAATAATGAAACACGAATTAAATGGTAATGGCATCTATTTCTTCATTTCAGGGCAGCATCATGGAATCTTGTGCATTCTGCAATCAACCTCTATCAACTGATCCAGCTACATCTGTCCTTGGAGAAAGGGGTGTGAAGGCATTCGCAAAGCAGCAGCAGCACATGGAGACAATATACATGTCCAATGTGGACAGACAGTACATCAAAAATGCAGGAAAGACTACTGCAACCCAAGCAGAATTGCCAGTCATAAAAAGCAATTAGAGTCCACAGAGATCTCCCATCCTGCTCCACCAGTGCGTCGTTCTATGGGACAAACATTCTCATTTCAAGAAAAATATCTCTTTTTGTGGACAATCAGCCAAATATGATGGAAAGAAGAGAGGGTATGAGGTTTTTCCTGTTAGGACCAAAGACTTTAAGGATTCTGTGCACAAGATATGCTTGGAGCGCAATGATAGCTGAGCACAAAATGTTTTAGCAAGGATAGAATTTGCCCAGGATCTTCATGCAGCAGATGCTATCTATCACCAACAATGCAGTGTGAACTTCCAGACGAAGAAACAAATACCTCAGCCTTTAGAAAAAGAACTAAGTTGTCGATAGAAAAAGGGCAGACCTAATGACCTAGCAAGATTAGAGGCATTCTTGAAGGTAGCCAAGTATTTAGAGCAGAATGATGATGAACAAATCACACTTGGAGATCTGATTGTGAAAATGAAACACTACTTAGAAGAGGACACTGGCAGTGATGGTAGTTGTGAACCATATTCAATAAAGCACATGAAGAACAAGTTGCTCGAAAAATTTGGCGAGCAATTAATCATTACAGAAATCAATGGCAAACCAAATGTGGTAACATTCAAGCCCAAGGCCTCCAAAATTCTGAGTGATTTTCTTCAGGAATCCAGGAAAGACATTTGTGATGATGAAGAAAAGGTGCGACTTGTGAAAACTGCTGCCAGACTCATAAAGACTGACATAAAAGACTTTAATATTACCAGAGATACATATCCCTCATGTGAAGATATATCATCTGCCAGAAATAACCTAGAATTCCTTCCTGAAACCCTTCAGCTTCTCAAAGAACTGTTTGCTGGTAAAAACTGCGAGTTAAAGATAGCTGCAATAGGACAGGCCATTATGCAGGCAGCAAGGCCAAGAGTTCTCATCACGCCATTACAGATAGGACTCGGCATACAAATGCATCACCAGTTTGGATCCAGATTTTTGTTGGAAACACTTAGTAACCTGGGATTCTGTTCTTCATATCAGGAGGTGAAAAAGTTTGAGTCAAGTGCAGCTGTTGTTCGAGGAACAGATATCCCAGGGAATGTTCAAGGCCACTTCATACAGTACATTGCTGATAATGTTGACCATAACATCGGAACAATTGATGGCCACAACACATTCCATGGTATGGGCATCATAGCTGGAGTTACACCGAAGACCATAGGGCCCAAACCAGTACCTCGGATAACTGTGACGTCAGATGATATAACAGCAGTTGGACGTATCAATATACACTTTTGGAAATCAGAGACCCCTGGCCTCTCATCCTTGTCCTATGGGAGGATTAGAAATGTTACCCATGTTGATACTACATCAAACCTACAGCTGCTTTTCAAAATCTCTCGAGCCCTAAAACCTAAACTGCCTGGGTGGTCAGGACTAATGCAACTTATCCACAAAGGAAATCACCCTGGAAAGTCATCAATTGTTTTTATGCCTATGATAGACATGAGTCCAACTGACATGTCTTGTGTATATTCCACGCTCAGGTTTGTGTGTGACCAAGCACAGAAATACAATGTTACACCTATCATCACTTTTGATCAGCCCCTTTGGTGGAAGGCCATGACCATCATTGAGAGTGAACCACAAGATAGTGATCTCCGTCAGGTGGTACTCCGACTAGGGGGTAGAAAACATGGTCTCCAGTGTTCCCAGCTTGTGGGGAGTGTAGGGTGTCAGTTGTGCAAATGCCCCTCAGCCTGATGTGACGCCTGCAGCTCAGCAGAACGCCCCGTGGGCTCAGCCGCTCGCTTGGCCACTCGCTAACACTCGCCAGGGCAAGGTATTTGGCTGCAGTCTGTCTACAATGTTGTTCTTTCTTTCATAGTGTTCGTGTTGTTACAGACAGTCCCGTGGAGGTCTTTATTTACGTCTGTGACAACGGAAAGCATTTTATATCAGGAGTTGAACATAGGATGCATTGTATATAGTTAAGGAGAGAGAATAATATAGGCAGTGGGGTGGTAGTGTGTGCGTGCGTATACATGTGCTGCCTCCCCCCTCGCTTTGTAGGCTCGCGCGCGTGCCGTCTCACGCCTCTTGATTGGCTGGTGGTTCCTGGCGCCTTCTGCAGCCCTGCTGCCTGGTGACGTAGCAGCCTGTGATTGGCTGACCACCATGCCTTTGTGTATGATCCTGGAGGGGTCCCGAGGAGTTTCTTCCTCAGAGCTTTCCTGACTAGCATACCCTTCACATGTCCCTTGCCCCCCTGTCTCCCGACTTCTACCTATCGAGCACTTTCTCTCTCTCTCAACTTCTTACCTCTCATTCTTCTACTCTATTTAATATCATAACTTCCCTTTGGTTCTGCACGATTTCATATATCGGCCATCGTATTATATGCTGAAGCTCTCAGATAACACATGTTTAGTTAGGCATTTTGGAAGAGTTACCATTTTTGTCTGTAGAGGTTTGACACACTCACGGTGTCTCCCTTCCTGTATCTTGGTGGTCTGCTGGGGAATTTAATGCTAGACTGGGATAAGGCTACTGGTGTTGTGATTTCCGATGTGTACTAGATTTTGTTGAACCTGTACAACCGCAACGGAGACGTGGGAAGCCTAGGGGGTCTTTCTGACTGTGTACCTTGTGAGTTTAGCACTGTGTTGCGAGTGAGGGCTTTTGCCTCTACCACCCAACACTGTGCTAACTCGTTTGCTTTGACTTTGAGAGGGTCGCCAGGAGAAAACCAGATACTAGCGATCTGGATCTATCAAGAGAGCACCCCGTCAATTAACGTAATTTGGCCGCACAGCCTTAAGGACTTCGCTAGGCTACGAGCCGCTTGCTCAGCCATTGTTTCCTAGCCTACTACATCCCAGCTAGACTTTATTCGCCTAGCAGACACCAGATTTAGATTATAAACTCTTTCTGTTATGTATGCATTATTATTCACGCCATTTATTAGTCTAGGTTGTTGTTGAGTTGCACAACCCTAGTAGGCTGTTTCGTTGATGAGGAAGTACTTCTTTTGCTGTTTGAGTTCCTACTATTGCGCAGTTATTATTCCCGTGCCAGTTAACCCTATATGTCCTTACAATTGTCATATCCTGTTCCTGCTTTATACTACAGTTCAAAATCCGATACGATCATCTTACCCCAGCATCCGACTTTCTTCAGAAGATTCCTGCTCGATGCTTTGGGACTTTCGTTCACTTTCTTTAGTATAGGAGTGACAGTTCATTATTGTTTAGAGTAACTTTAAATATACTTTCTTCTAGTTTGCAGTAAATCATTGCAGTGATTTAATTAACCCTTTAGCGCACGATGACTCGTTCAGAGTCATTAGGTATTTTTTTCCTAGGCGCACGATGACTCGTTAAGAGTCATTAAACTTAAAAATATTCGCCGAAAATTAAGTTTTCGTCTGACGCGCGTCATATTTGGCATAGATTTTAAGTATTACGTCTAGTTCAATGGGTACAATTGGCAACCCCCCTCAGTTTAACCGTTTACTCACGGCTGACTGGGAAGGGAGCAGAGTACAGCTCAGTCTGTGTTTCGATAATTTCACGTGTATTCGTGTATCTCAGTAACTATTTGGTTTATAGTAATTCTGAAGTTACCAGTGGAATCCTCATTAAATTCCGCTTCCATATATGTATGCAAATAAAAAATGTTGCGGGCAAAATTTAAGCTAGCGCGAGTTGGAGATAAGGTATTTACTTTTTTTTACAAATCTTATTTCGGAGTGCCCCAATGTGGTTGTTTTGTATTTATTCTATGTTTTTATTCGCTTATCTTCAAGTTCAATCAATATCGAAGCCGATGGTACCTCATTAATCCAAATACAAGGATTTTTTGGTGGATAAAAACGTAACAGAAACAAATTGTCGCCGGGCACATAACTGGCTCTGAGTGAGCTGAGATATACTTTGGGAGTAGGAAAAACTTTGATTGGAAACTATAGGTGCGCCAAAGGGTTAAGATCTCGATCTTTTCCTTATTACCGTAATTGTATGTTGTTATGATCAGGCTGTATCAGAGATCATCAGCCTGTAGTAGTAGTGCACTTATACTGAGTTATAGGATACCCCGTTATCGCAGATTTAATTCTGGAGGGTATAGGTGTTTTTGTGCGCCGGCATTATAAGTTCAGGGGTTGGATCTAGTGTTACCGTTGTGTCTGTGTGCTTTCCTAGTCCAATGATTAAGAGCCCTTGTTTTATACGAGCCCCGGTCGTAACAAATGGCGACCTTGCTTAGGATTTTGTGAACTTAGAGAAATATTGCAGGAGTGTTGTGGTCATTTGTTTTTGTTTAAAGGAATATAGTGGACACGTGGATTTTTTTGGGCAAGTAGTATAACACTTAAGAGTCTTCAAGCATTTCTTGAGTGAATAGTGCTACATAAGAGTTTAGGTACTTCTATTTTTTTTTATATAAACGTTGAGAATTTTTGGTGGACACTATGTCGAACGACGGATCAATGTACAGTGAGGACACAGTAAGGGAAGCAGACTCCAAGGTGCAGCAGCGGGCTTTGTTAGATGACATTAGAGTTATAGCTAGTGAGGAGGATGCAAGGAAGTTTCTGGAGATACCTATTACTGCTGACCGGGTGTCGGGGATTGATCGGTATGGTCTCCAGTGTTTGGCCACGGTCATGGGGCATGTGGGCACTAGCAGCATGTCGAGAGGTGACCTGGTTGCCTGTGTGCTCGGCGGGGTGCGTGGGGCTTCGGGTGGAGCGGGAGCTGGGGCACCTTCGGCCCAGCCCCCATTCCACTCGACTCCTACCATGGCGCCCCATCGGGCTCCGGAGCCGGGTACGTTCCCGCAGGCCGATAGTCACTGGCAGCATGGTTTGTCACAGGGTGGGTCTCCAATTGTTGCATCTCCTCCTCAAGGTTTAACTGCAGATATGCTCTTCCAGCTTGAGATGGCTAAGATGCAGCTGCAGCAAAAGCGGGAATCTGAGCAGCAGCAGCGGGAATTTGAGATGGCTAAGATTCAGGCTGAGGAGAGAAGGGCCAGATATGAGACTGAGGCTGAGGAGAGAAGGGCCAGATATGAGACTGAGGAGAGAAAGGCCATACGTGAGGCTGAGCTTCAGTCTGAAGAGAGAAAGACGAAGTACTGTGCAGACATAGATCTTGAGAAGTCTAGGGTGGAGTCGACAGGGCAGCGTCTCGGTTCTGGGAATCGAGGTCTTGATCAGTCGTTATCGCACCTGCTCAAGTTGGTCCCTGTATTTGATGAGTCGGGTGTCACTGAATTTTTTATGCGTTTCGAGAAGAAGCGCCGGGAGCACCAATGGCCCGAGGTTAAGTGGGCAGCCTTTGTTTCCTCTAGATTGGTTGGCAAAGGACTCAAGGCATATGATGCGTTGCCCTTGGAGTCATGCATCAATTACGAGGTATTGAAGGAGGCTGTCCTGCGGGCATACGAGTTACAACCAGAGACGTACAGATTGAAGTTCCGGGGTGTAACGAAGGGTCGTGAGTGCACCTTTCTTGAGCATGCCCGGGATCTGTCCGATGCATTTAGAAACTGGCTGCGTTCTGAGAAGGCATCGACGTTTGAGGAGTTGAAACAGCTGATGCTTCTAAAAAAAATTTTTAAGTGTACGGGCAGCGATCTGACGTTAAATCTTAAAGAGAAAAACCCAAGAACTCTTCAGGAGGCAGCTGAGATGGCTGACCTTCGGATGTCACTGATTCGTGGGTGCGGGTGTGCACAACGGAACGATGCAGGTAACAAGGGGCGCAACACTCCACCCCCCCGAGTCGGTGATACACCATATAACCATTACAACAAGAGCAACGATACTAAGTCTGACCATAAACCTAATACCGTACCGTTTAAGAAGGGTCAGGGCCCTTCCCCACCTCAAGGGAAGCCCAAGGGGGAGTTAGAGTGTTTTCATTGTCATGAGAAGGGCCATTTTGCAAGAGCCTGTCCAAGCAAGCTACCTAATGCAGTCGTGTCTTTGGCTCGCAACATTGGGGTGTCCCCGAAGTCGTCTGAGTTTGTCCGGGGTATAACGTCAGAGGCTGGGACACAGCCAGTGGAGAAGAATCCGGAAGGCTCGAACCCTGTCTTTTGTGACCATCGAGGGCATGGCTGCGTGAAGTGGGCTGGTAAGAAGCATGGAGTTGAGCTGTTGCGAGACACGGGTGCCTCTCTGACTTTAATGAAGAACTTTACTGGTAGACCAATAAACGCGGCACGGGTGGTTGTGGTGCAGGGTATCAATGCTGTCAAGTCATACCCGTTGGTCAGGATGGAACTGGAGGTGGATGGTGTGACACGAGAGTTGGATGTGGGTGTTGTGCAGAACTTGCCTGTTGGGGGCGTTGACCTCCTTCTCGGCAACGACTTTGCGGTGCCTACTTCTGAGGTTTCACCCTTAGTCGTTGCCGAGAAGCCGGCCGACGTGAGTAGGGAGGAACAGGAGTGGGTAGACAAATGTCAAGTACAACCTATGGCGTGCGTTGTTACAAGACCTCTTGCATCCAAAGTGTCACAGCCTATTCCTCAGTCTTCTGATCAACGGAGGAACGGTTGGAAGAAGATGGCTAATGTTGGTAACAGTTTGAAGAGTTTAGGACCAGCAGCTCTTCTTGGCAACTCAGTATTGTCACCATTGTTGGAGTCTGGAGAAGCCCCAGGACCTGCCATAGCTAGTGAGGAGGTACGGCAGAAAGAGACTCCGAGGCAGCAACGTTACACACGGAGAGAAAAAAGGGTTGCTCAGTTTGATATTGGGGGAGGACTTGGGTTGCTTCGGAAGCATCTAGACAGGTTGGTTCCCTCAGATATTTGTAAACTGCAGTTGGAGGATCCGGAAGTTCAGAAGTGTGGTAATGGTGCTGTCGAGATCAAACACGAGGACGGGGAAACATGTCATGTGAACCTGTTGGAGGAGTTTGTGAGGCAACCACCTGAGCAGCCTACTGTCCCTGCGTTGGTCTGCAGCGGCCAAGGTGGAGAAGGAGAGGGGGGGCAGTAGGGCACAGGTGGAGGAGAGTAGGGATTGTCATGTCTCGGCGGAGCAGTTGGCGGGGGACGCGAGTCTGGTGGCTGTGGAAGCGCTAGAGCAGCAGTGTGCAGCGCTCCAGCACCAGCGTGCAGCGCTCCAGCACCAGCTCGATTCATACCCCACTGGTCGTGCCGAGCCCCTGAGCCTCGCAACTCAGGCGGTGCAAGATGTTCCGCGGGCAGGTCATGTGAATGTTGAGAGACCGTTAGCCTCGTTGTTTCAGTGGTTCAAGGTGGGCGACGAGGCTTGGACATGGTTGTCAGGTCAAGGTCGACCCATGGCTGCCAAGGGTGGTGGTCAGAAGGAGGACTTTGAGCAGATTGGTGAGGTTGGCTGTGACATAGAAGTGCCCGGTCGTCGCATAGCCTCCCAGTGCTGCTCTAGTCGAATGCAACAGCCCTACCATAGACCGACTGTATCTGGCCATGTCGCTAAAAGCGGTGATGCTGTGCAGGCAGATGTAGTGCAAGGAATGCGGGGGTGCGCATGTACGGTATCGGTGGGGAACCCATAGCAATTGTGAACTATGGGAGTGACTGCACAGAGGGTACTGATTGTCCCTCTCATGACCTGGCTGTTCTAGGGACGAAGGTGGAGAAGGAGGGAGACTACAGGTTAGAAGCTGCGGTCTCGGCTGGGTTGTGGGAGGGCACTAGGATTGTTGTTCTGCAAGATAAGTTGTTTACTAGGCTGTGGCAGTGCATCCGCATGTTTGTTGCTTCTCCAGGCCTGATGTACGGGGTAGAATCCGACATGGAGGCTGGAGACAGTGCGAGGCTCAGTTTAATTCCCTACCGTATAAATCCTGCTAAAAAGCCTGTCGTGAAAACAGAGCTAGACGACATGTGGAAAAAGGGTCTGAGGGATAAAGGATATTGTGAGTGGTCGTTGCCAGTGAGTTTGCAACCTGAGTTGAGTGGCAAGATCAGTGTGTGTGCATTATCCCTGACAAGACACCTATCCACTGCCCAAGGGTCTGAGGGATAAGGAATGTCGTGAGTGGTCGTTGCCTGTAACTTTACAACCTGTGTAAGTGGCAAGATCAGTGTGTGTGTTGATTGCGAGTGTGTGTGCATTATCCCTGACAGACGCCTATCCCTTACCTAGAGTTGACGATACCATAGACCGCATCGGGGCTGCATTGCTAATCACGAAGGTAGAACTAGGGAAAGGTTATTGGCAGGCCCCGTTGCCGGAAAGAGCGAAGAGAAATGCCAGTCTTGTGTTGAACTGGGCAGTTTATCAGTGCCAGGTGTTGTTGTGTTGCCGGAACACAAGTTGGATGTGTGACATGCTAAGGGCACTGATAATGTTTTGGCTGATTGTTTGTCACGGGAGGGTGTGTTTGCAGGAGAACCCTCGCCGTTCAGTCAGTGTGTGTTGAGAGTGGAGAAAAATCAGGCTGCCCCTGTAAGTGCAGCCGCCATAAACATTAAACAAAAATGAAAATTCTATAAAAACTTTCTTTAATAGTTAAATTTGGTTTAAGTATGTTATAGCAAAATTTTTGTGTCGAACCTGTGCTCTCAGAAGGCTGGGCTAGTAGAAGCTCGCTCTAGGAGCATAGCAGTATGAATTAATTGAGCTATTGTGTTGGGAGGGGTTGTAATTTTTGTTGTTGATAACTGAGCTTTGCCTTCTTTGTTGCGAAGTGGTTAGGGGTGGCGAGTCTTATCGGGCTTCTGCTTGTCAGATATAGAGCTCATGGTTGAGCGTCTAATATCTTGGGTGGGGTGTGACGCCTGCAGCTCAGCAGAACGCCACGTGGGCTCAGCCGCTCGCTTGGCCACTCGCTAACACTCGCTAGGGCAAGGTATTTGGGTGCAGTCTGTCTACAATGTTGTTCTTTCTTTCATAATGTTCGTGTTGTTACAGACAGTCCCGTGGAGGTCTTTATTTTCGTCTGTGACAACGGGAAGCATTTTATATCATGAGTTGAACATAGGATGAATTGTATATAGTTAAGGAGAGAGAATAATATAGGCAGTGGGGTGGTAGTGTGTGCGTGCGTATACATGGGCTGCCTCCCCCCTCGCTTTGTAGGCTCGCGCGCGTGCCGTCTCACGCCTCTTGATTGGCTGGTGGTTCCTGGCGCCTTCTGCAGCCCTGCTGCCTGGTGACTTAGCAGCCTGTGATTGGCTGACCACCATGCCTTTGTGTGTGATCCTGGAGGGGTCCCGAGGAGTTCATTCCTCAGAGCTTTCCTGACTAGCATACCCTTCACATGTCCCTTGCCCCCCTGTCTCCCGACTTCTACCTATCGAGCACTTTCTCTCTCTCTCAACTTCTTACCTCTCATTCTTCTACTCTATTTAATATCATAACTTCGCTTTGGTTCTGCACGATTTCATATATCGGCCATCATATTATATGCTGAAGCTCTCAGCTAACACATGTTTAGTTAGGCATTTTGGAAGAGTTACCATTTTTGTCTGTAGAGGTTTGACACACTCACGGTGTCTCCCTTCCTGTATCTTGGTGGTCTGCTGGGGGATTTAATGCTAGACTGGGATAAGGCTACTGGTGTTGTGATTTCCGATGTGTACTAGATTTTGTTGAACCTGTACAATCGCAACGGAGACGTGGGAAGCCTAGGGGGTCTTTCTGACTGTGTACCTTGTGAGTTTAGCACTGTGTTGCGAGTGAGGGCTTTTGCCTCTGCCACCCAACACTGTGCCAACTCGTTTGCTTTGACTTTGAGAGGGTCGCCAGGAGAGAACCAGATACTAGCGATCTGGATCTCTCAAGAGAGCACCCCGTCAATTAACGTAATTTGGCAGCACAGCCTTAAGGACTTCGCTAGGCTACGAGCCGCTTGCTCAGCCATTGTTTCCTAGCCTACTACATCCCAGCTAGACTTTATTCGCCTAGCAGACACCAGATTTAGATTATAAACTCTTTCTGTTATGTATGCATTATTATTCACGCCATTTATTAGTCTAGGTTGTTGTTGAGTTGCACAACCCTAGTAGGCTGTTTCGTTGATGAGGAAGTACTTCTTTTGCTGTTTGAGTTCCTACTATTGCGCAGTTATTATTCCCGTGCCAGTTAACCCTATATGTCCTTACAATTGTCATATCCTGTTCCTGCTTTATACTACAGTTCAAAATCTGATACGATCATCTTACCCCAGCATCAGACTTTCTTCAGAAGATTCCTGCTCGATGCTTTGGGACTTTCGTTCACTTTCTTTAGTATAGGAGTGACAGTTCATTATTGTTTAGAGTAACTTTAAATATACCTTCTTCTAGTTTGCATTAAATCATTGCAATGATTTAATTAACACCTTACGAGCGGCCTATGCGGTTTATTTATGTGTACCGCACAGCGGGGTGTTTTTAGCCAAAATAGGGCTGTTTATGTGATCATTTTCATGCCTAAATAAGACCCAGAACGTAAAACAAGTACCTATCCCTGAAAGGGCATAAACAGAGCTTTCGAATGACACCATAACGATCCTTGTATGATGGATAGTTTTCTTGCAATAACCGTGCAACGCGAGTGCAAAAAGCAGGTAATTCGGTACTTTCAGTACATAATTGAGTATGTAGCGAGTGAGAGAGGGAGGAGGGAGCTGAGATTTGTGTCAGTAGGTTCGCCGCGGTGGTCTGGAGCAGTCATACGCTCGCTAGTCTCCTGCCACCACTTGTCTCTCTCTCTCAGCCACATTACGTGCTGAAATTGCCACTCGAGTTATGTCGAGCGCCGCCACATAGTCCAGCTTTATTTAACTCGACTTATGTTGCTCGCCGCTAAATAAGGGTTAAGATCTCTATCTTTTCCTAGTATACCTTATTACCGTAATTGTATGTTGTTGTGATCAGGCTGTATCAGAGATCATCAGCCTGTAGTAGTAGTGCACTTATACTGAGTTATAGGATACCCCGTTATCGCAGATTTAACTCTGGAGGGTATAGGTGTTTTTGTGCGCCGGCATTATAAGTTCAGGGGTTGGATCGTCTAGTGTTACCGTTGTGGCTGTGTGCTTTCCTAGTCCAATGATTAAGAGCCCTTGTTTTATACGTGCCCCGGTCGTAACACTGAGGTTGGTAGCTCCTTGGAAGAAGGGGACATTTAAATTTAAGATTTAGTTGTGTCAGGTGAGCCTTAATGTTATTTGAAGAAAAAAAATGTGTATATATCAAGTTTCAACCAACACTGAGAAATGTGATTTTAAATTTTACATCTGATATTATTGCATCATCATCATCATTTTGTAAGGCTCCATATACGCTTGCATGTGACGGCCTTGTTTACCTGGTGGCGGATCTCTATGCTGCTCAATCTCTGGCAGCCTCCCTGTTCAGTCCCATATCCCTAAGGTCTTTTTGTATGACCTCGTCTCATGTCTTTTTTCAGTCTAACTCTGGCAGCTGCTCCCTCACCGTTCACATTTCTCACATTACCCAGTTACCATCATCCATCCTTTCCACGTCACGTGACCGAACCACCTGAATCTGTCCGCCCCCCCCCCCCCGTAAATAAAATAAGAATAAATAATTTTGTATTTAGAGACTAAACAATAAATTCAGTGGATTCATTGCCCCTAAAACATAAAAATAGACACCAAATTTGCATTTTCAAGAATATTTGAAGAAAAAAATAGCTAAAATTGATAAAAAGGCATCCATTTTGGAAAAACGCCATTTTAACATACTTCCGAAAGCTGGATCCTCATGGACTTTTATTATGGTGTTTAGGGCATCATTATTGACATAATACTGTAAAGATAAATTCTGTTGCAATTAGTCCCGGGTCAAATATTATTTTGCTTGGACTATATGCTTTCCAGAAGACACAGATCCTCTTTATTTCTGGAAACAAAATAACACATTTATGTCTCTGCTCTCCAAGCTTGCAATGAACTATCTTGTGGTACACCCAGAAGTGAAAGTCCCTGTATAGGGTTTACCCCCTACTCTTACTACCTCAGAAGCTAGGAACGGGGTGGTCCCTGCCCAGTCCCCCTTACTATTCCTACCCCAGGCAGAAGGGGCATGGTGTGCCTGTCTGTCACCTCTTCCTTCCCCTCCCCACCCATGAAGAGAACAAACTACCCCCGCTCCCCCTCCCACCCCCCACGCACAGTTACACCCCGCCACAATGCCAGGCAGGAGGTTGACACACACATACACCATTATAAATTCCATAAGTAATGGTATCGTGTTTACCTTCATTAATTTACCCTCTGACGGTTTTGACGCATTTTGATTGTTTATCCTGGCTATAATTATACGAATAATTACAGCTTAGGAAGGATAACGATTAACGTGAAATAATGTCCTAATCTGAATTAAATCGTCTAATAATAGCCATAAAGCAGAACAGAAGAGTGTCATCGATTCTCATAGGCTTAATATATGATTTTTTGTCATCGATTCTCAGAGGCTTAATATATGATTTGTTATACATGTATTATCATGTAGAAATTATACACAAAAATACAATAGCTACTCGCTTTACATTTGACAGCATAACAATATGCCATGTTTGCTATTTGGTAGTATTATAAAGCAGTATAATCTAGTAATGAATTATTGTATTTTATGGTGTCTCGGTGTATAACACCTATTGGAAAATATCAAAGAAGTGGGTTAATAAATATTATAGCAAACTGCATAGGCCTACAGTATATATTTCGTGCATAACTCAATACTGTAAAATCATATATAAACAGTATATATATATATGAGAGAGATATATATATAACAGATATGATAACATATATCACTGTAATAAGCAGTAGTAAGCAAATGGTAGACATATCTCACGTCGGATATATATATATATATATATATATATATTGAACAATTAATTAACATCGAGACAAACATTTGTGGTAAAGCATTTCCCTCACGAGTTATTGGTATATTTAGAGTAGCTGGTAACAGTGTTTTAACTTTTATGCTAAATGCGTCTCTATTTATGGTGTTCTAAAGCTAATTTTCCTGTGTCGACTGCTAAACTATCACCTTTCCTCTCCCGAACTACATACTTGCATAGTTTGAGTCTCGTTTAACCCTTATTGCTTTCTGAAATTAGGCCGAGATTATTATGGATCTTCATATAGAGCTTTTTACCAATTTTTCGGCTACTACTGGAACACCAGTTATTACAGTTCAGGCCTGCCAACATTATTCAGGATAAATAACTATTCAGTTACACTATTAATCTAATTGATTCTGATTAACATGCACTAAAGATTAACGTTAATAATAGATGTGTGCTAATGTACAAGCAATAGAAATAATAATTACAAAAGTAAATGAAAAATCTGTTGGTATCCCTTAACACCTTACGAGCGGCCTAGGCGGTAATTTATATGTACCACCCAGGGGGGAGTTTTGACCATAAATGGGGTTGTTTCCGTGCTCTTTTTCATGCATAAACAAGATCCAGAGCGTAATACAAGTATGTATCCCTGAAAGGGCGTAAATTGAGCTATCCAATGACACCCGAACCATCCTTCTACGATCACTGATTGTCTTGCAACGATCGTGCAAATGGGCAAAATACGGTCATTTTCTTACATTATTACGTGTGTAGCGAGTGAGAGAGGGTGGAGGAGGGTGCAATAAATCTCAGTAGGTCCACGGCAGCCGTGGCGAGCGGTCAGGAGGTAATCTACGCTCCTCCCACCGATCCGCTCTCTCTCGGAGCACATTACGTGCTCAAAATTGCACTCGACAATAGCTGTGACCCGCCACATAGGCCACATTTATTTCACTCGACAATAGCCGGGTGCCGCCAGTTAAGGATTAAGAACTTAGACAACATTTTCCGAGAGAGAGAGAGAAAGTGTTAATATTCTCGAATATGCACCAAAAAGCCTAACCACGGCTAAGTGCTGAGGGGTACAGGGCCTTGGGTGGGGTTTTGGTTTGGGCGTTTCCGCACCCTCCTCAGCTCCCTGCCTTGGAGTGGCTTCGGTCACCCGGGCTTTGTTAGTGGTAAGCAGGGAGGGTTTTGTGGGGGCGCTCGTTTATGGCCTTGGCCTTGCTCGAGACCTTGGGGCTGTTCGGCCAGACAGCCTGGGGAACAACAACAACAACAACAACAACAACCACGGATCGAGCATTGAATGAATATACCACCTATAATCAATTAAGCAATCCATACAATATGTTTTTTAGTAAGTTCCAATATCTCTTCAGAGGTATTCAAAAATTACAAGATTACCATTTCAATGTGCAAATCCATTAAATACCAATGCATATTGCGCGGGTGGGTGAATACTATCAATCTATCTATCTATTGCCTGATGCTGTGATTCCCAAAGGGTTTGCCACAGGTGAATACAATAATTTGTAAAATAACTAGAAGGGGTGATGGCATTGGAAATTTACATTATAAATACAAACATGATTGAATACTAATTATGCAGTTGGTGAATGGTGAAGAGGAAGCCATTGGGGAAGAAGCTCCTCGATTGCTGCTGGAGGATTCAACAATGTGCGTGGCACCTCAGCAACAACATGAGCACGCATTGCGGCTTCAGCAACCTCAGCACGCATTGCGGCTTCAGCAACCTCAGCACGCATTGCGGCTCGATGCTCAGGCAGAACAAATGCCGAGGGGGTCAACGGTGTGTCGCTGAAGGGGGACACTGCGGGGGTGCATACCGTTCCCAAGACATGTGAAGGCGGGGTATCTATAGTGCCCACTGCAAGTAGCGTAGCAAACATGTGTGGGCTGCTGGCTGGTGATCCTGCTGGAAGCAAGGATGAGGCACCGCCACACGAGGTGGATGGAAGAGGTGAATTGTGAAGTTGGGGGAAGTTGGGTGATGGTAGGAGGTAATCGGTGATGTTAGGGACTGGTAGAGATGTAGATGTAGATGGGATGGATGGTGATGGTGGTGGTGGTGGTGGTGGTGGATCCGCCGTTGCTGGGGCTGGTTCGGCTGGTGGTGTATCGGCTGAGGCGTGGGCGTCGTCGCGGAGTGGCCGGAGTCGCTTGGGCGGAGGTGAAGCCCAATTTTCATCGTCCTCGGTCGTCCACTCGTCCGACTCACTCTCGCTGTCAGTCGTCAGGTCCAGCACCTCGTTGACCACATCCTCCAGCTCGGCGTCCAGCAAACGGTGTTTCTTGGAGTCTCTGTCCTTCGACATGGCTGATGGCTGGCTGGCAGCTGGCGGCAGGCAGGGGTTGGCGTATGGCGGAAGGCAGGAGTTGGCTTATGATGCTGAAACCAAGAAAAGGAAATAAAGGAAAAATGTATTTGACGTTGATAGTTGTCATGACGCAAGTTCACCATCACTGGATCCATATGACGTTGGTATAGTTAACCATGACATAGTCATAGTTTTGCATTATCCGATCATGACACGTATAAAGTTCGCCATCGCTGGATCCATATGACGTTGGCATAGTTCACTATGACGTAGTCATAGTTTGGCATTGTCCGATCCCAGATGATGTGAGTATAATGGATTCATGACGGTATGGTTCCGCATTTTGTAATTCAAATGGGAGAACACCATGACGTAGTCATAGTTTGGCATTATAAGAATATATTTATACCTTGGAGCTGTTTGGCCAGACACCCTGGGGAACAGGAACAACACAACAGGGAACGGGACAAGACAATATATATATATATATATAATAAAATAAAAAAAATAAAATAAAATAAATAAAAAAAATAATAAATCAAATAAATACAAATATAAATAAAATAAAAAATATAGATAAAATAAAAATATAAATACTCGATTATCGGCCTCACCATTGCTCTGGACCTAGAGGCTGATCCGATAGACACCCTGGGGAACAGGAATAAAAATAAATAAAAATATATAAATAAAATAAGAATATAAATAAAATAATATCAATAAAATCTAATCAATAAAAACTATAACAAATCAAATAAATAAAAATATAAATAAAATAAAAATTTAAATATTCGATTATGGGCCTCGCCCTTCCCCTGGACCTAGGGCTGATCTGATAGACACCCTGGGGAACAGGAATAAAACAAAATATATATACATATATATATATATATATATATATATACAGTATATATATATATATATCTATATATATATATATATATATATATATATATACGGTATATATACATAAAATAAATAAAATAAAAATATAAATAAAATAAAATAAATAAAAACAATACTAAATCAAAAAAATACATATATAAATAAAATAAAAATGTAAATACTCTATTATAGGCCTCGCCCATGCTCTGGACCTAGGGGCTGTTTCGATAGACACCCTGGAGAACAGGAATACAAAAAAAAAAAAAAAAAAAAATTATATATATATATATATATATATATATATATATATATATATATATATAAAATAAATATAATATGCCTACACATATAAAATATACCAGCACTGGACGAAACATTCAAGGAGTGGGTACCCCCGCGGGCAAGTAATTATGGGATTTGTACTATACCCAGACAGCTGTGGTCGTCCAAGGGTTCACTGCTGTATGTAGTGTAGAGTGTCGCATAAAAGGCTTGTCTGTTCTTTGTCAGGCTACTTACCGTGACATATTTTTACTTACCGTGACATTTTTGTATAAAAAATTAATTTATAATTCTCCACACTTCACTGTCAGTTACTTCACTCAAATAAAACTGTATTCACTCAAAAATTGCCCAAATTGGGCATACAAAATTGGCAAAAATGGGCAGAACACAACTATATTTCGTAATTACAACTTTATTATACTTCGTAGGTAGTATTTATTGATAAATATAGTGGTCTTTCAAGCAAAAATGAAGGTTTAGGGCAATATATATACGACACGCGTATAGCCTAGCTTACATTCGTAATCACAAACCAAACATAATAAGTTAGCAATGTGACTACGAATGCTTACTACACTATCCCTACGAAATATGATATAATTATTATTATTCACAGTTCACAACACTTCCACTGGGTCCATTCTGGCTGCCTAAAAACCACATGGCTGGCTATGGAGAGGCGAGCAACGAGGCACAAACAGTCACAAATCACGAGTTATATGCATGAGAATATAATATTATTACATAGCCACAAATTGATATACACTGCCACTTGGTACATAAATAATCCAGATTTGCCCGCCTGAAAGCCGCTCCATGGCGGGCAAGGGAGGCGAGACGAGATTTAAAGGGCCGGGAGTCCTACCTCACAGACTGGCGGCCGGGTACCTACTGCTGAAACAAAGGCCCGCACTCCTCTCCCAGGGACGCTAGGGGGTTGCCAGATATTTCCTTTTGTAACTTAATGAGGCCTAACTTACCAGCCAAAAATGCGTCAAAATCGCGTCATAAACTTATTTTCCCCAAATATTTCTAACTTACGGGTGGCATTATGACGCGATTGCGTCATACGGGCACTCTTGGGCTGGTGGCGTTATGACGCAATCGCGTCGTAAGAATGCGAGAGGGTTAATAAGGAATCTCCGGAGAAACAGAAAAGGCGTGCTGCACAACTATGTCTATTGAGAATGCAAGATTGGTTAGCGAATGAATAATGTAAATTTGTATATAATGATAAAGGTCAAAGCTGACCGTTAAAATAAAAGACAAGTTAAATTATTTTGGGAATGCTTTGTTAATGATATAAGATCTTAACAGACTTAATTGGATATAGCTCGCTATTCTCGCACTTCTGTGGGGCGCAGGATGTCGCGAATTTGGCGACTTTAGTTAATATTTAATTATATTAATTGAAATAACCTCATGGGAACTATGTAAGTGTGGCATACCTTTACTATTAATTATATATTAATAGGTCATACCATGCTTTTTGGGGTGTTTAAAAAGAAAACATTAAATCATATAAGATTTAATAAACAATGAATGAAGCAGTGTTGCTTGATTCGATTTGGTGTTTCGCAGACACGGAGGGGAAATTCAGAGTTCGTGCAAACAACGTCCGGAGCTTCGAGATGGTTGTGTTGGGTCGATGATAAAAATTACAAGGAAGTCGATCTTTGGGATTAGAGGGCACTCCTACTCCAGTTGCCTTCCTAGGCAGACGGGAGTCTTAGCACGCACCAAATTTAGTATTTGCATGACTGTCTCGCTGTGTTCTTTGTTCGTTTGTTCCTTTGTAAATTGTGGAAATCGAATATGATTACATAGTGGGTTTCAAGCACATAGAGATTGCTGCACTATCATAAATTATGCCGAATCTATCTCATATAATTATAACATATATATCCTAAACTGTCTTTAATTAAAGGCAAGGGATAGAACTTCGATAAAATGGCTACCTTAAATTAATTGTGTTGCTGTCGGTGTTAAGTTATCTTGGTTGTTTAGATCTTGCTGTTGGGCACGGGAATTGGATTGTGTTGACACTGTCTACTATCAACAAAATTATTTTAGTAGATACAGATACAAATTATCTCCAATAACTCAATGTCTCCAATGTTTCAATTTGAATGACCACTAGGTAAAATTATTTGGTTGTGCTGTAATACTATTACAATGTATGCAGTGAATATTAAGGGGTATATTATAATTTAAATTCCTATTCACCTTCTAGTAATACTATTGAATTTCCCCCAGAGAAGTCAATACCAACAATTACCCTTTTCTTTTGTACATGTGTAAATATTGTTGGTGGAGGGCATTTAAGTTCAGACGCTTGACTATGGGATATTTTTAGTTATTTGATCCATAACTCTGTAGTATTTGGATCTTTGTCAATGTGTCTTTATAACTCGTTTGGGGAATGATCTGTGCCCATATTAATTTTATGGCAACTTGGGATGATTTTTGATGTTCCTTATATAAGATTAATATACACTGGTATGTGGATAAGACAAACCGCCAAAGCATAATACCGTTCACAGGAAGTAATGCAAGCATTGGAACTTACCTTAATAATTTCCTCTCCATACATTTCATAAGTAAACATATATTTGTCGTGATTCTACCTTGAGAGGAACATACTAAATTTAAATGCATTTTGTAGTTTCCGACAAAATGGTCCTTCGAACCGGATCTAATGTTTGTATAACTTAATTAGGTGAACGTATACCTTAAGGCTGATCACTTGTTCCACACTGCTCAACACTAGGAGCTACTAATTATAATTCTGTGACCCCTTTACTAAATTTTACATAGAACACTTTATTACCACAATGGCCCTACGAGATAGAATAAGAGGTCATACCAGTGCTTGCACTACTTTTATTAACAATTTAGAAGAGTTATTACGCCATACACCTGTAGATGAAGTGAAGGCGAATACAATTCTAACAGCATTGCAAACAAAAAGATCACAGATTAGTTTACTGTATAATTCCTTGACTGAATCTTTGACTGACAGCAATGATATAGCTAGTACTATAGAACCGCAAGCAAAGGATGATTTTGAAATCCTTGAACGAATTAATAAATCACAAGCAAAGTTGAATCAAACTAAACAGCTTTTTTCTCCTAACTCACATGCAATTATATCTGATAAAACCACAAGTAAGCTGCCTCTTTTGAAACTTCACTCTTTTTATGGTAGTTATGAAGTTTGGGAGACTTTCTGGGACCAGTTCAAACCATCTATTGATTCTCGCACTGACCTGAATGATGTAGTTAAATTAAACTATTTGCGGGGACAATTACGAGGAACTGCCTTCAAATTAGTTGAGAATGTAGTGCACCGATCCAAACTACACGCTAGTGGTAGATTTTCTCAAATCAACTTATGAAAATCCTGACAGGGTGATAAGAGAGAAAGCCCTACATATTTTGGACATAAAACAACCAAGCCACAATTTGCATGGTTTAACCATATTTAGAGCAGAAATAGAATCCACCCTAAGAGGCATCTCTTCAATTGGTCATGATGTAAGTGCTTCTGGTTGGATCATAACAGCTATTTTGAGTCTTAACCCGTGGAGCTCCGGCTAGTTTTGTAATGTTTGCGCACCAGAACCCGGCCGGTTTTCAAAAAATGGTTTTATTCCAGAAACAATAGAATGAAGGAAAAACCACAAAAAAACGCTCAAAAAGCTTAAAAAATGGTCCTACAGAGCCCCAAATACCGGATTTTACAAGAGTAAAAAATATAAGGCAATTATCCTAAAAAAACAGGTTATTGTGCGCTCGCACGCACGTGGACTTTGAGAGTTTTCAACCATCGGCACGGTTGCGTGGGATACGTACACAGTTCCCATACAAATCTGAGCCCTCTTGAGTGGCTACACCTGAGGTTACGGTCGGCGCAATTAGGGTGACGGGCCAGGCGCGTCTCTGGGGCTGTGCGTTACATACATCGCCGACGCGTCAGACGCGTCGCTGGGGCTATACGGGTTAAGATCAGCGCAAAGACTCTAGAGCTTTTACAGTACAAGGTAGGGGTTGACTATCCAAATCTACAGCAGTTTAGAGATGCAATAACTAAAGTAGTTGGTCATCTGTCATCATCAGTTGTACAGTCTCAATCAAAAGTTATTGCAAGGGGAGATGAAGTGTCAGTCAAGGGTTCTAAAAACACAAACAAAAAATCACAAGCAAGAATGGAATTGAGTAGTAGATCTATGGAGTCGTATACTATCAACACAACAAAAACTAGTGAAATTGACAGGTCAGCAGCCGTTAACACAGGTGTACGATCCAAGCATAAAATGACGAATCAAGCAACTTTTGGTAATGGTAAAAAGAAGTCTTGCATATTTTGTGATAAAGAAGATCACGGAAGTAGTAGATGCTTAGAATACATATCCTTGGAAGGTCGTAAAGCTAGAATGAAGCAAAAGGGACTATGTGATAACTGTTGTCGCAAACATGAGCCTGATATTAATTGTTCTTTAGGATCTTGTTTTAGGTGCAATGAACTTCATCACACGTTCCTCTGTCCTAAACTGTTCTCTAGAGTAAATGCTACAGTCTGTTCACTTAAAGCAAAAAATAGCTTTGTAACAGTTGCATTGCCAGTAGCCAAGGTTAATGTTGGGACGTGGGAACACTTGGAGAGTTAAGAAAGCCCTATTAGACTCTGCTTCCCAATGTTCTTTTATCTCCAAACAACTTGTAGAAGAATTGGAACTGAAACCTAGCCATCAGATACAGTTGAGAGTCGAAGGATTTGTGGGAGAACCTGAGGTAACCGAGTATGATGTAGTGAACTTCACATTGTAAATAGGCAACAAGTATCACCGAATCAAGGCATGTGTGAAAGACACCATAGCTCAAATTAAGAGCGACGGACTAAGTAGAGCTACTTGCCATCTAAAAAACAAACTATATCTAAATAATCCTACCATTACAAATTATTTTATTACTGATCTAAGTTTACTAATAGGTGCAGATAATTTTTTTTTTTTTTTTTTTTTTTTAAGAGACAATGAACGGAGGAAGGAAAAACACAGATAAAACAAAAAGGTCCATGTGCCTAAAGGCATCCTCCATTCATAAAATGTTTGTAACAACTGGATTTAAACATTTGTTGATTGTAAGTTTGTGGAAAGCAATTCGAGGGAAGTGAATTCCAAAGAGTAGTAGCTCTGGGGATAAATTAATTCTGATAAGCAGAAGTTCTGCATTGTGGAGGAGAAAGTGTAAATTCATAGGCGCTCTCAGCTGCCCTAGTTCTACGGGGAAAGATGTGGAGAGGCGGCACAATTGAAGCAAGTTCCTCGGAACAATTGCTGTGCAAATATCTGTAGAATAATGCAAGGGATGCAACGTTTCTTTGTATGGCTAATGTAGGAAGGTCCTGTGTGATTGCAGGGTTATTGATTAATCTAATAGCTTTATTTTGAATTTTGTCCAACTGCCTCAATGCAACCACTCCACTTCCACCCCACAGAGGTGAACAGTAATCCATCTGAGAGCGCACATGACTTTTATATATTACGGCCAACTGCTCGTCAGTGAAGAATTCTCGAACTCTGTACAGGAGTCCCAGTTTTTTAGAGGCATTCTTAGCAATGCTTCTAACATAATGTGTCCAGCTCAAGTTAGTAGTTAATGTTACACCGAGAATGTCAATACTAGGGGAAGTGGGAATATTTACATCATTAAAAAATATATGGGAGTCAGTGAGATTCTGTCGGTTAGAAAATTGAATGTACTTGGTTTTCTGTGCATTAAAGGAAACTAGATTCTCTTGTCCCCATTCATTAATTCTAGAAAGGTCCTGGTTCAGAGAAATTGCAGTGTTTATTTTTGAATTTATAAGATCGGGTTGGGTGAAAGAATTGGTAAATGTGAAGGAACTGTGGAGTGTTGAGTCATCTGCGTAGGAATGTATTGGATTATGAGTGGTAGATAGGAGATCATTGATATGAATGAGGAACAGAGTTGGGGCCAAAACTGATCCCTGGGGAACACCAGCATTTATTGAGTGAAATTGAGAATAAAGGCCATCTACCATTACACGTATTTTTCTGTTATGAAGATAAGAAGAAATTAGTGGAACTAATGATGCAAGGCCGTAGTGTGACATCTTCGACAATAAGGATTGATGCCAGACTCTATCAAATGCCTTTGATATATCCAGTGCTATTGTATGTGTTTCACCATGTTGGTCTGTAGCTTGGTTGATTTGATGCGTAAGAAGGCAAAGAATGTCTGCAGTTGATCGACATCGTCTAAAACCATATTGCCTATCACTGATTAATTTATTATTCTCCAGATGCTTAATTATGTGATTATTTAATATAATTTCAAAAACTTTGCCAAGAGTGGAAGTTATAGCTATTGGTCTGTAGTTTGATGGATCTGAAGAGGCACCTTTTTTAGGAACTGGATGGATGTTTGCTTCTTTCCAGGGTACTGGGAAGCATGAGGTATGAGTACACAGACGGAAAAATTTTGCAAATACAGGAGCGAGCACCAAGGAGCAATTCTTAAGTACTATTGGAGGAATTTCATCTGGACCAGGAGCCTTATCTACTGAGAGATTCTGCAAAATAGTTTTTACATGTCTGGTGTGGATCTTAAGTGAGGGAATTTCAGGTGAATTAAAATTAAGTACAGGGACATCTTGATTTATTTCATCTAAGGTTGAGTTGGTGGAGAAAATATCTGCAAGAAGGTTAGCTTTACCTCGTGGGTCACTTACAAGATTGCCAGTCGGAGATTTTAATGGTGGAATGGATGAAGCAGTAGTGAAGTTGGATTTGAATGAGTTAAGAGTAGACCAAAATATTTTGTTATCATTTGGATTATTTAGAAGTTTATTTGCCTGCTTATGGAGAAAGTTTGATTTAGTTAGGTTTAATACAGTTTTGGCATGATTTCTGATGTTTCTAAAGTAATTAAAGGCTTCATGTGTTTTTGATCTTGTGTATGCATTGTAGGCTATTGCTTTTTGTTCAGTTACTCTAGCACAATTATGGTCAAACCATTTAGGTGAATTAGATCTTTTACTGTACTTTTGATGAGGAATAAAAGTTTCCATTCCAATTTTTACAAAATCTTGTATGTGGCTCAAGGTGGAGTGTGCATCATTAGAAAAGAAAGAGGTCCAGGGAATATCAATAAAGAAACCTTGAAGACCCTCCCAGTCTGCCCTATCGTAGTGCCATTTAGTCACCAAAACAGGTTCAGAGTGGGAAGGTGTGGTAGGTGATAGACAGGTGGCCTGTATCAGACAGTGATCAGAAGATCCAAGTGGGGACCTCACTGTAACATCATAATTTTCTGAATTGGTTGTTAAAAATAAGTCCAGTAGGTGGGAATTATGATTAGGATTATCTGGTACACGGGTGGGTTGGTTGACTAGTTGAATGAGATTAAATGAGTCTGCAAATAGCTCACATTCAAGACCAGCATCATCAGTCCTGGCTGAATGAGTGAGCCATTCAACATTATGGACATTAAAATCACCCAACACAGTGATTTCAGAAGAAGCATTTAAGTTGAGGACACTGAGTTGTGAGGACAGAGAATCAAAAAGACTTTGCTCTGGAGGAGTATTTGGGGAACGGTAGATGCAACATATGTATTTAAATTTACCAGCAGAAATTAATTTGTATATAGAATAATCAAAATAGGGACAATTGAAACTAGTAACCTCCTCCAGGGCAATTTCAGATTTTGCGAAGCAACATACACCACCTTTAGGTCTGAAATTTTGGAGCAGTTGATAACCTGGAAAATTAAATCTAGATGTGTCAGATGTGGATGTTACTTGAGTCTCTGTCAAAAAAAGGAGAGTAGGGGATTCTGCTTGAAGAAATTGGTGTACAGAATTGATGTTAGAGTGAAGTCCCCTTATATTACTAAAGAAATAGCTGTACTGACAAGCAGCTTTGGGACGTTGCAATGCTCTTGACACAGTCGCATGATGACGACCGGGAGGGCCCTGTGTCAATAACCCAACCCTGCCGGGGGTGGATATCCGAGGGACCACCAGGTTTGCTCTTAATTATGGAAAGATTGTAACGGGACATAGTAGGATGGATGGAATAGACTTAATCATGGCCACATCATTTATGGAAAATTACCAGCTTCATTCTATCTATTCTAGATGGGACTCGTTAGCCTTGGTCGGCAACCCATCTAGGGGAGACAACCTTATAAAAATCCGGGTGGATGGGACTCGTCAGCAACCTGTCTAGGGGAGTAAACCTGATACAAATCCGTACTGCTTATCTATGGGTAAGTCAGGTTAGTGGATGGACTAGCCGATCACCACTGTAGAAAAAATAGTGCTAACAAAATACACAGAGGGCCTCGGAGTCGGACGGATCCTAAATTGAGTGGTCAATCCTGTAAGTCCTTCAGTAAACTGGCTCGGGTTGTTCCCTCTTACAGGGAATAGGTCCGCTTGGGGGCATTCTGTGTATGGCCACCCTCATTAAGGGGAGTAAGGCGTCTGGCAATAGATCGATTCTATCCTAACACAGCTTCACAAAAAGTGGCTTTAGTTGCGAAGATGGGTATACAAGATCCCGTTACATTCTTTCCCCACAATTCTGAAGTCACCATTAACAATTAAATTGAACATCTATGGAAACTAGACACTATTGGTATCAGAGAAGACACAAGAACTCCAGAGGTTAGACCAACTGAGGAAAATTACTATCATACAGTAAAATACGAGGACAGCCAGTACTGGCGGGTTGATGCACCTAAAATTTCAAGCAACATTCAATTAGCACTAGCTCGTACTAAACAAACCTGGAACAAAGTACGAAAAACTAAGGGTCATGCAGAATCATTGGAGGTCATAATTCAAGACCAAATCATTGAGACAGTGAGACAGTGGACGATGCCAAAATTGAAAAAAAAAATCATTATTTGCCCTATCTTGGAGTAGAGTGTGACTAAAAAACCAGCAAGGGATCTGGTGTATCCTTAAATTACTGTCTTTACACTGGACCATCCCTAACTGAGCACCTTGGGAAGGTTCTTTTAAAATTTCGCACTAATGTATATGCCTTCACAGCAGACATTAGCAAAGCTTTTATCCGCATTGGTTTGAAGGAGGAGGATCGCAATTACACCAGATTGTTGTGGCCAAATGATCCGCTGGACCCAAAAAGTACTTGGCAAACCTTGAGATTTAAAGCAGTGTTATTTGGTGCAACAAGCATCCCTTATTTATTGAATGCAACTATTAGATTTCATCTGGACAAATATGCTGACAATCTGTATATAGATAAGCAAAAAGACTCTGTATGTAGATAATATACAAGGCACCATATCTAGTGAGCATGATTTAGTGAAATTTTAAAATATATGCAATACTGTCATGCGAAATGCCAACCTTCCTCTTCAAGAATGGAATACTAACTCCTCTCTACTCAAAAACACCATTAAACATGATTATCCAGATACAGAATGGCCAGAACCTATAATAAAAGTGCTTGGAATAAACTGGAATTCTGATCTAGATCAAATTTTACTAAGGCCAGTGAATTGGGATAGAGTCAACACCAAAAGGTCACTACTAAGTAATTGTAGCAAAATATTTGATCCTCTTGGATTAATATCTCCAGTCGCAATAAAGCTTAAATTACTAATGCAAAGAACATGGGATGAAAGTTTGCCTGACTCCATAGTGAAAGAGTGGGATAACTATTTGGAGTCTGTCAACAACCTAGAGAATGTAACTTATGAACGTATGACTTGTAAGGAAGGTAAAGCATATGAATTGCATGTTTTCTGTGATGCTAGCCCTAGAACTTATGGTGCAGTAGATTACATTACTAATGGTACAAACCCACCAACCCTGTTAACATCTAGAGCCAGAGTTGCACCCATGAAATCTAAAACACTTCCTCAACTTGAGTTAACTGCTGCCTATGTTGCTTGTAAATTGGCAAACACATATTTTGTCCACTCAAACTAACACCAATATCATATTAATCATAGGCAGTGTGCACAATGCATAAGGTGTTGATTTTCGGTGTGAGCGCCCTGGGTTCGAATCCACGGACTGCCACATGTGTTTGTTAAATTTCATTAATCAATTTTAGGAGTAGAGTTGGTTGTTGGAAAGAACATAATAATAATCTATGTAAGAAACAGAGTGGCTGAAATGCGTAAACTTTTAGCAGATGTCCACTATCATTACGTTCCCACATCTGAAAACCCAGCAGACCTCCTAACACATGGTATATCTGTTGATGAATTAATGAAGCAAGATGAATGGTTTCATGGTCCTAAATGGCTTAATAACCCTGTTTAATGGCCAACACAAAAGTTTCACACAACTACAAAGTCATGACAACTGAAACATAAGTCTTGCCCAATCCTGATTCAATAAATGCTTTTCCCTAAACAAATTGCTTAGAGCAGTGCTTCTTAACCTGGGATGCTGAAATCAGTTTTAGAGGGTGCTGGGTATGCTATACAAATAAACAAAGAAAATGGCAAACTATAATATAATTGCATTTGTTTTGTATACTTGTAAGAAAAGAGAAACGTAAGCAACATATTACCACCATAATTGAAAACTTAAAATTTGTTTACATCCCTGAAATTGGTTACGTTTGGTATTAGGTCTGTGAACCCATACTTTGTGGACCCGTTCTATACCTGTACTGCACCAGGAACTCTAATTTGAAGCCTGCTAGACTTCAAGAACACCAGGCCTTGTACCATTCGTATGGTTGAACTAGTTCTGGAAACAGAGGCAGCTTTGAAGATCAAGGAAGTCCCTCTGTCCAACGATGTCATCGCAGGGAGAGTTGCAGATATGAGCTGCAACATCTTGGGCCAGGTTTGTCAGGAGATTAAGGACAGTCTCACCCGCATCAGCCTACAGTTGGACAAATCAACTGATGTTTCCAACATGAGTCAACTGATTGTATATATCCGGTACATCAAGCCTCAAGGATGGTGAAATTAAAGACGAGTTCCTCTTTTGCAATGCTTTGCAAATAACAATGAAGGCAGCAGATATATTCAGACTCTTGGACGAGTTTTTTGAGAAGTATCAGAATCAAGTGGGAGAAGGTTTGGTCTGTATGCACGGATGGTGCCCATGCCATGATAGGGTGCAGGTCTGGCTTCACTGCTTTAGTAAAAGAAATGTACCAGATATCATCATTAATAACCACTGTGTTCTCCATCACTATGGTTTGGCAGCAAAGACACTGCCACCTCAACTCAAAGAAGTTATGCCTGTCTGTGTTAAAGTTGTGAATTTCATCCGGGGTCACCCCTTAAACCACAGAGTGTTCAAGTTGCTTTGTGAGGAGGTGGGGACAGGGCATCAAGTCTTCTTCCATTCAGAAGTGAGGTGGCTCTCACATAGCAGAGTCCTGACCCGTATTGCCGAGCTCCATGTTGAAATTGCAATGTTCCTCAGAGAAGATCACAATAACTATGCTTTAAATTTTAAGGACGAAATGTTCCTCTTTTTTTTCTTTCCTATCTGGCAGACATCTTCAATCACTTGAATGATCTTAATTTGTCAATGCAAGGTTCAAATGCTAATAGGCTTGTTTGTGCAGAGAGGGTAGAAACCTTCAAGATCTCCCTCTGGAAGCGTAGAGTCTAAGGAGGGAATGTGGAAAACTTTCCAATCTTGGATGAGAAGCTGAGGGATAATAAGGTTAGTCCCATGCTTGGAGAAAATATCACTACTCGCCTCTCGCACCTTGAGACCACCATGGCACAGTCCTTTCCCAAGGATCATATATATCCAAAATAGATTCAGCAGCCCTTCTTGGCAGACATGAGTGATAATAACAATTTGAAGGAAGAGCTCATCGACCTGCAGGTTAACCAGGGATATCTGACATTATTACGTGCTCTTCCGCTGTCTGACTTCTGGTGTAAACAGTTAGTAGCATACCCTGGAATTGCGAGAGCAGCACTGGAGATGATTATTCCCTTTCCAACATCCTATTTGTGTGAAAAGGCATTCTCCACTATGCTGCAGATCAAATTAAAAGCCCGGAACTGCCTTCAAGATGGACTGGTCCATGACATGAGGGTGGCTCTCGCCCACACTAAGCCTCAATTTGGGAAATTAGTCGCACAAATGCAACAACAAAAATCACATTGATGAGAGCACTCTGAATGTCCCATTTTCTATATCTGAAGAAGTTTATCCATACTCTTAAATTTTTGCTTTTTCTCTTTTTCATATCGGATTTGCTTAGAATTCACATCTTTAATATATCATTATTGGAGAATGAGCAAAATAAATTGTTACGCAGTACTTCATTTACGTTTACTTTATCCTTATATTAGTGTAGCAAATGTGACTCCAGTAACCAGATGTAAGGGGGTGCTGGACTGTGAAACCTTACTACAGGGGGTACTGATGTCGAAAAATGTTAAGAAGCACTGGCTTAGAGTAACAAACATTGTACTTACAGCTTTTCAACCTACATCTTCTAACGTTCAAGACCGCCTAACATTTTGGATAAAGTTAATTCAAGGTGTTGAATTTAACGAAGAATTAAAGTATTTAAAGGGCAAACAAACCGGAAAAATCCCTGCACTAGTGAGGTTCTTAGATGATGGTTTAATAAGAACCAAGGGAAGAATCTGTGAATCTGAATTACATTACAACACAAAGTATCCATTATTGCTTCCTAAAAAACATCACATAACTGAGCTAATAATAAAGCAATGTCATGAACAAAACATACATGCTGGAGTTACACAAACCCTTTGCAAAGTCAGGAAGGATTTTTGGAAACAGTCTTAGGTACTTTGTTTGTAAAAGAATGGAAGGTAGCAGGTATCCAATTCCACCCTCCCCGCCTTTACCTAAAACCAGAGTGGAAAACATGTTGCCATTTACAGCAACAGGTGTTGATTATTCAGGTGCAATAACTTTAACAGATCTTGAAAGTAACATTCCTAGGAAGGTGTACATTGTTCTGTTCACATGTGCAACCACTGGAGCTGGCCCAGGATATGTCGGCAGAAACATTCTTGCATGTTTTTAGAAGGTTCGCAGCAAGAAGATCCTGTCCTAAGATAATGATCAGTGACAATGCAACTACATTTAAGGCTGGATCGGAGATCTTAACACGCATTTATCAGGGAGAGGATGTAAAGGTTGAATTAATTTGCAGAAACATCACCTGGAAATTTATACCTCCTTATAGTCCTTGGAATGGAGGGTTTTATGAACGACTGGTAGGTGTAGTAAAGGAATGTCTGAAAAAGGCTCTATTCAGAAAGAAAGTGAGTTTGGAAGAAGTAAAAACTGTACTTGCAGAAGTGGAAGCTAGAGTGAACAACAGACCATTGACATATGTCAATGACACTGGACTGTCCTGACATGATTACTCCATCGCTATTATTGCATGGTAAAGAAGTAACTCCTTTACCATTAATGAGTGACCATGAAATAGTGAGCAATGACCCTCCATACCGGATAAACCAAGAAGTTTTCAGCCAAAGTAGAATATTGCATCACTGGCAATAGATGTGGACGGAGGACTATCTTACAGCTCTGCGTGAAAGACATCAAAACTTGACCAAGGCTGTACCAAGTTCTATTCCAAAAATAGATGACATTGTTTTGATTAAATCTGATCACCCTAGAAGCATATGGTTGCTGGGAAGAGTAATTGAAGTCTACCCAGACTCGCAAGGAATTGTGAGAGTTGTGACATTGAAGACTAAAATTGGCTCCCTCATTAGGTCATCGCAATTTCTGTATCCATTGGAGGAATCCTTAGAGGTGAAGTCAGAAAAGACAGATTCTGAATTGCAAACACCACCAGATAACCGCCCGTTTAATAAGGAATCTCGTCCGGAGAAACAGAAAAGGCGTGCTGCACAACGATGTCTATTGAGAATGCAAGATTGGTTAGAGAATGAATAATGTAAATTTGTATATAATGATAAAGGTCAAAGCTGACCGTTCAAATAAAAGATAAGTTAAATTATTTTGGGAATGCTTTGTTAATGATATAAGATCTTGACAGACTTAATTGGATATAGCTCGCTATACTCGCACTTCTGTGGGGCGCAGGATGTCGCAAATTTGGCGACTTTAGTTAATATTTAATTATATTAATTGAAATAACCTCATGGGAACTATGTAAAGTGTGGCATAACTTTATTATTAATTATATATTAATAGGTCATACCATTATATATTAATAGGTCATACCATGCTTTTTGGGGTGTTTAAAAAGAAAACCATTAAATTGTATAAGATTTAATCAACAATGAATGAAGCAGTGTTGCTTGATTGGATTTGGCGTTTCGCAGACACGGAGGGGAAATTCAGAGTTCGTGCAAACAACGTCCGGAGCTTCAAGATGGTTGTCACGGCCCAGTTGGGTCGATGATAAAAATTACAAGGAAGTCGATCTTTGGACTCTGCACGGGATTAGAGGGCACTCCTAATCCAGTCGCCTTCCTAGGCAGACGGGAGTCTTAGCACGCACAAAATGTATTATTTGCATAACTGTCTCGCTGTTTTCTTTGTTCGTTTGTTAGTTGTTTCCTTTGTAAATTGTGGATATCGAATATGATTACATATTGGGTTTGCAAGCACATAGAGATTGCTTGTATTTATTATAACATTGCTGCACTATCATAAAGTATGCCGAATCTATCTCATAACATATATATCCTAAACTGTCTTTAATTAAAGGCAAAGGATAGAACTTAGATAGAATGGCTACCTTAAATTAATTGTGTTGCTGTCAGTGATAAGTTATCTTGGTGGTGGTTTAGAACTGGTTTTATCTTGCTGTTGGGCACGGGAATTGGATTGTATTGACAGTCTACTATCAACAAAATTATTTTAGTAGATACAGATACAAATTATCTCCAATTACTCAATGTCTCCAATGTTTCAATTTAAATGACCACTAAGCAAAATGATTTGGTTGTGCTGTAATACTATTACAATTTATGCAGTGAATATTAATGGGTATATTATAATTTAAATACCTATTCACCTTCTAGTAATAATATTGAATTTCCCCCATAGATGTCAATACCAACAATTACCTTTTTCTGTTGTACATATGTATGGTGGAGGGCATTTAAGTTCAAGACACTTGACTATTGAATATTTTTAGTTATTTGATCTATAACTCTGTAGTACTTGGATCTTTGTCAATGTGTCTTTATAACTCGTTTGGGTAATGATCTGCGCCCATATTAATGTTATGGCAACTTGGGATAATTATTGATGTTACTTATATAACATTAATATACACTGGTATGTGGATAAGACAACAGCCAAAGCATAATCCCTTTCACAGGAAGTAATGCAAGCATTGGCACTTACATTAATAATTTCCTCTCCATAAATTTCACTATTTTAAGCATATATTTGTCGATTCTACCTTGAGAGGAACATACTAAATTTAAATGCAGTGTGTAGTTTCCGACAATATGCTACAGGGGGGCAAAGTCTAGCAGTTAATTGCTCAATAGGTGCCGTTCTGAGAGTGAGGGTCCGAGTGTGGGGAGTGAGACTGAAGCACAGAGGCGAGGCGGCTTCAGAGATAGGATTGCTTCGAGCCGTGAAGCTTCGCATGTCTCACTCCCTAGACTGGAGCAAGACCTCACTGTGTTCAGAGGTAGAGTGTAAAGGCTATCAGCCTATGACCGAGAGGGAGTAGTTGGACTATACAGGGTGTTTTAAAACAACCCTGCCAGAGTATGACGACCACATTGATAAAAATATATAATACACAAATTTCTATTCTATTTTTACCAAAAAATATATTGTAACGGAGATAAATGGTTATTTAGAAATGTAGAAAAACAGGGTTCTGAGCTCAGCACAAAACATATGATACATAATATGAATGATTACCAAGTAATAAAGGTAAAGAGGAGATATCTAATGACCTAATCACATATGAATAATTACAAAATCAAAGTAACATAAAATTGGTAATAATATTTTGCAATTAGAAGAAAACTGCTAAGTATTATAATCCAAGTAGCGTAAACAGATATGCACCATTTGTAACGATGACCAAGAGGTAAAATAATGAATCTCAAGTCTGGGTCAGGTATCCGAACACTGCTATAGGTAATTTAATCTTCGTGAAACTGTTTGAATGGGAAACAATTGTTCCTGCGCAATTTACTGTTTCAATAGAAATACCTCATTACGTTACTATTATCACAGAGTACTAACGAAATATGTCTATCAGTTTTATGGTTGAAGTTTGACGATTTTACGAAGCTGTAGACATACAAGTATACGGTGTTCACTAATGAATATTTAAAATCATCTAATGGTACCCAAAACAAACAATTTGTCACTTGGGCTTAACGAGTATAAAATAAGAAAGGCAGAGACACACCTAAATAACGACAATCCATATTTATGTGATATTATAAGGTAAATAAAATCACTATGACAGAAGAAGATAGCACCATGGCCGAGCAGATGATTAAACACATAAGAAGATTCGTTATGACTCCAAAGCTTCGAAGAAAAACTCGAACTGGGATGGGAGGCAAGAGGTAGGCTATTTGGGGGGACACTAGCCCGTGTTCGGATTATAGCTCATACCTGGGTGTCACTAATTATTTTACTCTATGCGGTTTAAATCCTTAATGGTATATAATTTTGCATTTTGTCCGTAGATAATCTTCTTCGTTATTGTATTTACTAATTAGCAGATGAGACACGTTCTAGTTTGTGTATATCCTGTTGATAGTAACGGAACCAGGACTGAATGCAATATTCCAGGAGTAGGCGAACTAAGGACATTTGAAGTGAGGATTCAATTTTTCGATTTATGTTCAAAGGACCTGCCTATGAAACCAATAATTGTATTTGCTTTCTTAACAACCTCTTTGTATTGTTGACTATGTTTGAGGTTACTTGATATTGTTACTGCTAAATCCGATTCTTTGTCTACAGCCTTGAGTTGGGTGCCATTCATAGAATACCTCGCTTTCTCATTTCAGCTTCCAATGTGAAGTACTTTACATAAGTCTTCATTGAAACACGTTAACCATATTTTAGCCCATTGAGACAACTTATCTAGATAATTAGGTTGCCTTGCATATCCTGAACGTGTTCTTTTAAGATTATGTTATTTGCATCTTCTGCAAACTTTGAGATTGTGCAGGTGAGGCCCTCATCTATGTCGTTTATGTAGATTAGGAAGAAAACTGGCCCCAGTACTGATCCTTGTGGTATTCCACTAGTTAAATTGGTCCATGTTCATGCTTTCCCATTTATGACTTGTACGCTGTGTGCTTTTAATTTGATCAATATGCGTTTGTGGAACTTTATCCAAGGCTTTTTGAAAAGCGATATATATAATATATACAGCTTTACTCGGTCACCATATAGATTTAGGATATCGTGGAACAAATCTAAAAGGTTTGTCAAGCAGGAACGATTGTGCCGAAAACCGTGTTGGGTACCTATAAGTATATTGTTTTCCTCAAAGTGCTGTAAGAGTCTCTTGTGATACTTTCTAATATTTTACACACAACTGAAGTCAAGCCGATTGAGCGATAGTTACTAGGCAAGGTTTTGCTGCCTTTTTATTAAATTGGGGTTATGTTTGCAAGTTTCCATTAATCCGGCACAGTTCCAGTTCTCAACTCTTCTTCGTCAGCGGTTTGGAGAGCTCACATTTAGCTTCTTTGAGAACTAGTATCTATTAAAGGTATATAGGCCTAGCTAATATTTAGTGAAATTATTGTTGATTTAAGTTTGAGCCATGATGTATAAATATATACTGGTCATATTGGTGCGCCCCTAATCCTAGAACAATAGAAATGTACTGGAATATAAATGCTATATGGTACTACACTATCTAAATAGCATGTTATTAAGCTGCCGTTTTATTTCAAGCTCCCTTGGTGAAATGTATCTGTTGGGAGAGTCAAAGTAATACTTGTTTAGTTTTTACAGAGTTCTTTGCCAAATGTGTGTTGTGGTGCCATGAATAATATGAATGTGATTAATTAATTCATTGTCACCATTATTATAATAAATTACATTCATACATGTACTGACTTCAGTGCACTTTTATGGTCCTTATTTTATGAATTATTATATATATTTTATCAAAACACTGTCATTATTATAATGAATCACTTCATATTTAAAAATAGTCATTGTGTCATGATTAATCTGGTGTACTCTTAGTTCTCCTTTAACCCATATATGGCGACCGTCCTCAATAGAGGTTTTTCTGGTGCACTGCGACTGTCCTCAATAGAACCAGAGCATAAAAAACACTTTAAAACACCCAAATGGTACTCAAACAAAGCAATTTGTGATTAGGTGAGATAATTCCCCTCCATTACTTGCTACCTCTCCTACATGTCTCTTCCCCTCCTTAATTATCAGCTATTTTTCCTCCTATTCCCCCTTTTATCGGGAAATTTTCGGTGCAAATTTTCCTCACGCAGTCTAACACAGGCTAGCAGCAAGCGATCCTTGCAACAGAGAGACTTCTACTGCAAGGCCTAAGTGTCACTCTACAGCTCAGAGATGGAGCATATACGCCGCCCCAGCTCTCGCCTCATGATACGACCGGGCGGCAATAATAAGTCGCTCACCCCCCAAATACTATTCCCACTTTTGTTATTGCTCTTAAATGTTCATATGTTCATAATAAAGGCAAAATGGGCACATATGGACAAGTAATTATTATATGTATGGCACTATGGCGATTTTCGTCAGAATAGAACCAAATGCCTTCGCTTGGTGGTAGGGTTTTGAACTACCATAGCATAGCAGTTTAAGAGTTACGAATTATTATATATTTAAATGTTATTTGTGATTGGAAACTATGAAAATATGCAATTATAATTTAAGCAAATAAGTGAAGTACCATAGCATAGCAGTTTGAGTTACACATTATTATATAATATTTAAACGTTATTTGTGATTGGAAACGATGAAAATATGCAATTATAATTTAAGCAAATAAGTGAAGTTTTAGTGATTGGAAACTATGAAAATATGCAATTATAATTTAAGCAAATAAGTGAAGTTTTATTAATATTTAATTATTAAAAAGTAATCCTATATCAGATCCAACATTATTAACCCCTTATGGCGGCGCGCGACATATGTCGAGTGAAATAAATTTGGACTATGTGTTGGTGCACGACATCTGTCGAGCACCATTTTCAGCACGTAATGTTGCTGAGAGAGAGAGCGAGCTGAGCGGTGGGACGAGCGTAGTAACCATATGACCGGTCCCCACCACCGCGGTGGACATACTGAACTGTATCCCACCCTTCTCCCCCTCTTCTGCTTCACTGCACAGGGAATTATGTAAGGAAATTGCCTTATTTCAGGGTTTTTGCACTCGTGTTGCGCGATCGTTGCAAGAGAACCAGTGGTCGTACAAGGATGGTTCGGGTGTCATTGGAAAGCTCTGTTTACGCCCTTTTAGGGATAGATACTTGTTTTACGCTCTGGGTCTTATTTAGGCATGCAAATGAGCACGGAAACAACCCTATTTAGGGTAAACAAAAAAACGCTGGGCGCTACGGTGAAATAGACCACCTAGGCTGCCAATAAGGGGTTAAAAAAAGAGGGAGGCGGGGGGGGGGGGGGTCTACAAATATATTCGCCTAGGCCATCGGTTACCTTATGGCCGCCGTGAATGGAGAATTTGCATTAGCTTACCCATAATGGCCGTGGGATACAATAATAGGTTGAGGGGGGGGCTTTGTCCACCTCACTCCCCCATTACTTATTGTCATCATCCTTAATGTCAGCAGGGGGCAAATACACCTGGCCGGGAGATAATTTTGGACAACAATGGGACAGGAACAATACCGTGAGTGTAATAGTAATGTAAACAAAGCTGCTACCACAACCCTTACCGAGGATAGTAGATGAAATTGTGTTTGTTTATGCGCAGTACTGTTTTTTGTAGGTTATATCGGGTTTTATTAAAGATATTGATATCGCAAATCCTCCATGGGGACTATATTGAGATTATTATTTATTGCGAGTCTATACGTACCTATTGTCCCTAATAAATTGTTTCTACAGCCACTGGGCCGTAGCTCGGTTGGTAGAGCGCTCGCCTGCTGACAGTCAGGTTCACGGTTCGAGTCTCGGGCCAGCCAGTGAGCTATTGGCAGATGCCAATGCTGTTGGTGAACGGTGCGGTCTAGCAATCAGTGGTGACTGTTCACTGAAGGCCCTTGATTAATCAGGGCACCCACCTTAGCCCAGCTATTCGGCAGGGAGTGCATAGTGGTGAAAACTGAATCATCAGCAGTGTTGCAAACGACATCTTTACATCTTTAATGCTATCTAGATTTGTAGGTTAGGTGTAGGCTAAAGCTATAATTTGAAAAAAAAAAAATATATATAAGGTATAGTTAAAAAATGCTTACAGACTTCAAGTCCGGAATGTCATTCATGATGAGAACGATCAGCCCCCAATGAATCCATGAATCAAGAACTATGCTTCATAAACGATTGAATTACCTTGAACTACGTTTGGATACCCGACCCAGACTTGGGCATCAGCATTATACCCCGCAACCAGAGTTACAAATGTTACATATTATTTTATGCTAATATGTTTCTAACAATTAGTATTTGTCTGCTAATCACATATCATCATCATCATATTATAAGATACTTTGATTTCGCAGTTTATAATGTGTGAATAGGTAAACCTATACTTTCCCTTTAGTTAAGTCCATAGTAAACATGTTATAATCATGTATCAATTATTTAGTGCTTTATTCGTAACCCTGTTTTGCTAGATTTCTATATAAGCATATCTTTCATCAATAACACATTTCTGGGGAAATGTGATATGACTATATATATATGTTCATTTTACAATGTGTTTGTCATAGTCTGTAACAGTGATTTTGATACACACTGTATCATGCCTAGACCTAGCCTACAAATATTAAAACAAAATAATCTCACTGCATTTGTTTTTAGCCTACTAGGCTAGGCAAGATTGCCATAAAAGTGCAGGTAATAAATACCCTGTGTAGCGGAGAGACCTCTTCTTGATAATTACCATTATACCTGTTAGAGAACACAAATATGCAGAATGAAGGCTAATCTATGAAATGGGATGCACTGGTATAAATTGACCAAAATATAAGGGAAAGCATGAATAGGCCTAATTGTTAAACTTTCTACGAAGCTTCATACAGTATATGTATAAATAAGGTTAACTTGGACCAGGCAGAGTGCTTGACTCCCACCTGCGAGTTCGCACATTCCAGCCGCGAAAGATCGGAAAGTTCTTCAGAGACAATAGCGGACGGTTACGGTCTTCCCTTGTGCAAACAAGATGGGGTAATGATCTGGTTGTTACTTAAATGGGCAGTTGGGCATAAGTGACCCTATCTCCCAAAACATAGATCATAGAGTGAGGGTGATTCATTCACTGGCACAACAAATGTCTTGGGAATTATGGCGTCTGGCAAAAAAAAAAACAAAAAAACATACCATACTCACATAATCAAATTTTCTGTTTCAAGATGTGTTGCACTGTCGGGATGATTGAGCTCGGTGCTAAGGCTCTGGGCTTGGGCCACTGTGCGAGTGAGTCGTAACTGCAGTTACACCATGTAATATAATATATAGTTGTCCTGTTTGTAACAATTTTAACAAAAGTATAGTTAGTCTAACCCTTGAGCAAAGGTCTAGCATATCGTAAAAAAAGACCCATTAAAAGTAATGGTTTTAATGATTTGTGGTCCCACATAACCCCAGTACTATTTGTTATCATAGTTATCATGTTAGCCTAATCAACTCTCAATCTTAACATTTAAGAGAATTCAAATATACAGTATATACTGGTTTATAGTCTCATAAGTAATTTACAATTAAAATCCAAGTCTGAAGTCAACAAATGCACTGTAGCAGATCCTTAACCTTAATTTTATTCTTATAGGCTAGTCCACCATTATTTCATCCTAGGCCTAATGATAAAAGGGTTTTAATTTAGGATGGGGTTGATTATCAGCTCAGCAATTTTAATGTGCCCTATCATCATATCATATGCTATACTTTACTGTTAAATTTGTAATTAACGGTGGTGCAAATGTATTATAAGGGTGGTACCGTGATAGTAACTGCTAACAGCCTACAGCCGAATACACTATGTACGAACGTTGCAACTCCGAGTCAGATACTCTGTTACGACCGGGACTCTTATAAAACAAGGTCTCTTAATCATTGGACTAGAAAGGCACACAGCCACAACGGTAACACTAGATCCAACCCTTGAACTTATAATGCCGGCGCACAAAAAACACCTATACCCTCCAGAGTTAAATCTGCGATAACAGGGTATCCTATAACTCGGTATAAATGCACTACTACTACAGGCTGATGATCTCTGATACAGCCTGATCACAACAACGTACAATTACGTTAATAATGTATACAAGGAAAAGGATAGAGAGCTTAATTGAATCACTGAAATGATTTAATGCAAACAAGAAGGTATAATTAAAGTTACTCTAAACAATAGTAAACTGTCACTCCTATATTAAAGAAAGTGAACGAAAGTCCTAAAGCATCGAGCAGAAATCTTCTGAAGAAAGTCTGATGCTGCTTAAGATGATGGAATCGGATTTTGAACTGTTATATAAAGCAGGAACAAGATATGACAAGTGTAGGGACATACAGTGTTAACTGGCACGGGAATAATAATAAATGTGCAATAGTATTATCTCCAATAACAAAAGAAGTACTTCCTCAGGCAACTCAAAAAGACTGCTCGGGTTGTGCAACTCAACAACAACCAAGGCTTACAACCAACGTGAATAAAAATGCTGCATACATAACATAAGACCTTATAATCTTAATCGGGTGTCTGCTAGGCGAATAAAGTCTAGCTGGGATGTAGTAGGCTAGGAAACAATGGCTGAGCAAGCAGCTCGTAGCCTAGCGAGGTCCTTAAGACTGTACAGCCTAATTACGTTAAATGACGGGGTGCTCTCTTGAGAGATCCAGATCGCTAGTATCTGGTTCTCTCCTGGCGACCCTCGCAAAGTCAAAGCAAAACGAGTTAGCACAGTGTTGGGTGGCAGAGGCAAAAGCCCTCACTCGCAACACAGTGCTAAACTCACAAGGTACACAGTCAGAAAGACCACCTAGGCTTCCCACGCATTCGTTGCGATTGTACAGATTCAACAAAACCTGGTACACATCGGAAATCACAACAACAATAGCCTCACCCCAGTCTAGCATTAAATAGCCCAGCAAACAACCAAGCAAAAGGTAGGGAGACACCGTGAGTGTGTCGAACCTCTACAGACAAAATGGTAACCCCTCCAAAATGCCTAACTAAACATGTAATATCTGAGAGCTTCAGCATATAATACGATGGCCGATATATGAAATCGTGCAGAACCAAAGGGGAGTTATGATGTTAAATAGATTGGAAGAATGAGAGGTAAGAAATTGAGAGAGAGAGAAAGTGCTCTATAGGTAGAAGTCGGGGACAGGTGGTAAGGGAGATGTGAAGGGTATGCTGGTCAGGCAAGCTCTGAGGAAGGTAGCTCCTCAGGACCCCCAGGATCACACAAAGGCATGGTGGTCAGCCAATCACAGGCCGCTACGTCACCAGGCAGCAGACCTGCAGAAGGCGCCAGGAACCACCAGCCAATCAAGAGGCGTGAGAAGGAACGCGCGCGAGCGGGGAGGCATCACATGTATACGCACTACCACCCCACTGCCTATATTGTTCTCTCTCCTTAACTATATACAAGGCATCTTATGTTCTACTCATGATATAAAATGCTTAACGTTGTAACAGACGAAAATAAAGACCACCACGGGACTGTCTGTAACAACACGAACACTATGAAAGAAAGAACAACATTGTAGATAGACTTTAGCCCATTTCACTGCCCTGGCGAGCACTAGTGGGTACCGGGAGGCGATTCTGCCAACGTTGGCAGGCGTCACACCCTGCCCAAGATATAGGACGCTCAACGTTAGGCGAGCACGATATCTGACTAGGCAGAATGCCGACAAGACCCGTCACACATAGCCACTCCACCTGAAATGAAATGCAAAGCTCAATCATAAACAAAATCTTATAACCCCTCCCAAACATAATAGTATAATTTACCCTACTATGCTCCCTGAGCGAGCTTCACAGAGCCCAGCCTTTTTTTTTAAATTTAATTTTAATGTCGTTTTTGGCGGCTGCTCTACAGGGGCAAGCCTAGTTTTTCTCCACTCTCAACACACACTGACTGAACGGCGGGGGTTCTCCTGCAAACAGACCCTCCCGTGACAAACAATCAGCCAAAACATTATCAGTGCCCTTACCATGCCACACATCCAACTTGTGTTCCGGCAACACAACAACACCTGACACTGCCCAGTTCATCACAAGACTGGCACTTCTCTTCGCTTTTTCCGGCACCGGGGCCTGCCAATAACCTTTCACTAGTTCTACCTTCGTGATTGGCGATGCAGCCCCGATGCGGTCTATGGTGTCGTCAACTCTTGATAAGGTATAGGCGTCTGTCAGGGATAATTCACACCCAGTCTTGCAATCAACACACACACTGATCTTGCCACTTAACACAGGTTGTAAAGTTACAGGCAACGACCACTCACGACATTCCTTATCCCTCAGACCCTTTGTCAACACGTAATCCAGTTCTGCTTGCACCACAGGCTGTCGAGCAGGATTTATACGGCAGGGAATTAAACTGAGCCTTGCACTGTCTCCAGCCTCCATGTCGGATTCTACCCCGTACATCAGGACTGGAGAAGCAACAAACATGCGGATGCACTGCCACAGCCTAGTAAACAACTTATCACGCAGAACAACATGCCTAGTGCCCTCCCACAACCCAGCCGAGACCGCAGCTTCTAACCTGTAGTCTCCCTCCTTCTCCACCTTCGTCCCAAGAACAGCCAGGTCATGAGGGGGACAATCAGTACCACCTGTGCAGTCACTCCCATAGTTCATTATTGCTAAGGCGTCCCCGCCGATACCGTACATGCGCACCCCAGCATTCCTTACGACTACATCTGCCTGCGCAGCATCACCGCTTTTACCGGCATGGCCAGATACAGTCGGTCTATGGTAGGGCTGTTGCATTCGACTAAAGCAGTATTGGGAGGCTATGCGACGACCGGGCACATCCACTCCACAGCCAACCTCACCAATCTGCTCAATGTCCTCCTGACCACCACCCTTGGCAGCCATGGGTCGACCTTGACCTGACAACCATGTCCAAGCCTCGTCGCCCACCTTGAACCACCGAAACAACGAGGCTAACGGTCAGGTGACTTGCCCGTAGAACATCTTGCACCGCCTGAGTTGTGAGGCTCGGATGCCCGGCACGACCAGTGGGGTATGAACCGAACTGGTGCTGGAGCGCTGCACACTGCTGCTCAGGCAGGTGCTCTAGCGCTTCCACAGCCACCAGACTCTTGTCCCCCGCCCACTACTCCGCCGAGACATGACAATCCCTACTCTCCTCCACCTGTGCCCTATTACCCCCCTCTCCTTCTACACCTTGGCCGCTGCAGACCAACGCAGGGACAGTAGGCTGCTCAGGTGGTTGCCTCACAAATTCCTCCAACAGGTTCACATGACATGTTTCCCCGTCCTCGTGTTTGATCTCGACAGCACCATTACCACACTTCTGAACTTCCGGATCCTCCAACTGCAGTTTACAAATATCTGAGGGAACCAACCTGTCTAAATGCTTCCGAAGCAACCCAAGTCCTCCCCCAATATCAAACTGAGCAACCCTTTTTTCTCTCTGTGTGTAACAGCTGCCTCGGAGTCTCTAACTGCCCTACCTCCTCACTAGCTGTGACAGGTCCTGGGGTTTCTCCAGACTCCACCAATGGTGCCAATACGGAGTCGCCAAGAAGAGCTGCTGGTCCTAAACTCTTCCCAACATTAGCCATCTTCTTCCAACCGTTCCTCCGTTGATCAGAAGACTGAGGAATAGGCTGTGACACTTTGGATGCAAGAGGTCTTGTAACAACGCAAGCCATAGGTTCTACTTGACACTTCTCTACCCACTCCTATTCCTCCCTACTCACATGGGCCGGCTTCTCGGCAACGACTAAGGGTGAAACCTCAGAAGTAGGCACCGCAAAGTCGTTGCCGAGAAGGAGGTAGACGCCCCCAACAGGCAAGTTCAACACAATTCCCACATCCAACTCCCGTGTCACACCATCTACCTCCAGTTCCATCCTGACCAACGGGTATGACCAGATAGCATTGATACCTTGCACCACAACTACCCGTGCCGCGTTTATTGGTCTACCAGTAAAGTTCTTCATCAAAGTCTGAGAGGCACCCGTGTCTCGCAACAGCTCAACTCCATGCTTCTTACCAGCCAACTTCACGCAGCCACGCCCTCGATGGTCGCAAAAGACATCGCGGACAGGGTTCGAGCCTTCCGGATTCTTCTCCACTGGCTGTGTCCCAGCCTCTGACGTTATACCCCGGGCAAACTCAGACGACTTCGGGGACACCCCAATGTTGCGAGCCAAAGACACAACTGCATTAGGTAGCTTGCTTGGACAGGCTCTTGCAAAATGCCCCTTCTCAAGACAATGAAAACACTAACTCCCCCTTGGGCTTCCCTTGAGGTGAGGAGGGGCCCGGACCCTTTCTGAACGGGACGGTACTAGGTTTATGGTCCGTTTTGGTGTCGTTGCTCTTGTAGTTATTGTTATATGGTGTATCACTGACTCGGCAGGGGGGGGGGTTGAGTGTTGCGCCCTTTGTTACCTGCATCGTTCCGTTGTGCAGACCCGCACCGACGAATCAGCAATAGCCTACGGTCAGCCATCTCAGCTGCCTCCTGAAGAGTTTTCGGGTTCTTTTCTTTAAGATTCAACGTCAGATCGCTGCCCGTACACTTCAAGAACTGCTCGAGAAGCATCAACTGTTTTATCTCATCAAACGTCGTTGCCTTCTCCGATCTCAGCCAATTCCCAAATGCATCGGACCGATCCCGGGCATGCTCAAGAAAGGTGCACTCACGACCCTTCGTTACACCCCGGAACTTCAATCTGTACGTCTCTGGTTGGAACTCATATGCCCGCAGGACAGCCTCCTTCAATACCTCATAATCGATGCACGACTCCAAAGGCAACGCATCATATGCCTTGAGTCCTTTGCCAACCAACCTAGAAGAAACAAGGGCTGCCCACTTAACCTCGGGCCATTGGTGCTCCCGGCACTTCTCAAACCGCATAAAAATGTTGGTGACACCCGACTCGTCAAATACAGGTACTAAATTAAGAAGGTGCAATAAAGACTGATCAAGACCTCGATTCCCAGAACCCAGACGCTGCCTTGTCGACTCCACCCTAGACTTCTCAAGATCTATGTCTGCACAGTACTTCGTAGATTCAGTCTGAAGCTCAGCCTCATTTATGACCCTTCTCTGCTCAGCCTGAATCTTAGGCATCTCAAACTCCCGCTGCTGCTGCATCTTAGCCATCTCAAGCTGGAAGAGCATATCTGGAGTCAAACCTTGAGGAGGAGGAGATGCAACAATTGGAGACTCGACCAAGTGCAAACCACGCTGCCAGTGACTAATGGCCTGCGGGAACGTACCCGGCTCCGGAGCCCGAGGGGGCGCCATGGTAGGAGTCGAGTAGAATGGGGGCTGGGCCGAAGGTGCCCCAGCGCCCACCTCACCCAAAGCCCCACGCACCCCGCCGAGCACACAGGCCACTAGGTCACCTCTCGACATGCTGCTAGTGCCCACATGCCCAAACACTCGAGACCATACCGATCAATCCCTGACACCCGGACAGCAGTAATAGGCACCTACAGAAACTTCCTTGCATCCTCCTCACTAGTTACTACTCTCATGCCTTCTAACAAACCCAGCCTCTGCACCTCAGAGCCTGCTTCTCGTACTGTGTCCTCACTGTACACTGATCCATCGTCCGACATATTGTCCACCGAAAATTCTCAACGTTTATAACAAAAAAAAAAGTACCTAACTCTTATGTAGCACTATTCACTCAAAAATATAAAATGCTTGAAGACTCTTAAGGGTTATACTACTTGCCAAAAAAAAATCCACGTGTCCACTATATTCCTTTAAACAAAAAAACAAAACAAATGACCACAACACTCCTGCACTATTTCTCCAAGTTCACAAAATCCTAAGCAAGGTCGCCATTTGTTACGACCGGGACTCGTATAAAACAAGGGCTCTTAATCATTGGACTAAAAGGCACACAGCCACAACGCTAACACTAGATCTAGCCCTTGAACTTATAATGCTGGCGCACAAAAAACACCTATACCCTCCAGAGTTAAATCTGCGATAACGGGGTATCCTATAACTCGGTATAAATGCACTACTACTACAGGGTGATGATCTCTGATACAGCCTGATCACAACAACATACAATTACGTTAATAATGTATACAAGGAAAAGGATAGAGAGCTTAATTAAATCACTGAAATGATTTAATGCAAACAAGAAGAAGGTATAATTAAAGTTACTCTAAACAATAATAAACTGTCACTCCTATATTAAAGAAAGTGAACGAAACTCCTAAAGCATCGAGCAGGAATCTTCTAAAGAAAGTCTGATGCTGCTTAACCCTTGTCTAGCGGGGTGTTTTGGGCATATTCAGGCCCTCCTGAATGATCAATCAAGTATCTGCATGAAAAAAAAATTATTTAGCAAAAAACTAGGCGTTAAAAGCTTCAAAATGAGACCAGAACGAGCTACGTAGCACTCATACAGTGATACCAGTAACATGGGAGTTTAGCGTATTTCGGCATATTTTTCCCAGCTATGCTCACTACTGGCTACGCTGCCGGCCTCTTGAGAACACAGGGAACATGAGTTAATGGGCGGCGGTAAGCCCTGGGAGTCGGCTGTCTGGCCCGCTGCGCTCCCGGCCATTTTCACTTGATTTTAACCCTTTAAAAGCCTTAATAATGCTCCTAAGTTGCTGCACGACTTAAGTCGAGCGCCGCTCTTTAAGGGTTAAGATAATCGAATCGGATTTTGAACTGTTATATAAAGCAGGAACAAGATATGACAAGTGTAGGGACATACAGTGTTAACTGGCACGGGAAAAATAAATGTGCAATAGTATTATCTCCAACAACAAAAGAAATACTTCCTCAGGCAACTCGAAAAGCCTGCTCGGGTTGTGCAACTCAACAACAACCAAGGCTAATAAAAATGCTGCATACATAACATAAGAGCTTATAATCTTCATCGGGTGTCTGCTAGGCGAATAAAGTCTAGCTGGGATGTAGTAGGCTAGGAAACAATGGCTGAGCAAGCGGCTCGTAGCCTAGCGAGGTCCTTAAGACTGTACGCCCTAATTACGTTAAATGACGGGGTGCTCTCTTGAGAGATCCAGATCGCTAGTATCTGGTTCTCTCCTGGCGACTGTTACGACCGGGGCTCGTATAAAACAAGGGCTCTTAATCATTGGACTAGGAAAGCACACAGCCACAACGGTAACACTAGATCCAACCCCTGAACTTATAATGCCGGCGCACAAAAACACCTATACCCTCCAGAGTTAAATCTGCGATAACGGGGTATCCTATAACTCAGTATAACTGCACTACTACTACAGGCTGATGATCTCTGATACAGCCTGATCACAACAACATACAATTACGTTAATAAGGTATGCTAGGAAAAGATAGAGATCTTAATTAAATCACTGCAATGATTTAATGCAAACTAGAAGAAGGTATATTTAAAGTTACTCTAAACAATAATGAACTGTCACTCCTATACTAAAGAAAGTGAACGAAAGTCCCAAAGCATCGAGCAGGAATCTTCTGAAGAAAGTCTGATGCTGGGGTAAGATGATCGTATCGGACTTTGAACTATTATATAATGCAGGAACAGGAAATGACAAGTGTATAGACATATAGGGTTAACTGGCACAGGAATAATAATAATTGCACAATAGTATTGTCTCCAACAACAAAAAGAAGTACTTCCTCAGGCAACGCAAAAGCCTGCTCGGGTTGTGCAACTCAACAACAACCAAGACTTATAAACAAAGTGAATAACAATGCATACATATATATATCTTAATAAGAAGAGCTTATAAACCTAATCGGGTGTCTGCTAGGCATATAAATTCTAGCTGGGATGTCGGAGGCTAGGAAACAATGGCTGAGCAAGCGTCTTGTAGCCTAGTGAGGTCCTTAACACTGTGCGGCCAAATTACGTTAATTGACGGGGTGATCTCTTGAGAGATCCAGATCGCTAGTATCTGGTTCTCTCCTGGCGACCCTCCTAAAGTCAAAGCAAACCGAGTTAGCACAGTGTTGGGTGGCAGAGGCAAAAGCGCTCACTCGCAACACAATGCTAAACTCACAAGGTACACAGTCAGAAAGACCACCTAGGCTTCCCAAGTATCCGTTGCGATTGTAAGAGTACAACAATAGCCTCATCCCAGTCTATTATTAGATAACCCAGCAGACAGCCAAAAACCAGGCAGAGAGACACTGTGAGTGTGTCGAACCTCTACAGACAAAATGGTAAACCCTCCAAAATGCGTATCTAAACATATATTATCCGAGAGCTTCAGCATATAATACGATGGCCGATATATGAAATTGTAGAGAATCAAAGGGGAGTTATGATATTAAATAGATAGGAAGAATGAGAGGTAAGAAGTTGAGAGAGAGAGAGAAAAAGTGGTCTATAGGTAGAAGTCGGGAGACAGGGGGGCAAGGGACATGTGAAGGGTATGCTAGTCAGGCAAGCTCTGAAGAGTAACTCCTCGGGACCCCTAGGATCACACGCAAAGGCATGGTGGTCAGCCAATCACAGGCCGCTACGTCACCAGGGCTGCAGAAGGCGCCAGGAACCACCAGCCAATCAAGAAGCGTGGGAAGGCACGCGCGCGAACCTACAGCGAGGGGAGGCAGCATATGTATACGCACGCACACACTACTGCCTATATAATTATCTCTCCTTAACTATATACAATGCATCTTATGTTCTACTCATGATATAAATTGCTTCCCCTTGTCACAGACGAAAATAAAGACCACCACGGGACTGTCTGCAACAACACGAACACTATGAAAGAAAGAACAACATTGTAGATAGACTGTAGCCAAATACCTTGCCCCGGCGAGTGCTAGCGAGTGGCTAAGCGAGCGGCTGAGCCCACGTGGCGTTCTGCCAAGCTGCAGGCGTCACACGACCCTAGCAAAGTCAAAGCAAAACGAGTTGGCACAGTGTTGGGTGGCAGAGGCAAAAGCCCTCACTCGTAACACAGTGCTAAACTCGAGGTACAGAGTCAGAAAGACCACCTAGGCTTCCCACGCATCCGTTGCGATTGTACAGGTTCAACAAAACCTGGTACACATCGGAAATCCCAACAACAATAGCCTCACCCCAGTCTAGCTTTAAATAGCCCAGCAGACAACCAAGCAAAAGGTAGGGAGACACCGTGAGTGTGTCGAACCTCTACAGACAAAATGGTAACCCCTCCAAAATGCCTAACTAAACATGTAATATCTGAGATCTTCAGCATATATTACGATGGCCGATATATGAAATCGTGCAGAACCAAAGGGGAGTTCTGATGTTAAATAGATTGGAAGAATGAGAGGTACGAAGTTGAGAGAAAGTGCTCTATAGGTAGAAGTCGGGGACAGGTGGTAAGGGAGATGTGAAGGGTATGCTGGTCAGGCAAGCTCTGAGGAAGGTAGCTCCTCGGGACCCCCAGGATCACCCAAAGGCATGGTGGTCAGCCAATCACAGGCCGCTAAGTCACCAGGCAGCAGACCTGCAGAAGGCTCCAGGAACCACCAGCCAATCAAGAGGCGTGAGAAGACACGCGCGCGAGCCTACGAGCGGGGAGGAGGCAGCACCACATGTATACGCACGCACTACCACCCCACTGCCTATATTGTTCTCTCTCCTTAACTATATACAAGGCATCTTATGTTCTACTGATGATATAAATTGCTTCCCGTTGTCACATACGAAAATAAAGACCACCACGGGACTGTCTGTAACAACACTAATACTATGAAAGAAATAACAACATTGTAGATAGACTGTAGCCCATTTCACTGCCCTGGCGAGCGCTAGTGGCTACCGGGAGGCGATTCTGCCAACGCTGCCAGGCGTCACAACTCTAACGACTGAACCTGCCACAAGTGAATCAGGTCAGGTCACTGAAGATGAGAAATATTTTAAATTAGGTTAGCCTAGCACTGTGACGCCTGCAGCTCAGCAGAACGCCACGTGGGCTCAGCCGCTCGCTTGGCCACTCGCTAGCACTCGCCGGGGCAAGGTATTTGGCTACAGTCTATCTACAAAGTTGTTCTTTCTTTCATAGTGTTCTGGTTGTTACAGACAGTCCCGTGGAGGTCTTTATTTTCGTCTGTGACAACGAAGCATTTTATATCATAAGTTGAACATAGGATGCATTGTATATAGTTAAGGAGAGAGAATAATATAGGCAGTGGGGTGGTAGTGTGTGCGTGCGTATACATGTGCTGGCTCCCCCCTCGCTTTGTAGGCTCGCGCACGTGCCGTCTCGCGCCTCTTGATTGGCTGGTGGTTCCTGGCGCCTTCTGCAGCCCTCCTGCCTGGTGACGTAGCGGCCTGTGATTGGCTGACCACCATGCCTTTGTGTGTGATCCTGGAGGGGTCCCAAGGAGTTCCTTCCTCAGAGCTTTCCTGACTAGCATACCCTTCACATGTCCCTTGCCCCCCTGTCTCCCGACTTCTACCTATAGAGCACTTTCTCTCTCTCTCAACTTCTTACCTCTCATTCTTCTACTCTATTTAATATCATAACTTCCCTTTGGTTCTGCACGATTTCATATATCGGCCATCGTATTATATGCTGAAGCTCTCAGATAACACATGTTTAGTTAGGCATTTTGGAAGGGTTACCCTTTTTGTCTGTAGAGGTTTGACACACTCACGGTGTCTCCCTTCCTGTATCTTGGTGGTCTGCTGGGGGATTTAATGCTAGACTGGGATAAGGCTACTTGTTTTGTGATTATCGATGTGTACTAGGTTTTGTTGAACCTGTACAATCGCAACGGAGACGTGGGAAGCCTAGATGGTCTTTCTGACTGTGTACCTTGTGAGTTTAGCACTGTGTTGCGAGTGAGGGCTTTTGCCTCTGCCACCCAACACTGTGCTAACTCGTTTGCTTTGACTTTGAGAGGGTCGCCAGGAGAGAACCAGATACTAGCGATCTGGATCTCTCAAGAGAGCACCCCGTCAATTAACGTAATTTGGCCGCACAGCCTTAAGGACTTCGCTGGGCTACGAGCCGCTTGCTCAGCCATTGTTTCCTAGCCTACTACATCCCAGCTAGACTTTATTCGTCTAGCAGACACCAGATTTAGATTATAAACTCTTTCTGTTATGTATGCATTATTATTCACAGCATTTAGTAGTCTAGGTTGTTGTTGAGTTGCACAACCCTAGTAGGCTGTTTCGTTGATGAGGAAGTACTTCTTTTGCTGTTTAAGTTCCTACTATTGCGCAGTTATTATTCCCGTGCCAGTTAACCCTATATGTCCTTACAATTGTCATATCCTGTTCCTGCTTTATACTACAGTTCAAAATCCGATACGATCATCTTACCCCAGCATCAGACTTTCTTCAGAAGATTCCTGCTCGATGCTTTGGGACTTTCGTTCACTTTCTTTAGTATAGGAGTGACAGTTCATTATTGTTTAGAGTAACTTTAAATATACTTTCTTCTAGTTTGCATTAAATCATTGGAGTGATTTAATTAAGATCTATCTTTTCCTAGTATACCTTATTACCGTAATTGTATGTTGTTGTGATCAGGCTGTATCAGAGATCATCAGCCTGTAGTAGTAGTGCACTTATACTGAGTTATAGGATACCCCGTTATCGCAGATTTAACTCTGGAGGTTATAGGTGTTTTTGTGCGCCGGCATTATAAGTTCAGGGGTTGGATCTAGTGTTACCGTTGTGGCTGTGTGCTTTCCTAGTCCAATGATTAAGAGCCCTTGTTTTATACGAGCCCCGGTCGTAACAGCACACATATGGTAAAGAAAATGGGGCTGTTCGGCCAGGCAGCCTAGGGACCAGCAACAACAACATATAGGCCTACTGTATATGGAAAATGATAACAAGGTCACGAGGCTGAGGGTGATGTGGATGACTCCTAAAGACAGTACACACTCCTCTTCAACGCACGTAAAGTTAGTAGGGTATTATTGCATAAGTGCTGCAGTGCACCTAAACGAGCTAAACAAATATTGTATTTAACAGGGAGGTACGATGAGACTTTCTTCTATTCAACTGCTGAGCTCTGTAACTCTCTCCCAGAATCAGTCTTTTTGCTCTTCCTATGACTTAAATTGTTTCAAACTCTGTGTGTCCAGGCATTTTAGCACGAACGTCCCTTGATTTCGCCCTGTCACTCAATGAAATCTGGGGGAGGCACTCACTGCAGGCAGTTATGCCTTTTGTATACCTCATTCACATAAACAAAAAACAATTTGGTATAGGTGGCAATACGCGGAAATGGATTATAAGGGCATTCCGCCCCTCTGACCCCCTTACGAAAATCCTAAAAATAGTCAACTTTGAAGAGACATTAGCCTAACCAAACAACCTTACCTAACCTATTTTAGTATTATGGGTGGGGGCTGTCACCCCCGGTGGTTGGGTAAACCGCTAACGGTGGAAATCCAGTTGGGGATTCTCGTAAGGGGGTCAGAAAGGGCGGCCGCGGAATGCCATTATAATCCATTTCCGCATATTGCCACCTATACCATATAACTTACCTCGTCGTACCTTCCTGTTAAATACAATAATATTTGTTTTAGCTCGTATAGGTGCACTTATGCAATGATTCAGTTAGTAGCAACGTTAACATTTTATTATAGGATTATAATATGTAAATGTTATACCACGGGTACCACCTGGCCTAGGCCCATTCAAACCATCATAAAAAATGGGTACGGTAGGCTATAAGTAGTAAGAATTGTTTAATCTTTTCAATGAAAATCATGGTGCCAAGATTTCTAACAATAAATTCAAATTCAATTCAATGGAAATATTTTTGTTTATCCATTTTGGATTTCCTTTATTTCGTCCATTTCTTGTAGAAATTATTCATTATGGTGACCGGTCAACTCAACCAGTAGCTCTCAACCAGTACCAAATCAACCAATAAGGTTAGGTTAGGTTAGTACTATATTTTGGCACTGGTTTGGTTGGTCTGGGTTAATTTGGCACTGGTTAAGAGCTACTGGTTGAAATGGTCTACTGGTTGAGATGACATGGAACCGTTCATGGCCAAGAATTGAGGTCAATGCCGCCAGATCCTGAGATTCCAGACCCCAGGCTGGTCTGGCAATAGGGTAGATATATAAATAACTAGCTTAAAATATGACTAAATCACATTTACTTACCTTAGGTCTAGGCCTTATACTGTAGGCTGTCCATAAAAACAGTCTGTGTCAATGTGCCATTTGTAAGTAATTCTAATATAACTAAATGCACGAAACCTTTTAAGTTCACTGTAGGTAGTAGGGGTAGGCAGCCCCGCCCAGGGAAGTACTACCGCCAAGGTTTCGGGAGACTCAGGGAATAGCCTGAATTCCATTTTCTCTCCCAGGCCTTGGTAGCTGGATACATATCTTTCTGCCTCACACATCAGGGGTATCAGGAAAACCCTCTTTATATAACATACACATCCAACTTCACGACATTGCCCTACATCGCTATCCTCTATCCATAAAATACTACTCTTCCCACTACATATCATACATGTAACACCATACACTTACCTTATAAATATGGCAGTACAATTGTTAAGAGCAAACCTGGTGGTCCCTCGGATATCCACCCCCGGCAGGGTTGGGTTATTGACACAGGGCCCTCCCGGTCGTCATCATGTGACTGTGTCAAGAGCATTGCAACGTCCCAAAGCTGCTTGTCAGTACAGCTATTTCTTTAGTAATATAAGGGGACTTCACTCTAACATCAATTCTGTACACCAATTTCTTCAAGCAGAATCCCCTACTCTCCTTTTTTTGACAGAGACTCAAGTAACATCCACATCTGACACATCTAGATTTAATTTTCCAGGTTATCAACTGCTCCAAAATTTCAGACCTAAAGGTGGTGTGTGTTGCTTCGCAAAATCTGAAATTGCCCTGGAGGAGGTTACTAGTTTCAATTGTCCCTATTTTGATTATTCTATATACAAATTAATTTCTGCTGGTAAATTTAAATACATGTGTTGCATCTACCGTTCCCCAAATACTCCTCCAGAGCAAAGTCTTTTTGATTCTCTGTCCTCACAACTCAGTGTCCTCAACTTAAATGCTTCTTCTGAAATCACTGTGTTGGGTGATTTTAATGTCCATAATGTTGAATGGCTCCTCATTCAGCCAGGACTGATGATGCTGGTCTTGAATGTGAGCTATTTGCAGACTCATTTAATCTCATTCAACTAGTCAACCAACCCACCCGTGTACCAGATAATCCTAATCATAATTCCCACCTACTGGACTTATTTTTAACAACCAATTCAGAAAATTATGATGTTACAGTGAGGTCCCCACTTGGATCTTCTGATCACTGTCTGATACAGGCCACCTGTCTATCACCTACCACACCTTCCCACTCTGAACCTGTTTTGGTGACTAAATGGCATTACGATAGGGCAGACTGGGAGGGTCTTCAAGGTTTCTTTATTGATATTCCCTGGACCTCTTTCTTTTCTAATGATGCACACTCCACCTTGAGCCACATACAAGATTTTGTAAAAATTGGAATGGAAACTTTTATTCCTCATCAAAAGTACAGTAAAAGATCTAATTCACCTAAATGGTTTGACCATAATTGTGCTAGAGTAACTGAACAAAAAGCAATAGCCTACAATGCATTCACGAGATCAAAAACACATGAAGCCTTTAATTACTTTAGAAACATCAGAAATCATGCCAAAACTGTATTAAACCTAACTAAATCAAACTTTCTCCATAAGCAGGCAAATAAACTTCTAAATAATCCAAATGATAACAAAATATTTTGGTCTACTCTTAACTCATTTAAATCCAACTTCACTATTGCTTCATCCATTCCACCATTAAAATCTCCGACTGGCAATCTTGTAAGTGACCCACGAGGTAAAGCTAACCTTCTTGCGGATATTTTCTCCACCAACTCAACCTTAGATGAAATAAATCAAGATGTCCCTGTACTTAATTTTAATTCGCCTGAAATTCCCTCACTTAAGATCCACACCAGACATGTCAAAACTATTTTGCAGAATCTCTCAGTAGATAAGGCTCCTGGTCCAGATGAAATTCCTCCAATAGTACTTAAGAATTGCTCCTTGGTGCTCGCTCCTGTATTGGCAAAAAATTTCCGTCTGTGTACTCATACCTCATGCTTCCCAGTACCCTGGAAAGAAGCAAACATCCATCCAGTTCCTAAAAAAGGTGCCTCTTCAGATCCATCAAACTACAGACCAATAGCTATAACTTCCACTCTTGGCACAGTTTTTGAAATTATATTAAATAATCACATAATTAAGCATCTGGAGAATAATAAATTAATCAGTGATAGGCAATATGGTTTTAGACGATGTCGATCAACTGCAGACATTCTTTGCCTTCTTACGCATCAAATCAACCAAGCTACAGACCAACATGGTGAAACACATACAATAGCACTGGATATATCAAAGGCATTTGATAGAGTCTGGCATCAATCCTTATTGTCGAAGATGTCACACTACGGCCTTGCATCATTAGTTCCACTAATTTCTTCTTATCTTCATAACAGAAAAATACGTGTAATGGTAGATGGCCTTTATTCTCAATTTCACTCAATAAATGCTGGTGTTCCCCAGGGATCAGTTTTGGCCCCAACTCTGTTCCTCATTCATATCAATGATCTCATATCTACCACTCATAATCCAATACATTCCTACGCAGATGACTCAACACTCCACAGTTCCTTCACATTTACCAATTCTTTCACCCAACCCAATCTTATAAATTCAAAAATAAACACTGCAATTTCTCTGAACCAGGACCTTTCTAGAATTGATGAATGGGGACAAGAGAATCTAGTTTCCTTTAATGCACAGAAAACCAAGTACATTCAATTTTCTAACCGACAGAATCTCACTGACTCCCATATATTTTTTAATGATGTAAATATTCCCACTTCCCCTAGTATTGACATTCTCGGTGTAACATTAACTACTAACTTGAGCTGGACACATTATGTTAGAAGCATTGCTAAGAATGCCTCTAAAAAACTGGGACTCCTGTATAGAGTTCGAGAATTCTTCACTGACGAGCAGTTGGCCGTAATATATAAAAGTCATGTGCGCTCTCAGATGGATTACTGTTCACCTCTGTGGGGTGGAAGTGGAGTGGTTGCATTGAGGCAGTTGGACAAAATTCAAAATAAAGCTATTAGATTAATCAATAACCCTGCAATCACACAGGACCTTCCTACATTAGCCATACGAAGAAACGTTGCATCCCTTGCATTATTCTACAGATATTTTCACAGCAATTGTTCCGAGGAACTTGCTTCAATTGTGCCGCCTCTCCACATCTTTCCCCGTAGAACTAGGGCAGCTGAGAGCGCCCATGAATTTACACTTTCTCCTCCACAATGCAGAACTTCTGCTTATCAGAATTCATTTATCCCCAGAGCTACTACTCTTTGGAATTCACTTCCCTCGAATTGCTTTCCACAAACTTACAATCTACAAATGTTTAAATCCAGTTGTTACAAACATTTTATGAATGGAGGATGCCTTTAGGCACATGGACCTTTTTGTTTTATCTGTGTTTTTCCTTCCTCCGTTCATTGTCTCTTAAAAAAAAAAAAAAAAAAACATTACCTATGACAACATGATCAAAATGGCGAATGTGTTCCTCAGTCTTCCTGCAGATTTTGTTACCTATAGTTTAAAAATCCCCACCATAATTTACATACCGGGGCAACTCGGCCTTGAGTTAAATTTCATACTTGGAGTTTGTCACCACTTTGTTAAAACAAAAATCCCCGTTTTGGGGGATCCACATCACCACCGACCGTCAACGTTTATGGGACATTACTTTAAAGATGATGTCAAGCATTATTACAAGATTAATACAGTAAAATAGCCGACCGACCATTCCTAACTTCATATTTCGAACGCTAGTCATAATGCCGGGACCGGTATTGTGTCTCACAGGTCGGTATTTCGACTCGATACTGAACCATTTCGAAATCGTTAAAGTTAGCTTATCATTTCGCTACTTATACCATAATTTACCATAAATGTATTTGATTTCTTAGTTTCTTTTCGTTTATTTATTACTTCCTTAATTATATTCCAACATTTCTTCACATTGTGACTGTTATCCTTAAATAATTTGTCATAATGATCACGCTCAGCTTTTGTCATTATTTTCTGTAGAGTTTTATTATATACCTCATATATTTTTATTATAAACATATGGTCTTTTAATTGAACTTATATAAAGTTTATATTTAATCTTCATAGAATCTCTCAATGACTCCGTCAACCATGGTTTTCTATGACGATAGTTAGATTTCATTGTTACAAGTGGAAAGGATTCCTTGAAGCATTTAAAATACAACTGATGAAACTTTGAAAATGCTTCCTGACCTATATCGATATTCAATACCATCAATAGTCTGTAGCATTGTTTGAAATTTGGTCATATTTCTTATATTATAAACTCTTCTTTTAGTTATATTGTGGTTTTCCTTTATGGTATCAGATTTTACTATACTAAACACGGGAAAATGGTCAGAGATGTCCGTCGTAAGTAAGCCGTTAATAACTGTCTTATCGTAAACATCATTACACATTTGTTTTATCAGAGTGGCAGATTGCTATAAATTGCCATGGCGTTCCAGAACGGTCTGCGTAGGCAATGGGTCAACGTGATTTTTTTGTATTTCTTCCTTCATTAAATTCATGAAGATAGATATGTTTGTAAGTGCAATAGGTCTTAGTTATTTGGCAGTCTTGGGTACTTTCCATCCTTTACTTAAGGTTATTCTTGTCTTTCAATTTATCCCTTTACGTATTTCTACACATACACCTATCTATATGCTCGGGCCCAATCCCCACTTTTCCCACTTTTTTTTTTTTTTTTTTTTTCCTTGGGGGTGGCCGACTGAAGACACAGCAAGAACAGGGAAAACACAAACCCAAGAAAAAAAACCAAAAAAACAAACAGACAAAACACAAAATTTACACACATCTAGGTCACCCAGGAGAATACCCAGAGACCAGGGTCACCAAGGTCGCTCCAGCTAAATAAGCATACACCACTAATTGCTAATGCATTATACATTTCCGGTTTGATCCCATCTACTACTGCAGTTTGTCTGTGTTTTAATTGTTTCATACCCTCTTTAACTTGTCCGTTTCTTATTATTGGATTTTTCATAGGTTATATGTTTCTTTCATTTCCAAGTTCAAATGTTCTTTTGACATTTCTGGGATACTTACATAATTGTTTCAAATGTTCTCTTGACATTATCTTAACGAGTTGTGACGCCTGCAGCTCAGCAGAACGCCCCGTGGGCTCAGCCGCTCGCTTGGCCAATCGCCGGGGCAAGGTATTTGGCTACAGTCTATCTACAATGTTGTTCTTTCTTTCATAGTGTTCGTGTTGTTGCAGACAGTCCCGTGGAGGTCTTTATTTTCGTCTGTGACAACGGGAAGCATTTTATATCATGAGTTGAACATAGGATGCATTGTATATAGTTAAGGAGATAGAATAATATAGGCAGTGGGATGGTAGTGTGAGCGTGCGTATACATGTGCTACCTCCCCCCTCGCTTTGTAGGCTCGCGCGCGTGCCATCTCACGCCTCTTGATTGGCTGGTGGTTCCTGGCGCCTTCTGCAGCCCTGCTGCCTGGTGACGTAGCAGCCTGTGATTGGCTGACCACCATGCCTTTGTGTGTGATCCTGGTGGGGGCCCGAGGAGCTATTCTCCTCAGAGCTTTCCTGACTAGCATACCCTTCACATGTCCCTTGCCCCCCTGTCTCCCGACTTCTACCTATTGAGCACTTTCTCTCTCTCTCAACTTCTTACCTCTCATTCTTCTACTCAATTTAATATCATAACTTCGCTTTGGTTCTGCACGATTTCATATATCGGCCATCGTATTATATGCTAAAGCTCTCAGATAACACATGTTTAGTTAGGCATTTTGGAAGAGTTACCATTTTTGTCTGTAGAGGTTTGACACACTCACGGTGTCTCCCTTCCTGTATCTTGGTGGTCTGCTGGGGGATTTAATGCTAGACTGGGATAAGGCTACTGGTGTTGTGATTTCCGATGTGTACTAGATTTTGTTGAACCTGTACAATCGCAACGGAGACGTGGGAAGCCTAGGGGGTCTTTCTGACTGTGTACCTTGTGAGTTTAGCACTGTGTTGCGAGTGAGGGCTTTTGCCTCTGCCACCCAACACTGTGCTAACTCGTTTGCTTTGACTTTTGAGAGGGTCGCCAGGAGAGAACCAGATACTAGCGATCTGGATCTCTCAAGAGAGTACCCCGTCAATTAACGTAATTTGGCCGCACAGCCTTAAGGACTTCGCTAGGCTACGAGCCGCTTGCTCAGCCATAGTTTCCTAGCCTACTACATCCCAGCTAGACTTTATTCGCCTAGCAGATACCAGATTTAGATTATAAACTCTTTCTGTTATGTATGCATTATTATTCACGCCATTTATTAGTCTAGGTTGTTGTTGAGTTGCACAACCCTAGTAGGCTGTTTCGTTGATGAGGAAGTACTTCTTTTGCTGTTTGAGTTCCTACTATTGCGCAGTTATTATTCCCGTGCCAGTTAACCCTATATGTCCTTACAATTGTCATATCCTGTTCCTGCTTTATACTACAGTTCAAAATCCGATACGATCATCTTACCCCAGCATCAGACTTTCTTCAGAAGATTCCTGCTCTATGCTTTGGGACTTTCGTTCACTTTCTTTAGTATAGGAGTGACAGTTCATTATTGTTTTGAGTAACTTTAAATATACCTTCTTCTAGTTTGCATTAAATCATTGCAGTGATTTAATTAAGATCTCTATCTTTTCCTAGTATACCTTATTACCGTAATTGTATATTGTTGTGATCAGGCTGTATCCGAGATCATCAGCCTGTAGTAGTAGTGCAGTTATTCTGAGTTATAGGATACCCCGTTATCGCAGATTTAACTCTGGAGGGTATAGGTGTTTTGTGCGCCGGCATTATAAGTTCAGGGGTTGGATCTAGTGTTACCGTTACGGCTGTGTGCTTTCCTAGTCCAATGATTAAGAGCCCTTGTTTTATACGAGCCCCGGTCGTAACAAATGGCGACCTTGCTTAGGATTTTGTGAACTTAGAGAAATATTGCAGGAGTGTTGTGGTCATTTGTTTTTGTTTAAAGGAATATAGTGGACACGTGGATTTTTTTTGGCAAGTAGTATAAAAAAAAATTTTTTTTTTTTTTTTTTTTTTCTATGTGATTGAGGGAGGCAAAAGGCATAACTGCCTATAGCGAGTGCCTCCCCCATAGTTGAAAGAGTGACAGGGCCAAAATCAAGGGACGTTCGAGCCAAAATGCCTGGATACACGGAGTTTGAAGCAATTTAAGTCATAGGAAGAGGGAAAGACTGATTCTGGGAGAGAGTTCCAGAGCTCAGATATTGAGTAGAAGAAAGTTTGAGAGTAACGTTTCACTCTTGGGATGGAGAGTTGCACAGAGTAGGGGTGGGATTGAGTTGCAAGACGGGTACCACGTGCCCTACGTAAAGGAGGTGGTATGCACTGGGATAGCTCTGAGGAACACTGATTATTATAGTAGCGATAGAATAGCGAGAGATGCAACATTGCGGCGGAGAGAGAGAGATTGCAGAGAGTTGGTGAGTGGACGGGAGTTAATGATACGAAAGGCCTTCCTTTCAACTTTGTCTAGGAGAGCGGTGTGAGAGGAACCTCCCCACATGTGAACAATACTCAATACAAGGGCGCACTATGCCCCTGTACAGAGCAAGAAGCTGTTCAGGGGAAAAGAACCCCCTAAGGCGGTTGAGCACACCCAGCTTCTGGGAGGCTGCCTTAGCAAGACTGGTAATATGGTCCTTCCAAATGAGAGCAGAAGAAAAAGAGACACCAAGAATATTGAGAGAAGATGAAGGGTTGATTTTTGTATTGTTGAAGAACAAGGGATAGTCCGCTGGGAGATCCTGACGGGTAGATAAATGGAGAAATTGGGTTTTGGAAGCATTAAAGTTAACAAGGTTTTCTCTGCCCCAATTGGAAATAGTATTTAGATCAGAATTTAAGAGTTCTATGGCTTCATTACATTTGTCGTTGAGGGTACTTAAGAGTCTTCAAGCATTTCTTGAGTGAATAGTGCTACATAAGAGTTTAGGTACTTCTATTTTTTTGTATATAAACGTTGAGAATTTTTGGTGGACACTATGTCGAACGACGGATCAATGTACAGTGAGGACACAGTAAGGGAAGCAGACTCTGAGGTGCAGCAGCGGGCTTTGTTAGATGACATTAGAGTTATAGCTAGTGAGGAGGATGCAAGGAAGTTTCTGGAGATACCTATTACTGCTGACCGGGTGTCGGGGATTGATCGGTATGGTCTCCAGTGTTTGGCCACGGTCATGGGGCATGTGGGCACTAGCAGCATGTCGAGAGGTGACCTGGTGGCCTGTGTGCTCGGCGGGGTGCGTGGGGCTTCTGGTGGAGCGGGAGGTGGGGCACCTTCGGCCCAGCCCCCATTCCACTCGACTCCTACCATGGCGCCCCCTCAGGCTCCGGAGCCGGGTACGTTCCCGCAGGCCGATAGTCACTGGCAGCGTGGTTTGTCACAGGGTGGGTCTCCAATTGTTGCATCTCCTCCTCCTCAAGGTTTAACTGCAGATATGCTCTTCCAGCTTGAGATGGCTAAGATGCAGCTGCAACAGAAGCAGAAATCTGAGCAGTGGGAGTTTGAGATGGCTAAGATTCAGGATGAGGAGAGAAGGGCCAGATCTGAGACTGAGGAGAGAAAGGCCATACGTGAGGCTGAGCTTCAGTCTGAAGAGAGAAAGACGAAGTACTGTGCAGACATAGATCTTCAGAAGTCTAGGGTGGAGTCGACAGAGCAGCGTCTCGGTTCTGGGAATCGAGGTCTTGATCAGTCATTATCGCACCTGCTCAAGTTGGTCCCTGTATTTGATGAGTCGGGTATCACTGAATTTGTTATGCATTTCAAGAAGAAGTGCCGGGAGCACCAATGGCCCGAGGTTGAGTGGGCAGCCCTTGTTTCCTCTAGATTGGTTGGCAAAGGACTCAAGGCATATGATGCGTTGCCCTTGGAGTCATGCATCAATTACGAGGTATTGAAGGAGGCTGTCCTGCGGGCATATGAGCTACAACCAGAGACGTACAGATTGAAGTTCCGGGGTGTAACGAAGGGTCGTGAGTGCACCCTTTCTTGAGCATGCCCGGGATCTGTCCGATGCATTTAGAAACTGGCTGCGTTCTGAGAAGGCATCAACGTTTGAGGAGTTGAAACAGCTGATGCTTCTAGAACAATTTTTTAAGTGTACGGGCAGCGATCTGACGTTAAATCTTAAAGAGAAAAACCCGAGATGGCTGACCTTCGGATGTCACTGATTCGTGGGTCTGCACAACGGAACGATGCAGGTAACAAGGGGCGCAACAGTCCATCCCCCCCGAGTCGGTGATACACCATATAACCATTACAACAAGAGCAACGATACTAAGTCTGACCATAAACCTAATACCGGCCCGTTTAAGAAGGGTCAGGGCCCTTCCCCACCTCAAGGGAAGCCCAAGGGGGAGTTAGAGTGTTTTCATTGTCATGAGAAGGGCCATTTTGCAAGAGCCTATGCAGTCGTGTCTTTGGCTCGCAACATTGGGGTGTCCCCGAAGTCGTCTGAGTTTGCCCGGGGTATAACGTCAGAGGCTGGGACACAGCCAGTGGAGAAGAATCCGGAAGGCTCGAACCCTGTCCGTGATGTCTTTTGTGACCATCGAGGGCATGGCTGTGTGAAGTGGGCTGGTAAGAAGCATGGAGTTGAGCTGTTGCGAGACACGGGTGCCTCTCGGACTTTAATGAAGAACTTTACTGGTAGACCAATAAACGCGGCACGGGTGGTTGTGGTGCAGGGTATCAATGCTGTCAAGTCATACCCGTTGGTCAGGATGGAACTGGAGGTGGATGGTGTGACACGAGAGTTGGATGTGGGTGTTGTGGAGAACTTGCCTGTTGGGGGCGTCGACCTCCTTCTCGGCAACGACTTTGCGGTGCCTACTTCTGAGGTTTCACCCTTAGTCGTTGCCGAGAAGCCGGCTGACATGAGTAGGGAGGAACAGGAGTGGGTAGAGAAATGCCAAGTACAACCTATGGTGTGTGTTGTTACAAGACCTCTTGCATCCAAAGTGTCACAGCCTATTCCTCAGTCTTCTGATCAACGGAGGTACGGTTGGAAGAAGATGTCTAATGTTGGTAACAGTTTGAAGAGTTTAGTACTAGCAGCTCTTCTTAGCAACTCAGTATTGGCACCATTGTTGGAGTCTGGAGAAGCCCCAGGACCTGTCACAGCTAGTGAGGAGGTAGGGCAGGAAGAGACTCCGAGGCAGCAACGTTACACTCGGAGAGAAAAAAAGGGTTGCTCAGTTTGATATTGGGGGAGGACTTGGGTTGCTTCGGAAGCATCTAGACAGGTTGGTTCCCGCAGATATTTGTAAACTGCAGTTGGAGGATCTGGATGTTCAGAAGTGTGGTAATGGTGCTGTCGAGATCAAACACGAGGACGGGGAAACATGTCATGTGAACCTGTTGGAGGAGTTTGTGAGGCAACCACCTGAGCAGCCTACTGTCCCTGCGTTGGTCTGCAGCGGCCAAGGTAGAGAAGGAGACGGGGGCAGTAGGGCACAGGTGGAGGAGAGTAGGGATTGTCATGTCTCGGCGGAGAAGTGGGCGGGGGACACGAGTCTGGTGGCTGTGGAAGCGCTAGAGCAGCAGTGTGCAGCGCTCCAGCACCAGCTCAGTTTATACCCCACTGGTCGTGCCGAGCCCCTGAGCCTCGCAACTCAGGCGGTGCAAGATGTTCCGCGGGCAGGTCACGTGAATGTTGAGAGACCGTTAGCCTCGGTGGTTCAAGGTGGGCGAGGAGGCTTGGACATGGTTGTCAGGTCAAGGTCGACCCATGGCTGCCAAGGGTGGTGGTCAAAAGGAGGACTTTGAGCAGATTGGTGAGGTTGGCTGTGACATAGAAGTGCCCGGTCGTCGCATAGCCTCCCAATGCTGCTCTAGTCGAATGCAACAGCCCTACCATAGACCGACTGTATCTGGCCATGTCGCTAAAAACGGTGATGCTGTGCAGGCAGATGTAGTCGTAAGGAATGCGGGGGTGCGCATGTACGGTATCGGTGGGGAAGCCTTAGCAATTGTGAACTATGGAAGTGACTGCACAGATGGTACTGATTGTCCCTCTCATGACCTGGCTGTTCTAGGGACGAAGGTGGAGAAGGAGGGAGACTACAGGTTATAAGCTGCGGTCTCGGCTGGGTTGTGGGAGAGCACTAGGATTGTTGTTCTGCGAGATAAGTTGTTTACTAGGCTGTGGCAGTGCATCCGCATGTTTGTTGCTTTTCCAGGCCTGATGTACGGGGTAGAATCCGACATGGAGGCTGGAGACAGTGTGAGGCTCAGTTTAATTCCCTACCGTATAAATCCTGCTAAAAAGCCTGTCGTGAAAACAGAGCTAGACGACATGTGGAAAAAGGGTCTGAGGGATAAAGGATATTGTGAGTGGTCGTTGCCAGTGAGTTTGCAACCTGAGTTGAGTGGCAAGATCAGTGTGTGTGCATTATCCCTGACAGACGCCTATCCCTTACCTAGAGTTGACAATACCATAGACCGCATCGGGGCTGCATTGCCAATCACGAAGGTAGAACTAGGGAAAGGTTATTGGCAGGCCCCGTTGCCAGAAAGAGCGAAGAGAAATGCCAGTCTTGTGTTGAACTGGGCAGTTTATCAGTGCCAGGTGTTGTTGTGCTGCCAGAACACAAGTTGGATGTGTGGCATGCTAAGGGCACTGATAATGTTTTGGCTGATTGTTTGTCACGGGAGGGTTTGTTTGCAGGAGAACCCTCGCCGTTCAGTCAGTGTGTGTTGAGAGTGGAGAAAAATCAGGCTGCCCCTGTAAGTGCAGCCGCCATAAATATTTAAAACAAAACAAAATATCTATAAAAACTCTTTCTTTAATAGTTAAATTTTTTTTAAGTATGTTATAGCTAAAGTTCTGAGTCGAACCTGTGCTTCTCTCAGAAGGCTGGGCTAATAGAAGCTCGCTCTAGGAGCATAGCAGTATGAATTAATTGAGCTATTGTGTTGGGAGGGGTTGTAATTTTTGTTGATGAGAACTGAGCTTTGCCTTCTTCGTTGCGAAGTGGTTAGGGGTGGCGAGTCTTATCGTGGTTCTGCTTGTCAGATATAGAGCTCATGGTTGAGCGTCTAATATCTTGGGTGAGGTGTGATGCCTGCAGCTCAGCAGAACGCCCCGTGGGCTCAGCCGCTCGCTTGGCCACTCGCTAGCACTCGCCGGGGCAAGGTATTTGGCTACAGTCTATCTACAATGTTGTTCTTTCTTTCATAGTGTTCGTGTTGTTGCAGACAGTCCCGTGGAGGCTTTATTTTCGTCTGTGACAACGGGAAGCATTTTATATCATGAGTTGAACATAGGATGCATTGTATATAGTTAAGGAGAGAGAATAATATAGGCAGTGGGGTGGTAGTGTGTGCGTGCGTATACATGTGCTGCCTTCCCCCTCGCTTTGTAGGCTCGCGTGCGTGCCATCTCACGCCTCTTGATTGGCTGGTGGTTCCTGGCGCCTTCTGCAGCCCTGCTGCCTGATGACGTAGCAGCCTGTGATTGGCTGACCACCATGCCTTTGTGTGTGATCCTGGAGGGGTCCCGAGGAGCTATTCTCCTCAGAGCTTTCCTGACTAGCATACCCTTCACATGTCCCTTGCCCCCCTGTCTCCCGACTTCTACCTATCGAGCACTTTCTCTCTCTCTCAACTTCTTACCTCTCATTCTTCTACTCTATTTAATATCATAACTTCCCTTTGGTTCTGCACGATTTCATATATCGGCCATCGTATTATATGCTGAAGCTCTCAGATAACACATGTTTAGTTAGGCATTTTGGAAGATATACCATTTTTGTCTGTAGAGGTTTGACACACTCACGGTGTCTCCCTTCCTGTATCTTGGTGGTCTGCTGGGGGATTTAATGCTAGACTGGGATAAGGCTACTGGTGTTGTGATTTCCGATGTGTACTAGATTTTGTTGAACCTTTACAATCGCAACGGAGACGTGGGAAGCCTAGGGGGTCTTTCTGACTGTGTACCTTGTGAGTTTAGCACTGTGTTGCGAGTGAGGGCTTTTGCCTCTGCCACCCAACACTGTGCTAACTCGTTTGCTTTGACTTTGAGAGGGTCGCCAGGAGAGAACCAGATACTAGCGATCTGGATCTCTCAAGAGAGCACCCCGTCAATTCATGTAATTTGGCCGCACAGCCTTAAGGACTTCGCTAGGCTACGAGCCACTTGCTCAGCCATTGTTTCCTAGCCTACTACATCCCAGCTAGACTTTATTCGCCTAGCAGACACCAGATTTAGATTATAAACTCTTTCTGTTATGTATGCATTATTATTCACGCCATTTATTAGTCTAGGTTGTTGTTGAGTTGCACAACCCTAGTAGGCTGTTTCGTTGATGAGGAAGTACTTCTTTTGCTGTTTGAGTTCCTACTATTGCGCAGTTATTATTCCCGTGCCAGTTAACCCTATATGTCCTTACAATTGTCATATCCTGTTAAAGTTCAAAATCTGATAACGATCATCTTACCCCAGCATCAGACTTTCTTCAGAAGATTCCTGCTCGATGCTTTGGGACTTTCGTTAGTATAGGAGTGACAGTTCATTATTGTTTAGAGTAACTTTAACCCCTAACTATCGGCGCGCAACATAAGTCGAGTATAATAAATCTGGACTATCTGGCGGCGCGCGACATATGTCGTGTGGCAATTTCAGCATGTAATGTTGCTGAGAGAGAGAGAGACAAGTGGTGGCAGGAGAGTAGCGAGCATATGACTGCTCCAGACCACCGCGGCGAACCTACTGACACGAATCCCACCTCCTCCCTCCCTCTCTCACTCGCTACATACTGAATTTAATGGGGAAAGTACCGAATTACATGCTTTTTGCACTCGCGTTGCGCGGTTGTTGCAAGAAAACTAGCCGTCATAAAAGGATCGTTATGGTGTCATTGGAAAGCTCTGTTTATGCCCTTTCAGGGATAGATACTTGTTTTACGCTCTGGGTCTTATTTAGGCATGAAAATGATCACGTAAACAGCCCTATTTTGGCTAAAAACACCCCGCTGGGCGGTACATATAAATAAACCGCTAGCCCGCTAATCTAGTGTTAAATATACCTTCTTCTAGTTTGCATTAAATCATTGCAGTGATTTAATTCAGATCTCTATCTTTTCCTAGTATACCTTATTACCGTAATTGTATGTTGTTGTGATCAGGCTGTATCAGAGATCATCAGCCTGTAGTAGTAGTGCACTTCTACTGAGTTATAGGATACCCCGTTATCGCAGATTTAACTCTGGAGGGTATAGGTGTTTTTGTGCGCCGGCATTATAAGTTCAGGGGTTGGATCTAGTGTTACCGTTGTGGCTGTGTGCTTTCCTAGTCCAATGATTAAGAGCCCTTGTTTTATACGAGCCCCGGTCGTAACAGAGTGTTAGTACAACCGTGAGAGAGTGACTGGTGACATCTTGGAAAGAGAAATGGTGGTGATGTTGTGGCTGGTGATGGAGAAGCAGGATATAGAACTGCGGCAATGATTGTTGGAAGGAAGAATGATGACTCTACTATGGTCCATGCTGGAGGAACAACACTTGGCACCACTGCCACAGTGGGCCCTGTAGGTGATGCAGATGACAACACTGTGCAAGATAAAGATGGCTACACAGTTGTCAACAGAAAACGGCGACCAAGAGGAGTTACGTCTCAAGATAGTGGTTCTAATGAACAGAAAAAGAGCAAATATAAGGGCATCACTGGAACAAAAACAATGCATAATGCGAAATTTAAGGGTATTTGTAGACGTGTAGATTTGTATATAGGCAACGTGGACTTGGAAACGAACTGTGATAATATTATTAGTTTTGTAAAAGATGAGCTTAATAGAACTTCAATGGGTTGTATAGAACTTGAATCAACACATATTGAGACACAATCGAAGGGTTGGAAATCCTTTAAATTAAACATTTCAATAGAGGACGGGGAAATTTTGCTCAAACCAGATTGCTGGCCAAAGAAAGTAAAAGTTAGGAAGTTTTATACGACGCGATGTAGAATGAATGAAAACAATGGTTAGCATAGTTTCATTTAATTGTAATTCGATTCGGAATAATATTGAAACAGTTAAGACTTTGACAATGACATAATACTTTTTGCAAGAATTAATGCTACTAAAAATGTATTTACCTGTAATTAGTACAATAAATGATTCATTTGATAGTATAGCTTGTGTTCAAGATAAATCAAATGAGGGTATATTGGAGGGTCGACCCTCCAAAGGTGTAGCGATCATGTGGAGAAAGAGTTTGAGTAAATTTATTGAAAGAGTATATTGTAATGACAGAATAATTGGTATAATTTTAAAGTCGTTAGGGCATAAATAATTCATTGTGAATGTGTATTTACCCTGTGATAAACAAAATAATGACTCATTAGATGAATATCGTCACACATTGGCATTGTTAGAAAATCTGATCAGTGAACAAAATATTAATGATTGTATTATTAGTGGTGATTTTAATGCAGATTTTCAAAAAGGTCGTTTTAGGGATGACTTGACTACGTTTATTGATAATAATAATTTGTGTATTAGTGATGAAGTGTTACCTAGTGATACCTTTACATATTTATGTCCTGGTAGAAGTGTTGTTAGCTGGCTAGATCATACACTAACTTCGGAAAGTATACAAGAGAAAATAGATAATATCTGTATTCGATACGACCTTTCATTATTTGATAATTTTCCCATTGGTTTTAAAGTAAATATCGACGTAATTCATAAAAATTAGCATATAGAGTCGGTAACTAAGCAGTTTATTAATTGGAAGTTATTTAACTCAAATTATGTAATATTTAAATATCAAAATAAAGTAAGTAATGGTATCACTGGGTACGACTTGATTAATTTTGAATGTCTCGAATGTTTTTCATATAACTGTCCAGATTCAAATCATATTAAGGAATTAGAACATATCTATGATACATTTGTTCAGATTTGTAATGATGCCTCAGCAAAATTTATACTAAACCTCAACAGAGGTTACGAAATAAAGCCAGGATGGAATGATCATGTTCGTAATTTATATAAAGTAGCAAGGGAGAATTTGTTTTATTTGGAACAGGAATAACTGCCCCATAGTTGGCGAATGCCTTGAAGATATGAAGAGTTCACGAAGGACATTTAAGAAAGCTCTGAAGCATATAATACATAATGAAGCACAAATACGAAATGAAAAACTGGCAGTCTTATTCACATAAGAGGTACAAAACATTCTGGAATGAAGTTAGGAAATCGAAAAACAACAAAGGTTACTTGAATATAAAGATTCAAGGCGAATGTGATTCGAATCTAATAAGAAAAGTTTTCACAAGCATATAAACGTGTATTTGATGACCAGAATTGTCAATCTAAAGGTAATTTTGAAGCTTTAAGATTAAAACAAGATGTTCGAAGAGGTAAAATAGTTGGGACCATTCACTTGAATGATATAAATACAGCCATATCGGAGTTGAAGTATGTTATTGGTCACTATAATATCCATTCGAATCATTTGAAGTTTTGTCCAGAATATGCAAGAGGTTTACTTGCTAAATTATTTTCAGCATTTATTGTTCATGGCTTTATGCCTAATACTATGATAACTGGAGTCATTCTTCCTCTTATTAAAGATCGTGGTAAAGATAAAAATGTAAATGATAACTATAGACCAATAATATCGTCTTCTGTTTTTCTAAAGATTTTTTAATATTGTTTAAAATATAAATTAACAAATTATATCGACTTTAATGAGAGGCAACATGGCTTCAGAGCAGGCCATTCAACTCTTTCTGCAGGTTTAATTTTTAAGGAAACTGTTTTACGCTATAGATCTGCAGGATCGAATGTATATGAGAGTTTTATTGATTTTAGAAAAGCTTTTGATAAAGTGAATAATTTTAAATTAATCCAGAAACTTTTAGAACTAGATATTCCTCATTACCTTGTAAATATTTTGGTTTATTTTTACAGAAACCAAATGGTTGCTACTAAACATAAAGATGCACTTTCAAAGCCCTGGAAGATTATGAACGGAGTGAGACAGGGTGGAATTTTATCTCCTTTACTTTTTAATGTATATATTGATCTATTAATCGAAACCGAATCAAAGTGCAAAACTGGATGTACTCTTGGCAATAGGATGAGTAACATTATTGCCTATGCTGACGACATAGTAGTTTTAGCACCAACAGCGACAGGGTTACAAAAGTTACTAAACATTGTGGAACATGAAACGAAAACTTTATATATTAAAGTGAATGCAAAGAAATCAGTATGTTTTTTAGGGATACTAATAATATAAATGGTCTGCCGAGAATGAAGCTTAATGATGAAGTAATGATCAATGTACATGAACATAAGTACCTAGGATTTATTATTGATGATAAACTAAATAATGATAAGGATGTAATAAGGACAAGAAATCAGTTTTATAATTAATTCAATTGTATTTTACTTAAATTCCCTAATGTTAATATTAATGTTTTTATTCAACTATTTAATACTATAGCTTAAGTTTTTATGGTACAGAATTATGGTTTTCCAATAAGCGGTGTGGTGTTCCTCTGAAACAATTTGCGGTTGGATACCACAATGCCATTAAGAAGATTTTAAAACTTAAATACTGGGAGAGCAACCACAAAGCATGTGATTTAGCAGGGTTAATGACATTCACTCATCTAATTAATTGGCAAAAAATACGGTTTGCTCACAGATGTATGATGAAGCCTTGTATCTTTTTAAGAAAATGTTTACTTACCAATGATGATAGCTTACTGTATATTTGATGAAGGAAGTAAAGAATATTTTACTGAATATTTATAATATCGAATGTTTAATGGAAAATGACACTGACCAGTAAAATCTAGAATTACTTTTATTCAAAGATGTGAACCAACTATGAGATAAATGTGCTTCTCTGATTTCTTAAGTTATTTTACTTTCCTAATTTAGCATTTCTTCTCTTATCATTGCTTGGACGTTTTGCTATTGTTCCTTATACTCCATGTTCCAGCTTTCTTTGTAGGCTATTCTTTATTTGTTTAGTTTAACCCCTTACGAACGGGGATGTTTGTAACTTCGGAAAATATAACCGAAACTACCACTAATTTTCCCATGGTTTTTCTTATGGGTTTAACCCTTAATTAGCGGCGAGCAACATAAGTCGAGTTAAATAAAGCTGGACTATGTGGCGGCGCTCGACATAACTCGAGTGGCAATTTCAGCACGTAATGTGGCTGAGAGAGAGAGACAAGTGGTGGCAGGAGACTAGCGAGCGTATGACTGCTCCAGACCACCGCGGCGAACCTACTGACACAAATCTCAGCTCCCTCCTCCCTCTCTCACTCGCTACATACTCAATTATGTACCGAAAGTACCGAATTACCTGCTTTTTGCACTCGCGTTGCACGGTTATTGCAAGAAAACTATCCATCATACAAGGATCGTTATGGTGTCATTCGAAAGCTCTGTTTATGCCCTTTCAGGGATAGATACTTGTTTTACGTTCTGGGTCTTATTTAGGCATGAAAATGATCACGTAAACAGCCCTATTTTGGCTAAAAACACCCCGCTGGGTGGTACACATAAATAAACCGCATAGGCCGCTCGTAAGGTGGTAAGGTAGTTTTCATCATTATACAGTAGATGAAATTAGTTACAATCCCCGGAAAACTTTATTTCTCCCATTATCCAACGATCGTAAAACACTCAGATGCAAGTCATTTACAGAGTAAATATACAATTTCTTTTGCCTTTGGATAAAGGATGGGTTGAGGGGGGGGCTTTGCCCCCCCCCCCATGAATTATTGAAATCGGCATCTATTTTAACAGTATAGGGCTTAATAAAAAATTGCACTTCCGTCAATGGGGAGATTTATAGGGAGAGTTTTTTGTTTTTACATTGCTTTATATAGTGCACATAAAATGGATCTCCGGAGGTTAAAACACATTTTAATATGATCTTTTCAACATCCTTATTATATAATAGCCTTCAAATATTGAGAAATAAATAGTGGTAGTTTTGGTTATAAGTACCGTAACTTCTACTACCTGCCTGGCGGGCATATTTACCCTAAACGAGCTTCATTTCATGCTTTTTTTCATGCATAAACAAGAGCCAGAGTGTAATACAATTATGCATCTGTGAAAAGGCGATAATAGAGCTTCCCATGACACCTGAATCATCCTTTTATGACCACGGATTCTCCTGTAGCGATCGCGCAACACAAGGGGTTTTTCCAGGTCTCGCGAGGTCGTCGGTGTGGAATGTTGCAGAGGTAGTGTCAGTCGCGGCACTGGGTCCGTGCCGAACGGTCAGAGCCCGCCTATCGTCCTCCCAACGCATGGACTCTCTCGCAGGGCCGGTAATGTGCTCAAAATCCCGCCCGATTAATGTCGGGCACCGCAGGGGTGGCCATGATTCTTTCGCACGATATATGTCGGGCCCCGCGGCTTGAGTGTTAAACATGATAGTTTAAACAAATCCGGAATAAACTTGTTTTCCGAGTAATTATGTTCACACCGTCCTATCTCAGAATTCTGAGTGATGACCATTTCCGTAGCAGCCTGACAACAGCATGATATTCGATATTTGATATTCGAAATTCGAATATATAACTACATATGTTTGATATTCGAATATCAAACAGAATCCTGACAACAGCATGATATTTGATATTTGATATTCGAAATTCGAATATCAAACAGAATCCTGACAACAGCATGATATTTGATATTCGATATTTGATATTCGAATATAAGAAAAATGTGATGTGATTCGAATATCAAACAGAACCCTGACAACAGCATGATATTTGATATTTGATATTCGAATATAATACTACATATGTTTGATATTCGAATATCAAACAGAATCCTGACAACAGCATGATATTTGATATTCGAATACAAGAAAAATGTGATGTTCGAATATCAAAAAATTACATTTTTGATATTCGAATATCAAACAGAATCCTGACAACAGCATGATATTTGATATTCAAATATAAGATTTTTTTTTTATATTCGAATATCAAAAAGAGACTGACAATAGCATGATATTTTATATTTGATATTCGAAATTCGAATATCAAACAGAATCCTGACAACAGCATGATATTCGATATTCGAATATAAAACTACATATGTTTGATATTCGAATATCAAACAGAATCCTGACAACAGCATGATATTTGATATTTGATATTCGAAATTCGAATATCAAACAGAATCCTGACAACAGCATGATATTTGATATTTGATATTCGAAATTCGAATATCAAACATAATCCTGAGAACAGCATGATATTTGATATTCGAATATAAGAAAAATGTGATGTTCGAATATCAAAAAATGAATTTTTTGATATTCGAATATCAAACAGAATCCTGACAACAGCATGATATTTGATATTCAAATATAAGATTGTTTTTGTTATATTCGAATATCAAAAAGACTGACAATAGCATGATATTTGATATTCGAATATCAAACAGAATCCTGACAACAGCATGATATTTGATATTTGATATTCGAATATAAGAAAAATGTGATGTTCGAATATAAAAAAATACATTTTTGATATTCGAATATCAAACAGAATCCTGACAGCATGATATTTGATATTTGATATTCGAAATTCGAATATCAAACAGAATCCTGACAACAGCATGATTTGATATTTGATATTCGAATATAAGAAAAATGTGATGTTCGAATATCAAAAAATGACATTTTTGATATTCGAATATCAAACAGAATCCTGACAACAGCATGATATTTGATATTCAAATATAAGATTTTTTTTTATATTCGAATATCAAAAAGAGACTGACAATAGCATGATATTTTATATTTGATATTCGAAATTCGAATATCAAACAGAATCCTGACAACAGCATGATATTTGATATTTGAATATAAGAAAAATGTAATGTTCGAATATCAAAAAATGAAATTTTTGATATTCGAATATCAAACAGAATGCTGACAACAGCATGATATTTGATATTCGAATATCAAATATCAAACAGAATCCTGACAACAGTATGATATTTGATATTCGAATATCAAACAGAATCCTGACAACAGCATGATATTTGATATTCGAAACACATCACTCCATTCGGTCATATGCACCTACAACCACTATAAGATATCACCTGTTCCTGTTATTCAAGATACAAATTAAATATACACCTGTTTCTATTTGTTCCTATCGTCTCTGAATTGTTCTATTAAATAAATACAAGGCTGATTGACTTGTTTATTAATTCCTGGTGGTGGCCAGCATAATCGCTACCTATAATTGAAGAACTCTATAATATCTAAAGATAGCAGCGGTATTCATCACCTGTGCTTCGCTGTTATCACATGTTGGCAGCGGTGGTATATATATATACAGTATATATATATATACAGACAGTATATAATTATATATATATATATATATATATATATATATATATATATATATATATATATGATAATAATATTAATAATTAATATTAATATTTTAATAATAAAAATACCGGTATAATATATATATAATGAAATAAAATATAATAAAAAAACAAATAAATACATATAAACAAAATAAATATATGTATTACTGGCTTAATTAATCAATTAATTGCCTAATTGCGAGTTTCGTTCTATAAGGAAGTTGGACCTTTAGATAACAATATTTAACATAATTTACAGCAAAAATACGGTCGTAGTACATATATAAATACATAAAACCCAATTCAACATAGCATTTGAGATGCAACCTGACAATATTGCCGCATCTGTCCTCCCCTCAACCACCACCAGCAGCAACGCCCCAGACGTACCAGCACGAATTGGTGCCATCCGCCAACTCGGATCATCAGTGTTTGTGAGAGCAGGCGGGACTACTCTCAGTGTAAGTGAGGCACAAAGGGAAACAGTAAGAGAGGCCAAGCAAATGAAACAGGAGTTCCAGTGACTCCTTATCAAATGCCAATACATATCAAATATCCTGCTATTGTCAGTCTCTTTTTGATATTTGAATATAAAATATCATGCTGTTGTCAGGATTCGGTTTGATATTCGAATATCAAAAATGTAGTTTTTTGATATTCGAACATCACATTTTTCTTATATTCGAATATCAAATATCATGCTGTTGTCAGGATTCTGTTTGATATTCGAATTTCGAATATCAAATATAAAATATCATGCTATTGTCACTCTTTTTGATATTCGAATATAAAAAAAAAATCTTATATTTGAATATAAAATATCATGCTGTTGTCAGGATTCGGTTTGATATTCGAATATCAAAAATTTCATTTTTTGATATTCGAACATCAATTTTTTTTTATATTCAAATATCAAATATCATGCTGTTGTCAGGATTCTGTTTGATATTCGAATTTCGAATATCAAATATAAAATATCATGCTATTGTCAGTCTCTTTTTGATATTCGAATATAAAAAAAAAAAATCTTATATTTGAATATAAAATATCATGCTGTTGTCAGGATTCGGTTTGATATTCGAATATCAAACATTTAATTTTTTGATATTCGAACATCATATTTTTCTTATATTCGAATATCAAATATCATGCTGTTGTCAGGATTCTGTTTGATTAAAATGTAAAACTTGCAAACTAAACAAACCAAAATTGGGACAAGGACAATATAAAGTCAAATTAAATTATCAAAATCGCTATGTGGAAACAACGCTTACTACAATGAAAATTATTAAATAAAAGAACACAATCCACCACATAGGGTGTACATTACTACATGAGCAAGTTAATCTGTTTCCCAAGCAAACTAATCGCACATATAACAACGCACTATCGTCACGTTAAAGGAAGTAGTCAAGTTTGGGAAGTCCGGGACGTTCTATCAAATTTTACTAAACTCTGCATGAATAAAGAAACTAAATGTTAAATGTCAAAATATTATTTAAAATCAAATTTGCAACATGACAAGACATTAACAATAGTACAAAATACAAATATTGATAAGATATCTATACTATTACAAAATAATATATAAAATACAGTACAGCACTCACTAACGATAGTGCTATCGGGTAGGTACCTGTAAGCATAGCATGCCTCAAGTGATCCCTATCAATAACTACCCTACAAATAACCTACATTTATAGCACAAATAAACTAAGGAAATCGCAAAAGTAAGCAATTGATACTATCGACAATGAATACATATAATATAAAGACAAATAATTGCAAAATATGAAGTAACAACAGATTTAAACAAAGAGTACTCTTTTAACAAGAACAATAAATTTAAAAAATCATCAATATTAATATTAATAATATAAAAAGAAAAAGATAAACAATAAATACAGACAAAACACAATAAATACAGACAAAAAGTAAGCAGAGGTTATACAAGAAACTTCAAGTTAAAAATGCTCGATTAAAATTATTGATGTTAAATTTTAGAATACAGTCACAATAATTGACCCTAAAAAGATTAAATTTATGGAACAATTTACTTGCCTCAAAACCTCTGTCCACTAAGAGTCTGTATAGTAACCTAGCTCTAGCCCAAAAGTCATCTACTTTAGTGCAGATTTTACAAAATCTTATTAATTGGGAATAAAAACAATTATAAGTTATTATACTATCGATATTACTACTAGGGAAAGGAAAGTTTATTACGTTAAAATTAAAATCATCAACTTTGTGATATACTTTAAGTATGCACTGTTCATTAACAATCTCTATATTTATATCAAGAACATTTTCTATAATTTACGTTACATTGTGTGAGGGGAATAGAATTAGGGTAAATAAGTTTAGCAACTTGATTAAAATTTAACAAATTGCAAACAAGAATATCATCAATATATCTACTATTATTACTTAACAGTTTAGCAAGTGCTAATTTTTCTGGGATTTTATTTTTCTTGCTACTGTCAACTAAGTCTTTTATATATTTAAATTCTAAAGCAAGCAAGAATAAATCTGCAATTAAAGGGCTAGCATTTCCACCCATAGGAATTCCTAATATTTGTTTGAAAATGTACGGGCCGAATCTAACATAAGTATTGAAAAGGAGGAATTTAAGGGCATCTTTAAGTTTAGTTCTATCAAAATATACAGAACTGGTGGGAGTAGAGCTAAGTGATGCATTATTAAAATATGTATAAACATTTATGAAATAATTACCATTCCTAACGAACCTGTCAAAGTGCAAATCTATAATAAAGCAAAGCTCTGAATATACTAAATCTAAAGGCAAATTGGTATACAAAGTTGAAAAGTCGAAGCTATGTACCGAGGTAACTTTCGGCATGGTATTTATTTTATCAATAACTTCTAACGAATTGTCAACACTCCAATAATAGTTAATGCCAGTTCTTCTCATGATGGTATTACAATATCTTTTATGAGTACTTTTAATGTATTTTAAGCAATTTACGACTTGTTCTGATAGAGTTTTAGTGGTAGCAAATTTTGCTCCGGCAATAAAGCGATATTTATAAGGTCTTTTATGAAATTTAGGTAACATGTATAATTTTGCAATGCACTTGTTCTTATCAGAAAGTTTAATATCAAATGTTATATTTTTCTTGGTATGTTCATCGATTAAGTTATCAATATTCAGATTATTTTGAATTTCATAAACAGAATTACCGCAAATATTTTTACGTAATATGTTACCCTTAATACCTAATTCTTTTTTCATGTTTTCAAGATAAAATTTCTTACATGTGAAGCTATAATTATTGCTGGCTTTATCTACTGTAGTGATTACAAAATGTTTATGTAAATTTATTAAATCCGCTTTAAGCTTATTATAATTAGTCTATAAAATCTGAAAGATTAAATTCATTTTTAAGCGAGAAAATTTTATTTCTAATTAACTTAATTAATAATTTAGACCATGCTTCTAGTTCTCTCACATCGCAGCACGCAATTTTTAACAATTTATCTTTTAATTTATTGACTGAAAAAACAATATCTTTTAAAATTATGTCCCATGTTACTTTATTACTCCCTATTCTAAATTTAAACCCTTTACGACATAGCTCCGCTAATTTGTCGTTTGCAAAATGTTTAACTAGTTCTACATCACCTGTTAATATGTGACATATCGGACTATAAATGAACTTTGCTAGTGCATCACGTCTGCTAGGTGGCATATCCATGACTCTTTCACACACATTTATTATTATTGAAAATATCATTATCTGAAAGATTTCCTAAAACTTTATTATAATTACAAATAATAGACCCAACAGGTCGTTCATATGAATACACTATTAATGGTTTGAAATCTTTACAACCATCTGGTAACATGGACTTAACTTTCTTTGAATTAATAAGACTGTTAACATTAATTTTGTCTACAATTTTAGAGGAATAATTTAAAGTGGACATGACTTTATCTTTAATACGGTTATCTTTGGATTTCTTAGAATTAGCTCTAATATATCCCATAAAAGCAAAGTCTATATTCTTAAATTTATTTGTGAAATTATGTTTATTGTTTAGAATATTTTCTATAAAAGGAGCAAAACTTTTCTCTTGTAGGCCTTTCAATGAATCTTTTAATTTTTAAATTCCGAAATTTCGATATAATGAATATAAATTATTAACAATAATTTTAATATCAGACCTGTTTTTCTTTTTATTAAATGTATTTAGTCTTCTATTACCGTGTCTACCAGGTCTTCTGTTTAAAACAGGGAAGTTAAAATATGGGTTATTAAAATAGTTTTTTAATAAATCTTTATACAAAATGTTGCCTACATTTTTTATTTGATTGTTAAGTCCAAATGGATAGATGGTCATTACTTTTCCAATCCAATAATTTTCTCTATCCAAAACATTTTGATTACTTTGAACAATTTCTATAATTTTGTATTTACAATCAAATTTAGTACAATCTGTGTTAAAATGCTTATATAGAAGAATCTTGGAGTCGATGCCGTTCTTAATTCCTGATCTATGCCCGTAGGCTCTTTCTCTTAAACATTGCTCCGTCTTTCCAACATATTGTATACCACATTTATCACAGGTTATTAAATAGATAACATTCTTTACTTTACATGGAGATGTTACATTAACAGAAGAATTTAAAAACAAAAATTTTGTATTGGTAATGTAACTTTTAAAAAATGTTTGATGTTCAAAATCAAATTCATTCACACAGAGTTTACATTTACAGTTATCATCGAAAAGACGGCGGTTATTTTCATTATTATTCTTCATTTTTAAGTTTTTATAATTTTGCCGGGTGCGAGGGTACAGATAATTATTCTGACACATAGTCCGTGGCCGGTCCTGGTTCGTCAACGAATACAAGTAAAGGAAGGGACAGTACATGGGGAACACGTCGTATACTAATGCTGCCACTAGTACAGACCGGCCTCACATCTATACTGTCCCTGAACCTATATAAATTAAAATGTAAAACTTGCAAACTAAACAAACCAAAATTGGGACAAGGACAATATAAAGTCAAATTAAATAATCAAAATCGCTATGTGGAAACAACGCTTACTAAAATGAAAATTATTAAATAAAAGAACACAATCCACCACATAGGGTGTACATTACTACATGAGCAAGTTAATCTGTTTCCCAAGCAAACTAATCGCACATATAACAACGCACTATCGTCACGTTAAAGGAAGTAGTCAAGTTTGGGAAGTCCGGGACGTTCTGGCAAATTTTACTAAACTCTGCATGAATAAAGAAACTAAATGTTAAATGTCAAAATATTATTTAAAATCAAATTTGCAACATGACAAGACATTAACAATAGTACAAAATACAAATATTGATAAGATATCTATACTATTACAAAATATTATATAAAATACAGTACAGCACTCACTAACGATAGTGCTATCGGGTAGGTACCTGTAAGCATAGCATGCCTCAAGTGACCCCTATCAATAACTTCCCTACAAATAACCTACATTTATAGCACAAATAAACTAAGGAAATCGCAAAAGTAAGCAATTGATACTATCGACAATGAATACATATAATATAAAGACAAATAATTGCAAAATATGAAGTAACAACAGATTTAAACAAAGTACTCTTTTAACAAGAACAATAATTTAAAAAATCATCAATATTAATATTAATAATAGAAAAAGAAAAAGATAAACAATAAATACAGACAAAAAACAATAAATACAGACAAAAAGTAAGCAGAGGTTATACAAGAAACTTCAAGTTAAAAATGCTTGATTAAAATTATTGATGTCAAATTTTAGAATACAGTCACAATAATTGACCCTAAAAAGATTAAATTTATGGAACAATTTACTTGCCTCAAAACCTCTGTCCACTAAGAGTCTGTATAGTAACCTAGCTCTAGCCCAAAAGTCATCTACTTTAGTGCAGATTTTACAAAATCTTATTAATTGGGAATACAAACAATTATAAGTTATTTTACTATCGATATTACTACTAGGGAAAGGAAAGTTTATTACGTTAAAATTAAAATCATCAACTTTGTGATATACTTTAAGTATGCACTGTTCATTAACAATCTCTATATTTATATCAAGAAAATTTCAAATTTATAATTTACGTTACATTGTGTGAGGGGAATAGAATTAGGGTAAATAAGTTTAGCAACTTGATTAAAATTTAACAAATTGCAAACAAGAATTTCATTAATATATCTACTATTATTACTTACCAGTTTAGCAAGTGCTAATTTTTCTAGGATTTTATTTTTCTTGCTACTGTCAACTAAGTCTGTTATATATTTAAATTCTAAAGCAAGCAAGAATAAGTCTGCAATTAAAGGGCTAGCTAGCATTTCCACCCATAGGAATTCCTAATATTTGTTTGAAAATGTACGGGCCGAATCTAACATAAGTATTGAAAAGGAGGAATTTAAGGGCATCTTTAAGTTTAGTTCTATCAAAATATACAGAACTAGTGGGAGTAGAGCTAAGTGATGCATTATTAAAATATGTATAAACATTTATGAAATTTCGAATATCAAATATCAAATATCATGCTGTTGTCAGGATTCTGTTTGATATTCGAATATCGAATATCATGCTGTTGTCAGGATTCTGTTTGATATTCGAATTTCGAATATCAAATATCGAATATCATGCTGTTGTCAGGCTGCTCATTTCCGTTGATATGCTCAAATAAATGTATTTTTCTGCTCATTACAAATCTGAAATCAGAAATGTCTATCTTTAATAGTTCTCAAGCAGACACTTGCAGAGGTCTATGGGGCTGAGGTGACTACTCCATAGATTGTTCAGAACCGCTGTCCCGCATCTAGACTGCAGCCTTCGATCTTGTTCTCTTGCAGCTTGGGGGTGGACAGTCCTCTATGAAGTCATCAAACATGTCTTCCATACTAAAGGATTCTGCCAACATTAATTTGTTGGATGTCTTCCTTTTCATGTACTGCATCAATATCCTTAATACCCTTCAGGGTGTCTATACACAGAAAGAAGGTCACTGGAATCTTCCTCAGATTCTACATTGAGCAGTTCTGCCTTTATCAATTTAAAGTCGAATTTGCTTTCATTGTGTGCTAGTATGGCAACTGGTTTAGGCAAATCCAAGAAGAGACTGATTGCTTGAGCATTGTCTTTCTAAAAGCCTTTACAATGCTGCAGCATGTCATTGCTTAAGCCTTTCATCTCCTCTGCTTAGAGAGTGATAACCTTCCAAGGATAGTAGAGTGGAGTGTATTTACGCAGAATATAAGGCAACTTGGGAACACAGTTACCACGTTTTGGACTAGGAGGTGGATACCATTTGTTTGGTGTACTATATCCATTACTGGAACATTTTGGTGTTGGTTGTGATATAAATAGTCCTATATTTACTGGAATATCCTGGGTAGAAGTGCTAGGCACAGGCTGAGAAGCAAATAAATCAGCTGATGAGCTTTTCGTCTTCTATGGTGGTGCCTTTGTTCATATTTATTAGACTGTCTCTTGATAATGCAATCATGGATAATTCCAATATTTGGGGACTATGCATAGGTAGGTCAGTTGCTTCAATGTCTAAAAACACAAATGTCTGAATGTTATTGACGACCCCTACTTACAGAGGGTTCCACCATTCTTCTGAACTGAAAAGAAGAAAGTAAGCAGTGAAAAGAGAATGACTTGGGTAACGGGCATGCTGTTATATATTATCTAATAATTAATTTTATCAGTTCTTAGCACAGTAAATAGTGATAGGCAAAACATATTCAGTATATTACCCTCTCACGCGTACGGATGTGAATGTAGTCCTAAGGAAGTTATGTCCTAAATGTCCATGAATGCGAATATAGTTCTAAAACTTTAGACATTTGGTGGATATAAACTTATGACTCAATGTGCGTCAAACTTAAATTACATCATAATTTTATTTATTTACATAATTCTAGTATCTTTCTCTTTATTTTGTCCTATAAGAACACATCAATTATTTTTGGTTGGAACCACTGGGTTAGTCAAGCATTTTTTCCTCTTTCTCGAAATCTGGTACCGGGTCCAATATGGGTCCTTTAAAAATATAAGACAGTCTGTTACGACCGGGGCTCGTATAAAACAAGGTCTCTTAATCATTGGACTAGGAAAGCACACAGCCACAATGGTAACACTAGATCCAACCCCTGAACTTATAATGCCGGCGCACAAAAACACCTTTACCCTCCAGAGTTAAATCTGCGATAACGGGGTATCCTATAACTCAGTATAAGTGCACTACTACTACAGGTTGATGATCTCTGATACAGCCTGATCACAACAACATACAATTACGTTAATAAGGTATACTAGGAAAAGATAAGAGATCTTAATTAAATCACTGCAATGATTTAATGCAAACTAAAATAAGGTATATTTAAAGTTACTCTAAACAATAATGAACTGTCACTCCTATACTAAAGAAAGTGAACGAAAGTCCCAAAGCATCGAGCAGGAATCTTCTGAAGAAAGTCTGATGCTGGGGTAAGATGATCGTATCGGATTTTGAACTGTTATATAAAGCAGGGTCAATATAGGACAAGTGTAGAGACAGACAGTGTCAACTGACACGGGAATAACGATAAATGCACACTAGTATTATCTCCAACAACAAAAGAAGTCCTTCGTCAGGCAACTCAAAAAACCTGCTCAGGTTGTGCAACTCAACAACAACCAAGGCTTACGGTCAACGTGAATAAGAACATAACATAAGAGTTTATAATTCTAATCGGGGGTCTGCTAGGCTAATAAAGTCTAGCTGGGATGTCGTAGGCTAGGAAACAATGGCTGAGCGAGCGGCTCGTAGCCTAGCGAGGTCCTTAAGACTGTGCGGCCAAATTAAGTTAATTGACGGGGTGCTCTCTTGAGAGATCCAGATCACTAGTTATCTCCTGGCGACCCTCTCAAAGTCGAAACAAAACGAGTTAGCACAGTGCTGGGTGGCAGAGGCAAAAGACCCTCACTCGCAGCACAGTGCTAAACTCACAAGGTACACAGTCAGAAAGACCACCTAGGCTTCCCACGTCTCCGTTGCGATTGTACAGGTTAAGCAAAACCTGTTACACATCGGAAATCACAACACAAATAGCCTTACCCCAGTCTAGCATTAAATAGCCCAGCAGACAGGCAGGGAGACACCGTGAGTGTGTCGAACCTCTACAGACAAAATGGTAACTCCTCCAAAATGCCTAACTAAACATATAATATCTGAGAGCTTCAGCATGTAATACGATGGCCGATGTATGAAATCGTGGAGAACCAAAGGGGAGTTATGATATTAAATAGATTGAAAGAATGAGAGGTAAGAAGTTGAGAAAGTGTTCTATAGGTAGAAGTCGGGAGACAGGTAGCAAGGGGGCATGTGAAGGGTATGCTGGTCAGGCAAGCTCTGAAGAGAGTAGCTCCTTGGGACCCCTAGGATCACACACAAAGGCATGGTGGTCAGCCAATCACAGGCCGCTACGTCACCAGGCAGCAGGGCTGCAGAAGGCGCCAGGAACCACCAGCCAATCAAGAGGCATGGGAAGGCACGAGCCCACAAGCGAGGGGGAGGCAGCACATGTATACGCACGCACACACAACCACCCCACTGCCTATATTATTCACTCTCCTTAACTATATACAATGCATCTTATGTTCTACTGATGATATAAAATGCTTCCCCTTGTCACAGACGAAAATAAAGACCACCACGGGACTGTCTGCAACAACACGAACACTATGAAAGAAAGAACAACATTGTAGATAGACTGTAGCCAAATACCTTGCCCCGGCGAGTGCTAGCGAGTGGCCAAGCGAGCGGCTGACCCCACATGGCGGTCTGCCACGCTGCAGGCGTCACAAGTCTTAGGTTACATGGCGGTCTGCCACGCTGCAGGCGTCACAAGTCTTAGGTATCTACTGGAACATCTTCACCACCTCAAAGCTGGACAATAGCTCCGAAAGGAGTTGAAATAGGGGAGCTATCCCTCCACCAAAGGTGGCTTTCTAGGGCCTTTCCTAGCTGATGCTGAGAGGATTGGGTTCTAGTCATGTGGTGATGGGCTGGTCTATCAGAGTGAGAGCTGAGTGATCTCTGCCATACTCTTACTAACTCTGACTGTTCCTTTTACTTATATATCTTCTAGATCTCAGGTGACAGCATCTTTTCCGTGGATCGACCTCCCTACTGCCAACATAAAAGTTGGCAGATTGGGAGCCAAAGCGTCACATTTTATCCCTTGGCCCTCAACTCTCCCTTCATAATTGCTGAGGGGCACAGGGCCTTGGTTGGCCTTGGTTTGCCTTGGTTTCCCGGGCGTTTCCGCACCCTCCTCAGCTCCCTGCCTTAGAGTGGCTTCGGTCACCCGGGCTTTGTTAGTGGTAAGCAGGGAGGGTTTTGTGGGGGCACTCTATGGCCTTGGCCTTGGCCTTGCTCGGGACCTTGGGGCTGTTCGGCCAGGCAGCCTGGGGAAAAACAACAACAACTGGAAATCTTCACTCCCATCTACAATTTGACGTCCCTCTTGAATCGCTTGGCTGTAGGTGTGCAAACCAGCTGTTACGACCGGGGCTCGTATAAAACAAGGGCTCTTAATCATTGGACTAGGAAAGCACACAGCCACAACGGTAACACTAGATCCAACCCCTGAACTTATAATGCCGGCGCACAAAAACACCTATACCCTCCAGAGTTAAATCTGCGATAACGGGGTATCCTATAACTCAGTATAAGTGCACTACTACTACAGGCTGATGATCTCTGATACAGCCTGATCACAACAACATACAATTATGTTAATAAGGTATACTAGGAAAAGATAGAGATCTTAATTAAATCACTGCAATTATTTAATGCAAACTAGAAGAAGGTACATTTAAAGTTACTCTAAACAATAATGAACTGTCACTCCTATACTAAAGAAAGTGAACGAAAGTCCCAAAGCATCGAGCAGGAATCTTCTGAAGAAAGTCTGATGCTGGGGTAAGATGATCGTATCGGATTTTGAACTGTAGTATAAAGCTGGAACAGGATATGACAATTGTAAGGACATATAGGGTTAACTGGCACGGGAATAATAACTGCGCAATAGTAGGAACTCAAACAGCAAAAGAAGTACTTCCTCATCAACGAAACCGCCTACTAGGGTTGTGCAACTCAACAACAACCTAGACTAATAAATGCCGTGAATAATAATGCATACATAACAGAAAGAGTTTATAATCTAAATCTGGTGTCTGCTAGGCGAATAAAGTCTAGCTGGGATGTAGTAGGCTAGGAAACAATGGCTCAGCAAGCGGCTCGTAGCCTAGCGAAGTCCTTAAGGCTGTTCGGCCAAATTACGTTAATTGACGGGGTGCTCTCTTGAGAGATCCAGATCGCTAGTATCTGGTTCTCTCCTGGCGACCCTCTCAAAGTCAAAGCAAACGAGTTAGCACAGTGTTGGGTGGCAGAGGCAAAAGCCCTCACACGCAACACAGTGCTAAACTCACAAGGTACACAGTCAGAAAGACCACCTAGGCTTCCCACGTCTCCGTTGCGATTGTACAGGTTCAACAAAACCTAGTACACATGGAAATCACAACACCAGTAGCCCTATCCCAGTCTAGCATTAAATCCCCCAACAGACCACCACGATACAGGAAGGGAGACACCGTGAGTGTGTTGAACCTCTACAGACATAATGGTAACCCTTCCAAAATGCCTAACTAAACATGTGTTATCTGAGAGCTTCAGCATATAATACGATGGCCGATATATGAAATCGTGCAGAACCAAAGGGAAGTTATGATATTAAATAGAGTAGAAGAATGAGAGGTAAGAAGTTGAGAGAGAGAGAAAGTGCTCTATAGGTAGAAGTCGGGAGACAGGGGGGCAAGGGACATATGAAGGGTATGCTAGTCAGGAAAGCTCTGAGGAATGAACTCCTCGGGACCCCTCCAGGATCACACACAAAGGCATGGTGGTCAGCCAATTACAGGCCGCTACGTCACCAGGCAGCAGGGCTGCAGAAGGTGCCAGGAACCACCAGCCAATCAAGAGGCACTCGTGCGAGCCTACAAAGCGAGGGGGGAGGCAGCACATGTATACGCACGCACACACTACCACCCCACTGCCTATATTATTCTCTCTCCTTAACTATATACAATGCATCCTATGTTCAACTCATGATATATAATGCTTCCCGTTGTCACAGACGAAAACAAAGACCTCCACGGGACTGTCTGTAACAACATGAACACTGTGAAAGAAAGAACAACATAGTAGATAGACTGTAGCCAAATACCTTGCCCCGGCGAGTGCTAAAGCGAGCGGCTGAGCCCACATGGCGTTCTGCTGAGCTGCAGGCGTCACACAGCGATGTGACGACAGGCGGCCGGATTGTGACGCCTGCACCTCAGCAGAACGCCACGTGGGCTCAGCCGCTCGCTTGGCCACTCGCTAGCAATCGCCGGGGCAAGGTATTTGGCTACAGTTTATCTACAATGTGTTCTTTCTTTCATAGTGTTCGTGTTGTTACAGACAGTCCCGTGGAGGTCTTTATTTTCGTCTGTGACAACGGGAAGCATTTTATATCATGAGTTGAACATAGGATGCATTGTATATAGTTAAGGAGAGAGAATAATATAGGCAGTGGGGTGGTAGTGTGTGCGTGCGTATACATGTGCTGCCTCCCCCCTCGTTTTGTAGGCTCGCATGCGTGCCGTCTCACGCCTCTTGATTGGCTGGTGGTTCCTGGCGCCTTTTGCAGCCCTGCTGCCTGGTGACGTAGCAGCCTGTGATTTGGCTGTCCACCATGCCTTTGTGTGTGGTCCTGGAGGGGTCCCGAGGAGTTCCATCCTCAGAGCTTTCCTGACTAGCATACCCTTCACATGTCCCTTGCCCCCCTGTCTCCCGACTTCTACCTATAGAGCACTTTCTCTCTCTCTCAACTTCTTACCTCTCATTCTTCTACTCTATTTAATATCATAACTTCCCTTTGGTTCTGCACGATTTCATATATCGGCCATCGTATTATATGCTGAAGCTCTCAGATTAGTTAGGCATTTTGGAAGGGTTACCATTTTTGTCTGTAGAGGCTCGACACACTCACGGTGTCTCCCTTCCTGTATCTTGGTGGTCTGCTGGGGGATTTAATGCTAGACTGGGATAAGGCTACTGGTGTTGTGATTTCCGATGTGTACTAGGTTTTGTTGAACCTGTACAATCGCAACGGAGACGTGGGAAGCCTAGATGGTCTTTCTGACTGTGTACCTTGTGAATTTAGCACTGTGTTGCGAGTGAGGGCTTTTGCCTCTGCCACCCAACACTGTGCTAACTCGTTTGCTTTGACTTTGAGAGGGTCGCCAGGAGAGAACCAGATACTAGCGATCTGGGTCTCTCAAGAGAATACTGTGACGTTGACCACTCCGTTAGAACCGCATGGCTTGTCCTACAGTAACTCGCTAGGATCGCCAGGGCAGTGGATGGGGCTACAGTTTATGTATTAGAGTGTGCTTTATTTCATATGAAAGCTTGTGTCATGGGCAGTCCAGAAAGGCTCTTTGTTTTTCACCCATGTCAAGGCTTTATATATTTAATTGTAAAGTATATGTTTTATCATTAACTAGTAATGATGGGAGAGAGAGAGAGAGTAGAACAGAGTGAGAGGGAGCGCGCAGTGTTTTTGTCCCGCTCGATGACGTCACGGCTGGCTGCCTCGTGGGGGTTGGTGGAGAGAGGTCCTTACCATGCTGCTAGTGGCTAGAGGACTTGTAACCGCTTTTTTTCCCACGCGGCTCGAGCTAGTGCGGGTATATATACAGTTCCTCGCCACTCTCTCCCTCAGATCTGGTTTCTAGAACGCATCTATCTCATCCCTTGCTACCTGTCCCCCGCTCGCACCTGATGATCTTTTCCTCTGCCTATCTCTCTCTTTTTCCATATCTTTCACCACCTTTTATTAAGATTATACCCCCTCTGGTTAACTCTGCAAAATCAGCTTCATGCTGGCCAGTTGTATTGTGCGTTAAGGTCTGATATAACCTATGTATGTTAGTTGTTAAGATAAGTGGATTACGAAGCATTGGTTGGCATTCATATTGTTTAGTACTGCTTCCTTTAATTATTAGTGTTCTGCTGGATTAGATAATGCTAGACTAGGAATCTGATATTATAAGGTATTGTGTCCTATGAGTGCTGGCTTTAGTTAAAAGCTGCAAGACATACCTGAGAACTGGAGTTGATTGAGTAAATTCTAGTCTGTGTGCCATTGAGAGTAGAGCATGCACGAATGAGGGCATTTTGCCTATACCATTCTGCACTGTTCTAAGCTCGTTTGTCTTTGAGGTACGCCAGGAGAACGCTTAATACTTCGGTATTAAGGTTTCTCAAGAGAGCTACCCTTCATTATAACATAATATTTGACGCACAGACTTGAGATTTGCACTAGGCTATGCAGCATGCCATGCGCACCAGTATCTCGTATCATTGACTCTAGCTAGACTTTGTCAATCATAGTAGACATTAAGTATATTAAACCAAGTACTCTTTTTATGCATACCTATTAATGATTACACAAGCATTTCGCAGCATAGTTTGATGTATGGAGACACAAACGACTTGGGCTCTTTTTGTTGATAGGAATATTGCATTGTCGTGGCGATTATTATTATTGTTGTAGTGTTTAGGATATTCTTGGCTCCGACGGCATTATATATTTTGCCTTTTTGTGTGCATAGCCTGCACGAGCATTGTTCCGCTGCCTGCCTTTTTGGGTTCCATTTCCGATACGAGCATCTTTATAGCATCTAACATTTAAAGAAGATTCCTTGTTAGTGTTGAAGGACTTTAGTGCACTTTCTTTCATGCAGGAGTGCCTGACATTTATTGATTAAAGTAACGTAAGCTGTAACTTCTCTTACCACCTTACTTTCCATACCATAACCAAGCACCTTCGGTTATAGGTAGTAATAGGCTGTTTTCACATAACATTAAGCCTAGAGTAGACGCACATTTATTGAGAGTTTGATAGCCTATCATTGCATATAGAACTCTGTAGAGTATTTGTGTTCTTTGTTCACTGGGAATATACATCAGAGGTTGGAGCTAGCGCTTTCCGTTGTAACATTTATGCCATTACTAGTCCAATGAATAAGAGCCCTGATATATTTGAACCCCAGTCGTAACAATACCCCGTCAATTAACGTAATTTGGCCGCACAGCCTTCAGGACTTCGCTAGGCTACGAGCCGCTTGCTCAGCCATTGTTTCCTAGCCTACTACATCCCAGCTAAACTTTATTCGCCTAGCAGACACCAGATTTAGATTATAAACTCTTTCTGTTATGTATGCATTATTATTCATGGCATTTATTAGTCTAGGTTGTTGTTGAGTTGCACAACCCTAGTAGGCTGTTTCGTTGATGAGGAAGTACTTCTTTTGCTGTTTGAGTTCCTACTATTGCGCAATTATTATTATTCCCGTGCCAGTTAACCCTATATGTCCTTACAATTGTCATATCCTGTTCCTGCTTTATACTACAGTTCAAAATCCGATACGATCATCTTACCCCAGCATCAGACTTTCTTCAGAAGATTCCTGCTCGATGCTTTGGGAATTTCGTTAGTATAGGAGTGACGGTTCATTATTGTTTAGAGTAACTTTAAATATACCTTATTCTAGTTTGCATTAAATCATTGCAGTGATTTAATTAAGATCTCTATCTTTTCCTAGTATACCTTATTACCGTAATTGTATGTTGTGATCAGGCTGTATCAGAGATCATCAGCCTGTAGTAGTAGTGCACTTATACTGAGTTATAGGATACCCCGTTCGCAGATTTAACTCTGGAGGGTATAGGTGTTTTTGTGCGCCAGCATTATAAGTTCAGGGGTTGGATCTAGTGTTACCGTTGTGGCTGTGTGCTTTCCTAGTCCAATGATTAAGAGCCCTTGTTTTATATGAGCCCCGGTCGTAACAGGATACTGAAGGTGTATCCGCCTAGTAGGGGAGAGCGATGCTAGGCCCGAGGTGGACTTTACTGGATTAAGTGGTGTGGGCTGGAAGGCTGAAACAAGTGGATCCAAGTTTCCATGGGTGCTCAAGCGAGGGAGAAAATGTGGGTTGCAAGAAGTTCGCCCAGTGGAGTCCGAGAGGTGAATGACCCCTGCAGCCTCCCCCACCCACTTGATATAGTCCCGCCTCCCGCTTTCCGGCGCTGTGATTGGCTAAGCCACCCGCTCGGCCAGTCGATGCTCTGACCGCACGGCTTGAATATTTCTTTCCTTCGCTTCAACTCTTCTCTCCATAATAAGTTCCTGGAAGCTGCTTGCGAATGTCTTTTAGTAGCTTTCAGGAGTATAGGGCTGGCACTGATGCATTAGACCTATTGCAACCGGAGGAAACGGCCTGTGGAGGTAGCGAGAGCGAGGTTAAATGTGGAGCTGTACACGTAGCTGTCAGCTCCGAAAATGGAGGCTTCTGATTGGTCGGCCGGGAAGGCGTGGCATGTTTACCTCCAGAGTCCAGAGTGTCAAACTCAGCTGGTTTAAAGGGAAGGTTAAAGGGAGTGCGTTGATTGGCTGGTGGCCTTTTTACTTTAACACCTTACGAGCGGCCTATGCGGTTTATTTATGTGTACCGCACAGCGGGGTGTTTTTAGCCAAAATAGGGCTGTTTACGTGATCATTTTCATGCCTAAATAAGACCCAGAACGTAAAACAAGTACCTATCCCTGAAAGGGCATAAACAGAGCTTTCGAATGACACCATAACGATCCTTGTATGATGGATAGTTTTCTTGCAATAACCGTGCAACGCGAGTGCAAAAAGCAGGTAATTCGGTACTTTCAGTACATAATTGAGTATGTAGCGAGTGAGAGAGGGAGGAGGGAGCTGAGATTTGTGTCAGTAGGTTCGCCGCGGTGGTCTGGAGCAGTCATACGCTCGCTAGTCTCCTGCCACCACTTGTCTCTCTCTCTCTCAGCCACATTACGTGCTGAAATTGCCACTCGAGTTATGTCGAGCGCCGCCACATAGTCCAGCTTTATTTAACTCGACTTATGTTGCTCGCCGCTAAATAAGGGTTAATAGTAAATAAATATATATGTATAAATAAACATGAATACATAAATATATTATTATATAATAACAAATAAACTGTGGCATACATACATACATTTTTAAATTTTAAGACCGAGTGTTCCACACATATGTGCAGTTTCAGTCTCTTGTCCTAATGGCGGCATTCCAGGCAACCCTGTTGAGTGCTGCTTCACTTGTCAAGTTTTTGTATTTGAGATCGGCACGTATAGTCCGATCCCAGGTCTTCCTCGGTCCACCCCTTGGTGCAGCTCCCTCCACAATCTCAGACCTGCATTTTTTCACCCAATTTTGTTCATCCATTCTCTCCACATGTCCATACCATCCCAATCTACTTGTACGCATCACCTCGCTATTACTCTTTATACTTAATCCACTGGATCCCAGCGCCACAGCGTATGCGTCGGTAATGTATGTAACGCTAAACCCCAGCGCCACATACGTGGCGTCCGCTACTTCAAAATGATTTATTCTTGTCCTATGGTATCTAGAGGCTTGAGGATGGTATGGGAATCTAATGTATGATGTTGCCGAACAGTGGCAGTACGCCGCAACCCCCTAGCCCATCTGCACGGGTGAGTAAGTGCGGATGGGGAAAGCCAGTTTACCCACTTATCCCACCGCCACTTTTGTGCTTATTTATTCTTGTCCTATGGTAGCTATAGGGTTCAAATTCATATGGGATATACCTTATGTTGCCCAACAGTGGCAATACTTATCAATTGGCAATACCCAAGTCCCGCCGTGGTGGGGAGTGGGGAGAGAGAGCGCGGAAGTGGAAGGACTGGGCTGCCTCCTCCCACCTCCCGCCCTGCCCAGTTGCTTTGTTACATCGTGAGTGTTGGATGTACCTCGTCGCCTCGCTATGTTTATTGCTCCCCTAACGCTTCCCATAACATAGTTGACTCTCCACCAAGTTGGGGAAGAAGAGGAGGAGGATGACCCAGACCTCACGGCATTCATCAAAATTCCGCTAGGTCATGGTAGGGGTAAGAAGAGACGAGATAGTGTGTCATGTTGCTACTGTTACTCTGGCCAGCTTGCCAGAATGCACTCGTAACTCGCTCGCCAGGGCAGTGATATGGGCTACAATAATCGTAGAACGATGTTCTTTCTTTCATAGAGTTCATGTTGTCACAGACAGATCAGTGGTGATCTTTATTCTTGTCTGTGACACTTGGGAGTATTTTATATCATTGATAGAAAATAAGATGCATTGTGTAAAGTTAAGGAGAAAGAGCGAGGTAGGCAGTATGTGCGTGTGCCTCCCTCGCTCGGAGGAGTTTCCCACGCTTGTGAGTGGTCGGCGGGCCTGACGCGTCTTGTGACGATTGCTCCTCATGACTTAGTCGTCTGTGATTGGGCGCCCCGCGCGGCCTTTGTTAGTGCTGGGGGGGGGCTCCTGCCCGCGTTTCTCCTGCAGAGCTTGGCACAGCGTGCTTGGTCCTACATGTCCTTTGCAATCTGTCCCCCATATAACCCCCTATACTACTTTCTCTCTCTCTGAACTTCTTCCTTTTAATACTTCTCTCTTTATTCAATTACTTATCCCTTCTGGTTCTGCATACGACTTCCATAGTCGGCCAGTCGTATTACCAGCACCAGCTCTCCATACATGTTTGCACTAGTTTTAGGGATTATTAGAGTCCTAGTCATATGGTAGCCTAGTGTTTGGGTGCTTCTAATTATTGAGCTGTTCTTTCCCATTATTTAATGCTAGACAGTGGAAGGTATCTTTGGTCGTTGTCTGAGTTATGTATGTGGCAAGTCAGAGCCTGTACAACATCGACGAAGCTAGCTAGCCTGTAACCCTTGTGCATATTTTCCTTTGCGAGTGTAGCAGTATACAGGTGAAGGGCTTTTGCCTATACTTACCTGTATGCTTGCTACCTCATTTGGTTAACCTTTGTGGAGTGCCAGGGCAAGACCAGATACTAGAGATCTGGACTTACCAAGAGAGCCTCCAAGTCACTTAACGTAACATAAGGGAAATCTGTTCAAGGGGAGACAGTAGGCTACGAGCATGCTTGAGCTCTGCCTAGTTTCCTGATACCTTTTATGCCACTGCTAGACTTTATTAGTGAGAAAGACAGCATTGTGTTTATTAACTTTCATTGTGTATGCTTTAGGAATTATTCACGCCTTATTTTAGCCTAGGTTGATGCATAGTGCACAACCCAGTTTGGCTGTTACGTTGGCTAAGGAAGTACTCTTTTGAGTGGCGATTATTAGTGCTGTCACAGAGTTGTTGCACTCCCTTGTTTTATATATATGTATCCTACTTATTGGTGTATTTGAGATACACGCTTTGGTGTCCTGCCCCTGCATTATTTATGTTCTATATTAACGAGCATCTTAGAGCATCAGACGTTTTCAGAAGATTCTTTATCTGATTGCTGTAGGACTAGACTTCCAGTGTTTTCATAGAGCATTGTAGAGTTTAGTGTTGAGTACAGACTCACACTAAAGTTAACGTAAGCATATACTCCTTTATTAAATCTTGTTATAGTTTATTCAAGCATTGTTATTACTAAAGAGCATTTTATTAACGTAAAAGTACTCCTGTTGTGAGTAGGCTTTGCCGTCATTGGTAAGCCTTCGTAGAAGTGCACTAAAACCCAGTTAATTGATACCCCGTTATCCAGTAGATTAACTCTTAGAGGGTTTTAAGTGTTTTGTTCACCGGCGTAATAGTTCGAGGGTTTTGGAATTAGAGTACCGTTGTTGCAGATATAGCCTATCATCTAGTCCATTATTAAGTGCCCTTGTTTATTTCGTAGTGCCGGTCGTAACACTACGTACACAGCAAGTTTAGGCTATGTGTACACTGGTCCTCCCTCACTCCCCCTGCCTTCACCACCACCTCCCCTGTCTCCCCACTAAGAATACGTCAAAACCCATATTTCTAAGTCAAAAGTGCCTAAAACAATGTGTAACACTCATATTCTAACTAAAAAATATACGGTAAAGTATAAAATCAATAAACAGAGTACGTGAGAGAGGCATAATAAAAACGAGAGTGAGTGAAGGGGAAGTCGGATGTCTCCCTGCCTATTCCTTGGCTGTCTGCTGGTGTCTCCCTGCCTATTCCTTGGCTGTCTGCTGGGCTATTTAATGCTAGAATGGGGTAGGGCTACTTGTGTTGTGATTTCCGATGTGTACTAGGTTTTGTTGAACCTGTACAATCGCAATGGAGACGTGGGAAGCCTAGGTGGTCTTTCTGACTGTGTACCTTGTGAGTTTAGCACTGTGCTGCGAGTGAGGGCTTTTGCCTCTGCCACCCAGCACTGTCCTAACTCGTTTTGTTTTGACTTTGAGAGGGTCGCCAGGAGAGAACCAGATACTAGCGATCTGGATCTCTCAAGAGAGCACCCCGTCAATTAACTTAATTTGGCCGCACAGTCTTAAGGACCTCGCTAGGCTACGAGCCGCTTGTTCAGCCATTGTTTCCTAGCCTACGACATCCCAGCTAGACTTTATTAGCTTAGCAGACACCCGTTTAGAATTATAAGCTCTTATGTCATGTATGCAGCATTCTTATTCACGTTGACTGTAAGCCTTGGTTGTTGTTGAGTTGCACAACATGAGCAGGTTTTTTGAGTTGCCTGACGAAGGACTTCTTTTGTTGTTGGAGATAATACTAGTGTGCATTTATCGTTATTCCCGTATCAGTTGACACTGTCTGTCTCTACACTTGTCCTATATTGACCCTGCTTTATATAACAGTTCAAAATCCGATACGATCATCTTACCCCAGCATCAGACTTTCTTCAGAAGATTCCTGCTCGATGCTTTGGGACTTTCGTTCACTTTCTTTAGTATAGGAGTGACAGTTCATTATTGTTTAGATTAACTTTAAATATACCTTCTTCTAGTTTGCATTAAATCATTGCAGTGATTTAATTAAGATCTCTATCTGTTCCTAGTATACCTTATTAACGTAATTGTATGTTGTTGTGATCAGGCTGTATCAGAGATCATCAGCCTGTAGTAGTAGTGCACTTCACTGAGTTATAGGATACCCCGTTATCGCAGATTTAACTCTGGAGGGTATAGGTGTTTTCGTGCGCCGGCATTATAAGTTCCGGGGTTGGATCTAGTATTACCGTTGTGGCTGTGTGCTTTCCTAGTCCAATGATTAAGAACCCTTGTTTTATACGAGCCCCAGTCGTAACAATAGCTACTTACAAGTCATGACAACTGAAGCATAAGAGTCCTGCCCAATCAGATTCAATACATTTTCTTCCCTAAACAAATCGCTTAGAGTAACAAACCTTGTACTTAAAGCTTTTCAACCTGCATCTTATAACTTTCAAGACAGCCTAACATTTTGGATAAAGTTAATTCAAGGTGTTGAATTTAAAGAAGAATTAACGTATTTAAAGGGCAAACAAACCGGAAAAATCCCTGCACTAGTGAGGTCCTTGAACTTGTTCTTAGATGATGGTTTAATAAGAACTAAGGGAAGAATCTGTGAATCTGAATTACATTACAACACAAAGTATCCATTATTGCTTCCTGAAAAACATCACATAACTGAGCTAATAATAAAGCAATGTCATGAACAAAACATACATGCTGGAGTTACACAAACCCTTTGAAAAGTCAGGAAGGAATTTTGGATACCTCAGGGAAAACAGGCAGTCACAACAGTCCTAGGTAAATGCTTTGTTTGTAAAAGAATGGAAGGTAGCAGGTATCCAATTCCACCCTCCCCTCCTTTACCCAAAACCAGAGTGGAAAACATGTTGCCATTTTACAGCAACGGGTGTTTATTATTCAGGTGCTATAACTTTAACAGATCTTGAAAGGAACATTCCTAGGAAGGTGTACATTGTTCTGTTCACATGTGCAACCACTAGGACTGTTCATCACGAGCTGGCCCAGGATATGTCGGCAGAAACATTCTTAAATGTTTTTAGAAGGTTCGCAGCAAGAAGATCCTGTCCTAAGGTAATGATCAGTGACAATACAATTACATTTAAGGCTGGATTGGAGATCTTACACGCATTCATCAGGAAGAGGATGTAAAGGCTGAATTAATTTGCAGAAACATCACCTGCAAATTTATACCTCCTTATAGTCCTTGGCATGGAGGGTTTTATGAACAACTGGTAGGTGTAGTAAAGGGATGTCTAAAAATGGCTCTATTCAGAAAGAGTGAGTTTGGAAGAAGTAAAAACTGTACTCGCAGAAGTGGAAGCTAGAGTGAACAACAGACCATTGACATATGTCAATGACACCCTGGACTGTCCTGACATGCTTACTCCATCGCTATTATTGCATGGTAAAGAAGTAACTCCCGTACCATTAATGAGTGACTATGAATTAGTGAGCAATGACCCTCCATACCGGATAAACCAAGAAGTTTTCAGCCAAAGATTCCGAAGAAGTTTTCAGCCAAAGATTCCGGTAAGTGACTATGAATTAGTGAGCAATGACCCTCCATACCGGATAAACGAAGAAGTTTTCAGCCAAAGATTCCGGTACATAAGTAGAACATTGCATCACTGGCAAAAGATGTGGACGGAGGACTATCTTACAGCTCTGCGTGAAAGACATCAAAACTTAACCAAGGCTGTACCAAGTTCTATTCCAAAAATAGATGACATTGTTTTGATTAAATCTGATCAGCCTAGAAGCAGATGGTTGCTGGGAAGAGTAATTGAAGTCTACCCAGACTTGCAAGGAATTGTGAGAGTTGTGAAATTGAAGACTAAAATTGGCTCCTTCATTAGGTCATCTCAATTGCTGTATCCATTGGAGGAATCCTTAGAGGAATCCTTAGAGGAGGTGAAGTCAGAAGAGACAGATTCTGAATTGCAAATTCCACCAGATAACCGCCCGCTTAAGGAATCTCGTCCGGAGAAACAGAAAAGGCGGGCTGCACAACGATGTCTATTGAGAATGCAAGATTGGTTAGCGAATGAATTATGTAAATTTGTATATAATGATAAAGGTCAAAGCTGACCGTTCAAATAAAAGATAAGTTAAATTATTTTGGGAAGTCTTTGTTAATGATAGAAGATATTGACAGACTTAATTGGATATAGCTCGCTATACTCGCACTTCTGTTGGGCGCAGGATGTCGCGACTTTAGTTAATATTTAATTATATTAATTAAAATAACCTCATGGGAACTATGTAAAGTGTGGCATAACTTTATTATTAATTATATTTTAATAGGTCATACCATGCTTTTTGGGGTGTTTAAAAAGAAAACCATTAAATCGTAGAAGATATAATAAAACATGAATGAAGCAGTGTTGCTTGATTGGATTTGGTGTTTCGCAGACACAAAGGGGAAATTCAGAGTTCGTGCAAACAACGTCCGTAGCTTCGAGATGGTTGTCACGGCCCAGTTGGGTCGATGATAAAAATTACAAGGAAGTCGATCTTTGGACTCTGTACGGGATTAGAGGGCACTCCTAATCCAGTCGCCTTCCTAGGCAGTCTTAGCACGCACAAAATGTATTATTTGCATAACTGTCTCGCTGTGGTTTTTGTTAGTTTGTAAATTGTGGAAATCGAATATGATGACATAGTGGGTTTGCAAGCACATAGAGATTGCTTGTATTCATTATAAAATTGCTGCACTATCATAAAGTATGCCGAATCTATCCATATATAATATATATATCCTAAACTGTCTTTAATTAAAGGCAAGGGATAGAACTTCGATAGAATGGCTACCTTAAATTAATTGTGTTGCTGTCAGTGTTAAGTTATCTTGGTTGTTTAGAACTGGCTTTATCTTGCTGTTGCGCACGGGAATTGGATTGAATTGACACTGTCTATCAACAAAATTATTGTAGTAGATACAGATACAAATTATCTCTTAATAACTCAATGTCTCCAATGTTTCAATTTAAATGACCACTAAGCAAAATTATTTGGGTGTGCTGTAATACTATTACAATTTATGCAGTGAATATTAAGGGGTATTTTATAAGTTAAATTCCTAATTCCCCTCTAGTAATACTATTGAATTTCCCCCAGAGATGTCAATACCAACAATTACCTTTTTCTTTTGTACATATGTAAATATTGTTGGTGGAGGGCATTTAAGTTCAGACACTTGACTATTGAATAGTTTTAGTTATTTGATCGAGTTATTCAATGTGTCTTTATAACTCGTTTGGGAAATTATCTGTGCCCATATTAATGTTATGGCAACTTTGGATGATTATCAATGTTACTTATATAAGATTAATATACACTTGTATGTGGATAAGACAAAATGCAAAGCATAATACCGTTCACAGGAAGTAATGCAAGCATTGGAACTTACCTTAATAATTTCCTCTCCATAAATTCCATTATTAAGCTTACATTTGTCGTGATTCTACCTTGAGAGGAACATACTAAATTTAAATGCATTGTGTAGTTTCAGACAGGTCGTCCGTTTCGTCTGCCCATTGCAAGAACAGTTCCATACGTCTGCAACCTTCTTTATTCATTTAATGAGGCTAGCACAACACTTGAATGTCTTACTATTAATCATATGTATTACACAGATAACATGGAAGAAAAGGAATCGAACATTCCACAGTACAGTCGGACCAGCTGCTGTCCATTTAAACACTAATTATCGCAAGGTATTTGGTAGCTACATGATGCTGCAATCACTAGCTATTATGTTAACTGCTTAATGTTTTAGACTATTTATGTTATGCATAATGAAGCATTTTATCTAAGATAAGACACCTTAGGCCCGTGAGTCAGGATAATATTTTACGGCCAATCACGCACACAGCCCTTCAGGAGGATGATGCTTAGAGAGCCTATCACGTGCGTCGTTACAAACCTCCACCACTAGGTGCCAGGTGCACAGTTCAACTGAATGGAGTATACCACCACTTCTATTAAACCTTTAACCGTCCTGGTGGTGTAATGGTAAGGTGGCAAAAATCTGTGTGTGATAACCTGGGTTCGAATCCCGGCGGATCATATATACTTTAATTAATTTCATTCGGGGTGTTTGGTGTTGTGGTGAAATTAATAAAATATAGATTTCTACTACCACTAATGCTACTAAAGCTACCCATATTACTACTACCACCTAAATCTGTCATTATTTAGTCAGATTTGTTTTCTTCAAATGTAGTAAATTGTTTATAGTAAAAAAGGGTCCCACTCAGCATTATAATCGATGCCTGAAATTATAGATTTAGTCTAAATAGGTTAGTCAAAATTTAGTTATCATAATTAGTTATATAAAATATGCTAATGTTCAGTATTACCAGAACCAAACTAGCATTGTATTCCACTGTGGTGAGTGCAGGCACTTCCAGTACAGTATTCAGTAGTACAGTAAAGTACAAATTGGATGCGGCTCTGGAAGTTGGGTAGCCTACGTAGCCTACGGTCTTGACTACTCTCCGAAACTCCATTGTAATTATTCTTTTTTCGAGGGCTCTGTCGTATGAAATAAAATCTATTTTGATTACCTGTGTGATGTCATGTGATTAGGTATGATGCCAAAAATATATGCTATGGGGTATGTGCCTGAGAATATACATTGCAAAAATATATATAGAATAAGACTAGGGACATCAGTATTTGACAACAGATTAAAATGTAAAACTTGCAAACTAAACAAACCAAAATTGGGACAAGGACAATATAAAGTCAAATTAAATTATCAAAATCGCTATGTGGAAACAACGCTTACTAAAATGAAAATTATTAAATAAAAGAACACAATCCACCACATAGGGTGTACATTACTACATGAGCAAGTTAATCTGTTTCCCAAGCAAACTAATCGCACATATAACAACGCACTATCGTCACGTTAAAGGAAGTAGTCAAGTTTGGGAAGTCCGGGACGTTCTAGCAAATTTTTACTAAACTTTGCATGAATAAAGAAACTAAATGTTAAATGTCAAAATATTATTTAAAATCAAATTTGCAACATGACAAGACATTAACAATAGTACAAAATACAAATATTGATAAGATATCTATACTATTACAAAATAATATATAAAATACAGTACAGCACTCACTAACGATAGTGCTATCGGGTAGGTACCTGTAAGCATAGCATGCCTCAAGTGACCCCTATCAATAACTACCCTACAAATAACCTACATTTATAGCACAAATAAACTTAGGAAATCGCAAAAGTAAGCAATTGATACTATCGACAATGAATACATATAATATAAAGACAAATAATTGCAAAATATGAAGTAACAACAGATTTAAATAAAGAGTACTCTTTTAACAAGAACAATAAATTTAAAAAATCATCAATATTAATACTAATAATAGAAAAAGATAAACAATAAATACAGACAAAAAACAATAAATACAGACAAAAAGTAAGCAGAGGTTATACAAGAAACTTCAAGTTAAAAATGCTTGATTAAAATTATTGATGTCAAATTTTAGAATACAGTCACAATAATTGACCCTAAAAAGATTAAATTTAAGGAACAATTTACTTGCCTCAAAACCTCTGTCCACTAAGAGTCTGTATAGTAACCTAGCTCTAGCCCAAAACTCATCTACTTTAGTGCAGATTTTACAAAATCTTATTAATTGGGAATAAAAACAATTATAAGTTATTTTACTATCGATATTACTACTAGGGAAAGGAAAGTTTATTACGTTAAAATTAAAATCATCAACTTTGTGATATACTTTAAGTATGCACTGTTCATTAACAATCTCTATATTTATATCAAGAAAATGTTCAACTTTATAATTTACGTTACATTGTGTGAGGGGAATAGAATTAGGGTAAATAAGTTTAGCAACTTGATTAAAATTTAACAAATTGCAAACAAGAATATCATCAATATATCTACTATTATTACTTAACAGTTTAGCAAGTGCTAATTTTTCTGGGATTTTATTTTTCTTGCTACTGTCAACTAAGTCTTTTATATATTTAAATTCTAAAGCAAGCAAGAATAAGTCTGCAATTAAAGGGCTAGCATTTCCACCCATAGGAATTCCTAATATTTGTTTGAAAATGTACGGGCCGAATCTAACATAAGTATTGAAAAGGAGGAATTTAAGGGCATCTTTAAGTTTAGTTCTATCAAAATATACAGAACTAGTGGGAGTAGAGCTAAGTGATGCATTATTAAAATATGTATAAACATTTATGAAATAATTACCATTCCTAACGAACCTGTCAAAGTGCAAATCTATAATAAAGCAAAGCTCTGAATATACTAAATCTAAAGGCAAATTGGTATACAAAGTTGAAAAGTCGAAGCTATGTACCGAGGTAACTTTCGGCATGGTATTTATTTTATCAATAACTTCTAACGAATTGTCAACACTCCAATAATAGTTAATGCCAGTTCTTCTCATGATGGTATTACAATATCTTTTATGAGTACTTTTAATGTATTTTAAGCAATTTACGACTTGTTCTGATAGAGTTTTAGTGGTAGCAAATTTTGCTCCGGCAATAAAGCGATATTTATATGGTCTTTTATGAAATTTAGGTAACATGTATAATTTTGCAATGCACTTGTTCTTATCAGAAAGTTTAATATCAAATGTTATATTTTTCTTGGGATGTTCATCGATTAAGTTATCAATAATCAGATTATTTTGAATTTCATAAACAGAATTACCGCAAATATTTTTACGTAATGTGTTACCCTTAATACCTAATTCTTTTTTCATGTTTTCAAGTTAAAATTTCTTACATGTGAAGCTATAATTATTGCTGGCTTTATCTACTGTAGTGATTACAAAATGTTTATGTAAATTTATTAAATCAGCTTTAAGCTTATTATAATTATAGTCTATAAAATCTGAAAGATTAAATTCATTTTTAAGCGAGAACATTTTATTTCTAATTAACTTAATTAATAATTTAGACCATGCTTCTAGTTCTCTCGCATCGCAGCACGCAATTTTTAACAATTTATCTTTTAATTTATTGACTGAAAAAACAATATCTTTTAAAATTATGTCCCATGTTACTTTATTACTCCCTATTCTAAATTTAAACCCTTTACGACATAGCTCCGCTAATTTGTCGTTTGCAAAATGTTTAACTAGTTCTACATCACCTGTTAATATGTGACATATCGGACTATAAATGAACTTTGCTAGTGCATCACGTCTGCTAGCTGGCATATCCATGACTCTTTCACACACGCATTTATTATTATTGAAAATATAATTATCTGAAAGATTTCCTAAAACTTTATTATAATTACAAATAATAGACCCAACAGGTCGTTCATATGAATACACTATTAATGGTTTGAAATCTTTACAACCATCTGGTAACATGGACTTAACTTTCTTTGAATTAATAAGACTGTTAACATTAATTTTGTCTAAAATTTTAGAGGAATAATTTAAAGTGGACATGACTTTATCTTTAATACGGTTATCTTTGGATTTCTTAGAATTAGCTCTAATATATCCCATAAAAGCAGACTATATTCTTAAATTTATTTGTGAAATTATGTTTATTGTTTAGAATATTTTCTATAAAAGGAGCAAAACTTTTCTTTTGTAGGCCTTTCAATGAATCTTTTAATTTTTTAATTCCGAAATTTCGATATAATGAATATAAATTATTAACAATAATTTTAATATCAGACCTGTTTTTCTTTTTATTAAATGTATTTAGTCTTCTATTACCGTGTCTACCAGGTCTTCTGTTTAAAACAGGGAAGTTAAAATATGGGTTATTAAAATCGTTTTTTAATAAATCTTTATAGAAAATGTTGCCTACATTTTTTATTTGATTGTTAAGTCCAAATGGATAGATGGTCATTAATTTTCCAATCCAATAATTTTCTCTATCCAAAACATTATGATTACTTTGAATAATTTCTATAATTTTGTATTTACAATCAGATTTAGTACAATCTGTGTTAAAATGCTTATATAGAAGAATCTTGGAGTCGATGCCGTTCTTAATTCCTGATCTATGCCCGTAGGCTCTTTCTCTTAAACATTGCTCCGTCTTTCCAACATATTGTATACCACATTTATCACAGGTTATTAAATAGATAACATTCTTTACTTTACATGGAGATGTTACATTAACAGAAGAATTTAAAAACAAAAATGTTGTATTGGTAATGTAACTTTTAAATGTTTTTTGATGTTCAAAATCAAATTCATTCACACAGAGTTTACATTTACAGTTATTATCGAAAAGACGCCGGTTATTTTCATTATTATTCTTCATTTTTAAGTTTTTATAATTTTGCCGGGTGCGAGGGTACAGAGAATTATTCTGACACATAGTCCGTGGCCGATACTGGTTCGTCAACGAATACAAGTAAAGGAAGGGACAGTACATGGGGAACACGTCGTATACTAATGCTGCCACTAGTACAGACCGGCCTCACATCTATACTGTCCCTGAACCTATATAAATTAAAATGTAAAACTTGCAAACTAAACAAACCAAAATTGGGACAAGGACAATATAAAGTCAAATTAAATTATCAAAATCGCTATGTGGAAACAACGCTTACTAAAATGAAAATTATTAAATAAAAGAACACAATCCACCACATAGGGTGTACATTACTACATGAGCAAGTTAATCTGTTTCCCAAGCAAAATAATCGCACATATAACAACGCACTATCGTCACGTTAAAGGAAGTAGTCAAGTTTGGGAAGTTAGCTGGTCATGTAACCCCCATAATTCAGTTCCCCCGCCCCCTAATACATTTCCATTAGTATGTCTCATACCTATGATTCCCTAAATCACTCGTCAGTTATTTGTCCAAGTCTCTAAAAGTCTACCTGACAGTGGTACGAAACGGACACAAAATTGTAATGTGTGGAGAGCCATTTCAGGTGAAGGTTTCATAGTGGAGAGCCATTCCAGTGAAGGTTTCAGAGCAGTTGTCTGGAAGAAATAATACAAACTAGATCAAAAGAGTCTTAGCCTACAATACAAGGATACTGGCAAGACCCGAGCTTACACGTACTCGGTATATCAGTGGAATGTGAATGGGCTTATGGTGTAAATATGCAAACATTAAAGAATCCCATACATTGACTGCAACAAAGGAGAAAATAAAATCTGTTGCATCATCGAGTCTCCTTTGTTAATATATAACAATATTAATGTTTGCAAACGTACTGTCCTGGTCAGTAGATTTACATAAATCAAATATAATTGTAATCAGTAACTAATAAATATTTTACCTATTAGAAATACAGCATATCTATAGTAAATACAAATTGCATGCACATATATTTACCTTGAAGCGCTTCTGCCTCAAGAGAGTGCTGCTCCCTCGAGGATTCCTGAGGCAAGGCCACGGCGTCGCCGCCACCCTTCACTGCGGTGTAGGTACTCCAGCTGGGATGTGTGTTGCTGGACGTGATGAAGTGTAGCCGGGAATTCCTGGTTGGTCTGGGATGGTAGCCAGGAACCTGTCCAGCTCTCTCTTGAATACTTTTGTAGTTACACCTGATGTGCTTACGGAGGCAGTTGGAGAGCCTTGCCCCCCTTTTTGATAAGTTGTTGTGTTGAAGAGTTTGAATCCTGGCTGGACATTCTGATGGTAAATGTGTCTGGATGCATTTTCTACCAGTTCTTGTATTCTCTTCTAGTGACGGTTGGATGGGCTCAGTCTTCGGAGGTGTAATTAAGTTTTCCAGGATTTTCCATGTATATATGATGTATCTTTCTATTCTTCTCTCCACCGAAAATAGTTGGAATGTTGATAGTCTTTGCCAGTAGTCTAAGTTTTCTGGTTCTTGTTGATTTTGGTGGTTTCTGATGCAGGAAGTGAAAGTTCTCTGGAGACTATACTTTCATTATGTTTTGTTTATGTGGGGCCCAGAGTTGGGAGCAGTAGTCTATATGGGTTATGATTATGGCTTTCCACAGTGTTAGCAGCGTTGTGTGCTCTCTTGTTTTAAATGTTCGTAGTATATACCCCATTAGTTGTTTGCATTTTTATATTGTTCTTTCTATATGGGCGGGGACCGACCGGTTAATTTAGGCTTAAAAAACTCGAAATCCTGAAAACACCAATAGGTGTTTACTCAACAAGAGTCAACATCCCTTCATAAGCCAGTGAAATGTTATTAGTGAAAACCCATTGGAAATAGTATTTTTTTATGTTTTCCAAACTTTTCCTGTAATTCTAAAAAAGTTATATAGCGAACTTTGAAATTAAAATGCTCAGTAACTACTGGTCATACGAGGATCTATCTATCTATTGCCTGACGCCGTGATCCCCGAAGGTGTGGCCACGAACGAACCGCCCCCATGCACCTCTGTCCCCAGTCAGTCGACGCCCCTCCCCCCAACCAGCACCGCCTTCGTTCATGTAGTTCCTCACTCCATCCTTCCACCTCATATTCGGTCTACCTCTCCCCCTCTGTCCCTCCACCTCGCTCTCGTTCACCTAATGACCTTAGACTTTCACCTGTTTTTCTCAGAACCTATATTGCCGCACTATCGGATGTTATTTTACAGTTATTATTGGACCTATAGGAATGGTGTATATACCATTGGAAAGGTAATTAACCCTTAATTAGCGGCGAGACACATAAGTCGAGTTAAATAAAGCTGGACTATGTGGCGGTGCTCGACATATATCGTGTGGCAATTTCAGCACGTAATGTTGCTGAGAGAGAGAGAGACAAGTGGTGGCAGGAGAGTAGCGAGCGTATGACTGCTCCAGACCACCGCGGCGAACCTACTGACACGAATCCCACCTCCTCCCTCCCTCTCTCACTCGCTATATACGGAATTGTATGGGAAAAGTGCCTAATTACATGCTTTTTGCACTCGCGTTGCACGGTTATTGCAAGAAAACTAGCCATCATAAAAGGATTGTTATGGTGTCATTCGAAAGCTCTGTTTATGCCCTTTCAGGGATAGATACTTGTTTTACGTTCTGGGTCTTATTTAGGCATGAAAATGATCACGTAAACAGCCCTATTTTGGCTAAAAACACCCCGCTGGGCGGTACATATAAATAAACCGCATAGGCCGCTCGTAAGGTGTTAAAAACACTAAAAGGCCTATAAACCAAATTTACTCTAATAATTTAAAAAATTTCACAATATGTCGTCAAAGTTGTAATTTTTGTATAAATATATTCGCCTGAATCCGTCATCACCTAAATCGAACAAATACACAAAATATATAAAATGTGTTTTATAGAAACTATAGATACACCTTTTGTGAGTTGTTTGATCACATAAAACATGTGCTATGGGGATTTCTGTAGGAGTTTATAATTTTCTGCAGTACTATGATTTTCAACATTGTTTTACCTAAATTGCAAGAAAAAAGCAAAAATAAAATAATAATATATTTGTTTTTTGTATCTAGTTTTATGATCATATACACCTGTGCCAAATTTCATTTAAATTGATAGTAAGACCTGGAAGTAGCGTAATTATCCGGTCGGTCCCCTTAAACGTGGCATCCCCGGATATTACTACCCCTAGGTCACAGACTTGTGATTTTCCAGTGATGTTTATTTCCATTTGGGCCAGAGTATGACGTATTGATGTAGTTATTGTTTTTCCCAAACTTCATTAATTCAAATTTATCTTCATTGAACGTCCTATTATTTCTTTCAGCCCATTCATAAACTGATTGCAGATCTTCTTATAGTTGTTAGTTATCTTCCAGTGTTTTGATGGTTCTAAATATCCTAGTATCGTCAGCATAGGAGAGTAGAGGGCTGTTTAGGTTTGTGTTGATGTCATTGATCATTATAACGAAGAGTATTGGCACAAAGACACTACCCTGTGGAATGCCGCATAGTTCTGTTGCTTCCTTTGATGTAGCTCCTTCTACCATTGTTATTTGGTTTCTATCTGTGAGGAATGCTTTTCATCCATCCTCTTATTTTGCCTTTAATTCCTATGTTTGTTAATTTACGGAGGAGGATACCATGATCAACTTTGTCGTAGGCTTTCGCGAAATCCAGATATATCGCATTTCAGGATTGCGTTGTGGAAGTTGATTAGTTCCGTGAGGCACGATCTCTTGCTTCTGAAGCCATGCTGGAATTCGCTGAGCAGCTGATTTTCCCCTAGATGGGTAACTATGTGTTATTTCAGTGTTCTTTCAAAAAGTGTTATGACATTGGATGTGCAAGATATGGGTCAATATTTTTTGGGTTCTCCCTTTTTTCCTCCTTTGTATATGGGTGTGATGATGTCTTGTTTAACACATTACGAGCGGGTGGGTCGGTAACTTCTATTACCCGCCATGCGGGTGGTTTTGCCCTAAATGGGGTTGTTTCCGTGCTCTTTTTCATGCATAAACAAGACCCAGAGCGTAATACAAGTATCTATCCCTGAAAGGCCGTAAACTGAGCTTTCCAATGACACCCGAACCATCTGTTACGACCGGCACTACGAAATAAACAAGGGCACTTAATAATGGACTAGATGATAGGCTATATCTGCAACAACGGTATGCTAATTCCAAAACCCTCTTAACTATTACGCCGGTGAACAAAACACTTAAAACCCTCCAGAGTTAGTCTACTGGATAACGGGGTATCAATTAACTGGGTTTTAGTGCACTTCTACAAAGGCTTACCGATGACGGCAAAGCCTACTCACAACAGGAGTACTTTACGTTAATAAAATGCTCTTCAGTAATAACAATGCTTGAATAAACTATAACAAGATTTAATAAAAGAGTATATGCTTACGTTAACTTTAGTGTGAGTCTGTACTCAACACTAAACTCTACAATGCTCTATGAAAACACTGGAAGTCTAGTCCTACAGCAATCAGATAAAGAATCTTCTGAAAACGTCTGATGCTCTAAGATGCTCGTTAATATAGAACAGAAATAATGCAGGGGCAGGACACCAAAGCGTGTATCGCAAATACACCAATAAGTAGGATACATATATATAAAACAAGGGAGTGCAACAACTCTGTGACAACACTAATAATCACCACTCAAAACAGTACTTCCTTAGCCAACGTAACAGCCAAACTGGGTTGTGCACTATGCATCAACCTAGGCTAAAATAAGGTATGAATAATTCCTAAAGCATACACAATGAAAGTTAATAAACACAATGCTGTCTTTCCCACTAATAAAGTCTAGCAGTGGCATAAAAGGTATCAGGAAACTAGGCAGAGCGCAAGCATGCTCGTAGCCTACTGTCTTCCCTTGAACAGATTTCCCTTATGTTGTGTTAAGTGACTTGGAGGTTACGTTAAGTGACTTGGAGGCTCTCTTGGTAAGTCCAGATCTCTAGTATCTGGTCTTGCCCTGGCGCTCCACAAAGGTCAACCAAATGAGGTAGCAAGCATACAGGTAAGTATAGTCAAAAGCCCTTCACCTGTATACTGCTACACTTGCAAAGGAAAATATGCACAAGGGTTACAGGCTAGCTAGCTTCGTCGATGTTGTACAGGCTCTGACTTGCCACATACATAACTCCGACAACGACCAAAGATACCTTCCACTGTCTAGCATTAAATAATGGGAAAGAACAGCTCAATAATTAGAAGCACCCCAACACAAGGCTACCATATGACTATGACTCTAATAATCCCTAAAACTAGTTCAATCATATATGGAGAGCCGGTGCTGGTAATACGACTGGCCGAATATGGAAGTCGTATGCAGAACCAGAAGGGATAAGTAATTGAATAAAGAGAGAAGTATGAAAACTAAGAAATTCAGAGAGAGAGAAAGCAGTATACGGGGTTATATGGGGGACAGATTGCAAAGGACATGTAGGACCAAGCACGCCATGCCAAGCTCTGCAGGAGAAACGCGGGCAGGAGCCCCCCATTACTATCAAAGGCAGCACCACCCAATCACAGACAACTACGTCATGAGGAGCAGGTAACACGTGACCCACCAGGCCAGCCGACCAATCACGAGCGTGGGAAACTCTTCCGAGCGAGGAGGCACACTTACATACACACGCACATACTACCACCTCGCTCTTTCTCCTTAACTTTACACAATGCATCTTATATTCTATCAATGATATAAAATACTTCCAAGTGTCACAGACAAGAATAAAGATCACCACTGATCTGTCTGTGACATGAACTCTATGAAAGAAAGAATATTGTTCTACGATTATTGTAGCCCATATCACTGCCCTGGCGAGTGCTAGCGAGTTATGAGTGCATTCTGGCAAGCTGGCCAGCGTAACACCCCGCCCAAGATGTGGAACGTTTCAGCCTCAGGTGAACTCCACTCTGACCAGACAGAATGCTCACCAACCCCGCATCACCCAGCTACTCTCCCAAGTTGTGAAAACAAGGCACGATCACAAACATAAAACACTGCATTATAAAAAAAAAATGCACACTTCCCCAAAATAATAGCATCATAATAATTATATCACACTCAACGAGCAAACTTCACCAAGCCTAGCCTACTAAGACAACAACTCAGAGTGTCTTAGATTCTTGCTGTGATATACTGCACTTATATACTATCAAAAAGAAAGAGTTTTTTATGTGAGGTTTTTATATTTTTAATAGTGTTTTTGGCGGCGTTGCACTACAGTGGCAAGCCTAATTTTTCTCCACTCTCAAACACACTGACTGAATGGTGAGGGTTCTCCTTCAAACATACCCTCCCGTGACAAACAATCAGCCAGAACATTATCAGTGCCCTTAACATGCCACACATCCAACTTGTGTTCCAGCAGCAAAACAACGCCTGGCACTGATAAACTGCCCAGTCCATCATAAGACTGGCACTTCTCTTCGCTCTCTCCGGCAACGGGGCCTGCCAATAACCTTTCACTATTTCCACCTTAGTGATAAACGAGGCAGCCCCGATGCGGTCTATGGGGTCGTCAACTCTGGGTAATGGATAGGCGTCTGTCAGGGATAATGCTTCCACACTCTTGCAATCAACATACACCCGGATCTTGCCACAGGTTGCAAAGTTACTGGCAACGACCACTCACGATATTCTTTATCCCTCAGACCCTTTTTCCACATGTCGTCTAGCTCTGCTTTCACGACAGGCTGTTGAGCAGGATTTATACGGTAGGGAGTTAACTTGAGCCTTGCACCGTCTCCATGTCGGATTCTACCCCATACATCAGGCCTGGAGAAGCAACAAACGTGCGGATGTACTGCCACAGCCCAGTAAACTACTCCTCTTGTCGCTCAGGAACAAGAGGTTGCAATTTATCTCGAAGAACAACATGCCTAGTACCCTCCCACAACCCAGCCGAGACCATAGTTTCTACACTATAGTCTCCCTCCTTCTCCACCCTTGTCTCTAGGACAGCCAGGTCATGAGAGGGACAATCTGTACCACCTGTGCAGTCCCTCCCATAGTTCATAATGGCTAAGGCTTCCCCGCCGATACCGTACATGCGCACCCAAGCATTCCTTGCGACTACATCTGCCTGCGCAGCATCACCGCCTTCAGCGACATGGCCAGATACAGTCGGTCTATGGTAGGACAGTTGCATTTTACTCCAGCAGCATTGGGAGGCTATGCGACGGCCGGGCACATCCACTCCACAGCCAACCTCGCCAATCTGCTCAATGTCCTGATTTTGACCAGCACCCTTAGCAGCCAAGGGTCGACCCTGACCTGACAACCATGCCAAAGCCTCGTCGCCCACCTTGAACCACTGAAACAACGAGGCCAACGGTTTACTAACACTCAAGTGACCTGCCGGCGGAACCTCGTGCACCGCAGGAGTTGTGAGGCCTGGGTGCTCGGCACAAACAGTGGGGTATGGACCGAGCAGGTGCTGGAGCGCTGCACACTGCTGCTTAGGCAGGTGCTCTAGCTCTTCCACAGCCACCTGACTCGTGTCCCCCCCCCCCCACTGTTCCACCGAAACATGACAATCCCAACTCTCCTCCACCTGTGCCCCACTGCCCCCCTCTCCTTCTCCACCTTGGCCGCTGCAGACCAACACAGGGACAGTAGGCTGCTCAGGTGGTTGCCTCACAAACTCCTTTAACAAGTTCACATGACATGCTTCCCCGTCCTCGAGTTCAATAGCCCCGTTCCCACAACTCTCAAGACTAAGATCTTCTAGTTGTCCCTGGAAATTACTCTGTCGCGGAGTGCTATCACGCCCTACCATTTCACTAGGGGGGACAGGGTCTGGGGCCACTCCGGAGCTCATAATGGGTGCAAGTACCGAGTCACCAAGGAGTGTCGCTGGATCCAAACTCTCAACCTGACCAGCCTTGACGTTCTCCTTCCGACCCTTCCTCCGCTGGTCTAGAGCTCGTTTACATCGGGCAAACGCGGAAGACCTCAAAGAAACGCCGATGTTGCTCACTAGTGACACCACTGCTGTAGGCGGTGCGCTCGGACATGAGCGCGCAATATGCCCCTTCTCATGACACTTGAAAAACTCCTTCACTCTTGGACTTCCTCTGAGGTGAGGAAGGGCCCTCGCCTTTCTTAAACAGGAAGGGTTTCGACTTGGGTTCATAATTGGCAACAGTACTCTTAAATGGATAATTGTTTGTGTCATTAATTCGGGGTGGAGTGGTACGCCCCTGGTTACCTGCCTCCGCTCTCTGTGCAGACCCGCACCCACGAATCAATGACACCCTAAGGTCAGCCAGCTCAGCCGCCTTCTGCAGAGTTTTCGGTTGCTTTTCTTTAAGGTTAAGAGTCAAGTCACTGCCAGTACATATAAAAAAATTGTTCCAGCAATACTAATTGTTTTACTGAATCAAAAGTATTTGCCTTCTCCGACCTTAACCAATTTTCAAATGCATCCGACAGCTCTCTAGCGTGTTCCTGGAAAGTACTCTCCTTTCTTTTTGGAACCGCCCTAAACTTCAGCCTATAGGTCTCTGGCTGTAGCTCATACGCCCTTAGGACAGCCTCTTTCAACGTCTCATATTGAACACAAGACTAGGGGTAAAGCATCGTATGCCTTGATTGCTTTCCCCGTCAATCGTGAAGAGACCAGGGCTGCCCACTTCTCCTCGGGCCATTGGTACTCCCGGCACTTTTTTTCGAACCGGAGAAAAAATTCTGTAACTCCTAACTCGTCAAACACTGGAACCAACTTAAGTAGATGCGACAGGGACTGGTCATGGGCTCGACCCCCCTGGACGACCCGGCTCCTCGTCACCTCTACACGAGTTTTCTCTAGGTCAACATCGGCACGATACCTTTCAGACTCAAACTTGCGCTCAGACTCTCGCTCCCTCTGCTCCAGCTCAGTCTCATGCTTCCTCTGCTCGAGCTCAGCCTGTCGCTCCTCCTGCTTCTGCCTGAGCTCAGCCTCATGCTTTCGCTGCTCGAGTTTGGCAAGCTCGAGCTGAAACAACATCTCGGGAGACAACCCTTGAGGAGGGGGTGCTACTACCGGGGACCCACCCAGTGAGTCACTTAGAGGCATACCCAACCGCCAGCGGCTATCGGCCTGCGGGAACGTACTCGGCTCCGGACCCCGAGGGGGCGCCATGACAGGAGTTGAGTGGAATGGGGGCTGGGACGAAGGTGCCCCAGCTTCCGCTCCACCCGAACCCCCATGCACCCCACCCAGCACACAGGCTACCAGCTCACTTCTCGACATACCGCTAGTACCGGAAAACCCTAAGACCGTGGCTACACACTGCAGTCCGTACCGGTCTAGCCCCGACACCCGGTCCGCCGACATAGGCTTCCCAAAAATAATCTGAGCATCCTTCTCATTGTTCACCAACTCCACCTCCTCGCCTGTCTCTCGCACTGTGCCCTCACTATGCTCAGACCCGTCCAGTGACATGATGGAGTCAACAACAAAAAATCTCAAGTCAAGACAAAAGTAGCCAAACTTTCGCGTAGCTTTATTCACCAAAAAATATTCGAAGATGTTCTTGAGTGCAATACTAGGTCACCAATAACTCCAACAAGTTCTATATATCCTCAAAACCATGTCTGCTGCCAACAATGCGAGAAATAAATTCAACCCCAAATGGCAATAAGATTTCTAAAAAAAAAAAAAAAAATGCAATATTCAGTTCACTGTATTCTGGTCTAAGGTCGCCATTTGTTACGACCGGCACTACGAAATAAACAAGGGCACTTAATAATGGACTAGATGGTAGGCTATATCTGCAACAACGGTACGGTACGGTACGCTAATTCCAAAACCCTCAAACTATTACGCCGGTGAACAAAACACTTAAAACCCTCCAGAGTTAATCTACTGGATAACGGGATATCAATTAACTGGGTTTTAGTGCACTTCTACAAAGGCTTACCGATGACGGCAAAGCCTACTCACAACAGGAGTACTTTACGTTAATAAAATGCTCTTAAGTAAAAAAATGCTTGAATAAACTATAACAAGATTTAATAAAGGAGTATATGCTTACGTTAACTTTAGTGTGAGTCTGTACTCAACACTAAACTCTACAATGCTCTATGAAAACACTGGAAGTCTAGTCCTACAGCAATCAAGATAAAGAATCTTCTGAAAACGTCTGATGCTCTAAGATGCTCGTTAATATAGAACAGAAATAATGCAGGGGCAGGACACCAAAGCGTGTATCTTAAATACACCAATAAGTAGGATACATATATATAAAACAAGAGAGTGCAACAACTCTGTGACAGCACTAATAATCGCCACTCAAAACAGTACTTCCTTAGCCAACGTAACAGCCAAACTGGGTTGTGCACTATGCATCAACCTAGGTTAAAATAAGGTGTGGATAATTCCTAAAGCATACACAATGAAAGTTAATAAACACAATGCTGTCTTCCCCACTAATAAAGTCTAGCAGTGGCATAAAAGGTATCGGGAAACTAGGCAGAGCGCAAGCATGCTCGTAGCCTACTGTCTCCCCTTGAACAGATTTCCCTTATGTTTTGTTAAGTGACTTGGAGGCTCTCTTGGTAAGTCCAGATCTCTAGTATCTGGTCTTGCCCTGGCGCTCCACAAAGGTCAACCAAATGAGGTAGCAAGCATACAGGTAAGTATAGGCAAAAGCCCTTCACCTGTATACTGCTACACTCGCAAAGGAAAATATGCACAAGGGTTACAGGCTAGCTAGCTTCGTCGCTGTTGTACAGGCTCTGACTTGCCACATACATAACTCAGACAATGACCAAAGATACCTTCCACTGTCTAGCATTAAATAATGGGAAAGAACAGCTCAATAATTAGAAGCACCCCAACACTAGGCTACCATATGACTATGACTCTAATAATCCCTAAAACTAGTGCAAACATATATGGAGAGCTGGTGCTGGTAATACGACTGGCCGACTATGGAAGTCGTATGCAGAACCAGAAGGGATAAGTAATTGAATAAAGAGAGAAGTATGAAAACGAAGAAGTTCAGAGAGAGAGAAAGCAGTATAGGGGGTTATATGGGGAACAGATTGCAAAGGACATGTAGGACCAACTACGCCGTGCCAAGCTCTGCAGGAGAAACGCGGGCAGGAGCCCCCCAGCACTAACAAAGGCAGCGGCACCCAATCACAGACAACTAAGTCATGAGGAGCAGGTATCACGTGACCCACCAGGCCAGCCGACCAATCATGAGCGTGGGAAACTCCGAGCGAGGAGGCACACGTACATACACGCGCACATACTACCACCTCGCTGCCTACCTCGCTCTTTCTCCTTAACTTTACACAATGCATCTTATATTCTATCAATGATATAAAATACTTCCAAGTGTCACAGACAAGAATAAAGATCACCACTGATCTGTCTGTAACAACATGAACTCTATGAAAGCAAGAACATCGTTCTACGATTATTGTAGCCCATATCACTGCCCTGGCGAGCGCTAGTGAGTTACGAGTGCATTCTGGCAAGCTGGCCAGCGTAACACATCCTTCTACGACCACTGGTTCTCTTGCAACGATCGTGCAACACGAGTGCAAAAACCCTAAAATAAGGTAATTTCCTTACATAATTCCCTGAGAGAGGGTGGAGGAGGGTGTAATAAATTTCAGTCGACCCACGGCGGTGGCGGCGAGCGATCAGGCGGGAATCTATGCTCCTCGCACCGCTCAGCTCTCTCTCAGAGCACATTACGTGCTCAAAATTGTACTCGACATCTGTCGAGGCCCGCATATGGGTACGTTTTCTTTAACTCTACATATGTCGAGCGCTCATGGTTAAGGGTTAAATACTGGCGGTATTACTTGAGTGTCCAGTTAGTTTCTCCAAAATATCATTAGGGGTGTGGATAGTGAGGTTTTGCATTCTCTGAAGATTTTCATGCCGATATCATCTGGTCCAGGCGAAGCAGTGGAATTCATCTGTTAATGCAGCTGTATGTTGGAGAGGCTTTGTTCTGGTGTTCCCTGTTCCGGTACCGGTATCCTCCCACTAGTTGTTGGAGAGCTCCAGGTTTGAACATACTGGGTTTGGAGGATGTTGGGCCATTTCTTTGGGTGATGATGTGGTCGAGTGTGTCTGCAGTGATTAACGGCCCAATCTTCTGGTTCAGTGTGGCTTTTTTCTTGGCGTAATTGAAGAAAAATTTGCAGTTTTTTTTATTGCAGCCATTGCTTTCTTCTCTGGTCTCATTTTCACGTGAATCTTTTATTTTCCTCTATTTCGAGGATTTCATGTTTAACCCTACACTGTGTTGCTTTGTTGTCGGTACAGGGGTTCATGTTGTCCGCAAGTAATTTTTACTATTTTCGTTCTTCTTCTCATTAGCGTTCTGTATATGTCTTCTCTAGTCCTGTGCTTTCTGTTGTCAACTGGTACTTTCTTTGGAGAGTTATTGTACAGTGCAATACTTAGGTGGTGATGTATTATATTCCAGCATTCTTCTGGGCCTGTATTGTTGAGTTCTTCATACACGTTTACATTGTTGAGTTCACCGTTGACTTTACTCCAGTCGGTCTTGTTTAACCCTTAATTAGCGGCTCGCCACATAAGTCGTATTTAATAAAGCTGGACTATGTGGCGGCGCTCGACATAGGTCGAGTGGCAATTTCAGCACGTAATGTTGCTGAGAGAGAGAGACAAGTGGTGGCAGGAGAGTAGCGAGCGTATGACTGCTCCAGACCACCGCGGCGAACATACTGACACGAATCCCAGCTCCCTCCTCCCTCTCTCACTCGCTATATAAGGAATTGTATCGGGAAAGTGGCTAATTACATGCTTTTTGCACTCGCGTTGCACGGTTATTGCAAGAAAACTAGCCATCATAAAAGGATCGTTATGGTGTCATTCGAAAGCTCTGTTTATGCCCTTTCAGGGATAGGTACTTGTTTTACGTTCTGGGTCTTATTTAGGCATGAAAATTATCACGTAAACAGCCCTATTTTGGCTAAAAACACCCCGCTGGGCGGTACATATAAATAAACCGCATAGGCCGCTCTTAAGGTGTTAAGTCAGAGAAGGGCATCCTTAGTTATTCATGGTTGATTTTGTTGTGAAGGGCTATATCTGTGGAGACTATTATAGTACTGTGGTCGGAGTGTATTGTAGGGGATATCACTGGCTCTTGTAGAAGATTAGCACTGTTGGTCAGTATTATGTTGTTTTTTCTTGTAGAGGTTTGTACTTGTGTGAGGTTTTTGCGTTGTTCATACCTGTTACCATATTCCCGTTATTGTACATTACATATATACAACGAAAACAAAACTCATATAGACAACTCTTTCAACTTGTGAAAGATACTTTTACAGGCAGCTTTGAATTTTGTCTCGATAATCATAGACAAAATTCACTCACATACACACAATACACAAGGCTCCCCCTCTCTCTCTCTCTCTCTCACATACACACAAATAGACAACAGCACACAATACTCGAAAGAATAACACACACACAATAATTGACTAAATATTCACAACTCGCCCACAAACTCATTTGCATTAAAAATTACAAACAAATTACCAATACTCAATTCACCCACATGTTCATCTACATATTTTATATTACCAAACCGAGCTCAATAATCTTTATCAAAGTTCTATCCGGATTATGCCCTGTAGAAATGATAAGCTGTACAATATTAGCACACTCATTTAGTATACACTTATCACTTAAATCAGCATGACCCTTCCACAAGGATAACAAAGTTGCAGGGAAACGCTGTTGTTGTTGTTACATAAGAACATAAGAAAATGGGAGTCTGCAGAAAGCCGATTGGCCTAAGCAAGGCAGATCCCTGTCCCACACAACCCCAATTACAAAGCCCAATTATAGGCTCAACACTCTAATACCCTGAGGATCATCTTACCAAAACGGTTAGAGATTAACGCAGGATTACGGGGGTCTGCAGAGCGCTGATTGGCCCAACCCTGCTGATCCCCCTTCACACCCAACCCTTCTCGTCCATATGCTTATCCAATTTTATCTTAAAGCTCCCTATCGTTTTTAACCCTTAAAAAGCGGCCCACCACTTAGTCCAGCTTTATTTAACTCTACTTATGTGGCGGCGCTCGACATAACTCTAGTGGCAATTTCAGCACGTAATGTGGCTGAGAGAGAGAGACAAGTGGTGGCAGGAGACTAGCGAGCGTATGACTGCTCCAGACCACCGCGGCGAACCTACTGACACAAATCTCAGCTCCCTCCTCCCTCTCTCACTCGCTACATACTCAATTATGTACCGAAAGTACCGAATTACCTGCTTTTTGCACTCGCGTTGCACGGTTATTGCAAGAAAACTATCCATCATACAAGGATCGTTATGGTGTCATTCGAAAGCTCTGTTTATGCCCTTTCAGGGATAGGTACTTGTTTTACGTTCTGGGTCTTATTTAGGCATGAAAATGATCACGTAAACAGCCCTATTTTGGCTAAAAACACCCCGCTGGGCGGTACACATAAATAAACCGCATAGGCCGCTCGTAAGGTGTTAATCCCACTATAGCACTTGGTAGTCCATTCCACCCATCTACAACTCTGTTACCAAACCAATATTTGCCTATATCTTTTCTGAAACGAAATTTATCTAATTTGAAGCCATTGGTACGAGTTCTTTCGCTATCACTGAGCTTTAGTACATTTGTCATGTCCCCTTTGTTAATCCCACTAAACCACTTGAACACCTCTATCATATCCCCTCTAACTCTGCGTCTCTCTAACGAATGTAAGCCTAATTTCTTCAACCTTTCTTTATACGGAAGATTTATAATATTATGGATCATTTTTGTCCATTCTACGTTGTACTCTCCAATGAATCTATGTCCATTCTGTAATAAGGACACCAAAATTGAACAGCATAATCCATATGGGGTCTCACTACTGACAAGTAAAGTTTTAAGATAACATCAGCAGTTCTGTTACTCACACTCCTAGAGATGAACCCGAGAATCCTGTTTGCCTTGTTTCGAACGCTTATACACTGTTGTCTAGGCTTCAAATCATTGCTAACAAACACACCTAGATCTTTCTCACAATTCGAGTTTTCTAATTCCACATTAGCTAGTTTATATTTAACATTTGTATGCATCTTCCCTATCTTTAATACCTTGCATTTGTCAATGTTAAACTTCATCTGCCAATTTACTGACCATTCGTGTAAGGTATCTAGATCCCTTTGGAGGCACTCTATATCTCTATCTGAATCAATTCTCCCCATTTTGGTATCGTCTGCAAATTTACTTATCCTACTAGTTATACCTAAATCAAGGTCATTTATGTATATAACAAACAACAGAGGACCTAATACAGATCCCTGGGGGACACCACTTTTGACTGCTCCCCATTCTGACTTCGTACCATTTATGCTGACTCTCTGCTTCCTACCAATTAGCCATGACCTAATCCATCCCAAGAACGCCCCACCTATTCCATGCGCCTCAACCTTTCTCATCAATCTCTCATGGGGGACTCTGTCGAAAGCTTTACTGAAATCTAAATATATTATATCATATGACTTGTCATTATCTACTGCTTCATATACCTCTGAGAAAAAACTAAGCAAATTAGTAAGGCAAGAACGTCCCTGAGTGAATCCATGCTGAGAAGAATTTATTAAATTAAATTTATCTAAGTGGTTTCTAATTTTACTAGCAATAATTGACTCTAGTAGCTTTCCTATGATTGATGTAAGACTAATGGGACGGTAATTGGATGCTATTGATTTGTCACCTTTTTTGAAGATCGGAACTACGTTTGCAAGCTTCCAAGCTTCTGGAACTATACCTGTCTCCAATGACTTGTTAAATAAAAATGTTAATGGGTAACTTAACTCATCCCTACATTCTTTAATACTCTAGCATATACCTCATCAGGACCAGGCGATTTATGAGGTTTCAGTCTGTCAATTTCCTTAAGCACATCATTTCTACTTATAGTAACCGTACTTACCCTATTTTCTATACTATCGCTATATACCTTAGGGACTTCTGGAAACTGTGCCAAATTTTCATTAGTGAAAACGGAAAGAAATTGACTATTTAATGTACTGCACATTTCTAAATAATTTTCTGTCATTTCTCCTATCGAAGTTTTAAGGGGACCAATTACATCTCTAACCTTGGATTTATATAGTTGGTAAAAAGCTTTAGGATTATTTTTTGAGTCATTGGCAACCTTAATTTCATAATTTCTTTTTTCTTTCCTAATATCCTTTTTGACCTGTCTTGATAGATTCTGATAGTAAGCAAGTAGGTGAATTTCGCCTTTCCTAATTTTTCTATATATTCCTCTCTTTTGCCCTAGAAGATCTAATAGTCTATTATTCATCCATTTGGGTTGGTTCTGTGTTGATCTAAATTTTCTTTTGGGGATGTATTTATTTTGTGCATTGAATACTGACTTGATAACATTATTGTATGTATCTACCAAGGTTGACGTCTCTTCCTGACTTAAGATGACAGGTGCCTGAGAAGGGGTACACTCATTTGGACACCTGGATCGACTTAATTTTTCGACCATAGGGTCGGCTAATAGGGCTCTTCTTAACCCACCATAATTGGCTTTTCTAAAGTCCGGTATTAATGTTGTATTCTCTCTGGTATTACCTTTCCATTGTATATTAAAATACACAGAATTGTGGTCACTATTTCCTAGGTGGTCCCCTATCTCTACATTATTTACCATATGTTCATTGTTACTGAAAACTAAATCGAGAATATTATTACCTCTAGTCGGCGTATCTATGAATTGAAATAAAAAACTATCTTGTACTACCTCTATAAACTCCTCAGAATCAGAGTCTCCTATTTGATGCTGCCAATCTACATTCGGAAAATTAAAATCCCCCATAATGCACACATTGCTAAACCTTGATGCCATTTTAATTTCCTCCCATAATGACGTTCCTTCATTTCTACTCATATTTGGCGGTCTATACATAACTCTAATAACTATGGTCTCACTACCTTCGTTAACCTCTACCCAAACACTTTCATTATCGTTATTTAGTCTAATACCTGATTTAATACAGCTTTTTAATGTACTCCTGACAAATACTGCTATACCGCCACCCCTCTTACTTGTTCGGTCATATTTAAACAAACTATATCCTGGTATATCAAATTCTGCTAAAAAATGCCTGGTTTCTGTATTAATCCACGTTTCAGTTAGCGCTATTATGTCTATATTTTCTTTGCTAACAAGGGCTCTAAGTTCGTTCATTTTGTTACATAGACTTCTACAGTTTGTGTAATATACTCTCAATTTACTTATTTTCTTTATACCTAATTTACCTTTATTTCTAACGACATTTCCATCTTCCGTTGCACCATCACTACTATCATTTGCATTATAGTCATCATTTTTAGCATGAGACTGAATATCCTTATCGCTTTCGCCTGACGCTAAAATTGTTCCATTTAACCTCTCATTTACACTCTCAATATTTCTGTTCAAAACCCCACAACCACCCTATCTAAAGAACTAGCTAATGTAGAAACCCCTAACCGTGAAAGATGAACCCCATCCCTTGCGTACATCCCATCTCTCATATAGAAACTATCCCAGTTATCAATGAATGGTATTGCTTTTTCTTTGTAATATTTTTCCAAACGGCAATTGACACCAATCGCCCTGGATGTCCATTCCTTGGGAACTCCTCTTCTGGGTAGGATACAATGTACTACAGGGATCCCTCCCTTCATCCTAACCTTATCTAACACATCCCGATACTGCTGCAGCAGTTCCTCACTTCTACCCTTACCAACATCGTTACTCCCGGCACTGAGACAGATAATGGGGTTATCTCCACTATCTTCCAAGATGTGGTCCATCTTCTCTAAAACCCTCCCAACTCCATGGCCAGGCAGACACACATCCTTCCTAAGTTTAGTGCGGGTAGCCCTAACTAAATGTCTCACCATGGAGTCGCCCACAATCGACACAGACTTACCTTCTCGGGACACAGACTTACCTTTCCCTCGGGAGGATCCAGCAGCTGCAGTTGGAGAACCCCTGGTGGTGGCAGAAGCTCCCTTGGTGGTGGTGGGGGTAGTGGTGGTGGTAGGTAGCACAGCGTCAGAGGTTGGAGCTGAGTCGGCGGCAGGCACTTCGGTTATCCCTCCCTTATCCTGACTATCTTTTCCCTCACATTCGTCTCGCAAAGGAGAGAATGTATTTGTCACACTCATACCTATTCTACTATCCTGCTTCTTGAGTGTGACTTTCCCACCCGTATTTTTAACAACCTGCCATGAATAACAAATTTCATCAACTTCCTCCCTTTTCCCCTTACTTGACTTTATTTCCTCTTGGCTAAGCTTGAAAGCTAGATTTTCGTCTTTAATCAAATCCACTTCCCTCTGAATTTTAACATTAACCTCCCTTAGAGCCAAGACCTCTTCCTTCACCACAACCATCTCCTCTCTTACCTGGAGAATAAGATGATGCAGATCAGTTAGAGACTCGCACTCCATACCTGCCATGATCCCAATAAGCTTAGCGAGGAGCAAGAAACTAAGTACAGAAAAACAAAAACAAGTAAACTAACAGCTAAAAACTGAGCTATAACACTTTTATATAACACGAGTGCACTGCCCCCAAACACAGGTAGGTGTAATGGTCACTAAAGGTCACTGGTAAGTGGTCAGGGCAGGAGCTCAGATTAACACTACGTTCTCCTGTCACTGACTGAACTGAACAACTGTTGTTGTTGTTGTTGTTCCTCAAGCTGTCTGGCCGAACAGCCCCAAGGATCCGAATAAGGCCAAGGCCATAATCGAGCACCCCCAAAGAACCTTCCTCCCTGCCGACCACAATAAAGCCTGGGTGACCGAAGCCACTCCACGGCGGGGAGCTAAGGAGGGTGCGGAAACGCCCGGGAAACCAAAGCCCCACCCAGGGCCCTGTGCCCCTCAGCAATTATGAAGAGAAAATTGAGGGGCAAAGGAAAAATGTGACGCTTTGGCTTCCAATCATGGTAGATTGGGAGGTCAATCCACGGAAGAGACGCCGTCACTTGAGATCTAGAAAATATATAAGTAAAAGGAACAGTCAGAGTAAGCTAGCAGAGATCGCTCAGTTCTCACTCTGATAGACCAGCCCATCACCACGCTGTGAACATATATAATTATTGGAGACTAATCTGATATAAGCGAATACCGGTATAGACATAATGTCATTGTCAACATTCCCACCACTGATTTCCTTAACTTACTATTATTTGTGCAGGCTACAGAAACATGTACCACATACTTGCTTTTGACATACCAGATATTTAGTATGGCATTGAGCTACCTTGGGGAACTTACTGGTGTAACCTGAACCATGAATGGCCTGCAAACATGTTTTACAGTTGGCCAAATTAGTCCTGCGACAAAATGTTGTAGTGTGTGGAGGCGTATGGCAGCTTGCCTGTAGTAAACAAGGAAGTTTTATGAATGAACAGTCACTCATAAAAATTCATGGTCCCCCACGTGAACGCGTCAACAAAAATGTATTATTTTTTGCTTGGTACCCCTTGAGACTGGATGCCAGCCAGAGGAAGGGGAGGAGGGACAGGGGGGTGTTAGAGAGGGCAGAGTAGGAGGGTGTAGAAGCAGGGTAGTACGGTAGTTACCTTACCCCTACTTTCTTCCCCTAAACTAAAATTCCACACCTCTTTCTCTCTCTCATATTATCAATAAATTACGCACATGTATGATACCCCTATCTCTACCAAACTGTATAAGTTATCTAATAGCACCTACACTCCTACATTATAATGTTAGTGTATTTGTTTTATTTGCCTTGTTATGTTTAATGTGTTAAAGGAGTTTCGACCAAATGTTGTTAATATTCTGTAATTCACTTCCATTCTCACGTATATTATTAATATATTTCTATTTAATATTACCTATTATGTCTATGTCCATTTCCTATATCCGTATAATGCTTTTCTTCGTATAATGCTTTGTGTTTAGAACGTGGCGGGCAGATATATATGTGTTAACAGTTCTACTCAGTCTTCCCTAACTATTCTTTCCTAAATCTATCTTACGATTACCTTACTTCGGAGAACATAATTTGTATACAATAAGCCTACTTGGTTTAAATAGACGGTTTATACAAAGACAAGGTTAGATATAGGATTAAGGCTTACATGATTTATAAGTAAGCTAGAGCGGCACTTGGTAGAGAGCATACCTCCGCCTATACTGGCTGGTTCTATATCATTAATATTAATGACCTAAACAAATTCTGGTTCCGGGATATATTCTGGAACGCTTCCTAATTTGAATCACTTCTCCAAAGGTGCACATTCTATATGCCCACCATATGTCGTGAAAATCTGCCTGCAGATCGCCTCATAAAGTGAATCACTTATTCCTTGCTGCATATCTTACTTCCCACCAATCTTCATAGAATTCATGTAATTTTAGAATAAACATATAACAGAACGCATATATATATATATATATATATTGTTACGTATCTTGATCCTCAAGTGGTTAACTTGATGAATCTAGATAGCACAGAGATATATATTAAGGTATCAGTCAGCTGAAGGCAAAACAAAAGTAAAATCTAATAAAATCTAATGCGGTCCCGGTGCCAGACAGTACCATCCCTGGCAGTGGCGTCAGGGTGCTCGTATACGAGGATTTCATGTCCGATGGCTGGCATAAGTGGTCCACGTTTCCTCTTCCTACTCTTCATTTATGTGGAGCAGAGATCATCCTCAGACAGTGACGAGGAAGGGGATTCGCTGGCAGGGCCAGGGTCGTCGCCTGCTTCTTCCTCCTGTGTGGGTGCAGCAGCAGGTGTCGTGGTGGCAGGGCCGGGGTCGTCGACTGTTTCTTCCTCCTGTGTGAGTGCATCAATAATCCTACCCTGTTGTGTCCTTGTTGTGCAACTGACGACCCTCAGTGTGGTGACAGGTAAGAGGTGGGAGCGGCCATGGATGCAGGCGTGGATGTGGCAGGCAAAGCTCTGTTGGTGGCAGGAGGGGTAGTTTTTTACTTCCCAGTAGAGGTGGATGCAGGCGTGGATGTGGCAGGCAAAGCTCTGTTGGTGGCAGGAGGGGTAGTTTTTTTCTTCCCAGTAGAGGTGGATGTGGCAGGCAAAGCTCTGTTGGTGGCAGGAGGGATAGTTTTTTTCTTCCCAGTAGAGGTGGATGCAGGCGTGGATGTGGCAGGAGGGGTAGTTTTTTTCTTCCCAGTAGAGGTGGATGCAGGCGTGGATGTGGCAGGCAAAGCTCTGTTGGTGGCAGGAGGGGTAGTTTTTGTCTTCCCAGTAGAGGTGGATGCAGGCGTGGATGTGGCAGGCAAAGCTCTGTTGGTGGCAGGAGGGGTAGTTTTTTTCTTCCCAGTAGAGGTAGATGCAGGCGTGGATGTGGCAGGCAAAGCTCTGTTGGTGGCAGGAGGGGTAGTTTTGTTCTTCCCAGTAGAGGTGGATGCAGGCGTGGATGTGGCAGGCAAAGCTCTGTTCGTGGCAGGAGGCGTACTTTTTCTTTTCTTCCCAGTAGAGGTGGATGCAGGCGTGGATGTGGTAGGTGAGGATGTGACGGGCAATACTTCAGTGGCAGGTGAGGATGTGGCAGGCAATACTGCAGTGGCAAGTGAGGATGTGCCTGGCAATGCTACAGTGGCAGGTGTGGAGGGGCCCGGTGCGGCGCCGGCGCCAGCTGTGGTGCCAGGTGTGCCTGCTCCAGTGGCAGGTGTGGAGGGGCCCGGTGCGGCGCCGGCGCCAGCTGTGGTGCCAGGTGTGCCAGGTGGAATGCCCCAAAGTGTTTTTTTTTGCAAGGGGATGACCTGCGGTGGTCCTTCCATAGAATATATTAGCAGTAAAGCTTTCAGAAGAGGGAAGAGAGGTGGAGGAGTCTCTTTCCTCATCATCGGAGTCATGGATATCCACCTCATACAAGCCCTGTTCTACCTCGACATCACTAGCTTGGCCATCATCATCACTGAGGCTCTCCACAGATTCCTCAAGGCTCCATCTCCTATTATCCATGGCTGACAAAAAAAAAATAATTAGGAACTTTGACACCACAGTCAGGGGGAGGCCATATGGCAACATTACAAGCAAGGCTGTTTTACCTTGTTGCTATATGTATTATGTGTATAAAACGTACACAAATTATATAATTTGGTTGAATACATGCATTATGATAGTATAACTGGTTATCATTTTGCAGATTAGGCCCAACAATGCGAGAAACCAAAATCGTATGACTGGCGCCAAGGAAATAAAATGAAAGTTTGGCACCAGCCTCCTGACCCACCATATGTCAACACAACCCAAGCCATCATAGCGCCCCTGCTTGCTACATGCGTAGAGGTTCATATAACACAAAAAAAAAATATATATCATAATACCTGAGGAGCAGTAGAAGTCTCTCTCTCTCTCTATATATATATATATATAATATATATAGTGTATAATATATATATATGTATATATCTATATATATATATAGAATATTTATAATATATATATATATGTATATAATAGATATATATATATATATATATATATATATATATATATATATATATATATATAAACGTTAAATGGCCGCCCCATACAGTGAATGTGGACAGGCAAAGATTGTATTTTTATATATTTACTTTTAGTGCCTCAACAGTATGTTACAAACATTTACACAGAATATCATCATCTTGGCCATATTGCAACATGAGCCTATTTTACATATCGTAGAAATAATGCAGAGAGAGAGAGAGAGTGAGTGTGTGTGTCACGGAGAGAATATATGGTTGATCAGTGAACATTTGGTGTTATGGAAGATGGGCACACACACACACACACACACATAGCAGGCCAAGAGAGAGATAAAGTATAGATGCGAATTTGATCAAAAAAAAAAAAAAAAAAAAAAAATCAATGCTGGGGACTAGAGATACCCATGAAGAGAGAAACAAACAAACAAATAGGAGAGAATGAATACAAAAACAAGAACACAAGACAAAATGTGAGATAAACAAAAAGAGACGATAGAGCAAATATAATAGGAAGATGTAGTCAAGCTAAACACATATTTTACAACCGCGTCATAAACGTTTCGGAATAAGCTGCTATGAGACGTTATTATTATCTTTTGTGATGCCTGCAGCGTGGCAGAATGTCATGTGGGCTCAGCCGCTCGCTTGGCCACTTGCTAGCACTCGCCGGGGCAAGGTATTTGGCTACAGTCTATCTACAATGTTGTTCTTTCTTTCATAGTGTTCGTGTTGTTGCAGACAGTCCCGTGGTGGTCTTTGTGTGTGATCCTGGAGGGGTCCCGAGGAGCTATTCTCTTCAGAGCTTGTCTGACCAGCATACCCTTCACATATCCCTTGCCACCTGTCACCGACTTCTACCTATAGAGCACTTTCTCTCTCAACTTCTTACCTCTCATTCTTCCTCTCTATTTAATATCACAACTCCTCTTTGGTTCTGCACGATTTCATATATCGGCCATCGTATTATATGCTGAAGCTCTCGTATATTATATGTTTAGTTAGGCATTTTGGAGGGGTTACCATTTTGTCTGTAGAGGTTCGACACACTCACGGTGTCTCCCTATCTATTCCTTGGCTGTCTGCTGGGCTATTTAATGCTAGACTGGGGTAAGGCTACTTGTGTTGTAATTTCCGATGTGTAACAGGTTTTGGTGAACCTGTACAATCGCAACGGAGACGTGGGATGCCTTTCTGACGGTGTACCTTGTGGGTTTAGCACTGTGTTGCGAGTGAGGGCTTTTGCCTCTGCCACCCAACACTGTGCTAACTCGTTTGCTTTGACTTTGAGAGGGTCGCCAAGAGAGAACCAGATACTAGCGATCTGGATCTCTCAAGAGAGCACCCCGTCAATTAACGTAATTTGGCCGCACAGCCTTAAGGACCTCGCTAGGCTACGAGCCGCTTGCTCAGCCATTGTTTCCTAGCCTACGACATCCCAGCTAGACTTTATTAGCCTAGCAGACACCCGTTTAGAATTATAAACTTTTATGTTATGTATGGAGCATTCTTATTCACGTTGACCGTAAGCCCTGGTTGTTGTTGAGTTGCACAACCTGAGCAGGTTTTTTGAGTTGCCTGACGAAGGACTTCTTTTGTTGTTGGAGATAATACTAGTGTGCATTTATCGTTATTCCCGTGTCAGTTGACACTGTCTGTCTCTACACTTGTCCTATATTGACCCTGCTTTATATAACGGTTCAAAATCTGATACGTTCATCTTACCCCAGCATCAGACTTTCTTCAGAAGATTCCTGCTCGATGCTTTCGGACTTTCGTTCACTTTCTTTAGTTTAGGAGTGACAGTTCATTATTGTTTAGAGTAACTTTAAATATACCTTCTTCTAGTTTGCATTAAATCATTGCAGTGATTTAATTAAGATCTCTATCTTTTCCTAGTATACCTTATTAACGTAATTGTATGTTGTTGTGATCAGGCTGTATCAGAGATCATCAGCCTGTAGTAGTAGTGCACTTATACTGAGTTATAGGATACCCCGTTATCGCAGGTTTAACTCTGGAGGGTATAGGTGTTTTTGTGCGCCGGCATTATAAGTTCAGGGGTTGGATCTAGTGTTACCGTTGTGGCTGTGTGCTTTCCTAGTCCAATAATTAAGAGCCCTTGTTTTATACGAGCCCCGGTCGTAACACTTTCACAAAACGTTTGATAAATATGTGCAATCCAATCATAGCCTATATTATGTCACAGTTGTAAAAGTATTGTGAATTATTTTGTACAGTCGCGTGGAAATGGAAGAACTAGGAAAGGTGTAGGCGACAGAAAGAGAATAGAGCACGATAGAAATGAGAGAGAAACAATGGAAGCTGAGAAATATAGAAAGAATAGAAGAAGAATGAAAGAATAGCAGGGGAGAAAGAAAGGAAGAAGATAAAGTGAGCAAATGGAGGAAGGAGAGAAGAGAGAGAGAATGACAGGAGAGAAAAAGAACACACAGGAAGAAGAGATAAAAGAGAGAAAAAAAGGCAGAAGGATAGAGAAAGAGAGAATAGCTTGCTAGGTCAGGTCGGCACTGGGTGGGGCGACATCCCAATTAGTGACCTCCAGATAGTCAGGTCAAAGGTTAAGGGCCCGGGTTTAGATTTCCGGTCAATTTGCAGAGAGTTTTCGTTCAAATATTATCCGTCGTAAATCGTTTGCTTTTATTTAACCTTGTCATCCTTTTTATCTTACATTTTTTAATGATTTATTTTCTGTTTGGTTTGTTTTTGTCTATCACAATTCCTGCCTTGTGTGAGCGGATTGGCTTTCTGCAGACTCCCATTTCTTATGTTCTTATATATATATATATATATATACACGGTATACAGAGTGTTTTAAAACAACACTGCCAGACCTCATCTGTTAATTAGTAAATACAATAACGAAGATTATCTAAGGACAAAATGCAAAATAATATACCATTAATGATTTATCACCCAGGTATGAGCTATAATCCGAACACGGGCTAGTGTCCCCCCCCCCCCCCCCCCCCCAAATAGCCTACCTCTTGCCTCCCATCCCAGTTCGAGTTTTTCTTCGAAGCTTTGGAGTCATAACGAATCTTCTCATGTGTTTAATCATCTGCTCGGCCATGGTGCTATCTTCTTCTGTCGTAGTGATTTTATTTACCTTATAATATCACATAAATATGGATTGTCGTTATTTAGGTGTGTCTCTGCCTTTGTTATTTTATACTCGTTAAGTCCAAGTGACGTAAATTGTTTGTTTTGGGTACCATTAGATGATTTTAAATATTCATTAGTGAACACCGTATACTTGTATGTCTACAGCTACGTAAAATTGTCAAACTTCAACCATATAACTGATAGACATATTTCGTTAGTACTCTGTGATAATAGTAACGTAATGAGGTATTTGTATTGAAACAGTAAATTGCGCAGGAACAATTTTTTCCCATTCAAACAGTTTCACGAACGATTAAATTGCCTATAGCAGTGTTCGGATACCTGACCCAGACGTGAGATTCATTATTTTACCTCTTGGTCATCGTTACAAATGGTGCATATCTTTTTACGCTACTTGGATTATAATACTTAGCAGTTTTCTTCTAATTGCAAAATATCATTACCAATTTTATGTTACTTTGATTTTGTAATTATTCATCTGTGATTAGGTCATTAGATATTTCCTCTTTACCTTTTTTACTTGGTAATCATTCATATTATGTATCATATGTTTTGTGCTGAGCTCAGAACCCTGTTTTGCTACATTTCTAAATAACCATTTATCTCAGTTACAATATATTTTTGGTAAAAATTAGAATAGAAATATGTGTATTATATATTTTTGATCAATGTGGTAGTCATACTCTGGCAGTGTTGTTTTAAAACACCCTGTATATATATATTTTTTTTTTTTTTTCTTTAAGGCAGGCGAGGTTGAAGGAAATACATGTATCAGCATTAATTATTTTATTATTAAGGCTTTCAATAGAACGAACAGCAATTCTCATGTGTTCTGGGAGATTGTGCAAAAGGTGAGCAAAATTCATGATGATCCGACATGAGGATCATCATGAATTTTGCTCACCTTTTGCACAATCTCCCAGAACACCTGATAATTGCTGTTCCTTCTATTGAAAGCCTTAATAATAAAATAATTAATGCTGATACATGTATTTCCTTCAACCTCGCCTGCTTAAAGACAATTTATTACCTGGCTACACCAACATATATATATATATATATATATATATATATATATATATATATTATATATTACATTAAGAAACAGGGGAAAAAATGAAAGGCTGAATACATTACGATTATATAAGTTAGAGAGACGCAAAGTTCGATGGGATATGATGGAGGTGTTCAAGTGGGTTAGTGGGATTAATAAGTAATAACAGAATATTATTTAGAAATGGCCATTAACATTTATATTTAACAGGCTTAGTTCCAGAAGCTTGGAAGCTTGCAAATGTAGTTGCGATCTTCAAAAACAGTGACAAATCAATAGCATCCAATAACCGTCCCATTAGTCTTACATCAATCATAGGAAAGCTAATATAGTAAATTATTGCTAGGAAAATTAAAAACGCCTTAGAAACTTTTCATTTCATGAATTATGTTCAGCATGGATAAACTCAGGGATGTTCTTGCATTACTAAATGTCTTAGCTTTGTCTCAGAGGTCTATGTAGCTGTAGGTGTGACAAGTCATATTATATAATATATATACATTTCAGTAAAGCTTTCGACAGAGTCCCTTATGACAAATTGATGAGAAAAGTTGAGGGGCATGGAATAAGTGGGTCATTGTTGGGATAGATTAGTTCATGGCTAATTCGTAGGAAGCAGAGAGTCGGCATAAATGGTACTTAGAATGGGAAGCAGTGAAAAGCGGTGTCCCCTAGGGATCTGTATTGGGTCTTCTGTTGTTTGTTATATACATCATTGACCTTGATTGAGGCATATCTAGTAGGATAAGGAAATTCGCAGATGATAGCAACATGAGGAGAACAATATAATCAGTTAGTGACATATAGTGCCTCCAAAGGGATCTAGTATACTTAGACGAATGGTCAGTAAATTTGCAGATTAATTTTAAGTGACAAATGCAAGGTATTATAGATAGGGAATATTAATAAAATTGTAAAATATAAAATAGCTAATATGGAGTTAGAAAACTCAGCCTGTGAGAATGGTCTATGTGTGTTTGGTAGCAATTCTTGAACAAATATAGAACACAGCATAAACGTTCGTAACAAGGCAAACGGAATTTTCGTGTTCATCTCTAGGAGTGTGAGTAACAGAACTTATGATGCTATGTTAAAACAATACTTAAGAACATAAGATAATGGGAGTCTGCAGAAAGCCAATTGGCCTAAGCAAGGCAGATCCCTGTCCCACACAACCCCAATTAAATGACAAAGCCCATAGGCTCAAAACTCTAATACCCTGAGGATCATCTTACCAAAACTGTTAGAGATTAACGCAGGATTATGGCGGTCTGCAGAGCGCTGATTGGCCCAACCCGGCTGATCCCCCTTCACACCCAACCCTTCTCGTCCATATGCTTATCCAATTTTATCTTAAAGCTCCCTACCGTTTTAGATCCCACTATAGCACTTGGTAGTCCATTCCACCCATCTATAACTCTGTTACCAAACCAATATTTGCCTATATATTTTCTAAAACTTAATTTATCTAATTTGAAACCATTGGTACGAGTTCTTTCGCTATCACTGAGCTTTAGTACATTTGTCATGTCCCCTTTGGTAATCCCACTAACCCACTACCACCCACCCCACTACTTGTTATTAGTTACACCTCATATGTATTATGCTGTTCAATTTTGTTTTCTTTATTACAGCATGCAGACTCACGTAATCTTATGTTGACCTTCGACCTTTTTTGTTGGGTCTGGCCTCATGGTCTTAGTCAGCTGGGCCTATAAATAGGCCTACTAATGGGGTTTGGGAGTGAGAGGAATCTCTCTTTTTGCGGGCCAATGGGCTTTCTGCAGATTCCCATTTTCTTATATGCTAATGTTTGTTTTATATATATATCCAATATATATGTATATATATATATTGTGACGTCTACCAGCGTTGGCAGAATCGCCTCTCGTTGGCCACTAGCGCTCGCCAGGGACATCAAAATGGGCTACAGTTATCAGAGAATGTTGTTATTTCTTTCCTAGTAATCGCATTGTCACAGACAGTCCAGTGGTGGTCTTTGTTTTCGTCTGTGACAACGGGTTATATTTTATATCAACAGTAGTGATAATAGTACCAGCGTGTGAATGAGAAAGACTTTCAGAGCGAGGAGGTAGTAGTAAGTGTCTGTATGTACGGGTGCATTCCTGCCTCTCGCTCGCCATTGGACGGTGTGTCTGGCTGTGTCCTATAACGCCTGCTGTCTTGTGACGTCTCGGCCCGTGATTGGCCGACCATCGCGCCTTTGCGGTCTCCTGTGTAACTTCCCTCCTCCATGAGGATCCCCAGGAGCTGTCCTCGTCAGGACAGGCTTGGTGCGTGTGCTTCTAACATCCCTTTGCATACTCTCCCCCGATCACCACCTTTATCACTGTTTCTCTCACTCGATTCTTTCTTTCCATACTCTAACCTTTATTAACTGCACAACACTCCCCTTGGGTTCTGCATACGGTTTTCATAGCCGGCCCATTGTATTGCATGCGCCGTCCTCAGAGATATTTACATGTACTTAGAATAGGTTTGAGGGTTCTTAGTTAGTATAGGTTAAGAACTTTGTGTGTTTCCATTATTGATTTAGTGTTTCTGCTCTTTTATTTAATGGTAGACCCCCGCCAATGGGGAGCCACCTTGCGAGCGGTGGCGGGGCTTGAAGCGTGGCCGATGATCTCACCTATTTAGGTAGCGACCCTATCTTTCTAGGGTTCGAGTTTCATCGACCTCGTGGACCAAGTGCTCCCCCTTCATCACTGGTAAGAGTGGGGCCTTCCAGTGATGTCGTACTCCTGAGCCCTGTCTTCCTGTTGATGACTTGGCGTACCTTGGATTTTTGTATTGGCTGTTCATTGGTTTTGTTGGAGGGAGTTTGTGGGTGGCTCCTGCTCATTCCCGTTGAACTGGGGTCGCATTTGTGACCCCTTTACGCTAAGCCAGGGAGCTAGGTGTTGTGCCAAACTCGACGGACGGAGGCACCTTCACGACCCCTTCTTCCCTGGCGTATACTCTGGCTGGATCCCTGGGGCAATTTTGTCTTGTCCCCTAAATGTGGCTCCGTGGTGGGTATGGGACCGGCTGCAGTGAATTAATACCTTTCGTTTTATGGCTTCGAATGTCCCTTTAACTGTTGACGACTCTGGCGATCTTTTGGTTTCTCCTCCTGACTCTCCCCCCTTCTCTGGTGGTGACTATGCAGCCTTTCCAGGCAGACAGGACACAAAGACCTCTGTCAAGTAGGTCCCGTCGTCCTCCGGGAGCTGTTGGATCCCTTCATTAGCCATGTTTAAGAGTTCCCTTTACCAAATTTGTGGTGGTTCGTGCCCCCGAAGGACAGGATATGCGTCAAAATGATATTTTCAAAACCAACAGAGATATAGTTCGTGCCTGTGGTTCTTCCCCGAAGGTGGTTCCGCAAGCTGATGGTAGCCTCCTAGTTGAGGTAGCAGATGAGGAGCAAAGTGCTCGCCTTCTGTCCACAACATCACTTGTGGGCCAGCCGGTTGGGTGTTCTCCGCATGGTTCCCTCAATCACTCTCGCGGAGTGGTTTATGCGAAAGAGCCAGTGATGTATGACGAGGTACGTCTACAGGAAGAATTTACTTCACAACATATCCTCAAAGTCGAAAGTATAAAGAAGAGGGTTGATGGTGAGCTTGGTCCCCACACCGACCCTAATCCTCGCCTTTGATCTCTTAGACCTTCCTGACCTTCTGGTGGCTGCCTGGTACCGCTACAGGGTTAAGCCATATGTGCCGCAACCACGATGTTGTTTCCATTGCCAGCGCTTTGGACATATCGGGCATTCCTGCCGACGACTTGCCCAGGGACTGCCGTCTGTGTGCGTCTCCTGTGGGGGCTCGGTACATGAGGGTATGGACTGCCCGGGTCCAGTATCATGTGTGAATTGTGGTGGTGGACACACTGCTTCATCCAAGTCTTGTGATCGATACACATTTGAACAGGAGGTATTGTCTCTACGTGCGAAAGAGAAACTGAGCTTTGCTTAAGCTAAGGATCGTGTGTCATCTATGTTTGTTCGACCTGGTGTTTCGTTTGCGTCTCTCCTCACAAAGTCCAAGCCTGCTACGCCTATGCATAATGTTCCTTCTGTGGACTGTCACAAGTCTTCTGCTCCACGAACGGGCCTTCCTTCACGAGTCTCCTCCGATGCCAAAACGTACTCCTAGGAAGTCTGCGAATCCTGTGGAACCTCCCTCGCCACCTGTACCCGAGGCTGGCGGTTCCTCTGTCATTGTGCGCCCTCCTTCTGTGACGAGCTCTGTGGCAGGTCGTAATTCCGACTCTGCAAGTACTGGCGTGGAGATGGAGGTAGAGAATGCCAACCTCAAGCGAGCGAGGAGTAGGGAATCTTTGGAGGAGACCCCTCCTTCTAAGGTTCAAACGAGCGTGCCTCACAGGGGCTCTGAAAGTGTCCCTCCCTCGGAGTCTCGAGATGATTTGGCATCACCGTTGGTGGCTGATAAAGACAGCCTTTCTGGAGTTCCAGTTCCTGCAACTAGCTCCGCTGTGACAGGGGATGCATCTTCGGACGCACACACGGCTTGCTCGCCAGCTCCCTCTGACCCAGCCTCCTGCAAACTGCCTTCGGTTGATTTGATTGTGGACGGTCATGGTCCGGATGACCCTGTCGTGGCACCTGATCACTCGTTGAGGGCTACGGACAAGACAGGTGTGTCTCAGCGGAGGGTCTATGTGCCTCGGTCGCGTACTGCTGCTAGGGCGGATGTGACTGTGGATAGAGATTCCTCCGCACGCCGTGACGTTAGATTATCATCATCATCCTCTCGATTGGTTAGACCGGGACCCGCCCCTGGGAAGAAGAGCTTTAAAACCCTTCCCAGCGAAAGTCTAGGTATTTGTACTTTTAATCTTTTATATTTTTAATTTTTAATTAGTATCTCCTTATGGCTACAACAATTTGTCTTCAATGGAATTGTCGTGGTGTATTGGCAAACTGGGAGGAATTACAATTACTTCTCTCCGATCTGAATCCATTGTGTGTCTGTCTTCAGGAGACAATGGTGGGGCTTCGGCCATTGCCTTCACCTAAGGGTTATTCAGTCTTCCTTTCCGCTCCTCCCTTGGCTGGTGGTCATAGCGGTGGATGTGCCATTTTATGTCGTTCCGATGTCCCATTCACCTCCTTTGCTGTACAGTCTCCCCTTCAGGTTGTAGCTGTACAGATGCACCTTGAAAGGTGTTTTACCATCTGTTGCCTGTACCTCCCCCCTTCAGTCCCAATATTACGATCTGATTTAGAGACCATTATCCGACAACTTCAGACTCCTTTTATTTTACTTGGCGATCTTAATGGTCGCCATCCAATATGGGGTGATTCAGTTTACAATCCTCGGGGTGAGCTTCTGGCCTCCTTGGTTGGTGATCTGGATTTGGTTGTCTTGAACGATGGGAGACCAACCCATTTCCATGTTCAGACTGGCACTTTTTCTGTTCTTGACCTCACCATTACTTCTCCTGACTGTGCGCTTGATTTTTCCTGGGACGTTTTGGATGATCTGCATGGTAGTGACCATTATCCAGTGTTGGTCCAGTCCTCTCACTTTACTCCAACTACCCATTTGCCTCGCTGGTGTCTGGGTAGGGCTGACTGGCCTCTTTTTAAACAACTCTGTGAGTTTGCTTTGACTGTACATGATTTCCCAGCTATTTATGATGCCCAACATTATTTTACTACGACTATGATTAAAGCGGGGCTTCGTTCCATTCCACGGTCTTCGGGTGTATATTCCCGGAGACCTGTGCCGTGGTGGACTGCAGCCTGCGCTTTTGCGCGGGGGGTTTATAAAGCTGCATCTCGTCGATACCATGCAAACCGAGAGGTTCTCTTTCTTAAAGTTCAATTTCGCAAAACATGTGCTCGCTATCGATGGGTTCTAAAAGATGCTCGCCGAAGCTCGTGGAAGTCCTATGTTTCTACGATTACTTCTTCCACTCCTTTGCCTATGGTGTGGAAGAGAATACACAAGATATCTGGAAAGTTTTCTCCCTCCTCTCTGCCAGTGTTGACGATCCAAGGTAATCTGGTGTCTGCACCTGGTGAAGTAGCCTCTGCCCTAGCTACTCATTTTTGCAAGGTCTCCCAGAGGGATGATGCCAAACCTTGTGCAAGAGCCCGACGTAGCCAAGAGAGACAGGGTCTTAATTTCCGGTCTCATGGCAGTGAAACTTATAATGTTGACTTCAGTATTCGTGAGCTGCGTGCGGCCCTCTCGGGGTGTGGTGACACTGCTCCTGACGACATCCCATATGCCATGCTTCGTCATCTCCCGAATGCCTCCTTGGTGTTTTTATTAGACTTATTTAATAGGATTTGGGGAGAGGGTACTCTACCTGCCAGCTGGAAGTTGGGCATTGTCCTTCCTATTCTTAAGCCTGGAAAGGATCATAGCAATGTTTCTAATTACCACCCAATTTGTTTAACGTCGTATGTATGCAAATTGTTTGAAAAAATGATCAATGTCAGACTTGAGTGGTGTCTGGAGAGGGGCGGCCATCTCTCCCCTTCTCAGAGTGGCTTCCGCAAGCTACGGTGTACTTCCGACAACCTTATCCGACTTGAATCCTCAATCTGTGAAGGTTTTGCCTCTAAGCATCATCTTGTGGCTGTGTTTTTTGACCTCGAGAAGGCTTATGACACAGCCTGGCGACATGGAATCCTACGGCAACTTCATGCTTTTGGATTACGTGGTCGCCTACCGGTGTTGCTTAGAGACTTCTTGCCTGATCGTGTGTTTCGGGTTCGTGTGGGTTCTTCCCTCTCTGCGCCACTGTGCCAGGAGGAAGGTGTCGCTCAGGGTTGTGTCTTAAGTGCATTTTTGTTTGAGGCGGCCGTCAATAGCATTCTAGACGCTGTGCCTGCTGGGGTATCCTCGTCCCTATATGTGGATGACTTGGCTATCTGGTTTTCTGGTTCCCGCATGTCTGCTATTGAGAGACGTATGCAACTTGCGTTGGACAGGATTTCTGCATGGGCTGATTCCAAGGCCTTTTGGTTTTCCCCATCAAAGACTGTGGCTATGCACTTTTGCAGGATTCGAGGGGTGCACCCAGACCCTGATCTAATGCTCGGTGGCAAGAGACTCTGTTGTGTGGCAGAGACAAAGTTCTTGGGTCTCACGTTTGATTGCCGTTTGACTTGGGTTCCACACTTGACGATTCTAAAGGCATCGTGTATGAAGGCTTTGAATCTGTTAAGGGTTTTGTCACACACCTCTTGGGGTGCTGATCGCAGAACACTCCTGCATTTGTCACATCCAAGCTGTCATATGGCTGTGAGGTCTACTCCTCTGCCACAGACTCCAGACTTAAGACTCTAGATGCTGTTCATCATGCTGGACTCCGTCTTGCAACTGGAGCTTTTCGGTCATCTCCGATTCCCAGCTTGCTGGTGGAGGCTGGTGTACCTCCTTTAGATTTACTGCATCAATCTGTGGTTGTACGTTGTTGGTTTCGGATTCGGCGCCTTCCAGACTCTCTTGTTTGTACCTGTGTCTCTGGTCAATCTTTTTTTTCATATTATGGTCAACATCCTCGAATGCCTCGTCCTCTTGGCTATAGAGTTTGTGAAGTTATGAAGGAGCTTAATCTGTCGACGGTTGTTGTTGTTGTTCCCCAAGCTGCCTGGCCGAACGGCCCAGAGCACGGCCAAGGCCATAACCGAGCGCCCCCACAGAACCCCTCCTGCCGACCACAATAAAGCCTGGGTGACCGAAGCCACTCCATGGCGGGGAGCTGAGGAGGGTGCAGAAATGCCCAGGAAACCAAAGCTCCACCCAGGGCCCTGTGCCCCTCAGCAATTATGAAGAGAAAGTTGAGGGGCAAGGGAAAAACGTGACGCTGTGGCTTCCAATCTTGGTAGATTGGGAGGTCAATCCACGGAAGAGACGCCATCACTCGAGATCTAGAAAATATATAAGTAAAAGGAACAGTCAGAGTAAGCTATGGGTATGGCAGAGATCGCTCAGTTCTCACTCTGATAGACCAGCCCATAACCTGTCGACGGTTTCTGTGAGTCCCGTGCAAATTTCAAGGATTGCCCCCTGGGTCCTGACTGAACCATCATTCTGCAGGTATTTTACAGGTTCAAAGGATTCGGTCACTCCTCAGTCTCTTCTTAATTTGTTTTTGGAACATTCTTCTAGTCATAATAGTTCTGTGCCTGTGTATACTGATGGCTCTAAATCTGCCTCCGGTGTTGGTTTTGGTGTTGTGTTTACTGCCTTCAGCCGTGGAGGTAGTCTTCCTTTAGCTACCTCGGTTTTTACTGCGGAATTGTCTGCTATCATTTTAGCTCTGAAATTAGTGTTTGTTCACCACAACAATCATTTTACTATTTTTAGTGATTCTCTAGGGGCTCTCCTGGCTCTGGAGTCTTTTAATTCTTCCCATCCTATAGTTTTAGCGATTTTAGAGTGGCTGTTTCTCATTCATCGTCGAGTGAAAAGAGTGGATTTTTGTTGGGTCCCTGCGCATATTGGTGTCAAAGGTAATGAAAGGGTGGATGCTTTGGCGAAAGCTGCAGGTTTGAGACCTTCAAACGTAAATTACCCTCTGCCTGCCTCAGATCTATGTACTCCTCTTATGTTTGCTGTTCGTGCTTGTTGGCAGGGATTGTGTTCCTATTAATAAGCTCAGGGAAGTTACCAAATTAGTCTCGCCAAGAGCTTGCCCTACCATTCCTCGCAAATTGGAAACTGCTTCGGCTCGCCTCCGCATTGGACATACCAGGCTCACACACGGTTTCCTTATGTGTGGAGGTGTACCACCATTCTGCGATGACCGTCTAGTTCCCCTTAATGTCAGGCACTTGCTGGTTGAGTGTCCCAGTTTGGTTGAATTACGTCAGAGGTTGCTTCTTCGGCACCGGAAGGCAGATGGTACTTACTGTCTCTTCGGTGCTTGGAGGGGAGGCTGGTTCCCCTGGAGACTGTGTTTTTGTTTTTGAAAAAGGCTGACCTCTTTCAGTTTTTATGATTGCATTGATTTTACTCTTGATATCTAATTTTAAACATGTTGTTTTACGATTTTAGTTTTCTGCAAATATGTTAGCTTGTTCGGCGCAATATGACCTTGTTGCGGTGCCATGATTTCTATCAATAAATTCATTTAATGCTAGACTGCGATAAGGTAACTGTAGTCGTTGTCTCCGATGTGTGTACGGTTTGCTTATACCTACACGACTTCGACCAGTCCTGTGGTAGCCTGGGTTGTCTTTTCGGTTGCGTCCTTTGCGAGTGCAGCATTGTGTTGACTGAGGGTTTTGGCCTGTACCAGTTCCACACTTTGCTGCCTCTTTGCTTGTCTTTAGAGGGTCGCCAGGATAGAACCAGATACTTGTGATCTGGATCTATCGAGAGAGCCCCTAGTCAATTAACGTAACTTAAAGGATGCAGTCTTAAGGATATCGCTCATCGCTAGGCTACGAGCCTGTCTTGCTCAACCCCAGTTCCTTACCTAGAGTATCCCAGCTAGACATTATTAATCGAGTAGACACTTGTTAGTATTTAATATAAGCTCTTTGATATGTGTGCATTATTATTCACAGCATTTATTAGTCTAGGTTGTTGCTGAGCCGCACAACCATAGCAGACTGTTTCGTTGATGAGGAAGTACTTCATTTAGTGTCGAGCATTGCTACCGTTGCGCATTTATAGTATTCTCATGTCAGTTAACATTATATGTCCTATCTTTTAGTGTATTCGATTTACACGTGTGGTGTCCTGCCTCCTGCCTTTATATAGTTCTAAATCAGTACGAGCATCTTATGAGCATCAGACTTTCTTCAGAAGTTAAAAGGTCTATGCTGTAGGACTATACTTCACTTTCTTTCAGATAGGAGTGAAGAGTTTATTGTTGTTTAGAGTAACTGTATTGAAGCATCTTTTTATTGTATTAAATCTTGCATTGATTTTATTGATCTTTCCATAGATTCTTTTTTATGCATTTTAACATAACTTGCATCTTGTTTGTTATCAGGCTATACCAGTGCAAGTTAGCCTGAACTAGAGTACATTTATGCCCAGTTAAGGATACCCCGCTATCTCAGATTAACCATGGAGGGTATAGGTTGTTACGACCGGGACTCGTATAAAACAAGGGCTCTTAATCATTGGACTAGAAAGGCACACAGCCACAACGGTAACGCTAGATCCAACCCTCGAACTTATAATGCCGGCGCACAAAAACACCTATTCCCTCCAGAGTTAAATCTGCGATAACGGGGTATCCTATAACTCTGTATAAATGCACTACTACTACAGGCTGATGATCTCTGATACAGCCTGATCGCAACAACATACAATTACGTTAATAATGTATACAAGGAAAAGGATATAGAGCTTAATTAAATCACTGAAACGATTTAATGCAAACAAGAAGAAGGTATAATTAAAGTTACTCTAAACAATAATGAACTGTCACTCCTAAATTAAAAAAAGTGAATGAAAGTCCTAAAGCATCGAGCAGGAATCTTCTGAAGAAAGTCTGATGCTGCTTAAGATGATCGAATCGGATTTTGAACTGTTATATAAAGCAGGAACAAGATATGACAAGTGTAGGGACATACAGTGTTAACTGGCACGGGAATAATGATAAATGCACAATAGTATTATCTCCAACAACAAAAGAAGTACTTCATCAGGCAACACAAAAGCCTGCTCGGGTTGTTCAACTCAACAACAACCAAGGCTTACAATTAACGTGAATAAAAATGCTTCATACATAACATAAGAGTTTATAATCTTAATCGGGTGTCTGCTAGGCGAATAAAGTCTAGCTGGGATGTAGTAGGCTAGGAAACAATGGCTAAGCAAGCGGCTCTTAGCCTAGCGAGGTCCTTAAGACTGTACGGCCAAATGACGGGGTGCTCTCTTGAGAGATGCAGATCGCTAGTATCTGGTTCTCTCCTGGCGACCCTCTCAAAGTCAAAGCAAAACGAGTTAGCACAGTGTTGGGTGGCAGAGGCAAAAGCCCTCACTCACAACACAGTGCTAAACTCAAAAGGTACACAGTCAGAAAGACAACCTAGGCTTCCCACGTATCCGTTGCGATTGTACAGGTTACACATCGGAAATCACAACAACAATAGCCTCACCCCGGTCTAGCATTAAATAGCCCAGCAGACAACCAAGCAAAAGGTAGGGAGACACCACGAGTGTGTCGAACCTCTACAGACAAAATGTTAACCCCTCCAAAATGTCTATCTAAACATGGAATATCTGAGAGCTTCAGCATATAATACGATGGCCGATATATGAAATCATGCAGAACCAAAGGGGAGTTATGATATTAAATAGATTGGAAGAATGAGAGGTAAGAAGTTGAGAGAGAGAGAAAGTGTTCTATAGGTAGAGGTCGGGGACAGGTAGCAAGGGAGATGTGAAGGGTATGCTGGTCAGGCAAGCTCTGAGCAAGGAAGACACAAGGCAGCAGGGAGTGCGGGGGGACCACTTCCTGATGCGGCAGGAGGGTGGTGAGGCGGCCAGCCACTCAGAGGGCCCGGCCGTGGCATGACGTCACCGAGACAACGGGTAACACTACGCGACTACCCTCTGCCTCCTGTACTTACTCACTCACACTCTCTAGCTGTATCATTCAGTCTTATACATTAAACTTATAACTGATGATATAAAATATAATGCATTGTCACAGGTGAAAATAAAAACCACTTCTGTACTGCCTGTGACATTTCTTACAGTTTCTTACAGTTTCTTACAGTAGATCCTCTGGAAAAAGGCAAACTATGCCTGTGTATCCAGCTCCGTACCAGTACTTGCACTGCTGCGGTCGTTCACGGTGTTGACGATTCACAAGAAAGAAAGTACAACATTGTAGATAGACTGTAGCCAAATACATTGCCCTGGCAAGTGTTAGCGAGTGGCCAAGCGAGCGGCTGAGCCCACGTGGCGTTCTGCTAAGCTGCAGGCGTCACAAGGTGTTTTGTTCGCCGGCATATAAGTTCGAGGGTTTGGATCTAGCATACCGTTGTTGCATAGTGCCCTATTACTAGTCCAATCATTGAGTGCCTTTGTTTTATTCGTAGTCCCGGTCGTAACAAATGGCGACCTTGCCTAGTATCTTATCTTAGTCGTCATAACAAATGGCGACCTTAGTCTACGATTTAGTGAACTAAGAAATAATTGCAGGATTTTGTTTGTTTTAATCACCGTTTGGTGATTAAATACGATTGTTATTTCTCACAGTTTGGCAGTGGACATTTGTTTTTTGAGGAATATTTTGGACACGTTGGATTTTTTTTTTGGCAACGTAGTATAGCACTTGAGTTGTCTTCAAGCATTTTTTGAGTGAATAGTGCTACATAAGAGTTTAGGTACTTTTTTTGTTTTTATAAACGTTGAGGATTTCCGGTGGACACTGTCGAACGACGGATCAGTGCACAGTAAGGACACAGTACGGGAAGCAGGCGAGGAGGTGGAGAAGGTGGAGTTGTCTAACGGCGTTCGGGTGGTGAACAATGAGGAGGATGCTCGGATGTTTTTGGAGGAGCCTGTTTCGGCGGATCGGGTGTCGGGGCTAGACCGGTACGGACTGCAGTGTGTAGCCACGGTCTTAGGGTTGTCCGGTACTAGCAGTTTGTCGAGAGGTGAGCTGGGTGCTCGGTGGGGTGCATGGGGCTTCGGGTGGAGCGAGAGCTGGGGCACCTTCTGCCCAGCCCCCATTCCACTCGACTCCTATCATGGCGCCCCCTCGGGCTCCGGAACCGGGTACGTTCCCGCAGGCCGATGCCCGCTGGCGGTTGGGTATGCCTCTAGGTGATTCACGGGGTGGGTCCCCAATAGTAGCACCCCCTCCTCAGGGTTTTTCTTCCGAGATGTTGTTTCCGCTCGAACTCGCCAAACTCGAGCAACGAAAGTATGAGGCTGAGCTCAGGTAGCAGCAGCAGCAGCGGGAATCTGAGCTTAGGATTCAGGCTGAGGAGAAAAAGGCCATACGTGAGGCTGAGCTTCAGGTTGAGGCTACGAAGTACTGTGCAGACAGAGCTTGAGAAGTCTCGGGTGGAGTCGACAGGGCAGCGTCTCGGTTCTGGGAATCGAGGTCTTGATCAGTCTTTATCGCACCTTCTTAAGTTAGTCCCTGCATTTGACGAGTCGGGTGTCACCGAGTTTTTCCTGCGTTTTGAGAAGAAGTGCCGGGAGCACCAATGGCCCGAGGTTAAGTGGGCAGCCCTTGTTTCCTCTAGGTTGGTTGGCAAAGGACTCAAGGCATATGATGCGTTGCCCTTGGAGTCTTGCATCGATTATGAGGTATTGAAGGAAGCTGTTCTGCGGGCGTACGAGTTACAACCAGAGACATATAGGTTGAAGTTTCGGGGTGTTACGAAGGGTCGTGAGTGCGCTTTTCTAGAACATGCCCGGGAATTGTCTGATGCTTTGAGAAATTGGCTGAGGTCAGAGAAGGTGACGACGTTCGAAGAGCTTGAGCAGTTATTCCTTCTAGAGCAATGTTTTAAATGCACAGGCAGCAACCTGACTTTGAACCTCAAAGAGAAACATCCTAAAACTCTACAAGAGGCAGCTGAGTTGGCTGACCTGAGATTATCGCTGATTCGTGGGTGCGGGTCTGCACAACGGACCGATGCAGTTAACAAGGGGCGCAACACTCCACCCCCCCGAGTCAGTGATGCAACATTTAATAACAAAAGTAAGAGCAATGATACTAATTTTGATCACAAACCAAAAACCGTCCCATTTAAGAAAGGTCAGGGCCCTTCCACACCTCAGGGGAAGTCCAAGGGTGAAGTAGAGTGTTTTAAGTGTCATAAAAAGGGGCATTTAGCACGTTCCTGCCCTAGTAACCAACCTACAGCAGCCGTGTCTTTGGCTAGCAACATTGGGGTGTCTCTGAGGTCTTCTGCGTTTACCCGGGGTGATATGTCAGATGCGGGGGCACAGCCAGTGAAGGCGTGTCCGGAAGGCTCGAAACCTGTCCGCGATGCTTTTTGTGACCATAGAGGGCGTGGCTGCGTGAGTTGGGCTGGTTGCAAGCATGGGTTGGAGTTGTTGCGTGATACAGGTGCATCCCAGACTCTGATGAAAAACTGTACAGGCCAACCTATAAACGCGGCACGGGTAGTTGTGGTGCAGGGTATTAATGCTACACGGTCATACCCGTTGGTTCGAGTGGAGCTGGAGGTTGATGGTGTGACACGAGAGATAGATGTTGGAATCTTAGAGAAACTGCCAGTAGAGGGCGTCGACCTTCTTCTCGGCAACGACTTTGCGGTGCCTACTTCTGAGGTTCCACCCTTAGTCGTTGCCCAAAGGGTTGCCGACGTGAGTAGGGAGGGGCAGGAGTTGGTCGAGAGGTGTCAATTACAACAGATGGCGTGTGTTGTCACCCGATCTCGTGCATCTAAGGTGTCACAGCCTATTCCTCAGTCTCTAGACGAGCGGAGGTACGGTCGGAAGGAGAAAGCTAAAGTTGGGAGAAGTTTTGTGAGTTTTGATCCAGCGGCTCTTCTTGGCGACTCAGTATTAGCACCAATGTTTAGGTCCGGAGTGGCCCCAGAACCTGTCACACTTGGTGAGGAGGTAGGGCGTGAGAAAACTCCGAGACAGCAACGTTACACACTTAAGCAAGATAGGATCAAACAGTCCAGTATCGGGGGAGGCCATAAGTTGCTCCGGGAGCACTTAGATAGATTGGCTCCTTCGGATATCTGTCGGCTGCAGATAGATGATCCTGAGCTTCAGAAGTGTAGTAACGGTGCGATGGAACTTGATGAGGACGGGGATGCAAAGCCGGGGGACTTGTTTCGTGTGGAGGGCATATTGTACAGGCGTTTTCTAGATCCCAGACGGAGTTGGGAGGGTGGGTCGAGAGTGGTTGACCAGTTGGTAGTGCCTAGTGTGTGCCGTGATAGCCTACTGAGGTTGGCGCATGATGTACCGTTGGCAGGGCATTTGGGTGTACATAAGGCGGTAGCAGCATTGGCAAAATTGTTTTGGTGGCCAGGTATGAAGGCACATGTGGCGTCATGGGTGGCAATGTGCAGTACCTGCCAGACAGTAGGTAAAGCAAACCAGTGTATTCCCAAGGCTCCGTTACACCCTATTCCTGTAATCGGGCCACCATTCAGTAAGGTTATAATCGACATGGTTGGCCCTCTACCCCCTACTAGTGCAGGCAACAAGTTCCTCCTCACAATCATGGATGTTGCCACTCGTTATTCGGATGCATACCCCATGCAAAATGGTACTGCTAAGACTGTTGTTCGTAACTTGCTATTGTACTGTTCTAGGTACGGGTACCCGCAGGAATTGCAGTCAGACCAAGGGTCCAACTTTACTTCTAACCTTTTCAAACAGACCATGCAGCAGCACGGTATCAGTACAGTTGTCTCTTCAGCCTATCACCCAGAGAGTCAAGGGGTGTTGGAGAGGTGGCACTCGACTCTGAAAAGCATGCTGCGTTGTTACTGTGTTGAGAATGGCAAGGATTGGGATCTTGGGTTGTCGTATGTATTATTCGCTGCTCGGGAGGTACCTGGTGAAAGCCTAGGGTTCAGTCCCAGTGAGTCAGTTTTCGGACATCAGGAGAGAAATCTGGGAGGGCACAGCAAAACCATGTTCCATGTTAAAGTATGTCCTCGAGAGTAGAGAGAGAATGCTGAGAAGCCTAGAGTTGGCAGGTAGGAATTTGGTAGGGTCGCAAGCACTTATGAAGGACAGGTACGATGAGAAGATAAAACTCCGGGAGTTTAAGGTGGGGCAGGAGGTGTTGTTGTTGTTCCCCAGGCTGCCTGGCCGAACAGCCCCAAGGTCCCGAGCAAGGCCAAGGCCATAGAGCGCCCCCACAAAACCCTCCCTGCTTACCACTAACAAAACCCAGGTGACCGAAGCCACTCTAAGGCAGGGAGCTGAGGAGGGCGCGGAAACGCCCGAGAAACCAAAGCCCCACCCAAGGCCCTGTGCCCCTCAGCAATTATGAAGGGAAAGTTGAGGGGCAAGGGAAAAATGTGACGCTTTGGCTCCCAATCTGCCAACTTTTAGGTTGGCAGTAGGGAGGTCGATCCACGAAAAAGACGCCGTCACTTGAGATCTAGAAGATATATAAGTAAAAGGAACAGTCAGAGTAAGCTATGGGTATGGCAGAGATCGCTCAGCTCTCACTCTGATAGACCAGCCCATCACCACATGACTAGAACCCAATCCTCTCAGCATCAGCTAGGAAAGGCCCTAGAAAGCCGCCTTTGGCGGGGGGATAGCTCCCCTACTTTAACAACTTTCGGAGTTGGGCACCCGTCAGGCAGGAGGTGTTGATTCTGTTACCTCTGCCAGGTCATCCATTGTCTGCCAAGTACGCTGGTCCTTATAAGGTGGTAAAAAATATCTCTGACCTAGACTATCTTGTGGCTACTCCAGATAGGCGTAAAAAGAATCAGCTGTGCCATGTGAATCTGGTGAAAGAGTTTGTGAGGCGCCCACCTGAGCCTCTCGCTGTCCCTGTGTTGACCTGCAGCGGTCATGGAGGAGAAGGAGTGAGGGACAGTGAAGCCCAGGTGGAGGATAACTGGGAGTGTCATGTCTCTGCTGACCAGTGGGCGGGGAACTCCAGACAGGTAGCTGACGATGCTCTAGTGCACCTGCCTGAGCAACAGCGTGCAGCGCCTGTTTGCTTCATACCCCACTGTGTTTGCAGAGCATCCAGGCCTCACAACTCGAGTGGTGCATGACGTGGACGTGGGAGATCACCCCCCCCCCCCCCTTTAAATCAGTACCCTACAGAATTCCACCCATTAAACTCCCAGCCCTCAGAGCGGAGTTAGAGTATATGTTGGAATGGGGGCTGATTGAGAAGGGGGCAGTTAGGTGGACATCTCCTGTCACTCTGCAACCCAAGCCTGACGGGAAGGTTCGCTTCTGCATTGACTTTCGGAGATTGAAGGGGTTGACTCCCACCAATGCTTATCCCCTTCCCCGTGTTGACGATAGTGTAGACAAGATTGGTAAGGCACAGTTTCTAACTAAGGTAGACCTAGTGAAAGGCTACTGGCAGGTGCCCTTGTCTGAGCGGGCGAAGGGGGTATGCGGGTTTGTGGTTGATGGGAACACCTACCGTTGCAATGTGATGACGTATGGCCTTAAAAATGCCCCAGCAACCTTCCAGAGTCTTATGAATGAGTGAGTAGCTGACATCCCTAACTGCACTACCTAGATGACGTTATAATCTACGATGACAACTTTGAGAGTCACTGTGAGCACATAGAAGCCTTGTTTCAGAAGCTCAGTGAGGCCAGTTTGGTGGTCAATCTGGGCAAGTGCGACTTTGTCCGGGTAACTGTAGGCCTACAGTATCTTGGGTTTGTGGTCGGGTTAGGCCAGGTGTACCCCCCCCCCCCCCCCCCCCCAAAACCAAGATACAGGCTATTAACCAGTTCCCCAGGCCGTCTACCACGCGGCAGATCATGAGATTTTTGGGCATGATCGGTTACTATCGCCGCTTCATTCGGGGTTATCCTACTGTGTTAGCTCCCCTGACAGATTTGCTAGCAAAAGAGAAAAAGTTCAAGTGGGCACCTGAGTGTGAAAGGGCTTTTTCGCTGGTCAAGCACCTACTATACACTCACCCAATCCTCAGGGCCCCTGACTTTGAAAGACCGTTCCAGCTGGCAACAGATGCCAGCGGTGTAGGGGCTGGTGCCGTCTTAATGCAAACAGACGAGGAAGGTTTGGAGCATCCAGTCAGTTTCTTTTCAAAGAAGTTTAATTCCGCTCAGAAAATCTACTCTGTGGTGGAGAAAGAACTGCTGGCAATAGTGTTGGCGCTCAGGCACTTTGAAGTATATGTTCAAGCCTACCGGCCAGTCGTGGTGATTTACACCGACCACCACCCTCTTAAATTTCTGAACCAATCCCACAACCGGAATATGAGGCTGACACGTTGGTCACTCATGTTGCAAGAATACAATCTAGACATTCGCCATATTGCCGGTTGTGAGAATGTGATTGCAGGCTGTTTGTCGAGGGTGAAGGATCCGGCGTAAATCACCACAGGTGTGTGGGTTTGAGTGGAGAAAAATCAGGCTTGCCCCTGTAGAGCAGCCGTCAAAAACAACATTAAAATTAAATACAAAATCACATAAAAACTCTTTCTTTTTGATAGTTAATTGTAAGTTGCCAATGTTATAGCTAAAGTCCTAAGTTGAACTTGTCTTTCACTTAGTAGGCTGGGCTCTGTGAAGCTCGCTCAGGGAGCATAGCAGGCTACATTATACTATTGTGTTTGGGAGGGGTTGTAAGATTTTCTTTATGCTAATATGTTGTTTTATTTAAGATTGAGCTTTGCATTTCATTTCTGGTGGAGTGGCTAGGTGTGGCGGGTCTTGTCGCCATAATGCCTAGTCAGATATGGTGCTCGCCTAATGTTGAGCGTCCCATATCTCGGGCGGGGTGTGACGTCTACCAGCGTTGGCAGAATCGCCTCTCGTTGGCCACTAGCGCTCGCCAGGGACATCGAAATGGGCTACAGTTATCAGAGAATGTTCTTTCCTAGTAATCACATTATCACAGACAGTCCAGTGGTGGTCTTTGTTTTCGTCTGTGACAACGGGTTATATTTTATATCAACAGTAGTGCTAATAGTACCAGCGTGTGAATGAGAAAGACTTTCAGAGCGAGGAGGTAGTAAGTGTCTGTATGTACGGGTGCATTCCTGCCTCTTGCTCGCCATTGGACGGCGTGTCTGGCTGTGTCCTATGACGCCTGCTGTCTTGTGAGGTCTCGGCCCGTGATTGGCCGACCATCGCGCCTTTGCGCTCTCCTGTGTAACTTACCTCCTCCATGAGGGTCCCCAGGAGTTGTCCTTGTCAGGACAGGCTTGGCGCGCGTGCTTCTAACATCCCTTTGCATACTCTCCCCCGATCACCACCTTTATCACTGTTTCTCTCACTCGATTCTCTCTTTCCATACTCTAACCTTTATTAACTGCACAACACTCCCCTTGGGTTCTGCATACGGTTTTCATAGCCGGCCCATTGTATTGCATGCGCCGTCCTCAGAGATATTTACATGTACTTAGAATAGGTTTGAGGGTTCTTTGTTAGTATACGTTAAGAACTTTGTGTGTCTCCATTATTGATTTAGTGTTTCTGCTCTTTTATTTAATGCTAGACTGGGATAAGGTAACTGTAGTCGTTGTCTCCGATGTGTGTACGGTTTGCTTATACCTACACGACTTCGACCGGTCCTGTGGTAGCCTGGGTTGTCTTTTCGGTTGTGTCCTTTGCGAGTGCAGCATTGTGTTGACTGAGGGTTTTGGCCTGTACCAGTTCCACACTTTGCTGCCTTTTAGCTTGTCTTTAGAGGGTCGCCAGAATAGAACCAGATACTTGTGATCTGGATCTATCGAGAGAGCCCCCTAGTCAATTAACGTAACTTAAAGGATGCAGTCTTAAGGACATCGCTAGGCTACGAGCCTGTCTTGCTCAACCCCAGTTCCTTACCTAGAGTATCCCAGCTAGACATTATTAATCGAGTAGACATTTGTTAGTATTTAATATAAGCTCTTTGATATGTGCGCATTATTATTCACAGCATTTATTAGTCTAGGTTGTTGCTGAGCCGCACAACCATAGCAGACTTTTTCGTTGATGAGGAAGTACTTCTTTTAGTGTCGAGCATTGCTACCGTTGCGCATTTATAGTATTCTCGTGTCAGTTAACATTATATGTCCTATCTTTTAGTGTATTCGATTTACACATGTGGTGTCCTGCCTCCTGCCTTTATATAGTTCTAAATCAGTACGAGCATCTTATGAGCATCAGACTTTCTTCAGAAGTTAAAAGGTCTATGCTGTAGGACTATACTTCACTTTCTTTCAGATAGGAGTGAAGAGTTTATTGTTGTTTAGAGTAACTGTATTGAAGCATCTTTTTATTGTATTAAATCTTGCAGTGATTTAATTGATCTTTCCATAGATTCCTTTTTATGCATTTTAACGTAACTTGCATCTTGTTTGTTATCAGGCTATACCAGTGCAGGTTAGCCTGAAGTAGAGTACATTTATGCCCAGTTAAGGATACCCCGCTATCGCAGATAAACCCTGGAGGGTATAGGTGTTTTGTTCGCCGGCATATAAGTTCGAGGGTTTGGATCTAGCGTACCGTTGTTGCATAGTGCCCTATTACTAGTCCAATCATTGAGTGCCCTTTTTTATTCGTAGTCCCGGTCGTAACAATATATATATATATATATTTAAATATATGCATTTGTTACGACCGGCACTACGAAATAAACAAGGGCACTTAAAAATGGACTAGATGATAGGCTATATCTGCAACAACGGTACGCTAATTCCAAAACCTTCGAACTATTACGCTGGTGAACAAAACACTTTAAAACCCTCCAGAATTAATCTACTGGATAACGGGGTATCAATTAACTGGGTTTTAGTGCACTTCTACAAAGGCTGACCGATTACGGCAAAGCCTACTCACAACAGGAGTACTTTACGTTAATAAAATGCTCTTAAGTAATAACAATGCTTGAATAAACTATAACAAGATTTAATAAAGGAGTATATGCTTACGATAACTTTTAGTGTGAGTCTGTACTCAACACTAAACTCTACAATGCTCTATGAAAACACTGGAAGTCTAGTCCTACAGCAATTAGATAAAGAATCTTCTGAAAACGTCTGATGCTCTAAGATGCTCGTTAATATAGAACTGAAATAATGCAGGGGCAGGACACCAAAGCGTGTATCTCAAATACACCAATAAGTAGGATACATATATATAAAACAAGGGAGTGCAACAACTCTGTGACAGCACTAATAATCGCCACTCAAAAGAGTACTTCCTTAGCCAACGTAACAGCCAAACTGGGTTGTGCACTATGCATCAACCTAGGCTAAAATAAGGCGTGAATAATTCCTAAAGCATACACAATGAAAGTTAATAAACACAATGCTGTCTTCCTCACTAATAAAGTCTAGCAGTGGCATCAAAGGTATCGGGAAACTAGGCAGAGCGCAAGCATGCTCGTAGCCTACTGTCTCCCCTTGAACAGATTTCCCTTATGTTACGTTAAGTGACTTGGAGGCTCTCTTGTTAAGTCCAGGTCTCTAGTATCTGGTCTTGCCCTGGCGCTCCACAAAGGTCAACCAAATGAGGTAGCAAGCATACAGGTAAGTATAGGCAAAAGCCCTTCACCTGTATAATGCTACACTCGCAAAGGAAAATATGCACAAGGGTTACAGGCTAGCTAGCTTTGTCGATGTTGTACAGGCTCTGACTTGCCACATACATAACTCAGACAACGACCAAAGATACCTTCCACTGTCTAGAATTAAATAATGGGAAAGAACAGCTCAATAATTAGAAGCACCCCAACACTAGGCTACCATATGACTATGACTCTAATAATCCCTAAAACTAGTACAAACATATATGGAGAGCTGGTGCTGGTAATACGACTGGCCAACTACGGAAGTCGTATGCAGAACCAGAAGGGATAAGTAATTGAATAAAGAGAAAAATATGAAAAGGAAGAAGTTCAGAGAGAGAGAAAGTAGTATAGGGGGTTATATGGGTGACAGATTGCAAAGGACATGTAGGACCAAGCACGCTGTGCCAAGCCCTGCAGGAGAAACACGGGCAGGAGCCCCCCCAGCACTAACAAAGGACGCGGCGCCCAATCACAGACGACTACGTCACGAGGAGCAAGCGTCACATGATGCGTCAGGCCCGCCGACCACTCACAAGCGTGGGAAACTCCTCCGAGCGAGGGAGGCACATGCACATACTACCACCTCGCTCTTTCTCCTTAACTTTACACAATGCATCTTATATTCTATCAATGATATAAAATACTTCCAAGTGTCACAGACAAGAATAAAGATCACCACTGATCTGTCTGTGACAACATGAACTCTATGAAAGAAAGAACATCGTTCTACGATTATTGTAGCCCATTTCACTGCCCTGGCGAGCGCTAGCGAGTTATGAGTGCATTCTGGCGAGCTGGCCAGCGTAACACCCCGCCCAAGATGTGGGACGTTTCAGCCTCAGGTGAACTCCACATCTGACCAGACAGAATGCCCACCAACCCCGCATCACCTAGCTACTCTCCCAAGTTATGAAACAAGGCACGATCACAAACCTAAAACACTGCATTATAAAAAAAATCTGCACAACACTTCCCCAAAATAATAGCATCATAATAATTATATCACGCTCAACGAGCAAACTTCACCAAGCCTAGCCTACTAAGACAACAACTCAGAGTGTCTTAGATTCTTGCTGTGATATACTGCACTTATATACTATAAAAAAGAAAGAGTTTTTATGTGAGGTTTTTATATTTTTTAATAGTGTTTTGGGCGGCGTTGCACTACTCTTTCCGGCAACGGGACCTGCCAATAACCCTTCACTATTTCCACCTTAGTGATAAACGAGGCAGCCCCGAGGCGGTCTATGGGGTCGTCAACTCTAGGTAATGGATAGGCGTCTGTCAGGGATAATGCTTCCACACTATTGCAATCAACATACACACGGATCTTGCCACTTAACTCAGGTTGCAAAGTTACTGGCAACGACCACTCACGATATCCCTTATCCCTCAGACCCTTTTTCCACATGTCATCTAGCTCTGCTTTCACGACAGGCTGTTGAGCAGGATTTATACGGTAGGGAGTTAACTTGAGCCTTGCACTGTCTCCAGCCTCCATGTCGGATTCTACCCCATACATCAGGCCTGGAGAAGCAACAAACATGCGGACGTACTGCCATAGCCTAGTAAACAACTCCTCTTGTCGCTCAGGAACAAGAGGTTGCAACTTATCTCGAAGAACAAAATGCCTAGTGCCCTCCCACAACCCAGCCGAGACCATAGTTTCTACACTATGGGCTCCCTCCTTCTCCACCTTTGTCTCTAGAACAGCCAGGTCATGAGAGGGACAATCTGTACCACCTGTGCAGTCACTCCCATAGTTCATAATTGCTAAGGCTTCCCCGCCGATACCGTACATGCGCACCCCCGCATTCCTTGCGACTACATCTGCCTGCGCAGCATCACCGCCTTCAGCGACATGGCCAGATACAGTCGGTCTATGGTAGGGCTGTTGCATTTTACTAGAGCAGCATTGGGAGGCTATGCGACAGCCGGGCGCATCCACTCCACAGCCAACCTCGCCAATCTGCTCAATGTCCTGATTTTGACCACCACCCTTAGCAGCCATGGGTCGACCCTGACCTGACAACCATGCCAAAGCCTCGTCGCCCACCTTGAACCACTGAAACAACGAGGCCAACGGTTTACTAACACTCAAGTGACCTACCGGCGGAACCTCCTGCACCGCATGAGTTGTGAGGCCTGGGTGCTCGGCACAAACAGTGGGTTATGGACTGAGCAGGTGCTGGAGCGCTGCACACTGCTGCTCAGGCAGGTGCTCTAGCGCTTCCACAGCCACCTGACTCGTGTCCCCCGTCCACTGCTCCACCGAGACCTGCCAATCCCAACTCTCCTCCACCTGTGCCCCACTGCCTCCTTCTCCACCTTGGCCGCTGCAGACCAACGCAGGGACAGTAGGCTGCTCAGGTGGTTGCCTCACAAACTCCTCTAACAGGTTCACCTGACATGCTTCCCCGTCCTCGAGTTCAATAGCCCCGTTCCCACAACTCTGAAGATCAGGATCTTCTACTTGCAACCGACATATATCCGAGGGTGCCAACCTATCTAAGTGCTCCTGAAGCAACTTGTGGCCACCCCCAATACTAGGCTGCTCAAGCCTTGCCTGCTTCGCCTGGGAACGTTTCTGTCGCGTAGTGCTATCACGCCCTACCATGTCACTAGGGGGGACAGGTTCTGGGGCCACTCCGGAGCTCATAATTGGGTCAAGTACCGAGTCACCAAAGAGTGTCGCTGGATCCAAACTCTCAACCCGACCAGCCTTGACTTTCTCCTTCCGACCCTTCCTCCACTGGTCTATAACTTGGGTATTAGGCTGTGACACCTGAGCAGACTGAGATCTGGTGTCAGCACACGCCATCTGCGGCTTCGGGCACCTCCCAAGCCCCTCTTGCCCCTCCCTACTCGTGTCGGCCGCCCTCTCGGCAACGACTAAGGGTGGAACCTCGGAAGTGGGCACCGCAAAGTCATTGCCGAGAAGGAGGTCGACCCCCTCAACTGGCAATTTCTCCACCACACCCACATCCAACTCCTGTGTCACTCCGTCTACCTCAAGCTCCATTCTAACCAGCGGGTAAGACCGCGTAGCATTGATACCTTGAACCACCACAACCCGAGCCACGGTAATAGGCTTGCCAGTGAAATTCTTAACTAGTGTCTGGGAAGTGCCCGTATCACACAGCAACTCAAGCCTATGCTCCACACCAGCCCACCTCACAGTGCCGTGCCCCCTATGACCACAAAAAGCATCACGGACGGGTGACGAGCCCTCCTGCTGCTTCTGCACCGGCGATGACTTCGCAACCGACCGTTTACCCCAGGCAAACACGGAAGACCTCAAAGAAACGCCGATGTTGCTCACTAGTGACACCACTGCTGTAGGCGGTGCGCTCGGACATGAGCGCGCAATATGCTCCTTCTCATGACACTTGAAACACTCCACTCTTGGACTTCCTCTGAGGTGAGGAAGGGCCCTGGCCTTTCTTAAACGGGAAGGGTTTCGACTTGGGTTCATAATTGGCAACAGTACTCTTAAATGGATAATTGTTTGTGTCATTAATTTGGGGGGGGAGTGGTACGCCCCTGGTTACCTGCCTCAGCTCTCTGTGCAGACCTGCACCCACGAATCAATGACACCCTAAGGTCAGCCAGCTCAGCCGCCTTCTGTAGAGTTTTCGGTTGCTTTTCTTTAAGGTTAAGAGTCAAGTCTGCCAGTACATTTAAAAAATTGTTCGAGCAACACTAGTTGTTTTACTGAATCAAAAGTAGTTGCCTTCTCCGACCTTAACCAATTTTCAAATGCATCTGACAGCTCTCTAGCGTGTTCCTGGAAAATGCTCTCCTTTCTTTTTAGAACCGCCCTAAACTTCAGCCTATAGGTATCTGGCTGTAGCTCATACGCCCTCAGGACAGTCTCTTTCAACGTCTCATATTCAACACAAGACTAGGGGTAAATCATCGTACGCCTTGAGTGCTTTCCCCGTCAATCGAGAAGAGACAAGGGCTGCCCACTTCTCCTCGGGCCATTGGTGCTCCCGGCACTTTTTCTCAAACCGGAGAAAATATTCTGTAACTTCTAACTCGTCAAACACTGGAACCAGCTTAAGTAGATGCGACAGGGACTGGTCATGGGCTCGACCCCCCTGGGCGGCCCGGTTCCTCGTCACCTCTACACGAGTTTTCTCTAGATCAACATCGGCACGATACCTCTCAGACTGAAACTTGCGCTCAGACTCTCGCTCACGCTGCTCGAGCTCATGTTCAGCCTGTCTCTCCTGCTGCTTAAGTTTGGCGAGCTCGACCTGAAACAACATCTCAGGAGTCAAACCCTGAGGAGGGGGTGCTACTACCGGTGACCCACCCAGTGAGTCACTTAGAGGCATACCCAACCGCCAGCGGGCATCGGCCTGCGGGAACGTACTCGGCTCCAGACCCCAAGGGGGCGCCATGACAGGAGTTGAGTGGAATTGGGGCTGGGACGAAGGTGCCCCAGCTCCCGCTCCACCCGAACCCCCATGCACCCCACCCAGCTCACTTCTCGACATACCGCTAGTACCAGAAAACCCTAAGACCGTGGCTACATACTGCAGTCCGTACCGGTCTAGCCCCGACACCCGGTTCGCCGACATAGGCTTCCCCCAAAAAATCCGAGCATCCTCCTCATTGTTCACCAACCAACGCCGATAACCAACTCCACCTCCTCGCCTGTCTCTCGCACTGTGCCCTCACTATGCTCAGACCCGTCCAGAGTCAACAACAAAAAATCTCAAGTCAAGACAAAAATAGTCAAACTCTTGCCTAGCTTTATTCACCAAAAAATATTCGAAGATGTTCTTGAGTGCAATACTAGGTCACCAATAACTCCAACAAGTTCTATATATCCTCAAAACAATGTCTACTGCCAACAATGCGAGAAATAAATTCAACCCCCAAATGGAAATAAGATTTCTCCAAAAAAAAAAATGCAATATTCAGTTCACTATATTCTGGTCTAAGGTCGGCATTTGCTACGACCGGTGTTACGATCGGGTCTCGTATAAATCAGTGGCTCTTATACATTGGACTAGACTGGCATAAATGCAACAACGGAAACGCTAGATCCAACCCCTGATATATAATCCCGTCGAACAAAGAACACATAATACCCTCCAGAGTTATATCTGCGATAGCGGGGTATCTTAACTCTCAGTATCTATGTGCTTCTACTATAGGCTGATGTTCTCTGAAACAGCCTATTACCTATAACATATGGTTGCTTAGTTATGGTACACAAGGAAAAGATAGTTAACTTAATTAAATCACAAGAGTGATCTAATGCAAACAAGAAGAAGGTTTACTTAACGTTACTTTAATCAATAATATCTGTCACTCCTTTATGAAAGAAAGTGTTGTAAAGTCCTCAAGCACCGAACAAGGAATCTTCTGAATAATGTCGGATGCTACTAAGAAGAACGTATCGGAAATGGAACTACAAAATAGCAGGAGGCAGGACAATGCACGTGTAGGCTAAATACACAAAAAGACTGGACCAATAATGTTATTGGACACAAGAATATTATAAGCGGTGCAACATTAATAATGCTCGCCACGAAAAAGTAGTACTCCTATTAACAAAACCGGTCTATGCTGGTTGTGTCTCTCTACAGCAACCTAGACCTCAAAATGCTTGTGTAGAAATAATGGGTATGCATAAAAAGTATATGATCTAATCCAGCTAATGTCTACCCGGGTTAATAAAGTCTAGCTGGGATGCGCAAAGGTACAGAATTCTGGTGGAGCAAGGCAGCTCCTAGCCTAGTGTGGACCTTGGGTCTGTGCGGCCTGATTACGTTCATATGAAGGGGTGCTCTCTTGAGGATTCTCGATCACAAGTATCGAGTATCCTCCTGGCGACCCTCAAAAGTAAAAGCAAATAGAGTTAGAACAATGTTGGGTGGATTAGGCAAGCAGCCCTCACGCACTACACAGTCTAAACTCCAAGGTACACAGACAAAAGATCCACCCAGGTAACCCACAGAATCCGTAGTGTCGTGCAGCTCAAAAGTAGCCTACACACAGTGAAAACACCAACAGCAAGGTACCTGATCCCTAGTCTAGCATTATTTAACCCTGTAGAAACATTAGTGATTGATGGAGACAGTCCGAGCAATACAATCTCCCAAAAAGACAACGACTCTCTTCAACCTTAGCCTAGTACATAAAAAATGTGAGATCCAGCATATAATACGGTCTGGCCACCAATTCAAGGTGTGGATGCAGGGAACCAGAGGGGGATTGATATTAATAAAAGGTGAGGAAGTAGTGGAAATATAGAGACAGTAGGAGAGAAAGATTCTAAGACAAGAGTGTGGAACAGTTCATGGGAGATTCTTAGAGTATGCTGTCTGGGAAGGATCTGACCAGGATATTCCCAGGGACCGCCTCGCTGGAGTCCCAGTTCGGAGGAATGGCACGAGGGCGCGCGACAGTCGCCCAGTAAGCAGCCGCCTAGTAGGCAGTGTTAGGCAGGAGGCAACGAATCCCACGAGGCCTATGTAAGGGGGCCAGCCACGCGCCACACTCACCACCAAGTCACACCACCTGGTCTCTCTCTCTCTCTCTCTCTCTCTCGCTAGCCTTCCCATCATTCAACTACTTAACAAAATACTTTCAATTGACTAAATAAAATAGAAAGGATTGTGACAGACGAAAATAAAGAACAGTTCTGAACTGTCTGCAACACAAGCTTTCTCGAGAAGGAAAATACACAATGAAAGGTAGACTGTAGCTACATTCTCTGCCCTGGCGAGTCATAGCGAGTAAGCCATGCGGTTCTGGGGGAAGCGGTGAGCGTCACACCCCACCCAAGATTTTTAAGAGGCTCCAACTATGAGCTCTAAATCTGACACGCAGAACCCATACAAAATTTGCCACTCCTAGCCACCCAGTGACAATGAAATGTAAAGCACAGTTCTCTTCAAAATAACACACTATAAAAATGAACAACCCTTCCCAACACAATAGATTAAATGACATAGTTATGCTCATAAGAGCGAGCTTCACTAGCCCAGCCTTCTGAGAGGAGTACAACTCAGAATTTCTGCTATAACATACTTAAACAAAATTTAACTATCAAAGAAATCGTTTTTATAGGATTTTTATATTTTTAATATGTTTATGGCGGCTGCACTATAGGGGCAAGCCTAGTTTTTTCTTCTATACCAACACAGCAACTCCTACTTTACGACCCAATACGCTGGGCTACACACGCGAGCCAACAAACACCAGACGTAAACATACTAATCAAACCAAAGTAGGAGGCTACCCTTGTGATGATCTACCCCGGGTCTTCCACCCTCGATAAGCAATCTGCAATCACATTCTCAGAACCGGCAATATGGCGTATGTCCAGGCTATATTCCTGCAACATTAATGACCACCTGGTCAGCCTCATATTCCGGTTATGGAATTGATTCAGGAACTTGAGGGGGTGATGGTCGGTGTAGATCACCACAACTGGTCCATAGGCTGGAACATACACATCAAAGTGCCTGAGCGCTAGCACAATCATCAGCAGTTCCTTCTCAACTACTGAATAGTTCTTCTGCGCCGAGTTGAACTTTTTTGAGAAAAAACTGACTGGGTGCTCCAGCCCACCTTCGTCTGATTGCATCAGAACGGCACCAGCCCCCACACCACTGGCATCAGTTGCCAGCTGGATGGTCGGCTAAAGTCCGGGGCCCTGAGGATTGGGCGAGTACACAGGGCTTTTTTGCTAGTAAAACACCTGTTCTCACATTCAGGCGCCCACTTAAACTTTCTATCTTTGGCCAATAGGTCCGTCAGAGGAGCCAGCACAGTAGAATAGCCCTTTATAAAGCGGCGGTAGTAACCAATCATGCCCAAAAACCTCATGATCTGCTTCTTGGTGGACGGCCTGGGGAAGTGGTAGCCAATATCTTGTTCTGTGGGGGGCACACCTGGCCCAAACCCACCATGAACCCCAGATACTGCACGGTAGCCCGCACAAAATCACACTTTCCCAGGTTGACCACCAAGTTTGCCTCGCTTAATTTCTTAAATAGGGAATCTACATGTTCACAGTGGCTCTTGAAATCGTCATCGTAGATAATGACGTCGTCCAGGTACACGGTACAGTTCGGAATGTCAGCCACCAACTCGTTCATCAAGCTTTGGAAGGTCGCTGGTGCGTTCTTTAGACCGTACGGCATGACATTACAACGATATGTAGCACCATCCACCACAAAACCACACACCTCTTTCGCCCGTTCAGACAAAGGCACCTGCCAGTAACCTTTTACCAGGTCCACCTTGGTCAAGAACTTAGCCCTGCCAATCTTGTCTACACAGTCATTGACCCGGGGAAGAGGATATGGGTTGGTGGGAGTCAAGCCGTTTAGCCTGCGGTAATCAACACAGAAGCGCACCTTGCCATCCGGCTTAGGTTGCAGCGTTACGGGAGATGTCCACTTTACCGCCCCCTTCTCGATCAGTCCCTGTTGCGAAATATACTCCAACTCCGCCCGGAGGGCCGGAAGTTTAATAGGGGGCACCCTATAGGGCACTGATTTGAAGGGTGGGTGGTCTCCGACGTCAACGTCGTGCACCTCATGAGTAGTGAGGCCTGGGTGTTCCACAAATACAGTAGGGTATAAACAGAATAGGCGCTCGACAGCCACACGCTGTTGCTCAGGTAGGTGTTACAACGCCTCATGAGCCGCCTGTCTCGTGTTTCCCGCCCACTGATCTGCAGAAACGTGATAATCCCAGTTGTCATCCACCTGCGCATGACTCTCCCATTCTCCTTCTCCACCTTGACTGCTGAGTCATCACGGGGACAGTGAGAGGCTCAGGTGGGCACCTCACATACTCCATCAGGTTGACATGACATAACTGATTCCTCTTACGCCTGTCTGGAGTGGCCACCAGGTAATCGAAGTCCGAGAGCTTCTCTGCTACCCTATAAGGACCAGCGTACTTTGCGGATAAGGGGTGACCTACAAGAGGGAGTAGTATCAACACCTCCTGACCCACGTGAAACTCCCTGAGTTTCACCTTGTGGTCGTACCTGTCCTTCATGAGGGCCTGAGAGCCTACCAGATTGCGGCCAGCCAACTCCAGACTACGCAACATTCGTTCTCTACTCTCAAGTTCGACAGCACCGTCACTACACTTTAGAACCTCTGGGTCTTCTAGCTGCAATTTGCGAATATCTGAGGGAGCTAGCCTGTCTAAGTGTTTGCGAAACAACTCTTGCCCTCCCCCAACATCGAACTTTGCATCCCGTTGCTCTCTCCGTGTATACTGTTGCTGCCTCCGAGTCTCTTTAAGCCCTGCCTCTACACTCTCAGTGACAGGTGGTGGTGCTTCTCCAGACTCTAATAACGGTGCTAATACTGAGTCCCCGAGAAGCGCTGCTGGTACTAGACTCTCCACTGTATCAGCTTTCAGCACCTTCTCGTGACCGTTCCTCCACTTATTTGAAGACTGTTGGTTAGGCTGTGACTCCCTGAATGCGACAGATCTGGTTACAACACACGCCATTGGTTGCACCTGACACTTCTCAACCCACTCCTGTTCCTCCCTACTCACATCGGCCTGCTCCTCGGCATGGACTAAGGGTGAAACCTTAGAAGCAGGCACCGCAAAGTCATTGCCGAGAAGGAGGTCGACGCCCCCAACAGGCAATTTCTCCACGATTCCCACATCCAGTTCGCGAGTCACACCGTCAACTTCAAGCTCCATTCTAACAAGCGGGTATGACCTAGTTGCATTAACTCCCTGCACCACAACTACCCGCGCCGCGTTTATGGGTCTACCAGTGAAATTCTTCAAGAGTGTCTGAAAGGCACCTGTGTCACGCAAAAGCTGTACCCCGTGCTTCTTGCCCCCCCACTTCACGCAGCCATGCCCTCTATGGTCGCAAATGGCATCGCGGACAGGGTTCGAGCCTTCCGGATCCTTCTTCACTGGCGGTGCTCCATCCTCTGATCTTATGCCTCCAGCAAACACAGAAGACTTCTGGAACACCCCAATGCTGCGAGCCAATGACACAGCCGCCGTGGGAGGTCTGCTCGGACAAGCTTTTGCCATGTGCCCCTCTTTGTGACAGTGGTAACACTCAAATTTCCCCTTGGACTTATACTGAAGTGTAAAAGTCCCCTGACCCTTCTTAAACGGGGCGGTACTATGTTTGTGATCAGCCTTGGTGTCATTGCTTTTAAATTTATGTGTGTCCATATTACGGGGAGGGGGAGGGTAACGCTCCTTAACGCCTAGATCGTTTCTCTGTGCAGAGCCACACCCCCGAATTAGTGACAACCGACGATCAGCCATCTCTGCTGCTTCTACGAGAGTTCTTGGGTTCTTCTCTTTAAGGTTTAAAGTCAAGTCGCCGCCCGTACACTTATAAAACTGCTCTAGAAGCATCAACTGTTTCATCTCATCAAACGTAGTTGTCTTCTCTGATCTGAGCCAGTTTCCCATAGCGTCGGACAGGTCCCGGGCGTGCTCCAAGAAGGTACTGTCTCGCCCCTTAGTCACACCCCGGAACTTTAACCTATATGTCTCGGGTTGTAGCTCGTATGCCCGCAGGACAGCCTCCTTGAGCTCCTCATAAACAACGCAGGACTCCAAAGGCAGTGCATCGTAAGCCTTGAGCCCCTTACCTACGAGTCTAGAGGACACAAGGGCCGCCCACTTAATTTCAGGCCACTGATGCTTCCGGCACTTCTTCTCAAATCTATTGAAAAACTCTGTGACACCAGACTCGTCAAATACAGGGACCAGTTTGAGAAGGTGCGACAGAGACTGATCATGCGCATGGTTTCCAGTACCGAGTCGCTGTCCCGTCATCTCAACACGAGACTTCTCTAAATCCATGTCGGCACGGTATCTTGTAGATTCTAGTTCAGTCCTAAGCTCAGCTTCCCTCGTCTGTTGCTGCATCCTAGCCAGCTCTTTTCTCTCTTCTATCTTAGCTAGCTCTATCTGCTGTTTTGCCATCTCGAGCTGAAAGAGCATCTCCGGGGTCAAACCTTGAGGAGGAGGAGATGCGATGATGTTAGAAATACCCGGTGATCCCCCCAGGGGCAAACCACCCTGCCAGTCACTACCCACCTGCGGAAGCGTGCTCAGGGTCGGTACTCCAATAGGAGGATTGGGAGTCGAGTGAAGGGGAGGCTCGGCCAAAGGGCTCTGAGCACTCGCCCTACCTCGTACGCCAGTCACCCCACCCAGCACACACGTCATCAGGTCATCTTTGGTCATGCCACTAGTACATACATGACCGATAGCTGCGGCTAAGCACTGGAGACCGTACCGATTCATACCCACCAACCGGTCGGAAGTAACAGGCCATTGTAAAAAATTCCTTGCATCCTCCTCACTGTTCACCAAGTTAACAACCTGCCCATGCTGCTGCTCCTCAGCTTCTACATCACGTACTGTGTCTTCATCCTGCACTGATCCGCTATAAGACATGATGCTCACTGAAGATTTTTCACTTTGATACACAAAAAAGAAGTACCCCAAACTCTTATACCACAATATTCACAATAAAAAATTATCGGAGACCGCTTAAGTGCTATATTACTTTGCGAAAAATATAATTCTTGCATGTCCTCAAAAAATATTCCACAAAATCAACAAATGTTCACTGCCTAAACTGTGAGAAAAATCTGCACAATAACCTGGAATTATATGTCAGTTCACCAAATCCTGAGCTAGGTCGCCATTTGTTACGATCGGGTCTTGTATAAATCAGTGGGTCTTATACATTGGACTAGACTAGCATAAATGCAACAACGGAAACGCTAGATCCAACCCCTGATATATAATCCCGTCGAACAAAGAACACCTAATACCCTCCAGAGTATCTTAACTCTCAGTATCTATGTGCTTCTACTATAGGCTGATGTTCTCTGAAACAGCCTATTACCTATAACATATGGTTGCTTAGTTATGGTACACAAGGAAAAGATAGTTAACTTAATTAAATCACAAGCGTGATATAATGCAAACAAGAAGAAGGTTTACTTAACGGTACTTTAATCAATAATATCTGTCGCTCCTTTATGAAAGAAAGTGTTGCAAAGTCCTCAAGCACCGAACAAGGAATCTTCTGAATAATGACGGATGCTACTAAGAAGAACGTATCGGAAATGGAACCACAAAATAGCAGGAGGCAGGACAATGCACGTGTAGGCTAAATACACAAAAAGGCTGGACCTATAAAGTTATTGGACACAAGAATATTATAAGCGGTGCAACAGTAATAACGCTCGCCACGAAAAAGTAGTACTCCTATTAACAAAACCGGTCTATGCTGGTTGTGTCTCTCTACAGCAACCTAGACCTCAAAATGCTTGTGTAGAAATAATGGGTATGCATAAAAGAGTATATGATCTAATCCAGCTAATGTCTACCCGGGTTAATAAAGTCTAGCTGGGATGCGCAAAGGTACAGAATTCTGGTGGAGCAAGGCAGCTCCTAGCCTAGTGTGGACCTTGGGTCTGTGCGGCCTGATTACGTTAATATGAAGGGGTGCTCTCTTGAGGATTCTCGATCACAAGTATCGAGTATCCTCCTGGCGACCCTCAAAAGTAAAAGCAAATAGAGTTAGAACAGTGTTGGGTGGATTAGGCAAGCAGCCCTCGCGCACTACACAGTCTAAACTCCAAGGTACACAGACAAAACATCCACCCAGGTAACCCACAGAATCCGTAGTGTCGTGTAGCTCAAAAGTAGCCTACACACAGTGAAAACACCAACAGCAAGGTACCTGATCTCTAGTCTAGCATTATTTAACCCTGTAGAAACATTAGTGATTGATGGAGACAGTCCGAGCAATACAATCTCCCAAAGAGACAATGACTATCTTCAACCTTAGCCTAGTACATAAGAAATGTGAGATCCAGCATATAATACAGTCTGGCCACCAATTCAAGGTGTGGATGCAGAGAACCAGAGGGGGATTGATATTAATAAAAGGTGAGGAAGTAGTGGAAATAATAGAGGCAGTAGGAGAGAAAGATTCTAAGACAAGAGTGTGGAACAGTTCATGGGAGATACTTAGAGTATGCTGTCTGGGAAGGATCTGACAAGGATATTCCCAGGGACCGCCTCGCTGGAGTCCCAGTTCGCAGGAATGGCACGAGGGCGCGCGACAGTCGCCCAGTAAGCAGCCGCCTAGTAAGCAGTGTTAGGCAGGAGGCAACGAATCCCGCGAGGCCTATGTAAGGGGGCCAGCCACGCGCCACACTCACCACCAAGTCGCACCACCTGGTCTCTCTCTCTCTCTCCCGCTCGCCTTCCCATCATTCAACTACTTAACACAATACTATCAATTGACTAAATAAAATAGAAAGGATTGTGACAGACGAAAATAAAGAACAGTTCTGAACTGTCTGCAACACAAGCTTTCTCGAGAAAGAAAATACACAATGATAGGTAGACTGTAGCTACATTCTCTGCCCTGGCGAGTCCTAGCGAGTAAGCCATGCGGTTCTGGGTGAAGCGGTGAGCGTCACACCGGCACTACGAAATAAACAAGGGCACTTAATAATGGACTAGATGATAGGCTATATCTGCAACAACGGTACGCTAATTCCAAAACCCTCGAACTATTACGCCGGTGAACAAAACACTTAAAACCCTCCAGAGTTATCTACTGGATAACGGGGTATCAATTAACTGGGTTTTAGTGCACTTCTACAAAGGCTGACTGATGACGGCAAAGCCTACTCACAACAGGAGTACTTTACGTTAATAAAATGCTCTTAAGTAATAATAATGCTTGAATAAACTATAACAAGATTTAATAAAGGAGTATATGCTTACGTTAACTTTAGTGTGAGTCTGTACTGAACACTAAACTCTACAATGCTCTATGAAAACACTGGAAGTCTAGTCCTACAGCAATCAGATAAAGAATCTTCTGAAAACGTCTGATGCTCTAAGATGCTCGTTAATATAGAACAGAAATAATGCAGGGGCAGGACACCAAAGCGTGTATCTCAAATACACCAATAAATAGGATACATATATATAAAACAAGGGAGTGCAACAACTCTGTGACAGCACTAATAATCGCCACTCAAAAGAGTACTTCCTTAGCCAACGTAACAGCCAAACTGGGTTGTGCATTATGCATCAACCTAGGCTAAAATAAGGCGTGAATAATTCCTAAAGCATACACAATGCAAGATAATAAACACAATGCGGTCTTCCTCACTAATAAAGTCTAGCAGTGGCATAAAAGGTATCAGAAAACTAGGGAGAGCGCAAGCATGCTCGTAGCCTACTGTCTCCCCTTGAACAGATTTCCCTTATGTTACGTTGAGTGACTTGGAGGCTCTCTTGGTAAGTCCAGATCTCTAGTATCTGGTCTTGCCCTGGCACTCCACAAAGGTCATCCAAATGAGGTAGCAAGCATACAGGTAAGTATAGGCAAAAGCCCTTCACCTGTATACTGCTACACTCACAAAGGAAATTATGCACAAGGCTAGCTAGCTTCGTCGATGTTGTACAGACTCTGACTTGCCACATACATAACTCAGACAACGACCAAAGATACCTTCCACTGTCTAGCATTAAATAAAGGGAAAGAACAGCTCAATAATTAGAAGCACCCCAACACTAGGCTACCATATGACTATGACTCTAATCCCTAAAACTAGTACAAATATATATGGAGAGCTGGTGCTGGTAATACGACTGGCCGACTATGGAAGTCGTATGCAGAACCAGAAGGGATAAGTAAGTGAATAAAGAGAGAAGTATGAAAAGGAAGAAGTTCAGAGAGAGAGAGAAAGTAGTATAGGGGGTTATATGGGGGACAGATTGCAAAGGACATGTAGGACCAAGCACGCTGTGCCAAGCTCTGCAGGAGAAACGTGGGCAGGAGTCCCCCCAGCACTAACAAAGACCGCGGCGCCCAATCACAGATGACTACGTCATGAGGAGCAAGCGTCACATGACGCATCAGGCCCGCCGACCACTCACAAGCGTGGGAAACTCCTCCGAGCGAGGGATGCACACGCACATACTACCACCTCGCTCTTTCTCCTTAACTTTACACAATGCATCTTATATTCTATCAAGGATATAAAATACTTCCAAGTGTCACAGACAACAATTAAAGATCACCACTGATCTGTCTGTGACAACATGAACTCTATGAAAGAAAGATCATTCTACGATTATTGTAGCCCATATCACTGCCCTGGCGAGCGCTAGCGAGTTACGAGTGCATTCTGGCAAGCTGGCCAGCGTAACACATTATATATATACAGGGTGTATTAAAACAACACTGCCTGACCTCATCTGCTAATTAATAAATACAATAACGAAGAAGATTATCTAAGGACAAAATGCAAAATAATATACCATTAATGATTTAAACCGCATAGAGTAAAATAATTAGTGACACCCAGGTATGAGCTATAATCCGAACACGGGCTAGTGTCCCCCCTCCCCGCTAAATAGCCTACCTCTTGCCTCCCATCCCAGTTCGAGTTTGTCTTCGAAGCTTTGGAGTCATAACGAATCTTCTCGTGTGTTTAATCATCTGGTCGGCCATGGTGCTATCTTCTTCTGTCATAGTGATTTTATTTACCTTATAATATCACATAAATATGGATTGTCGTTATTTAGGTGTGTCTCTGCCTTTGTTATTTTATACTCGTTAAGTCCAAGTGACGTAAATTGTTTGTTTTGGGTACCATTAGATGATTTTGAATATTCATTAGTGAACACCGTATACTTGTATGTCTACAGCTACGTAAAATCGTCAAACTTCAACCATAAAACTGATACGACATATTTCGTTAGTACTCTGTGATAATAGTAACGTAATGAGGTATTTGTATTGAAACAGTAAATTGCGCAGGAACAATTTTTTCCATTCAAACAGTTTCACGAACGATTAAATTACCTACAGCAGTAGTGTTAGGATACCTGACCCAGACTTGAGATTCATTATTTTACCTCTTAGTCATCGTTACAAATGGTGCATATCTTTTTACGCTACTTGGATTATAATACTTAGCAGTTTTCTTCTAATTGCAAAATATCATTACAAATTTTATGTTACTTTGATTTTGTAATTATTCATATGTGATTAGGTCATTAGATATCTCCTCTTTACCTTTTTTACTTGGTAATCATTCATATTATGTATCATATGTTTTGTGCTGAGCTCAGAACCCTGTTTTGCTACATTTCTAAATAACCATTTATCTCCGTTACAATATATTATTAGTAAAAATAGAATAGAAATATGTGTATTATATATTTTTATCAATGTGGTCGTCATACTCTGACAGTGTTGTTTTAAAACACCCTGTATATATATATATATATATATATATGTTAGTAAAGCCAGGTAATAAATTTTCTTTAATACATACGAGGTTGAAAGAAATGGCAATTTCTGCGTTGGAAATTTTATTATTCAAAGTTTCCAGGTCTCTGATGAGTTTTCGCTGGGTGGCAGGAAGTAGATGAAGGAGATGAGCAAAATTCATGGTGGTACAGGGTTATGTAAATGATGATACAGGATATACGACGCGTTTCACTGGACAACTAGCATTATCAAGTAAGGAACCCTGTACCACCATGAATTTTGTTCATCTCCTTCATCTACTTCCTGCCACCCAGCGAAAACTCATCAGAGACCTGGAAATTTTGAATAATAAAATTTCCAACGCAGAAATTGCCATTTCTTTCAACCTAGTATGTATTAAAGAAAATATATATATATATATATATATATATATATATATATATATATTGAGTATATATTACAAATATACGTGAGCCACTAAATGTTTCTAATCTCTCAGTGGGGTTCGAACCGCCGACAGTCAGGCGATAGCCGACGCTATAATTAACTACACCACGGCAGTCTAGACTGCCCTTGAAAATTGCCATTGGCGGTAAGATCCAAGGGAGACCCAATTTATTATCAGGGCGAGTTTTATTTCATTCTTGGGTAAATTAAGTTTTATAAATGATTTAATTTATTTGTATACTGTTATTATGTATTCAAAATCGGTTATAAATTGTTAAAGATAATAACATAAGCAAATGGGAGTCTGCAGAAAGCCGATTGCCCAATCCCGAGGCAGATCCCTCACATACCCAACCATAATTATGAGGCCTAATTATGTTCTTACGTAAATATGTAGAACGCCGACCGGTCCACAGAAGGCCGATCCCATTTACACCCAACCCATCTCGTCCACATTCCTATATAATTTTATCTTAAAGCTCACTATCTTTATTGATTCCACTATAACACTTGGTCCCGTATTCCACCTATCTACAATTGTGTTACCAAAGCAATATTTGAGTACATCTTTGAAAAGAAATGTATATAATTTGAAACAATTTGTTAGAGTTATTTCACAATCACTGAGATGTAGTACATCTTTCATGTATATTTCATCATATTTCATTCATGTTATGGCCTTGGCCTTGCTCGGGGCCTTGGGGCTGTTCGGCCAGTCAGCTTGGGGAACAACAACAACAACATCTTTCATGTTCCATGTATTAATCCCACTAACCCACTTGAACAGCTATATCATATCCCCTGTAGCTCGGCGTCTCTGTAACGAATGTAAACCTTATTTTCTTCAACGTTTCTTGATATGAATAATGTATACTATTATATATTTATTTGTGTTCATTCTAAGTTGTACTCTTTCCAGTGAATCAACCTCATATACGTAACATTTATATATATATATATTTGTTTTTCTTGGGGGTAAAATAAAGTAAAATTAAAATACGAATAGGAAAAGTGGTGATTGGGCCCGAGCATATACATACATACATTATGCATATTTACATATACTATATATATACAGCCCCCAGCCCCCAGTGGTATTAAGGGTATTGCATTCTGTTATTTCTCTCCTGTTCTCCCTTTCTCTGGCTTGTGTATCGATTCGGCCTCATTCAGACCACTATCTAGGTGTCGATTACTTCCTGGCGAGCGATAGCAAGCCAGCATTATATGAAGAAATCCGGCTTCACCGGAGACATTTTTCTATCGAAAAATTTACAAATTAAGCCTTCTGTAAAATAAAAAATATGCTGGGTCGCTACCACTCGGCACTAAAAAATTTACACCTGGATGGGGATAAACGTCTTAAAACAGTAGACCGAATGGGGCCAAATGGATATAAGCCTGAGAAAGATATAAAAGGACAGAATAAAAACCGGTCACCACCCTTAACCCGGGAACTGCGGGGAGACTCTTAAGAGTTCCCCCAGCGGACTGCGGGGAGACTCTTAACACCTTACGAGCGGCCTATGCGGTTTATTTATGTGTACCGCACAGCGGGGTGTTTTTAGCCAAAATAGGGCTGTTTACGTGATCATTTTCATGCCTAAATAAGACCCAGAACGTAAAACAAGTACCTATCCCTGAAAGGGCATAAACAGAGCTTTCGAATGACACCATAACGATCCTTGTATGATGGATAGTTTTCTTGCAATAACCGTGCAACGCGAGTGCAAAAAGCAGGTAATTCGGTACTTTCAGTACATAATTGAGTATGTAGCGAGTGAGAGAGGGAGGAGGGAGCTGAGATTTGTGTCAGTAGGTTCGCCGCGGTGGTCTGGAGCAGTCATACGCTCGCTAGTCTCCTGCCACCACTTGTCTCTCTCTCTCAGCCACATTACGTGCTGAAATTGCCACTCGAGTTATGTCGAGCGCCGCCACATAGTCCAGCTTTATTTAACTCGACTTATGTTGCTCGCCGCTAATTAAGGGTTAAGAGTGAGTGAAAAAAATATCAACTTTTGACATCGAAAAAAAAAATATATATTTTTTTTGGCCCCTGGGCCATGCAAAATCTCAGTCCTCTACCTCCCCTCCTTCCCCACTTTCCTCCTCTCCTTCAGTTATCACCTATTTTCCCTGTTATTCCCTTATTCTGAGGTATATTTTCGTGCTAACATTAGCGAGTTGCAAGCAGGGTGTTGTCATCACTGATGGCAAGCGAGTGCAAGAGAGAGAGAGAGAGAGAGTATCGATCGACTGTGTCTCAGTGGCCTTGGGGGAAATTGGTGGGAAAGCAGCTTGCCTCACCCATACATTATACAACTCGCGGGCTATATCTCCGATTTTGACCATCCAAACGCTGTTTTCACTCGTTTTATTGTTGTTTCAGGTTAATACCTTTATAATCAACCCATAATAGGCGCATATGGATAAGTATTAATGGTACAATGAATATTTTAGTGACGGAAACACCTCAAATACGTCAGCACAGGGGGACGTTTCCAATTACCCCCATGCACACTTGTTAGGTTAACTGCTTCGCCCTTTTTTTCAGCCGCTAATGTTTGTCAGGATTATCATCTCATTCGTTTAATAGCTTTTGCTTTGAGACTCCTACCCATCTCGGCTTTCAGACAAGTAGAGCTATTATTTTCAGATTTATCAGATATGTTTACCTTCCCTCCCCAAAGTGAATCATATTTATTTATACATATACATATTTATGCATATACATTATACATATTTATACATATCAATATTTATACATATCAATATTTATACATATTTAAACATATACATAATAATATTATATACATATAAATTGCTATGTAATAAAGCATGTGGGATAATTTAAGTTTCAGAAAAGATATAAGCAAATATTGGTTTGGTAACAGATATATATATATATATATATATATATATATATATATATATATATATATATTGTATATATATACTGTATATATATATATTTCTAGCTTCACTTCATTCTTGCTCCATTTTCCTGCTTGTTAATTGTACTTTACCACAACCCTCTAAAGAAGGCCTGCCAGCTCGGACCTTTAAACTGGTGTGACGTAGACACAAGACGGTTCATCCGCTACCCTTCTGACCCTCACCTACCCTTGACCCTTCACGCTTTAGGGCCTTTCCCTACGACCTTTACCGACCCATATTGACCCTTATCGTTTAGCTGTATAATGGCCATTCTAGGTCGGGAAAAGTTGTAGGGAAAGCTTTTACGATGCTTAACCCCTTATGTACCGACTACGTCTTTTTCATTATATTCTAGCTATATTTAGATGATATAATGCAGCTTAAGGCCGCGTCATACAGAACTCGAACGCCGCGCGACCTACCCCCGAACTCGATGACTTGCATTTTTGTGGCGAATACATCCGATATTGTCCCGATGTTGGTCAAAGAAGAACAACCCCAGATAATGCCCCGACATTCCCAGACTATGCCCCAAACAAGACTCTAATGTAACTCGGCACTCCCGACCGATTTACGTTAAAGACCCGAACATTAGAGGAATATAATCCGATGCATGCCAGAGCAAGACCCGATCAAAACTCGAATGTGCCAAGAATCAGCCGACAAATATTTAACGGTGTTTACACCCGAACCTACCTTGACCCGATACAAAAGATATTATGAGGAACACCAGAGGATCACCGGCCGCATCTGCCCGACCAACAGAAGACCTGAACACGATACTAGAAGAATGTGTGACGAACACCTGTACCTGCCCTATATAAACAGGGTGTGGTCGCACACATGCCAGTCGCACATTATGCATCACCACGGTAACATGGCGCTCCCGGAGCTCTACCCACCCACGGATGAGTTGGAGATGGCCATTTTTTTTCAGGAGCTTGTTGTAGCCCACCTAAACCACATGCTACTCATCACCACCATCCTGAAGAACGAGCGTCAGCGCCATGTAAGACCCAGGACACCACGAAGCTGTAGCGTCAAACCTTGGATCGCCCAGAGAGCCACATACGGACACTACCACCAACTACTGAAGGAGCTAGTGGACACTGACAGGACCACCTACAAGTATTATCTGCGTATGGACGAGGACCTATTCAATGACATTGTACGCCGTCTGACACCCAGGATCAAGAAGGAGACAACAAATTGGAAGAAGCCCCTGGAACCAGGTTTGAGATTGGCCATGACACTACGATTTTTGGCCACAGGGGAGGCATACAAGAGCATGTCCTTAAACTTTCGTGTAGGTGCAAACACAATCTCCCTGGCAGTACGTGAGACATGCGAGGCTATAATCCAGGAGTACAGTATATGGAAGAGGTTATTGTGTGCCCATCAACACACGAAGGTTGGAAACAGGTTGCCAAGGGTTTCGAAGAGAGGTGGAACTTCCGGCACACCATAGGGGCAATCGATGGCAAGCACATAGCCATACAACCTCCAGGAAACTGCGGCTCCCTCTACTACAACTACAAACATTACCACTCCATTGTTCTCCTGGCAGTGGTTGATCACCTAGTCTTTATCGTCTCTCATTCCTGTCATACGAGTTGTGTTCTTCCCAAAATCTTCAATAGACTCGCTTGATCTTGCCTTATTCCTCTGTTTATCGGGGGAATGTCGTCTTTTATTCAAGTATATCGTCTCTCATTCGGTTGTTATTATGGTTAATGTCGCCTTATATTCATACGAATCGGGTTAATGTCTGTTTATGTTCGGCTAGATCGAGTTAACTTCGTCAATGAAAATAACAGACGAACAACGGCCGAAACGAAATAACGTGACCCGAATGAAAGCCGAACATAACCAGAATGAGAACCGACAAATTTTTAACGGTTTTTACACCCGAATATCGGCTAGAAGTTAACGCATGCACTAACTTCTGGCCGAACCCCAGGGATGTTCGGCTGCACCCCTGAACATCCCCGGAGCTTCCCCCGAATCAACGAGAACATTGGCCGAATTGACCCGAATTTACCCGAACATTTGAAAATAACATACAAAGGATGTCGCCGGTACAGTAGTGGTTCATTTACAAACGCAGTCAGTTGCGGGTTTTATGTAAGCTATTTGGCTAGGCGAAGTTAAAAAAAATCAATGGTGCTGTAGTCTATAACATCTATAAGCAACATGAGCTGACATCTTTGCTTAGGTTGCAAATTACATTGAGGTCTTTCATATGTGGTGGACTTTGATAAATATGAATTCACCATTTAAAGGATGTGAAGTAGACAACAACAAATATGCTTAGCCTATGTTTAATGATGAAAAACAAAATATTTGCTACACATTTTCAAATATTTTCTATACTGTAATGGGCTTGAATTATGGGATAGTGATAAAGATGCGAGTGGGAAGCTGGCAAGAGAAACATTCATTGCCTTGAAAAAGACCATACATGCCATTATTGAGCTGACAAATTATTGTATAAATAAACTAAATATCAGCTGATACTCCTGTTTCATGGGTTATTTTTTCTTTAATGGTTAACCATTTTAAATCTTTTATAATATGGGTGACATGGTCGTACTTTTTTGTGCCTTTCCGTCTATAGTTTTGGCTGCAAAATTCTGCAGTTTTTTAATGCTTGTTAGTAAGGTAACGCTCGTATTCCCCCATATTATATTACAATAGTTTAAAATGCTTAGCACGAGAGATTGCACTATAATTTTCCTGGTTTCTTTGTCAGAGAGAGAGAGAGAGAGAATACTATGTGAATATAAAGATACATGATTTCCTGTTGTATAACATAATCGTTTAATTATTGTCCATTTTTAACGGAGGATAAATTGAATCCCATAGTAACTAATTTATCTCTACCTTCTGGAAAAGAAATTATTGTCTTCTATCATCATCATGTTAACCCCTTGGTGATCATGATTCACTTTACAGTGTATTTTGTCTATTATGAGGTAATTTCATTCAGATTATGAAGTAAAAATATACTACACAACTATGTGTCATAGATAGTTGCGAACTGTATTAAACCTCTTAAATCAAGAAAACCCTCAAAACACCTGAATGGTGCATCACACACGATAGTCATTTGAATAAGACCCCCAGCGCCACCTGGATTTTTAGTACAGTTTTACCTCAGTGAACCATCATGGGGCCGACTATACGTGCGGCCCAAGTGACGTGGGGTCTATAAATACTGCGGTGATGGTGGAAAATTGCCATTCCTCCTAGACCTGACGCTGGGTGAACTGCACCAAAACAAATTGTAGACAAATTTTGTTTAAGAAATTAAAACTGAAAAGGTAAGTGTTATAAGTGTATTTCTGAACAATGATTATTAATTGAATACGACCAACTTCCTAAGAACGTAATTAACATTTCATTATTAATAATTGTGTATGCTTTCAAAGGCTTTTATACGACGAATTTAAATGCGAACATAAACAAACGTGAGTCAGAAGAGAGGCAATTTGACCAAACACGGCAGAATCATTATACACCTAAGCAATCTCCCTCATATGGCTAATTAATTAAATGTATAACCTATCTTTATCATTCGTGACTACACCATAGTACTCGGCGGCCTGTTCCACATATGTACAATTGTTTTACCCAATCAATATTTGGCTATATATTTTCATAATGGGGTTATTCTAATTTAAAACAATGTAAGAACATTAGAGTTCTTTACCGTAAAATATCAAATGTTATCACTGAGCTTTAGTACATTTTTCATGTCCCTTTTCTTTATTCCACTAACACACGCTCTCCAAGGAATCGATGTCCATTCTGTAATAGGGCGACAGACATTGAAGAACATCATCCATATATGGTTTTACTCACGCTAGGTTAGTAACTAACGCTAGACAAGGCCCAATGGGGGGAAATAAAAAATTCGTCTGCTATTTTTCCCGCCTTTGGTTCGCACCAACCTAAATTTGTTGCCATCGAGTGAATTAAATTTTAAAAATCGCAGTCATCAAAATATCACTGGATTTCTATAGTCATGAATGTTAGACATATTACTCTAACATTCTATTCAGTACATTGTCCAATATACAAAGTATTTATGATTAATAAAACATATATGATTAGGCCCACAAAAACACATGGCAGTCATTCGAAAAATAGTCCTGTTAATATTTTAATAGATTGGTATCCATGTCCTAAAATTTAAATTATATATATGTATAAAAACTCGAGATGAACTTATAAAATAATCGTAATTAGCCACTTTACTGGATATTAGATTATACAATTATAAACTAGTTTCAGATCTGTCAAGCGCATAATAAATTGATGCCAGTGTTCGATACCCATAATAGTTGTCACGGGTCCGACCGTGACTGTGATTATATACATACAGGGGTTAGGTATATTTCTCGAGCGCGGGAAAAATTGAGGAGGTGGGAACAGCTGTAGTGAAAGAAAGGAAGAGTGAGAGGTGAGAGGTGCGCGGGGTAGGCTGACCGTCGGCGTACATGTGTGCGTTTTTCTTCTAGGCTTGTGTAGTGTTTACCGCTAGGCGCCTCGCGTGTGTGTGTGTGTGCGTTCGCGCTCGCAGGCGGGGTCAAGGTAGTGTCCAGGCTTTCTATTGGATCCAAATTCAAAATGAATTTGGGGGAAGGGGACCGAGGTTATAAAGGGGGCAGGGATGCCCAGGATAGTCCTTCTCACCTGCCCGACCCCAACGAAACCAGTCACTTTATGTTGTGCACGCGATGAATGGGTCGGCGGGTCTGCGAGGGTACCTCGTACCCTAAATCCTACCATAATCAGGTGAGTCCAATTCAGTTAGACAAGTGTCAACGTATGTCTGAATTCGGCGGAATGTGCGGTGGTGTGCGTGATGTGTGGTGGTGTGTTTGTGTGCAGTCACCAAGACTGTGCCAGACCGTACACATGGCCAAGGTTGTGACGCCGACCGAATTAGCTCATGCTATGGCCGGGAATGGCAGGTGTAAGCATGACCCCACAGAGGGCTTGCTAAAGGCTATAGGGATGCCCAGGGCGACGTAGTTCCCCTGCGGCGATATCTCACTGTTTAGCTATGCACGTGGCCAGGGGTGAGTGTTGGGTGTGCACGTGTGTGTGTGCGGGTGTGGGTGAGTGACGCCGTAGCATCTCAACCCCACAGAGGGTGATGGCTACCGCTAGAGGATTGTAGGCTTGAAGGGCTTGTCGTACTGCCTTTTTGAGACTCTTTAATTAGACAACTCTCATTAGTCTAGCGAGTCACGTGTGTGTTGGAGAGTGACGCCGTAGCATCTCAACCCCACAGAGGGTGATGGCTACCGCTAGAGGATTGTCGGCTTGACTCCCTAGGTCCTGTCGTACTGCCCTTTTTGAGACTCTTTGTTTAGGCAACTCTCATTAGTCTAGCAAGTCACGTGTGTGAGGTGAGAGTGGAGAGAGAGAGTGATGAGTGTGATTGACGGGTACTGTGAGTGTGGGAAAATATCGTGCCTATTCGATCATGCGGTCATTTGCTGGGCTAGACGTTATCAGTGTCACATTAGACTAAAAGGTTGGTTGATGTGAGATTTTGTATGACTAGCAGAAATCAGTATAATGATTTGGGGTAATCTTAGGGGTAGTTATAATACTGGGTAATTGTATTTAGGTAAGTGGATTAGATAAGTGGGTTAGATTGAGTGGCTGAGTGTGTGAATGAAATTGTCTCCTTGATTAATGCAATTTCAGTGTCGCTATTCAATAAAACCATTTTTAGTAGGAATGTTTGTTTCTTTGATTCTTGCTAACTCTAAGAATATAATTATTATCAATATATATCTATCATTGCAATTAATCCGTGTACTTTAATATCCCGCAAGCTGGGAACTGCAATTTTCTTTTCAATATATATTACTGCATCGAGTCAGTATAGATATAAATGTATAGCATGTTCTGGGACTTTTGTTGTCTTAATTTCACAAGGGATATTTGTCTATTTTTGATCTAAAGTAACGACACTATCAACATATAGATTTATTTCCTAGGTAAGGGGCAAGTGTTCCAGTAACCTATTAGTCACCCGGACGTGATCCATTACAACTGGCGACCGTGACAGGACCTAGTTTCTGATGTAGATGTACCGGATAATGAAGGAATTGTTGTATAAATGTGTTCATACAAAAGTAACCCCACGCGCGGGAGATTTTCTTTTCTTTTTTTTCTTTCCCCTCGTGGTCAAGTCACATCCTGGGAGCGTCGGTGAACCTCCTTGTGTAAACAAGTGAATTCCTTTTCCCATCGCTCGCGCGCCCCACATTGTTTCATAACATTTAGTTCTACAATTCGGTTGTGAAGTAATTGTGTCCGATAATTTGAGTTTGCTTGTCTATAATTGATCTCTGTTGATTTTTTTTTCGTGATTGTCGCTGTGATTTTATGCCATGTGAATAGTTTCCTTTAATTTCGTTCGTCATACGCAAGTGCTGTGATCGATCGTTTAAGGATAGAGGGAAGTGTCGTAATCCGACCGAGTCGTTGTTGTTTCTCTTATTCCGGTATCATAAATCTTACACAGCTTTATATGGGTCAGTTGTGTGTCAGGTGAGATTTTTTTTTCTTTGATTGTTCTATTCATCATACGCAAGTGCTGTGATCGATCGTTTAAGGATAGAGGGAAGTGTTGTAATCCGACCGAGTCGTTGTTGTTTCTCTTATTCCGGTGTCATAAATATTAGGCAGTAGGTGTTATGTGGAATAGTTTCCTTTAAATTCGTTCATCATACGCAAGTGCTGTGATCGATCGTTTAAGGATAGAGGGAAGTGTCGTAATCCGACCGAGTCGTTGTTGTTTCTCTTATTTCGGTATCATAAATCTTACACAGCTTTATATGGGTCAGTTGTGTGTCAGGTGAGATTTTTTTTTCTTTGATTGTTCTATTCATCATACGCAAGTGCTGTGATCGATCGTTTAAGGATAGAGGGAAGTGTTGTAATCCGACCGAGTCGTTGTTGTTTCTCTTATTCCGGTGTCATAAATATTAGGCAGTAGGTGTTATGTGGAATAGTTTCCTTTAAATTCGTTCATCATACGCAAGTGCTGTGATCGATCGTTTAAGGATAGAGGGAAGTGTCGTAATCCGACCGAGTCGTTGTTGTTTCTCTTATTCCGGTATCATAAATCTTACACAGCTTTATATGGGTCAGTTGTGTGTCAGGTGAGATTTTTTTTTCTTTGATTGTTCTATTCCTCTTTTAAAATCTGTTGTTCCTTGTCAAGGATGAGAGGGAGAGGGAGGGACGCATTGGATGGGTGAATACTAAATAAGTGAGGGAGTGCGTAGCAGCAAGGGTTGGGATAGAAAGGGAAGACCATAGGAAAAGTTAGAGGAGACAGAGAGAGTGTCAGAGGAGGCTCGATCCTGCTTAAACTTGGGAAAAGTGTAGGGGTAGTGAGGAGAGGGTAGGCCGGCGCGGCTTAGGCTCAGGGAGAGTCTGGGTGCGGCCGTGAATAGCAACTAGGCATATTGCTAGCCAGCATCAGGTGAAAACTTGGAAGGCCATCGTTGAATGAGGTCTGGGGCGTAAGTCGGGTTAAATAATGGAGAGACTGATGATAGGGGGGGGGGGGATGAAATGTTGTTTGTTCGCTTTTATTCTGCCGCTTCCAAAATTTTAATTACAGGTACTGAGTCAGCCAGGCGTGCGTCGGGAGATTGGAGAACCCACATCAGGAATCCTGGCCCTCAAGAAGTTACTTCCAAGGATCCCCCATCAAGTCAAAGAATCTTTTTTTATACCCAGCTGTCCCTAGAGTTAAGCCGATTTTTTTTTACACTGTTCAACTACTCTCACATACCCATTTTAAACCGTGTCTCACAACATCTCTTTTTACATAACATCAGCTGAGCTTAATTGTGTGTTCATTGTAAATGAGTGGGCAAAGCCACTAGCTTTCACTGTAAAAATAAGTGGGTTAATTACCACCAGGATTATGTCGCTGGCCGTGAATGAAACCTCAGGAGTTTTCCCCTTTCAGTAGAAATTTTAACGTAAATGCAGAGGGGTTTTTCCACTCGAGGGTGATCATTTAATGCACCAGCGACAGGTTAGACTCGCACTACAGTATGGAAGACACCCTGAATGACACCTGAGTGATTTTAGCAGAGCAAAATCAATGTTAGTAGGGGGGAATGTCACGGGTCAGACCGTGACTGTGATTATATACATACAGGGGTTAGGTATATTTCTCGAGCGCGGGAAAAATTGAGGAGGTGGGAACAGCTGTAGTGAAAGAAAGGAAGAGTGAGAGGTGAGAGGTGCGCGGGGTAGGCTGACCGTCGGCGTACATGCGTGCGTGTGTGCGTTTTTCTTCTAGGCTTGTGTAGAGTTTACCGCTAGGCGCCTCGCGTGTGTGTGTGCGTTCGCGCTCGCAGGCGGGGTCAAGGTAGTGTCCAGGCTTCCTATTGGATCCAAATTCAAAATTAATTTGGGGGAGGGGGACCGAGGTTATAAAGGGGGCAGGGATGCCCAGGATAGTCCTTCTCACCTGCCCGACCCCAACGAAACCAGTCACTTTATGTTGTGCACGCGATGAATGGGTCGGCGGGTCTGCGAGGGTACCTCGTGCCCTAAATCCTACCATAATCAGGTGAGTCCAATTCAGTTAGACAAGTGTCAACGTATGCCTGAATTCGGCGGGATGTGCGGTGGTGTGCGTTATGTGTGGTGGTGTGTTTGTGTGCAGTCACCAAGACTGTGCCAGACCGTACACATGGCCAAGGTTGTGACGCCGACCGAATTAGCTCATGCTATGGCCGGGAATGGCAGGTGTAAGCATGACCCCACAGAGGGCTTGCTAAAGGCTATAGGGATGCCCAGGGCGACGTAGTTCCCCTGCGGCGATATCTCACTGTTTAGCTATGCACGTGGCCAGGGGTGAGTGTTGGGTGTGCACGTGTGTGTGTGCGGGTGTGGGTGAGTGACGCCGTAGCATCTCAACCCCACAGAGGGTGATGGCTACCGCTAGAGGATTGTAGGCTTGAAGGGCTTGTCGTACTGCCTTTTTGAGACTCTTTAATTAGACAACTCTCATTAGTCTAGCGAGTCACGCGTGTGTTGGAGAGTGACGCCGTAGCATCTCAACCCCACAGAGGGTGATGGCTACCGCTAGAGGATTGTCGGCTTGACTCCCTAGGTCCTGTCGTACTGCCCTTTTTGAGACCCTTTGTTTAGGCAACTCTCATTAGTCTAGCGAGTCACGTGTGTGAGGTGAGAGTGGAGAGAGAGAGAGAGTGATGAGTGTGATTGACGGGTACTGTGAGTGTGGGAAAATATCGTGCCTATTCGAGCATGCGGTCATTTGCTGGGCTAGACGTTATCAGTGTCACATTAGACTAAAAGGTTGGTTGATGTGAGATTTCGTATGACTAGCAGAAATCAGTATAATGATTTGGGGTAATCTTAGGGGTAGTTATAATACTGGGTAATTGTACCTTGATTAATGCAATATCAGTGTCGCTATTCAATAAAACCATTTTTAGTAGGAATGTTTGTTTCTTTGATTCTTGCTAACTCTAAGAATATAATTATTATCAATATATATCTATCATTGCAATAAATCCGTGTACTTTAATATCCCGCAAGCTGGGAACTGCAATTTTCTTTTCAATATATATTACTGCATCGAGTCAGTATAGATATAAATGTATAGCATGTTCTGGGACTTTTGTTGTCTTAATTTCACAAGGGATATTTGTCTATTTTTTATCTAAAGTAACGACACTATCAACATATAGATTTATTTCCTAGGTAAGGGGCAAGTGTTACAGTAACCTATTAGTCACCCGGACGTGATCCATTACAATAGTCATTAAACGAAACTTCTCGGACAGTAAACATCTCTTGCCCATTTAACGTACTTTGTTAAATAATAATAATGATAATAATAGTTCTTAAAGCTAGCGCATGCTAAGCTAGCTAAGGATAGCTCAATAAGGCCGATTAGGCGTATTTCCATTGGGGCCCTGTACTACTACCCCATACCTTTGCTCATGAGGGATGGTAACGACTCAGTGCTTGTGAAAAATCTTTAATGCGCCGAGCGTGGGCGCGAACCCGGGCCTTCTGGGTGGAAGTCCGAGACGCTAGTCACTACACCAAGCGAGCCGCTAAGACATTAGTTGTGCATCTATGTGCATATTAGCAGTAATGGTGGTAGATATTTGTTTCTCACAGATGGAAATCTTAATATAATGTGGATTATAGTCTTAATAAAGGTAAAATGTTCAGTTATAGATTGTGTCGTGCGTGTGTGTGTGTGTGTAATCCAAGGTTGCCAGCGCACATCACATCTCCAAACTCACCCAATAGTAGCCCAATCACTTAATACCGCACAACAACCAATTACAGCTATTTTAATCCTATCACACACATTTTCTGATATGTTCATCTTTAACAGCCATGCATGCATGATACTATGAGTTCCCCAAATAAACTAGGCCTAGTCCCATATAGCCTACTGTATGAGTAGTGGCCTACGTGTCACATCATTTAACTATTAATGCAATACCACATACATTATTATCACAATCATGCACTCATCAAATCTGCATCAATGTCCCAATCCCCCCCTCACAAACAATCACTTAATTAGGATATTCAGTCGCCACCACATAGGCTACCATACATGTACAGTACAACCAACAGAAAGCCATGATGAACGTTTGTATGAAATATAGCCTAGCTATAGGCTACTCAACACTCGACACCTCTACAACTTTAATAGTATATAGAACCAGCCCAATTCCGCTTTCCTCAATTTAGTTAGTTACGATAATACTTCAGAGGCTATCCACCCCATCACACTGTAAATCAAGAATATAATATCGTTTGATATGGAAACTCGCAAATCGACGCTTCTGAACGAATCCTAACTAGCCCAATGGTGCGAACAAAAGAAGACATTGGCAACACTGTACGTATATCCTGCCGCGGTCAGCTGACGACCTATACAGTCGCCCGTGGAAAAGGCAGTGTTGTAAACAAAATTGTCATCATCTTTTTCGAATTTCCTGCATCTCCACGTATGTAATTTGCTGCCTCTGTGTTCTATGCCATTCTGATTCACATTGATTGATTTCCTGTCACTGATCTAATAAGAAATATAGCCGGTAACATATTTAGCTGCCCTATTTGATAGTGAACTATAAATTGGTTACTTAAAAGCGCACAACAATCACACGATAGTCATTTGAATAAGACTCCCAGCGCCACCTGGATTTTTAGTACAGTTTTACCTCATTATAGGCCCAACTCGCTAATACCTTGTGTACTTACCCCACCAAAAGGGTCAGAGATGCTATGATAATTTCAATTTATTCCTTTTCATATGGTAGGTAGCCTATTCATTCAAGTATTCATACTCAATTGACCACCTGCGATCTTCAGGCCACAAAAACGTTGGGGCTGTAGACATCGATAATTAGCAGAATCACCAGACAAAATAGAGTTTCAGTACATCTACATATAAACAAAACACAATTCAACATACCCTCCATCCATCATAAACCCACTGTATGATTGAATTTATATTTAATATCGATGTTCACGGCTCCAACCTCCCCACAGCTTGAAACTCGCAAGTGGTCAATTGCTCCTGTTTGATGTCCTACATAAGCCACATGTTCAGTATTATTTACCGGTAGCCTACCATAGCTTTGTCGTATTACTAGCCAATTCATATATTTCGCTATACCCTGTCCCAAATAAGTAGGCCAAAACGCTTGAACATTAAGCTCTATAACTCCCATACAAATAGAGTAGGCTAATCAAGTTAATATGTGTACCATTTAGGAACGGTCAGCCAGGGAATAGGTGTGATATTGTATCATACGGAGCTTAAGATAACATTAAATAGGCATATGGACGAGATTGGTTGTGTCTGAGGGGATTCACATTTGTATAATATGGACTGGGTATGAATGGGAGATGCCTCGTGTGGGTCGCACGGCCTTATACAGTTTCCCACGATCATATGTTCTTATGTTTTCATATTCATCCGAAAATAATGTTCCTAATTTACAACACTAATGCATTTACTTATAGTCTCAAATCAGCGTTGACGTTGACTCACGAATGTTTTTCATTATCTGCGTTCTTATATCCACGTAAGATGAACTAGTTCCTTAATTTTCTATCGATTTCCAATTATAAATACACTGCATATATTGTCACTAAACTTCATCTTAAGATTTTCTAACCATTCATGTAGGTTATGTAGAGTTGTTTTAAGTGCCTGGAAATCATGATCATTAGTAATAATTATTGTTGTTATTCTCTAGTGTAAATGTAATTATTTTATTCACATATCATGATATTTATTTTGTGTGTCGAGATCTTTAATATAAGTGATAAACAAAACGGGTACAAACAAAAAGCATTGTGGGACTCCTCTTATGTACATACAGTGTGATTGTATACTATTGAGAATATAACAACATAGGGAAATGGAAGTCGCCAGAACGCTGATTGACCCACACTAGGCATATCCCTCTCACAGATAACCCCAATGTTGTTCCATTATAAGGCAAAATTATGGTAAAGGGGCCATGAAAAATGTAATAACGAGCATTAATATTGAAATAACTCTAAACACATTGTTGCAAAATGGATACATTTCGTTTTACAAACAAAAATAGGCAAATATTGATTTGGTTACAGAGTTGTACATAGGTGGAGTTTATAGGGGATATGATAGAGGTGTTCAAGTGGGTTAGTGGGATTAATAATGGGTACATGAAAGATGTAATGAACATCAGTGATAGCGAAATAACTCCAGCAAATGATTTCATAAACTGTTTATAATCATAAAAATGTAATTATCATTAGGGAGACCCAATATGGATTATGCTGTTCAACTTTGGTGTCCTTATTACAGAAAGGACAGATTCATTGGAGAGAGTACAACGTAGAATGACAAAAATTATCCATAATTTTTGAAACCTACCATATGAATGAAGGGTGAAGAAATTTGGCTTACATTCGTTAGAGACGCAGAGTTAGATGGGATATGATAGAGGTGTGCAAGTGGGTTAGTGTGAATAATAAATGGGACATGAAAAATGTAGTGACGCTCAGTGATAGCTAAAAACTCGAAAAAAGGCTTTACAATTATATAAATTTCGTTTCAGAAAAGATATAGGCAAATATTTCTTTGGTAACAGATGTAGACAGGTGGAATAATCTACCGAGTGATATGGTAGGATTGAAAGGATAGGGAGCTTTAAGATAAAATTAGATAATCATATGGACGAGATTGGTTGGGTATGAGGGGGTATCTTCCGGGTGTGGGCCAATCAGCGCCCTGCAGACCCCTGATCTGACCGTTTTGGTGAGGTTGGTCCTTTTGGTATTAGCGAGTTGGGCCTATAATTAGGCATTGTATGTAGGGTTGGGTGTGAGATATATTTGCCTTGTGTGGGCAGAGTTAATTTGATCTTAGAGACTCCTGGCGGCACCTTGATTATTATAGGTAGCGCCAACGAACTTGACAATAATATTAACCCCTTAACTTTTCATAACTCAAAATAAATGAAAGCAAGCGAGCTTACATTTATATAATTTGCGAAGATAGATGTGGATATTTTCAGTCAGTTTGGTTTATGCCCTTCTGAGTAACGAGAAGTAAAGGGGTCAATATTATTATCAAGTTCGTTGGCGCTACCTATAGTTAACGTGACCATCATTATATTTGCCAATATTAAAAACATTTAATATAAAGGTACAGTCGTAATCCCTAAAAGTAAGCCCCATCGAGTCAAGAAATATAAGCATCCCTTGTCTTTCTGGGTGACCGGTAAAATTTGCAACGCACATCCCAACACACTTTACTCCGATATAGCAAAGGTGGCTCAAACAACAAAGTAACCCCTTTATGGTTTAATTGCAATCATAGTTTTTTAAAGGTCAGCCAAATAAGTGAATGATTGCTCAAGTATTTGCATGTAAACTGTAATACACAAATAATAATCTCCAACGGCTTTATTTGCATTAAATTAAATTAGAAAGGATTGAATACAATTCTTCAAATTATCTGAAGCCAAAAAGGAAAAACTAAATACACTTTTCAAGCAATATTACTTATACTGTATTAACAACACAATATTTGGTAACGAAAGCCACAATGTAATTGTGACGTCTACCAGCGTTGGCAGAATCGCCTCTCGTTAGCCACTAGCGCTCGCCAGGGACATCAAAATGGGCTACAGTTATCAGAGAATGTTGTTCTTTCTTTCCTAGTAATCGCATTGTCACAGACAGTCCAGTGGTGGTCTTTGTTTTCGTCTGTGACAACGGGTTATATTTTATATCAATAGTAGTGATAATAGTACCAGCGTGTGAAGGAGAAAGACTTTCAGAGCGAGGAGGTAGTGAGTGTCTGTATGTACGGGCGCATTCCTGCCTCTCGCTCAATATTGGACGGCGTGTCTGGACGCCTGCTGTCTTGTGACGTCTCGGCCTGTGATTGGCCGACCATCGCGCCTTTGAGGGCTCCTGTGTAACTTTCCTCCTCCATGAGGGTCCCCAGGAGCTGTCCTCGTCAGGACAGGCTTGGCGCGCGTGCTTCTAACATCCCTTTGCATACTCTCCCCCGATCACCACCTTTATCACTGTTTCTCTCACTCGATTCTCTCTTTCCATACTCTAACCTTTATTAACTGCACAACACTCCCCTTGGGTTCTGCATACGGTTTTCATAGCCGGCCCATTGTATTGCATCCGCCGTCCTCAGAGATATTTACATGTACTTAGAATAGGTTTGAGGGTTCTTAGTTAGTATAGGTTAAGAACTTTGTGTGTCTCCATTATTGATTTAGTGTTTCTGCTCTTTTATTTAATGCTAGACTGGGATAAGGTAACTGTAGTCGTTGTCTCCGATGTGTGTACAGTTTGCTTATACCTACACGACTTCGACCGGTCCTGTGGTAGCCTGGGTTGTCTTTTCGGTTGCATCCTTTGCGAGTGCAGCATTGTGTTGACTGAGGGTTTGGCCTGTATCAGTTCCACACTTTGCTGCCTCTTTGCTTGTCTTTAGAGGGTCGCCAGGATAGAACCAGATACTTGTGATCTGGATCTATCGAGAGAGCCCCCTAGTCAATTAACGTAACTTAACCCTTAATTAGCGGCTCACCACATAAGTCGAGTTAAATAAAGCTGGACTATGTGGCGTCGCTCGACATAACTCGAGTGGCAATTTCAGCACGTAATGTTGTTGAGAGAGAGAGACAAGTGGTGGCAGGAGAGTAGCGAGCGTATGACTGCTCCAGACCACCGCGGCGAACATACTGACACGAATCCCAGTTCCCTCCTCCCTCTCTCACTCGCTATATAAGGAATTGTATCGGGAAAGTGGCTAATTACATGCTTTTTGCACTCGCGTTGCACGGTTATTGCAAGAAAACTAGCCATCATAAAAGGATCGTTATGGTGTCATTCGAAAGCTCTGTTTATGCCCTTTCAGGGATAGGTACTTGTTTTACGTTCTGGGTCTTATTTAGGCATGAAAATGATCACGTAAACAGCCCTATTTTGGCTAAAAACACCCCGCTGGGCGGTACATATAAATAAACCGCATAGGCCGCTCGTAAGGTGTTAAAGGCTGCAGTCTTAAGTGGAGATATCCACTGGAGGGATTTTTTTCTTTACCCTTTTCTCCCTCATGTTTAGCCCCATTGCTTTCGAGATTTTAAGACGTTCGCCCCATTAGTTTGGCGATTTTGAGAACTTTCGCCCCATTTATTTAACTTTTAAGACCTTTCGTGTCATTTAGGTGTCGATTTTTTCCGTGCGAGCGTTAGCGAGCCTGTAATTTGAGAGTAATCGGCCTTCGGCCGGGACATTTTTCTACCAAAAAATTTACAAATTTATCTTGAAAGGGGGTCAAGGGGGTGAAATTTTAAGATTGCTGGAGGAGTAGGAAACAAACTAGAAACCTCCCCTTAAGGACATCGCTAGGCTACGAGCCTGTCTTGCTCAACCCCAGTTCCTTACCTAGAGTATCCCAGCTAGACATTATTAATCGAGTAGACATTTGTTAGTATTTAATATAAGCTCTTTGATATGTGCAAATTATTATTCACAGCATTTATTAGTCTAGGTTGTTGCTGAGCCGCACAACCATAGCAGACTGTTTCGTTGATGAGGAAGTACTTCTTTTAGTGTCGAGCATTGCTACCGTTGCGCATTTATAGTATTCTCGTGTCAGTTAACATTATATGTCCTATCTTTTAGTGTATTCGATTTACACGTGTGGTGTCCTGCCTCCTGCCTTTATATAGTTCTAAGTATAAGTACGAGCATCTTATGAGCATCAGACTTTCTTCAGAAGTTTCCAGGTCTTTGCTGTAGGACTATACTTCACTTTCTTTCAGATAGGAGTGAAGAGTTTATTGTTGTTTAGAGTAACTGTATGGAAGCATCTTTTTATTGTATTAAATCTTGCAGTGATTTAATTGATCTTTACATAGACTCCCTTTTATGCATTTTAACGTAACTTGCATCTTGTTTGTTATCAGGCTATACCAGTGCTGGTTAGCCTGAAGTAGAGTACATTTATGCCCAGTTAAGGATACCCAGCTATCGCAGATTAACCCTGGAGGGTATAGGTGTTTTGTTCGCCGGCATATAAGTTCGAGGGTTTGGATCTAGGGTACCGTTGTTGCATAGTGCCCTATTACTAGTCCAATCATTAAGTGCCCTTGTTTTATTCGTAGTCCCGGTCGTAACAAATGGCGACCTTGCCTTGTATCTTATCTTAGTCGTCATAACAAATGGCAACCTTAGTCTAAGATTTAGTGAACTAAGAAATAATTGCAGGATTTTGTTGTGGAGATTTTTTTTTTAATCACCGTTTGGGGGTCGATTGTTATTTCTCACAGTTTGGCAGTGGACATTTGTTTTTGAGGAGTATTTTGGACACGGATTTTTTTTTTTTTGGCAACGTAGTATAGCACTTGAGTTGTCTTCAAGCATTTTTTGAGTGAATAGTGCTACATGAGAGTTTAGGTACTTCTTTTTTTTTATAAACGTTGAGGATTTCCGGTGGACACTATGTCGAACGACGAATCAGTGCACAGTGAGGACACAGTACGGGAAGCAGGCTCTGAGGTGCAGAAGCTGGGTTTGTTAGATGACATTAGAGTAGTAACTAGTGAGGAGGATGCCAGGAAGTTTCTGGAGGTGCCTATTACTGTTGACCGGGTGTCGGAGATTGATCGGTATGGTCTCCAGTGTTTGGCCACGGTCATGGGGCATGTTGGCACTAGCAGCATGACGAGAAGTGACCTGGTGGCATGTGTGCTGGGCGGGGTGCGTGGTGCACAGGGTGGAGCGGGTGCTTTGGCACCTTCGGCCAAGCCCCCCCTCCACACTACTCCCATCATGCTCTCTAGAACACAGGATCCGAGGACGTTCCAGCAGGCCGATAGTCACTGGCAGCGTGGTTTGCCCCTGGGTGGGTCTCCAATTGTTGCATCTCCTCCTCCTCAAGGTTTAACTCCAGATATGCTCTTCCAGCTTGAGATGGCTAAGATGCAGCAGCAGCAGCGGGAATCTGAGCTTAGGATTCAGGCTGACGAGAGAAACGCCATACGTGAGGCTGAGCTTCAGGTTGAGGCTACGAAGTACTGTGCAGACATAGAGCTTGAGAAGTCGGGGTGGAGTCGACAGGGCAGCGTCTCGGTTCTGGGAATCGAGGTCTTGATCAGTCTTTATCGCACCTTCTTAAGTTAGTCCCTGCATTTGACGAGTTGGGTGTCACCGAGTTTTTCCTGCGTTTTGAGAAGAAGTGCCGGGAGCACCAATGGCCCGAGGTTACGTGGGCAGCCCTTGTTTCCTCTAGGTTGGTTGGCAAAGGAGTCAAGGCATATGATGCGTTGCCCTTGGAGTCTTGCATCGATTATGAGGTATTGAAGGAAGCTGTTCTGCGGGCGTACGAGTTACAACCAGAGACATATAGGTTGAAGTTTCGGGGTGTTACGAAGGGTCGTGATTGCACTTTTCTAGAACATGCCCGGGAACTGTCTGATGCTTTGAGAAATTGGCTGAGGTCAGAGAAGGTGACGACGTTCGAAGAGCTTACTTACTTACTTGTTACTTGGTGTGGAGTTTCTCAGCCGCGCTCCGTCACTAGATGTGACGCTCGTCGCAGCTGCCCTTTAAACCATCTAGCACTTGTAGTCTTGTCTCACAGTGCCATCTTCTAAGTCATAACACTCCCTGAACAAATGTGTTTTTAGTGACTTGAGCAGTTATTCCTTCTAGAGCAATTTTTTAAATGCACAGGCGGCGACCTGACTTTGAACCTCAAAGAGAAACATCCTAAAACTTTACAAGAGGCAGCTGAGTTGGCTGACCTGAGATTATCGCTGATTCGTGGGTGCGGGTCTGCACAACGGACCGATGCAGTTAACAAGGGACGCAACACTCCCCCCCCCCCCCCCTCCCACCCCCCCCCCACCCCTGAGTCAGTGATGCAACATTTAATAACAAAAATAAGAGCAATGATACTAATTTTGATCACAAACCAAAAACCGTCCCATTTAAGAAAGGTCAGGGCCCTTCCCCACCTCAGGGGAAGTCCAAGGGTGAAGTAGAGTGTTTTAACACCTTACGAGCGGCCTATGCGGTTTATTTATGTGTACCGCACAGCGGGGTGTTTTTAGCCAAAATAGGGCTGTTTACGTGATCATTTTCATGCCTAAATAAGACCCAGAACGTAAAACAAGTACCTATCCCTGAAAGGGCATAAACAGAGCTTTCGAATGACACCATAACGATCCTTGTATGATGGATAGTTTTCTTGCAATAACCGTGCAACGCGAGTGCAAAAAGCAGGTAATTCGGTACTTTCAGTACATAATTGAGTATGTAGCGAGTGAGAGAGGGAGGAGGGAGCTGAGATTTGTGTCAGTAGGTTCGCCGCGGTGGTCTGGAGCAGTCATACGCTCGCTAGTCTCCTGCCACCACTTGTCTCTCTCTCTCAGCCACATTACGTGCTGAAATTGCCACTCGAGTTATGTCGAGCGCCGCCACATAGTCCAGCTTTTTTTAACTCGACTTATGTTGCTCGCCGCTAATTAAGGGTTAAGTGTCATAAAAAGGGGCATTTTGCACGTTCCTGCCCTAGTAACCAACCTACAGCAGTCTTGTCTTTGGCTAGCAACATTGGGGTGTCTCTGAGGTCTTCTGCGTTTACCCGGGGTGATATGTCAGATGTGGGGGCACAGCCAGTGAACGAGTGTCCGAAAGGCTCGAAACCTGTCCGCGATACTTTTTGCGACCATAGAGGGCATGGCTGCCTGAGTTGGGCTGGTTGCAAGCATGGGTTGGAGTTGTTGCGTGATACAGGTGCATCCCCGACTCTGATGAAAAACTGTACAGGCCAACCTATAAACGCGGCACGGGTAGTTGTGGTGCAGGGTATTAATGCTACACGGTCATACCCGTTCGTTCGAGTGGAGCTGGAGGTTGATGGTGTGACACGAGAGGTTGATGTTGGAATCGTAGAGAAACTGCCAGTAGAGGGCATCGACCTTCTTCTCTGCAACGACTTTGCGGTGCCTACTTCTGAGGTTCCACCCTTAGTCGTTGCCGAGAGGGCGGCCGACGTGAGTAGGGAGGGGCAGGAGTTGGTCGAGAGGTGTCAATTACAGCAGATGGCGTGTGTTGTCACCCGATCTCGTGCATCTAAGGTGTCACAGCCTATTCCTCAGTCTCTAGACCAGCGGAGGAACGGTCGGAAGGAGAAAGCTAAAGTTGGGAGAAGTTTTGTGAGTTTTGATCCAGCGGCTCTTCTTGGCGACTCTGTACTTGACCCAGAGGTGAGCTCCGGAGTGGCCCCAGAACCTGTCCCCCCCTAGTGACATGGTTGGGCGTGATGGCACTCCGCGACAGAGTAGTTCCCAGGTGGAGGAGAGTTGTGGGAACGGGGCTATTGAACACGAGGACGGGGAAACAGGTCATGTGAACCTGTTAAAGGAGTTTGTGAGGCAACCATCTGAGCAGCCTACTGTCCCTGCGTTGGTCTGCAGCGGCCAAGGTGGAGAAGGAGAGTGGGGCACAGGTACAAAGGAGTACAAAGGAAATCAAGCAACAACAGATCTAGTGACCCTTCTAGGTTGCTTGTCCTCCAAAACACTGAGGATCAAGTGTCCAAACAGTGGTTTAGAGTGGGTAAGGGAACATTGGAAAGGGAATTACTGCCCTGGAACTAATGTCCGTGGCAGGATTAGGAAGTTAGTAGGGGACATATGGGTTAGTAACTGAGGGGGGGGGGATAAAATAAAGTTATTAATTTACAAACTCAGTCAGTCGCGGGTTTGATGCGAGATATTTGTCTAGGCGGAGTTTAAATGAATCAACGGTGATGCAGTCTATAACGTTTCGGGGAAGCCCATTCCACAAGTTGACAACTCGATTGAAGAAGAATTTCTTAGATTCGTGTGAGTTAAAAGATTTACCAATAATGTTGCAACCGTTTCCCCGCGTGTAATTAGATTGGTCGATAGTGAAGTACTTTCTACAGTCCATATTGTCGATGCCTTTGATGATTTTGAACACTTGAATTAAGTCACCTCTTAATCTGCGCTGGGTTAAAGGAAATAGATTTAATTCTCTAAGACGTTCTTCGTATGGTTTGTTCTGTAGGCTAGGTATCATTTTGGTAACTACGTTGAACTCGTTCTAGCTTGTTTATATCTTTTTGGTAATAAGGGCACCAGGATTGAACGCAGTATTCCAGAAGAGGGCGGACTAAGGAATTGTAAAGGGTTAGGATAACTTTTTTGGATTTATGCTCAAATGACCTGCCTATAAAGCCAATTATTTTGTTTGCCTTCTTAACAACTTCTGAACATTGTTGACTTGGTTTTAGGTTACTCGATATTGTTACTCCCAGATCGGTTTCTCTGTTTACATTCTTAGGCTGAGTGCCATTCATCAAATAGTTTGCTTTCTCATTTACAGTAAGTATCCGATATGTAGTACTTTACATTTATCCGCATTGAAACTCATTTGCCAAATTTGGGCCCAACATGACAATTTATCTAGATTGTGTTGCATATCGTCAACTTGTTCTTTTGAGAGTACGCTATTTGCAATTTTGTTATCGTCGGCAAATTTTGAGATTGTACAGGTGAGACCCTCATCTATGTCGTTGATGTAAATTAGAAAGCGAATTGGACCTAGTACCGATCCCTGGGGTACCCCGCTACTTACATTGGTCCATTTAGATGCCTTACCATGTATGACTACTCTTTGCTTTCTGTCGGTGAGCCAATTTTCTATCCATTTCAACACACCGTCTTGTATTCCATGTGCTTTTAGTTTTAGCAGTAAACGTTTGTGGGGAACTTTGTCAAAGGCCTTTTGAAAATCAAGGTATATAATATCTACAGCTTTACTCTCATCGTAGAGGTTGAGGATATCGTGGAAGAAGTCTAAGAGGTTTGTTAAACAGGAACGTTTTTTACGAAAGCCGTGTTGAGTATCTTTAAGTATGTTATTTTCCTCTAAGTGATTTACGAGTCTGTCTCGTATGACCGTTTCTAGCATTTTACATACAACTGAGGTTAAGCTAATTGGACGATGATAGTTACTGGGTAGGGATTTGCTGCCTTTTTTTAATATCGTTGTTACGTTGGCTAGCTTCCACTGATCAGGCATAGTTCCAGACTGCAAGGATTTATTGAATAGTAATGTCAGTGGTTTGGAGAGCTCATCCTTAGCTTCCTTTAGAACTCTAGGCGAGATTGTATTAGGTCCAGGCGTTTTATTTACCTTGAGTTTATCTAAACAATTCAATACTTCTCTCTCTGTAACGGTGATATTGCTTAGAACATCTGAATTATCAATCTGAATCGGCGATGGTGTAGGGATATCACTGAGGTCTTCTGTTGTAAAAACTGATGCAAAGAACGTATTGAGGGCATTACTTATTTGTACTTCGTTTTTGGTGTATTCTCCATTTCATCGACTAACGGTCCAACAGTTGAAGTAATTACTTTTTTCTTTCTGATATAACTATAGAATTATTTCGGGTTTGTTTTACTTTGATTCGCAATATGTAACTCTAAGGTCTTTTTTACTTTGCTTAATTAACTTTTTGGCTTTGCGTCGTAGCTCTACAAATTTCACCCGTTCTTCGTCATTTTGTGAGGATTTTCGTCGTAGCTCTACAAATTTCACCCGTTCTTCGTCATTTTGTTAGGATTTTAATCTATCATTAGCAAATTTTTTATCAAGCAGGCAGTGTGAAATATCTTTATTCCACCATTTGGGCTTATTATTATGGCCTGGACGCCGTATTTTCGATGGTATGCAGTCTTGCACTGCTTTTAGGTAAGTGGTTTCGAATAACTTCCAAGATGTATTTATGTTGTTATTGTTAATTAAAAAGCTCCAGTCAGTTTCTTTAAACATAGCTCTAAGTTTATGGAAGGTTGCTTTCTTGAAATTAGGGACTTTTTCGATGCTACTATTTGGTTCGTTATGCTGGGGTCACACATTCCCGTATATCGCTCCCGACAGCTCCCGTCAGGCGTAATCGCCAATTTTGTGTTCTGACGGGCGTAGTCCGGCCGTGTACGCCCGTATAGACCACGACTATTGCACTTCCCGACAGACGTACCGTGACGGGGCCAGTGTTACGTCAGACGTAATGTAGTCGTATGGAACTACGTACGTACTTGCGACTTGCGTAAGCATGTCCCCGTTAGTCCGCCTGGGCTGCCCGATTTGCGGGAACACAGGCCACGCCCATGGCCACGCCCCCACAAGACCTGCGTAGCTGAGGCCGTACGTCTTGGGAGTTTTTAGGACTTGGTGGACCGTTTCCGGACAATCGTAGGCACACCCCGTCTGTCCAAACACAGACAAAGACAGTCTTTGTCAACCACGTAGGTCTGGGTTGGAATCTGGGAACTACAAAAGGGCAGGGCTGGCCACAACTTTCCCATTCCCACTCCTGACTCGGCACCATGAACAACATCGCGGAATACATCCTGGAGGAGTTCAAGATGGTGAACTCCCTAATCAAACCGGAGAACAGGCATAACACTCGGCTCATGAAATGGATCATTTCCTACATAGAAATGTTAGAACTGCTTGCAATAGCAAACTACATCCATCAAGATCAACAAGAGAAGAAGGAAAAGAGCAAGAGGACAGTGTGGGTGTGGCCATATCTACAACGAAGGCCTGAACATGGCCATTATGAGAAGCTGATGCAAGAGTTGGCCACAGAATGACCACAACTGTACAAAAACTTCACCAGGGTAGACAAACAACAATTTGATGAGATAGTGGAACGTGTCACCCCCCTCATTCAGAGGAAATCTACGTTCTGGCGGAAACCCATTCCTCCTGGTCTGCGGGTGGCCATCACCCTACATTTCCTCGCTACGGGTGATTCCTATAAGAGCCTGCAATACAACTTTCGTGTTGCCCACAACACCATCAGCCAAATTGTTCCAGACACCTGCCAGGCCATCATTTCTGTCTACGGAGATCAGGAGATCAAGACGCCACAATCGCCTGCTGAATGAAAGGAGGTTGCCAGCGGCTATGAGGAACGATGGAATCTGCCGCATTGTGTAGGAGCCATTGATGGCAAACCCATACGGATCCAAAACCCAAACTTTGGTGGCACATATTACTTCAACTCCAAGAAGTTTTTTTCCATTGTCCTGATGGCAATTGTTGACTCCAACTACAAGTTCATTTACATCGACGTTGGTGCCATAGGGTCAGAGTCTGATGGTGATGGCTTTGCACACACCTTGAGAGACAGAACACAAATCTACCACCCGCCGAGGTCATCTCTACCGATCCCACTGGACCACCCACGGACTACTTCTTAGTAGGTGATGATGCATTCCCTCTGCGCGCCTACATGATGAAGCCCTACCCCCTACGATCCCTCACGAAACCGGAACGAATATACAACTACAGAATCGGCAGGGCCCGCCGGACGGTAGAGAACGCCTTTGGCATTCTTGCCAACCGCTTCCGGGTTTTCCACACTTCAATATCTCTGAAACCTGAACGTATAGAGGTTGTTGTGTTGGCCTCATGCATTCTGCACAACATCCTACGAGGACGAAGCCCACCCCAATCAGAAGTAGATCAAGAGGACCCACACACCCACCAACTCTTACCTGCCGCCTGGAGGAGTGACCCACCTGTAGGAAACAACATCCCACCCGTGTCCCGCAACACTGCAACGATGCTTGCCAAGGCACAACGCAACTACCTCCTGACCTACTTCTCTTCCCCTCAAGGATCTGTGGGTTGGCAGGATGACAGGATTTAGGTGAGTTACATTTACTTTAATACTTCATTGAAAATTGTAAGATTTTCCCCTGTTTACTTATTATTTTGCTTTATATTTTAGTTTCATCTTACATTTAAGTTATCGAGTCTTTGCCAGTTTGCTTTGTTTTGTACTTTTATCTTTTAATTTGGATTCTCTTTAATGTTTTAGGTTCTTCCATTTTTTTTTTTTTTATATTTTTATATTTCCTTTAATTACTTAAATTGTACCATGCTTATTTAATTTTCCATCTTTGACTTTTATATTTCATTCAATTTTTGTATTTTTTCCATGTTTCCTTTGTTTTGTACTTTATGTTTTACAGTTATATTTAATTTAAGTTGGCAGTCAAGGATTTTCATAATTATTATTAACCATATTATCATTATTGCGTTTAAATTAATTATTTCTTTTTTATGCTTACTCATTACTTTCATTATAGATTTTATTTGTCATCTTATTAATCAATAATTATGATAAAATATTGGAAATAGAAACACACAAGTCATTACACAAATACATATATTTTTTCAAAATACAAATTCACATTTATTTACATATAGAGAGGGTAGGGCTACTTCTTGGGGGTCTCCAGGGTTTGATTAACGGGATCTATGGCCGACCCGGGTGTACCTGGATTGAAAGATGCAGGTGATTGATGGGCCGACATCAGATCAATGAAGGTGGTGCCAAACTGCCCCAGGTCGAACGACGTGTGGCTGGGTGTGGAGGCAGTAGGCGGGACGAATTGGCGAGGGGGTGTCACTACACGTGGCGGCACCAGCAATGACTGCAAGGCTGCAATCTGGTGTGCAGGTAGCACGATGCCCCCAGCAGCAGGCTGGGGCTGGGTCGGCAGGGTGGGAGGAGGCAGGGTGGTTGCCGGAGTGCCCAGGTACATCACTGTCGGTTGTATAGGATGCTGCTGTGCCAGGGGTTGGGGTTGGGGCGCCGGAAAGCCAAAGCTCCTGTGGGCGTGGAGCAAGAGGTCCGGACCAGGCCGGGCCACTCCCTCCGCATGGGCAAGCTTGAACCGGTCGATGGCTGCCAAGAGTTCCAACTTCAGTTGGGTGTTATAAGCCCCACACAGTCTTTGGCCATGCCCTCCAGGGAGTGGCACCAATAATTGTGGTCCGGGTCCTCGACCACATCGAAAGCCTGACCCAGGTTCTGGTGCAGCTTCTCCGAATTTTCAAGGACCTTGAACAAGGAACAAGAGAACATTAAACACACGAAACATAATATTTTCATATTTGACCAAGTATTAATTTTAACCAATGATATTTTGTGGTATTCTGGGAAGCCAATATGTTCAAAGTTATTGTTGATAGTATGGTGTGAAATCATGACATCTTTAGTATTATTATTACTTTATGTTATTCTAATAACTTTGGAAACAAACACTTTATCTAATAATAGCATGTAATTGCAATGGGGTGCCAACAATGAACAATGTAACAATATTTCCTCTACTCACTTGCTCCAGGGCCCCGTGTGCTGTAGTTGAAGGGACAGCACCAGGAGGCTTCCCCTTCTTCACCTTCCGCGCAGGCTGGGGGTGTGTCCTTCTCCTCCTGACTGCCGGCAGAGGGGTCATCCACTTCGTAGACTGGGGCGGCAGCTGCTGGGGTGGGGTCAGGGACAGGAACAGCAGCAGGCTCCGGTGCGGCAGCTTGGGCAGCAGACTGTTGGGACATGAATGTATAATTAGTAACATGTACATTATTTATGAACTTTAAAATAACATTCAACATAACCATTCATCCTTGTAACCTTTAAATAACATGAATAAACTGGTTTGAGTTATTATGCGTTTCATTAACAAATTGTTTAAGTTAACACGATAAATTGAACACAATAATAGCATCATTATAAGCAAAATAATTACGAAAAAAACAAAACCTGACACTGTCACTGTGAAAGGGTTTGAAAACATAACAAATATCAACGTACCTCAGGCATACCAAGTGTCCGGGGCTTCTTTTGACGCACGATGTGTGGCTTCATGAAGTGGAACATGTTGAGGATCCACTTTTCCCTCTCCGTCAGTCGTTTGGCCCCAGCACCACTCTTCACCTTGCTGAGCCGGCCGAACCTGGAGCGGAGAGATCCCCACCACGTCTTTAACCCTTAAAAAGCGGCTCACCACTTAAGTCGAGTTAAATAAAGCTGGACTATGTGGCGGCGCTCGACATAGGTCGAGTGGCAATTTCAGCACGTAATGTGGCTGAGAGAGAGAGACAAGTGGTGGCAGGAGACTAGCGAGCGTATGACTGCTCCAGACCACCGCGGCGAACCTACTGACACAAATCTCGGCTCCCTCCTCCCTCTCTCACTCGCTACATACTCAATTATGTACCGAAAGTACCGAATTACCTGCTTTTTGCACTCGCGTTGCACGGTTATTGCAAGAAAACTATCCATCATACAAGGATCGTTATGGTGTCATTCGAAAGCTCTGTTTATGCCCTTTCAGGGATAGGTACTTGTTTTACGTTCTGGGTCTTATTTAGGCATGAAAATGATCACATAAACAGCCCTATTTTGGCTAAAAACACCCCGCTGGGCGGTACACATAAATAAACCGCATAGGCCGCTAAAGAAGGGTTAAGTCGAAGGCGGTCATTGGTGGGTCCATGGTCGCAGCCTTCTCCGCCCATACAGCCTCAATATGCTCCTTGTTCTTGTGCCTGGGGTCACCCTTGTCGTAAATAAAAGGCGCATCCAGTTCAATCCAATCTGCCAGCATACGCTCAGTCTCCTCCGTCAGTATTATGTTGGTCTTCTTCCGGCGCCGTTTCTTTGGTGGGGCCTGTACGCTGTTGGAAGGTGCAGGTTCTTCTTCTTCCTCGCTCTCATCCTCGGGAACCTCTTAGACAGTGTCGAGCTCTCCACTATCGGGGCCGAGGTCGATAATAACTTCATCAGGCGTCGAGAGGGCAGGCGGTGAGGTGGCAGAGTTGGAGGGGCCAGGCTGAGAGGGGTCAAAAGGTGAGGTGGCAGGCGTTGAGGGGTGAGGCGGTGAGGTGGCAGGCGGTGATGTGGCAGACGTCGAGGTGGCAGGCAGTGAGGTGGCAGACGTCGAGGTGGCAGGCGGTGAGGTGGCAGACGTCGAGGTGGCAGGCGGAGAGGTGGCAGGGGAAGCCTTCCTGGCCTTCTTAACGCCTTTCTTATGCATGGTACAGGACAGGGCAGGGCAGCGTAGGGCAGCGTGCAGAGGGTGGCTGGAGGTACACGGCAGGGCAGGGCAGGGTACAGAGGGTGGCAGGGTTGGCTTGTTGGTTGCTGCTCCGGTGTGGTGAGAGGTGTGACTGGAGTGTCCCCCGCTGGTCCTTATATACCCCCCCGTACAACGTTGCCGCGTCTTCCCGCAGTGCGGCGGTGCTGCCAGATGCGCCCGGACTAACGTAAACTTTCCCGTTTGACGGGAATATTTTACGTCTGATGGGGCTGCTCCCGTCAGACGTAGCCGCTCGCCCGGTCAGACGGAAGATTTCCCGACTTTTGACATACGGGAGCGCGTGAGCCGACTGTGATTTCAAATTCAAAACATACCGGGCGGCCTTGGCCGCACCCACCACCTCCCCGACCAGCGTGGATACTCCCGTCATGCGTACCAACCCCCACGACTATATACAATTTCATTTACGTTTTGCGTACTATGCCCTTACGTTTTACGTAATCGGTTGCCAACTACCAATAAACCTTCGTACGGGAGCATATACGGGAATGTGTGACCCCAGCATTACTAGTAAACTTTAAAGTGAAAGTTATCGTACGATGGTCGCTGTTAATGAACTCGTCACCAACATTCAAATTCTCTATTAATTCTTCTTTTGTTGCAAGTACAATGTCAAGAACGTTATTACCACGGGTCGGCGTTCGAACAAATTGATAAAGCGAACTCTCTTGCAAGTTCGTATACAAGTCATGTCCGGAGTGTGAAGTAAGAGTATCGCCCCACTTGGTCACAGATAAATTAAAGTCGCCAAAAATTACGGTATCTTGTGAGTTACTTACATCTGCAATTTGTTCGTAAATTTCTCAGTCAGTTTGCACTGATTGAGCTGGAGGTCTGTATATTAACGCAAGTATTATTTTTGTACCTTTATTATTCTTTATTAGCACAAAAGATGTGTCGACGTTCACAATTTGAGGTTTTGACAAGAGGGTAGGGTTAAGACTTTCTATGATATAAAGTAAAACGCCACCTCCATTTCGATTTATACGGCTTTTCTCAAACATTACATAACCGGGAAGTGCATACTCTGCTAAAAAGTCTCTATCTTCTGTATTGAGCCAAGATTCTGTTATGCCAATCACATCATAATTTTCTGTAAACACTAGCTGCTCTAAATCTGAAAATTTATTGCGTATGCTACGAGCGTTTGCATAGAAAACCTTTAAATTTGTTATTTTAGAACTCACGGAACGCTCTTTAATAATATTTTTGGTTCTTGTCGGATCTACATTTATGTTCATGGCTGTCCTCGGTCCTCGCTGTCTTCGGTCCTTATCGCTGGTGGTCCTCGGTTGCCTCTGTTTTTTGCTTGGCGTTGGATGATTTATGTCACTGCTGCTTCTTCTCGGATGGCGTTTTTTTACCCATGGCTGCGGACTGCTTCGTGTAGGAGACGACCTATGCGTGCTGAACCCACAGGGTTTAGATAAGTGCCATCCTTGCGGAACAGAGTAGGCTGGTTGTAGAAGTTGCCCCAGAGGTTGATGAATTCAACTTCTTCCCTCAGACACAAATATTTTAGTCGGCTATTTGTGCTGAAGGCCTTGTCGTAGAATTTGTCAGGTGCGTCGATCTTTGGGAGAATGCCTGAGATGATGATATTCCTTGACTTGTTTTTGTAGTGCTGGATCATCTTGCGATATTTCTCCATCAACTCTTCGGATCTGGTGCGCATGACGTCATTTGAACCAGCATGGATGACAAAAAGGGTATTTTCATTTGCATCTTTTGTGGTATCTTCGAAGGCTTCCACAATGTCGTCCAGTCCAGCTCCTGGGATGCAAAATCTTTTTCGTCGATTTGGGACTGTCGCAGAACTCTTCGACCCAGGTGGAGGAGAATTGGGATTGTCATGCCTCGGTGGAGCAGTGGGCGGGGGACACGAGTTAGGAGACTATGGATGCGATAGAGCACCTGCCTGAGCAGCAGTGTGCAGCGCTCCAGCACCGGCTCGGTTCATACCCAACTGTTTGTGCCGAGCACCCAGGCCTCACAACTCATGCGGTGCACGATGTTCCACTGGCAGGTCACTTGAGTGTTAGTAGACCGTTAGCATCATTGTTTCGGTGGTTCAAGGTGCGCAACGAGGCTTTGGCATGGTGGTCAGGTCAGGGTCGACCCATGGCTGCCCAGGGTGGTGGTCAGAATCAGGACATTGAGCAGATTGGTGAGGTTGGCTGTGGCATAGATGTACCCGGTCGTAGCATAGCCTCCCAATGCTGCTCTAGTCGAATGCAACAGCCCTACCATAGACCGACTGTATCTGGCCATGTCGCTGAAGGCGGTGATGCTGCACAGGCAGATGTAGTCGCAAGGAATGCGGGGGGGGGGGGGGGGGGCACATGTACGGTATCGGCGGGGAAGCCTTAGCAATTAGGAACTATGGGAGTGACTGCACAGGTGGTACTGATTGTCCCTCTCATGACCTGGCTGTTCTAGGGACGAAGGTGGAGAAGGAGGGAGACTTTAGTTTAGAAGCTGCGGTCTCGGCTGGGTTGTGGGAGGGAACTAGGCATGTTGTTCTTCGAGATAAGTTGCAAGCTCTTGTTCCTGAGCGCCAAGAGAAGTTGTTTACTAGGCTATGGCAGTACATCCGCATGTTTGTTGCTTCTCCAGGCATGATGTACGGGGTAGAATCCGACATGGAGGCTGGAGACAGTGCAAGGCTCAAGTTAGTTCCCTACCGTATAAATCCTGCTGTCGTGAAAGCAGAGCTAGACTACATGTGGAAAAAGGGTCTGAGGGATAAGGGATATCGTGAGTGGTCATTGCCAGTGAGTTTGCAACCTGAGTTGAGTGGCAAGATCCGCTTGTATGGTGATTGCAAGAGTGTGGGTGCATTATCCCTGACAGACGCCTATACATTACCCAGAGTTGACGACACCATAGACCGCTTCGGGGCTGCCTCGCTCATCACGAAGGTAGAACTAGTGAAAGGTTATTGGCAGGCCCCGTTGCCGGAGAGAGCGAAGAGAAGTGCCAGTCTTGTGATGAACTGGGCAGTTTATCAGTGTCAGGTTTGTTTTGCTGCCGGAACACAAGTAGGATGTGTGGCATGTTAAGGGCACTGATAATGTTTTGGCTGATTGTTTGTCACGGGAGGGTATGTTTGCAGGAGAACTCTCACCGTTCAGTCAGTGTGTGTTGAGAGTGGAGAAAAACCAGGCTTGCCCCTGTAGAGCAGCCGTCAAAAAACAAAATTAAAATTAAATAAAAAAAATCACATAAAAACTCTTTCTTTTTGATAGTTAATTGTAAGTTGCCAATGTTATAGCTAAAGTCCTAAGTTGAGCCTGTCTTTCACTTAGTAGGCTGGGCTCTGTGAAGCTCGCTCAGGGAGCATAGCAGGCTAAATTATACTATTGTGTTTGGGAGGGGTTGTAAGATTTTCTTTATGCTAATATGTGGTTTTATTTAAGATTGAGCTTTGCATTTCATTTCTGGTGGAGTGGCTAGGTGTGGCGGATCTTGTCGGCATTCTGACTTGTCAGATATGGTGCTCGCCTAATGTTGAGCATCCCATATTTTGGGCGGGGTGTGACGTCAACCAGCGTTGGCAGAATCGCCTCTCGTTAGCCACTAGCGCTCGCCAGGGACATCGAAATGGGCTACAGTTATCAGAGAATGTTGTTCTTTCTTTCCTAGTAATCGCATTGTCACAGACAGTCCAGTGGTGGTCTTTGTTTCGGGTTATATTTTATATTAATAGTAGTGATAATAGTACCAGCATGTGAAGGAGAAAGACTTTCAGAGCGAGGAGGTAGTGAGTGTCTGTATTGTACGGGCGCCTTCCTGCCTCTCGCTCGCTATTGGACGGCGTGTCTGGACGCCTGCTGTCTTGTGACGTCTCGGCCCGTGATTGGCCGACCATCGCGCGTTTGCGGGCTCCTGTGTAACTTCCCTCCTCCATGAGGGTCCCCAGGAGCTGTCCTCGTCAGGACAGGCTTGGCATACTCTCTCCCGATCACCACCTTTATCACTGTTTCTCTCACTCGATTCTCTCTTTCCATACTCTAACCTTTATTTACTGCACAACACTCCCCTTGGGTTCTGCATACGGTTTTCATAGCCGGCCCATTGTATTGCATGCGCCGTCCTCAGAGATATTTACATGTACTTAGAATTACTTTGTGTGTCTCTATTATTGATTTAGTGTTTCTGCTCTTTTATTTAATGCTAGTCTGGGATAAGGTAACTGTAGTCGTTGTCTCCGATGTGTGTACGGTTTGCTTATACCTACACGACTTCGACCGGTCCTGTGGTAGCCTGGGTTGTCTTTTCGGTTGCGTCCTTTGCGAGTGCAGCATTGTGTTGACTGAGGGTTTTGGCCTGTACCAGTTCCACACTTTGCTGCCTCTTTGCTTGTCTTTAGAGGGTCGCCAGGATAGAACCAGATACTTGTGATCTGGATCTATCGAGAGAGCCCCCTAGTCAATTAACGTAACTTAAAGGATGCAGTCTTAAGGACATCGCTAGGCTACGAGGCTGTCTTGCTCAACCCCAGTTCCTTACCTAGAGTATCCCAGCTAGACATTATTAATTGAGTAGACACTTGTTAGTATTTAATATAAGCTCTTTGATATGTGCGTATTATTTTTCACAGCATTTATTAGTCTAGGTTGTTGCCGAGCTGCACAACCATAGCAGATTGTTTTGTTGATGAGGAAGTACTTCTTTTAGTGTCGAGCATTGCTACCGTTGCGCATTTATAGTATTCATCGTGTCGGTTAACATTATATGTCCTATCTTTTAGTGTATTCGATTTACACGTGTGGTGTCCGGCCTCCTGCCTTTATATAGTTCTAAGTATAAGTACGAGCATCTTATGAGCATCAGACTTTCTTCAGAAGTTTCCAGGTCTATGCTGTAGGACTATACTTCACTTTCTTTCAGATAGGAGTGAAGAGTTTATTGTTGTTTAGAGTAACTGTATTGAAGCATCTTTTTACTGTATTAAATCTTGCAGTGATTTAATTGATCTTTCCATAGATTCCTTTTTAACGTAACTTGCATCTTGTTTGTTATCAGGCTATAGCAGTGCTGGTTAGCCTGAAGTAGAGTACATTTATGCCCAGTTAAGGATACCCCGCTATCGCAGATTAACCCTGGAGGGTATAGATGTTTTGTTCGCCGGCATATAAGTTCGAGGGTTTGGATCTAGCGTACCGTTGTTGCATAGTGCTCTATTACTAGTCCAATCATTAAGTGCCCTTGTTTTATTTGTAGTCCCGGTCGTAATATAATGCATAGGTTAAAGCTTGGCCAACTATATTCAATCCAAGCTTTATCGGAACCCGAAGTGAAAAGATCGAACATAGTCCTGAATTATTTAACCCCTGGCAATGTTAATTTTCATTTGATAACCCTGTTACGCTGGCCAGCTTTCCAGAATGCACTCATAACTCGCTAGCGCTCACCAGGGCAGTGAAATGGGCTACAATAATCGTAGAACGATGTTCTTTCTTTCATAGAGTTCATGTTGTCACAGACAGATCAGTGGTGGTCTTTATTCTTGTCTGTGACACTTGGAAGTATTTTATATCATTGATAGAATATAAGATGCATTGTGTGAAGTTAAGGAGAAAGAGCGAGGTAGGCAGCGAGGTTGTATTATGTACGTGTGCCTCCCTTGCTCGCGCGGGCTTTACCACGCCCTTGATTGGCTGGTGGGCCTGGCGCGTCCTAGGACGCTTGCTTTTCATGACGTAGTGGTCTGTGATTGGGTGCCGCTGTCCTAGTGTTGGTGCTGGGGGGGGTCCCCGCCGCGTATCTCCTCAGAGCTTGGCATAGCGTGCTTGGTCCTACATGTCCTTTGCAATCTGTCCCCAATCTAACCCCCTATAATACTGTTTCTCTCTCTGAACTTCTTTTCCAATACTTCTTCCCTTTATTCAATTATTTATCCCTTCTGGTTCTGCATACGACTTCCATAGTCGGCCAGTCATATTACCAGCACCAGTTCTCACATATATGTTTTGCACTAGCTTTAGGGATTATTAGAGTCATAGTCAAATGGTATCATAGTGTTGGGGTGCTTCTAATTATTGAGCTGTTCTTTTCCATTATTTAATGCTGGACAGTGGAAGGTATCTTTGGTCGTTGTCCGAGTTATGTATGTGGCAAGTCAGAGCCTGTACAACATCGACGAAGCTAGGTAGCCGGTAACCCTTGTCCATATGTTTCCTTTGCGAGTGTAGCAGTATACAGGTGAAGGGCTTTTGCCTACACTTACCTGTATGCTTGCTACCTCATTTTGTTGACCTTTGTGGAGCGCCAGGGTAAGACCAGATACTTGAGATCTGGACTTACCAAGAGAGCCGCCAAGTCACTTAACGTAACATAAGGGAAATCTGTTCAAGGAGAGACAGTAGGCTACGAGCATGCTTGCGCTCTGCCTAGTTTACTAGTACCTTTTATGCCACTGCTAGACTTTATTAGTGAGAAAGACAGCATTGTGTTTATTAACTTTAATTGTGTATGCTTTAGGAATTATTCACGCCTTATTTTAGCCTAGGTTGATGCATAGTACACAACCCAGTTTGGCTGTTACGTTGGCTAAGGAAGTACTGTTTTGAGTGGCGATTATTAGTGCTGTCACAGAGTTGTTGCACTCCCTTGTTTTATATATATGTATCCTACTTATTGGTGTATTTAAGATACACGCTTTGGTGTCCTGCCCCTGCATTATTTCTGTTCTATATTAACGAGCATCTTAGAGCATCAGACGTTTTCAGAAGATTCTTTATCTGATTGCTGTAGGACTAGACTTCCAGTTTTTTCATAGAGCATTGTAGAGTTTAGTGTTCAGTACAGACTCACACTAAAGTTAACGTAAGCATATACTCCTTTATTAAATCTTGTTATAGTTTATTCAAGCATTGTTATTACTTAAGAGCATTTTATTAACGTAAAGTACTCCTGTTGTGAGCAGGCTTTGCCGTCATCGGTAAGCCTTTGTAGAAGTGCACTAAAACCCAGTTAATTGATACCCCGTTATCCAGTAGATTAACTCTGGGGTTTTAAGTGTTTTGTTCACCGGCGTAATAGTTCCAGGGTTTGGAATTAGCGTACCGTTGTTGCAGATATAGCCTATCATCTAGTCCAATATTGAGTGCCCTTGTTTATTACGTAGTGCCGGTCGTAACAACCCCGCAAAGGTTCTTTCATTATTTTATAATAAACGAAAGTTCCAACCACAGCCCCTATTCATCATCAGAAAAATACCTATTTGTTTCTGCTAATTTCCTGAATGAGGGATGATGGGAGACTTTCAGTGATATTAAACATTTTGGCAGAAATGCGTGAATAAACATAATCCATGCAATACAAGTCACTGTCTACTATTTGCGAGAATCCAAAACCTGGAGAAATTACCCAAGGGAGGCCTCATAACCACGTGACAAGTTGGTGGAACCCGTTTCATTTTCTTGCCTCCCTCACTGTTTCTGAAAATGTCTCGCCTACATAAAAAATCATGTAGCTAGCTCTCGTGAACATATTTCTCCTATTCATTCCACTACACTAAACAAGCACACCATACGTATTTTCAATACACAAAAAGCAAATGAAAATAAACAACAACCGGCCTTAATTTAGGTCTGTCACTCTTTCAACATTTATTTGAGACACTTGTTACAGACAGCTTTGCTTTTTTGTCTTTCTCATACACAGGAAAAAATAATGAGTACCATAGGTTAAAGTAAATGCCACATTGCTTAGTTGTATGCCTACGCAACAGTTTGTTTTCCTACTCCATTCACGGTTAAATAATCTTGCATGTAACTTAATCACAGTATCGTATTTCTTCCCCTTACCTGTCGGTATATTCATTATCTACATAAATTATCTTGACTCAGGCATAAAGAGTGGGATCATTAAATGTGCTAATGATACTAAAATAGGTTGGACAATGGAGTCGGCTAGCGACAGGGAATGTCTTCCAAATGATCTTGATTGCATGAGTGGTATATAAATGGGTAGATGAGTGTCAATGTAGACAAATGTAAGGTATTATGGATTGGAAATCGTAATTTATATGCGAAATACATACTAGACAATGTAGAAGTGGATAACTCAAGAGTGTGAGAAGGATCTGGGGGTGGTCGTTAGTAATGATCTGAAACCCAGAAAACACTGTATAAGTGTTAGAAACAGGGCAACTAGAATTATAGGATGCCTATCTAGGAGTGTTAGCAACAAGACTGCTTAAGTTTTCTTAAAACTCTACTTAGCACTAGCAAGACCCCATTCATACTATGCTGTTCAATTTTGGTGCCCTTATTACAGAATGGATATCGACCCTTTAATTGCAGTCCATAGAAGAATGACGAAAAAGATACATAATATTATAATTTTATCGTATGAGGAGAGGTTGGAAGTCTTATGCTTGCACTCAGTAGAAGGACGAAGATGTAGGGGAGACATGATAGAGGTATTTAATTGGATAAAAGGTTTAAATAAGGGCGATATAGATGAGGTACTAATGCTAAAGAACGGCGACATAACCAGCTCAAATGCTTTAAAGTTAGATAATGTTAGATTTATAAAAGAAGTGGGAAAGCACTGGTTTGAGAATAAAGTTGTTAACATGTCGGATGCACTACCCGCAAAAGTAATTAGCTCAGAAACAGTTGCAAGCTTTAAGCATAAGTTGGATTCCCATATGAGCTGGGTGTGAATGGTAAGTGGCTCATGTGGGCCGCATGGCCATATGCAGTTTCCCGCGATCTTATGACCTTATGTTCTTATGTAATTGGTGTTGGGTGTGACAGGAATATGCCATGTGTGGGCCGATCGGCTTTTGCAGAATCGCATTTTCTTATGTTCTTACGTTGTATAACCAGCTCTGAATAAGTGTTGCCAACCATTTTTCAACAATATTACGACTAAGCTTTCTTATGTTCTTATCAAGTATCCAAAATTTCGATGGTAATAGTTCCAACTTCTTTAGAGCGTGAAAATCGCCAATGATCATTAGGAACATGTGTACCCGTTTCCTTTGTCTTCGATTGATACATGTGGACGAAATCAAACATTGTTGTAGATGGGTGGAATGGGCTACCAAGTGATATAGTGGGGTCAAGAAAGATAGGGAGCTTTAAGATAACATTAGATAGGCATATGGACAAGATGGGTTGGGTGTGAGGGGGATCAACCAGGTGTGGGCCAATCGGCGCTCAGCACACCCCCGTAATCTTGTGTTAATCTGTGACTGTTTTGGTGGGGGCAGTACTCAAGGTATTAGTGAGTTGGGCCTATAATTGAGCCTTGTAATTGGAGTTGGTGGTGACGGAGATCTGCCTTGTATGGCCCGATCGGCTTTTTGCAGACTCCCATTTTCTTATGTTCTTATTTTAATTAACTTCAGCCCACTCTATTGTCCGTACCAAGAATAGTCAATAACATATTTCATGTCTTTTTCCGTAGGTATGGCGAAACGTGGCGAACAACTCTATAATTTCTTCTACATTTATGGGGAGAGGCTTGGCAAGGAGGACTGGGATGATGAGTCATCTATTTTTGGAGAGTGTTGTGAAGAATTCGGTTTCATCAATACCCAATCAAATCGAGCGTTAATTTACATGAGGGTTTATGAATATTGGAATCAATACTCCACAGATTTCTGTGTTTGTGAAACACCGTACGATCCAACCAAGAATTATGTGCAATGTGTTACGACCGGCACTACGAAATAAACAAGGGCACTTAATAATGGACTAGATGATAGGCTATATCTGCAACAACGGTACGCTAATTCCAAAACCCTCGAACTATTACGCCGGTGAACAAAACACTTAAAACCCTCCAGAGTTAATCTAGTGGATAACGGAGTATCAATTAACTGGGTTTTAGTGCACTTCTACAAAGGCTTACCTATGACGGCAAAGCCTACTCACAACAGGAGTCCTTTACGTTAATAAAATGCTCTTAAGTAATAACAATGCTTGAATAAACTATAACAAGATTTAATAAAGGAGTATATGCTTACGTTAACTTTAGTGTGAGTCTGTACTGAACACTAAACTCTACAATGCTCTATGAAAAAACTGGAAGTCTAGTCCTACAGCAATCAGATAAAGAATCTTCTGAAAACGTCTGATGCTCTAAGATGCTCATTAATATAGATCAGAAATAATGCAGGGGCAGGACACCAAAGCGTGTATCTTAAATACACCAATAAGTAGGATACATATATATAACAAGGGAGTGCAACAACTCTGTGACAGCATTAATAATCGCCACTCAAAACAGTACTTCCTTAGCCAACGTAACAGCAAAACTGGGTTGTGCACTATGCATCAACCTAGGCTAAAATAAGGCGTGAATAATTCCTAAAGCATACACAATGAAAGTTAATAAACAAAGCTGTCTTCCTCACTAATAAAGTCTAGCAGTGGCATAAAAGGTATCAGGAAACTAGGCAGAGCGCAAGCATGCTCGTAGCCTGCTGTCTCCCCTTGAACAGATTTCCCTTATGTTACGTTAAGTGACTTGGAGGCTCTCTTGGCAAGTCCAGATCTGGTCTTACCCTGGCACTCCACAAAGGTCAACACAATGAGGTAGCAAGCATACAGATAAGTATAGGCAAAGGCCCTTCACCTGTATACTGCTACACTCGCCAAGGAAAATATGCACAAGGGTTACAGGCTAGCTAGCTTCGTCGATGTTGTACAGGCTCTGACTTGCCACATACATAACTCAGACAACGACCAAAGATACCTTCCACTCTCTAGCTGTGGTAAACTATCAATGGAAGTTAAATATTACTAAGCTATAATGAATCAAAATAAAATCAATCTAAATGAAAACTACTCTATATCTAAATTGAATTCAATCTGAAACAAGCTAATTTATATCCAAAGGTCTCACATAATAAATGTATATATAGGGTAAGGTTATAAGAGTTAATATTAGCCAGGAATTAACTCGCCAATAGTTCCACGTGGCAATGAGGCAAGGGAGAACGTTTTATCCAATATGGCGGTGGACAATGGGGAACGAGACTTAGGTCCCGAGACTCTCGAGTCAAGTTAAAGAAAGAATAAATGATTACATGGGAATGGACATGATTATTATGCATATCTATCAGTCAGTCATGGTGTCGATGAGAGCGTCGTGATGGTGTAGCTGAGTGTATTGCTGTATGTGTATTGTGATTAGAGGCACAAAAGCACGATCAACTGAGGGCGGAAATTTAGATGTTAACTGGTTGGTGTTCGTGAAGGCTCTGCTGTTCCTCGAAAGCACACCTTGCTGCCTTGGCAAAACGCTAGGAGCCCAAATTATCGTACCGCATCTAGGTTGCTCTATACGATAAATTATATTAATATATACAATAAATTCATATATACTACATAAGACCATGGCAATATTGCTTAATAGCATATTAGGCCTTTTATAACTTAACTTATTTACAATCTTATAATATACAATCTACTCGTCCTACGTCGTGCTGTAGGGCTCCGATCGTGACGTCACAGAGACATACGAGATCACAAAAGAGTCATATTCTATCGTATTTATACGATACACTTCCCCCATCTTAAACCTAAAGTTGCCCAGTGGCTATCTTCTGACGCCACAAGTCGACGGCCCCAGCAGCAGCGCGTCTGGGACGCGTCCCGGTTTGAGAATGATCACCATCAGTAAGAGGTGAGTCGTTCCTTTGAGAATCCTCGGACCCAGCAATAACAGGTGGATCATCAGATTGCAATGCGGAATCGAGCTCCAAAGCGTACAAACGTGCGATAGGACGAACAGTAGTTCCAGTGGCTGTCTTCAATAGCACCACCCGCTCTACAGAGTCTGCCCCCTTGTATACTTCCAATACGCTGCCTAATTTCCAGTATAAACGAGGACTATCTTCTTTAATTAAAACAACTTCACCAACTGTAGCACGGTGCCGTTGGTCAACCAGAGGGAGTAACACTCCTTTCCCTCAATGCTAGCAGATATTCACTAATCCATCGTTTCCTAAAATCCTCAATTATCCTGGATATATACTGGTATCTCTTAGACACCGCTACCTCAGAGTACAACGAGGGATCCTCTAACTCTACTATAGACTGAAAATCAGATGGAAACGCAGTCAATGGTTTTCCGTATAGCAAGTGAGCTGGCATTAATGGTAGTGGTTCTTGCAGGTCGGTGTGCACATATGTAAGCGGGCGATCATTCACGACTGCCTCTATCTCTGTGAGGACTGTTGTCAACTCACTCTTCTTTAATAGAGCACGTCCTACAACTGCTCCGAGTCCTGACTTTACTATGCCGACACACCGTTCCCACATGCCACCAAACCAAGGTGCCTTAACTGGAATGAACCTCCATTCGCACTTCTTCTCTCCCCAAAAAGTGATGATAGTAGGATCACTAAAAAAAAAAAAAACTACTCATATCCTTTAGATATTTTGATGCTTGGACATAAGTGGGAGCATTGTCGCTAAGAATGAGTTGAGGGGATGAACGACGGGCACAAAACCGTCTGAACGCCAGTATAAATTCTTCGCTAGACATATTATCACATAGTTCTAGGTGTACCGCTCGAGATGTTGCACAGGTAAACAATAATATATAAACCTTCTCACTCTCCCTCATCTTCAATACCCCTGTGTAATCTAAGCCTACCGCTTGGAAAGGTTCTACGTGCTTTACACGACATTCAGGTAGAGGTGGAGCTGGTCCACTTGCATATGGTTTACCTTTTAGTCTCTGGCATATTACACACTTTCTTACTACGCGTCGAGCTACTTGTCGAACTCTGGGTATCCACCATGTGAGACGTAAATTTTATATAATATGACATGCCCCGTAGTGTTTTACATCCGGATGTGCATGTATGATCAATAGATCAGTAACGTGATGTCTTGTTGGCATAAGTATAGGGCGGTTTGTGCCATCTGGTACACCCGACCACTTCAGGCGACCCTCACACCTGATGAGGCCATTGTCTAGGTGCAACCTTAGTTGACGCACTATATTAGGCATTAATGTCTTATTCGAGCTTTTCAAGGATTCTAATTCATTGGAAAAGGTTTCTACTTGAACCCATTTGATCAAAGTTACTTCAGCTAATTTAAATTCACGAGCATCAATGTTGTGACCCCTGTTGCAGAGTTGGCCCGTTACTTTAAGCTTGAGATTGGATACATATCGCAACACCCAAGCTACAACTCTGACTAGTTTATTATAGTCACCGAATCTTGCCCACTTTATGATAGGACCCGGTGGCTCATTTGGTTGGGCTGTAACTGCCACTGTTTCCAGTGGCAGAAGTCCCTCACCAACAGCATGCCATATCGTCCATTCACTTTCATGGAGCAGCCACTTTGGACCATGCCACCACAATTCGGACTTCATTAACTGGCTAGCCGTTATACCCCTAGTTATGAGATCACTAGGGTTTTCTTTTGTATTTCCATAATGATAAGCAACGTCTCGCAAAAGGGCTCTAATCTCAACTACCCTATCCCGCACATAACTGGCAGAGACTTCTTGCTATGTATCCAGTTGAGTGCGACCTGACTATCGCACCATACGTGAATGATTTCAATATTTAATTCGCTCTCGTATGCTGCGTGTACATGTTGCACCAGACGTGCTAATAGCAGCATGGCAGTCAATTCCATTTTAGGGATAGTTACCTTTTTAACCGGGGCTACCTTGGCCCGGGCTGTAACTAAATGTGCCCCAAATGAAGTAACAACATATATGGCTACCCCGTATGCCGTGGCGCTAGCATCGCAAAACGTGTGTAACGTAACGTCACCGAACGCTGCCACTTTACGAGGTATAGGTTTAGTACATAGGATGGCATATTCATTCAACAACAATGTCCCTTGGACATTCAGGTCCTCGGGCAAACTGTCATCCCATCCTAATTTACGTCTCCAAACTTCCTGCATTAGAATCCTAGTTCTTATGATAACTGGTAATGCTAGACCCAAAGGATAAAAAAACTGCGCAACTTTGCTCAACACACTTCTTTTGGTGTGCGCTCCTGTCTGCTGAGCAAAAGACCTTGTTTGAAAAGTTAGTATGTCATGTTTAGGTTGCCAGATCATCCCCAAATTTCTGGACTTTTCCTGGTTAAGAGATGCCGTACCGTCCACCTGCATCAAACTCTGAAGATCTTCACTATTAGTAACCCACTCGCGGAGAAATAGATGTGCATCCGCAAACAATCTGCGTGCTTGCCAGTATGCATATAACAAATCATCCTGACTATCGCTAGAACCCTGCAAATTGTCAATATATAATCCGCGAGATAGTTTACATGTGTCCTCATGAGTGTCGGCTAGATGTTTTCTGATTGTGGCATTTAACAAAAACTGTGAGCACGTGGCCCCAAAGAGTACAACCCGAAAACGGTATATTATGATTGGACTTTCAGAGTCGCTAATGTCGCTGAACCAAAGAAAGCGGGTAACATGTCTATCTTCCTCCTTTAGCTTGACCATCAAGAATGCTTTCTCGATGTCACTGGTATAGGCGTACTTTCCCAGCCTAAACCGCAATAGATGTTGGGACAGGTCCGACACCATGGACGGACCTGTCAACAGGCAGTCATTTAGACTGGGTTGTTGTCCTTGGTAGGCAGAACAGTCATACACCACCCGTATTTGTGTGGTGACGCTGTCTTTCCTTACCCCATGATGGGCCAGATAGTGAACCCTACCCTTCTTAAACGGTTCCTTGACATCGACTCTCTCAATAAAGCCCCTATCTTCATAACTCCGAAATACATCGTCATACGCCTGGCGCCTGCTCGGTTCGTTAGACAATTTCCGCTGCAATGCGCGCAAGCGACCTAATGCCAAACCATAGTTGGTAGGCAGGCTTATCTCACTGTTCTTCCAGGGTAAACTAACTTTATATTGCTTGTCTGAGGCACAGTAGCACACAGACTCGTCAAACCTTTGTAGCGCAACTTCCGAGTCATAATCAGTCTCCATAGGATTAATGCCTATGTGATCCAATCTCCACAGTCGTTCCAGGTCGAACTCGGCAGCCATCTTAGGGTCACTAGGTTGGGAATCCTCCCTTTCCAACTCCTCTGCCGCGGTTACATTGACTCTATATATCGAGACCGTGTCGACCAGGACCTTTGACTGTGTAGTATGCACCTTTCGGCTCATGCAATATCCGAATTTAGTGGGGATTAAAATTACACCACACATCTTTTTAAATCCAGGGTATACTACTTCATAATAATGATCCACACCAAGTAGAACCTGCACCTCACTCTGATTTCCCATGGGATCTGACAAGTTAACTCCTTTGCTACGTAATGCGTGTTCCACCTTCTTCACACCCACAGATACATATTCTGGTAGGGTGTCTACTACGATACAAGTCATAAAGTACCGGTTTTTACGGTAGAAATATTAAATCTCCGCTATCTCGTAGTCTTGCTTATCAGTAACCCCTGTGAAGCCCTGTAATCGAAGAGTCTCAGCCCCTACGATTCGGTGCTTCAGTCCCACTAGTACGGACCTCTTTATAAAGGAACGTTGAGACCCTTGATTTAGAAGTACCCGACAAACTTTGTTACTGTCATTACCTTCCATGGGAATCTGTATTGTGGGCAATATAGTGGTGTCTTGCGTGCTACCTAGTGCCACAGTTGTAGTACCCTTTTTTTATGTCTTTGACTTTATCTGCTGTAGGACACAACTTATCAAAGTGATGTCCTTTGCAGTGGCGACAGGGCCTTAAGTATGTAGCAGTACATTGTCCCTGCTTACCATGTTCCCCACTTAGACAACCTACACATAGCTTCAATCTTTTCGCCTGTGCTAGTTTTGTCTCATTTGTTGGGTATTTTACGCAGAAACTCAATTCATGTTTGTTGTTACATAGCTTACATAGAATCTGAGCAGGTTTCTTATACGCACCCTCTTTCTTTTCTTTAGTCCCCACTGTCATGCTTACTGTTCCCCTCTTCTCCTCATTCTCACTCCCTCCCGACACATACATTCTCCCTTTGCTCAACTGTAGATTATTGATCTCCTTACTAAACTGAGTTTTGAACTCTCCCCAGCTCAAATGATCTTACCTTATCAAGTATTGCCATAGGAAGCTTCTGACGCAAGATAATGACTATCATTTCCTGCATGGTAAGCCCTAGGGTGTCTAGCGATCGAGTATGGCACTCCATATTTGCCCTGAAGTTTGTCAACTCATCAACCTTATACTGTGGTTCTGCGAGCCCCAACAAGGCAACGACATGGGCCATCTTCAACTGCTCTCTATCCCTGTATGTGGACTCTAATAAGTGTACCGCTTCAAGATAACTACCACCCACTACTGCAAAACCCTCTATTAAATGTAAGGCCTCTCCTTCCATTTGTTCCTTCAGATAGTAAAACTTGCGGACATTATCCAAAGAGGATTCATGAACCGTAGATCGAAATACGTCCCAAAAAGCTAACCACTCAGTCAACTTGCCCCCACATGTAGGAAGATTGAGCTTTGGGAGGTGTACAGTATGTTTTGGGTCAGCCCTTCTATGGGCCTCATTATCTCCTCCCTTCTTACTTGCGACAGCACGCTGTAATAGGTACTTCACTCTAAAGACAGGTTCGTCATAGAGGGCGCGATTATCACACTCTGTAACTATCTCTTCCTCCTCTATCATGTCAGCCACAATCACCTCACTCAGAGCTGTAATACGACCGTGGGTAGCTTGGACGTTTTCTAATCTAGCCTCCAATTCCTCTAGTTCGGCAGTAGTGATGAAAGTGTTGACGTCCACAATTAGCCTATTTAATACTCCCCGAAGTCCCGCCCTTTGATTTTTAGGGGCTTTGATCAGCACCCCACTAGACGGTGTCTCTTTATTGTCTTTATTCATTTTGCATGCGAGCCTATAGGCTATGTATCTAAATGTTAAGTTACAAAACAACGGCCAAATAATAGTCTAGTTAAGAGACGCCGACCGGTGGACTTCTATGTTATGGAGAAAAGATAGTACACTAAATAGCAATACCTACTAATGGATCATATTGAACAAGATTTTTTTTTAGGTCAGGTCATATGTCACAGGAAGTCTGAAACGGACAAGAAAATTATTGGGGAAAGATGATGGGTGGGATGCAGGACTTAGGAAGGCGCAATGACACAACCCGGCGTCCCTCTCTAGCCAACGCTTCGTTAGCCCTACAATCTTATCATATAGGACTTGATTGGTGTCTAAATCGAGGTGGACACCATCCTGGTCGAGGTCCCGGATGCTGAGAGTGATCGATACAAAGCGGTGCCTCGTTTCTACTAACCTACACCTCAGGGCGCGGTTAACAGAATTTTTTACGGCTTGATACTCCTCCGCTGACAACCCTCGAACTCTCGTCCGGCTCTCAATTGCCACGATCTTACAGCTCCCCCCCGGACTCTCGCTCCAGATCCAGCGCCACCTCTTTGATAGCGTCAGCTAACTCGCGGGGTACTGTACCGGGGCGTATATCATTGCCGCCAATAAACAAAAAGATCATATGCGGCCTAAACCGAACCACCTGCCCCCACTGTGGGGAGGCTCTCAGGATGTCAACGGTTGCTCCCGGTACCCCGAAGTAGAACAGCTTGAAAGTCCTTTCCCCCTCCGACGCCCGATACGACTCAGTTCCTCCGTCAGCTGCCCTTAGCCTAGTTGCATATGAATGCCCTACTATGGCTATTCGGTGAGGTACAGGAAGATAGCCAAGCCCCACCCCTCCGGGGTCCTTGCTCCTGCATCCCTGGGCTAATCCCTTGCTCATTGCCTAAGAAAAATCCTCTACTGGTAGCTAAATCCCGAGGTCTGGGCACCAATGTGGTAAACTATCAATGGAAGTTAAATATTACTAAGCTATAATGAATCAAAATAAAATAAATCTAAATGAAAACTACTCTATATCTAAATTGAATTCAATCTGAAACAAGCTAATTTATATCCAAAGGTCTCACATAATAAATGTATATATAGGGTAAGGTTATAAGGGTTAATATTAGCCAGGAATAAACTCGCCAATAGTTCCACGTGGCAATGAGGCAAGGGAGAACGTTTTACCCAATATGGCGGTGGATAATGGGGAACGAGACTTCGGTCCCGAGACTCTAGTCAAGTTAAAGAAAGAATAAATGATTACATGGGAATGGACATGATTATTATGCTTATCTATCAGTCAGTCATGGTGTCGATGAGAGCGTGGTGATGGTGTAGCTGAGTGTATTGCTGTATGTGTATTGTGATTGGAGGCACAAAAGCACGATCAACTGAGGGCGAATGTTTGTAGGAGCGATCGTGACGTCACAGAGACATACGAGATCACAAAAGAGTCATATTCTATCGTATTTATACGATACTAGCATTAAATAATGGGAAAGAACCGCTCAATAATTAGAAGCACCCCAACACTAGGCTACTATATGACTATGACTCTAATAATCCTTAAAACTAGTGCAAACAAATATGGAGAGCTGGTGCTGGTAATACGACTGGCTGACTATGGAAGTCGTATGCAGAACCAGAAGGGTTAAGTAATTGAATAAAGAGAGAAGTATGAAAAGGAAGAAGTTCAGAGAGAGAAAAGTAGTATAGGGGGTTATATGGGGGACAGATTGCAAAGGACATGTAGGACCAAGCACGCTGTGCCAAGCTCTGCAGGAGAAAAGCGGCGGGAGCCCCAGCACCAACACTAGGACAGCGGCACCCAATCACAGACCACTACGTCATGAAATGCAGGCGTCCTTAGGACGCGCCAAGCGCGCCAGCCAATCAAGGCCATGGGAAAGCCCGTGTGAGGGAGGCACACGTACATACTACCACCTCGCTGCCTACCTCGCTCTTTCTCCTTAACTTTACACAATGCATCTTATATTCTATCAATGATATAAAATACTTCCAAGTGTCACAGACAAGAATAAATATCACCACTGGTCTGTCTGTGACAACATGAACTCTATGAAAGAAAGAACATCGTTCTACGATTATTGTAGCCCATTTCACTGCCCTGGCGAGCGCTAGCGAGTTATGAGTGCATTCTGGCGAGCTGGCCAGCGTAACACCCCGCCCAAGATGTGGGAAGTTTCAGCCTTAGGTGAACTTCACATCTGACCAGACAGAATGCCCACCAACCCCGCATCACCCAGCTACTCACCCAAGTTGTGAAAACAAGGCACGATCACAAACATAAAACACTGCATTATAAAAACAAAATCTGTACACCACTTCCCCAAAATAATAGCATCATAATAATGATATCACGCTCAAGAAGCAAGCTTCACCAAGCCTAGCCTACTAATACAGAGTGTCTTAGATTCTTGCTGTGATATACTGCACTTATATACTATCAAAAAGAAAGAGTTTTTATGTGAGGTTTTTCATATTTTTTAATAAGTTTTTGGCGGCGTTGCACTACAGGGGAAAGCCTAATTTTTCTCCACTCTCAAACATACACTGACTGAACGGCGAGGGTTCTCCTGCAAACATACCCTCCCGTGACAAACAATCGGCCAAAACATTATCAGTGCCCTTAACATGCCACACATCCAACTTGTGTTCTGGCAGCAAAACAACACCTGACACTGATAAACTGCCCAGTTCATCAAAAGACTGGCACTTCTCTTCGCTCTCTCCAGCAACGGGACATGCCAATAACCCTTCACTATTTCCACCTTAGTGATAAACGAGGCAGCCCCGAGGCGGTCTATGGGGTCGTCAACTCTAGGTAATGGATAGGCGTCTGTCAGGGATAATGCTTCCACACTCTTGCAATCAACATACACACGGATCTTTCCACTTAACTCAGGTTGCAAAGTTACTGGCAACGACCACTCACGATATCCTTTATCCCTCAGACCCTTTTTCCACATGTCGTCTAGCTCTGCTATCACGACAGGATGTTGAGCAGGATTTATACGGTAGGGAGTTAACTTGAGCCTTGCACTGTCTCCAGCCTCCATGTCGGATTTTACCCCGTACATCAGGCCTGGAGAAGCAACAAACATGCAGACGTACTGCCATAGCCTAGTAAACAACTCCTCTTGTCGCTCAGGAACAAGAGGTTGCAACTTATCTCTAAGAACAACATGCCTAGTGCCCTCCCACAACCCAGCCGAGACCATAGTTTCTACACTATAGGCTCCCTTCTTCTCCACCTTTGTCTCTAGGACAGCCAGGTCATGAGAGGGACAATCTGTACCACCTGTGCAGTCACTCCCATAGTTCATAATTGCTAAGGCTTCCCCGCCGATACCGTACATGCGCACCCCCGCATTCCTTGCGACTACATCTGCCTGCGCAGCATCACCACCTTCAGCGACATGGCCAGATACAGTCGGTCTATGGTAGGGCTGTTGCATTTTACTAGAGCAGCATTGGGAGGCTATGCGACGGCCGGGCGCATCCACTCCACAGCAAACATCACCAATCTGCTCAATGTCCTGATTTTGACCACCACCCTTAGCAGCCATGGGTCGCCCCTGACCTGACAACCATGCCAAAGCCTCGTCGCCCACCTTGAACCACTGAAACAACGAGGCCAACGGTCTACTCACACTCGTGACCTGTCAGCGGAAAATCATGCACCGCATGAGTTGTGAGGCCTGAGTGCTCGGCACAAACAGTGGGGTATGAACCGAGCTGGTACTGGAGCGCTGCACACTGCTGCTCAGGCAGGTGCTCTAGCGCTTCCAAAGCCACCTGGCTCGTGTCCCCCGCCCACTGCTCCGCCGAGATATGACAATCCCAACTTTCCTCCACCTGTGCCCCACTGCCCCCCTCCACCTTGGCCGCTGCAGACCAACACAGGGACAGTAGGCTGCGCAGGTGGTTGCCTCACAAACTCCTTTAACAGGTTCACATGACATGCTTCCCCGTCCTCGAGTTCAATAGCCCCGTTGCCACAACTCTCAAGACTAAGATCTTCTTGTTGTCCCTGGGAACTACTCTGTCGCGGAGTGCCATCACGCCCTACCATGTCACTAGGGGGGACAGGTTCTGGGGCCACTCCGGAGCTCATAATGGGTGCAAGTACCGAGTCACCAAGGAGTGTCGCTGGGTCCAAACTCTCAACCCGACCACCAGCCTCGACTTTCTCCTTCCGACCCTTCCTCCGCTGGTCTAGAGCTTGGGTACTAGGCTGTGACACCTGAGCGGACTGAGATCTCTCGAGCCCCTCCCTACTC